>OV121118.1:22199622-23399622 GCA_921293315.2 Nemurella pictetii
TTCGCCATGCTCGCTTCGTCTGATGCGTGGGATTGTGACAGCTGTACGCATAATGGCATCGCACCTCGACAACGTCCTAAACGAGGACTTATTCACGCGTTTGAACATCACCAGTCATCATGTTCGTTGTACTCGAGCCCGCCGACGACTGCCACCTCGGCGCTAATAATAATGGCGGTGTTGGAAAATGCGAGACCGAGGCCAGGGGGTTGTTCAAGCCGAGCGATCAGATGGTACGCTTAACTTGTTCGGGGCAAGAAGTCGCCATTTTTAAGGGTTGGTACGGCTGAAGAGAGTGGGTCTTTTAGTTAGGATTTTTGACAGTTAACTGTTAGCTGTCACACGTTTACATTTGAGTAGACGGATTTTGGTATGAGTTCCGGCAATTAGGGCCGAACCGAAATAGACGAAAACTGGAATTCCATAATCGCTTCGATTCGTCGTGAGCCGCTCAATTAGCAGTAAAAGCAGGAAAGCGAAACAATAGTGGGCCCAATTATTTTCATTCCAGCCAAATTGCACACAGACGAATTCCATGCCATTGTAGGACTTCTAGAAATTCATCTCAATTAATTCATACATTATTCATCTTTCTGCAACAGAGGTTCATCTATAAAACCTCCGCCTCTTTGGCATTGCGGACCGAGGACCGGAAGTGATGTAATTTAATGATGGACCTGCTCTCGGGATGCGAACCAGCGTGCACACGGCGAGAGCAAAATGGATCAGGCAGCGCGTAAAAAAAACAAGAAGGGCTGAACTGAAAGGGAAGTATAAGCAGCAGCAGAATCAGCCGCAGCAGAAGCAGCAGCAGCATCAGCGGCATGGCGGCAGTAGGAGCAGCGTTGTGAACTTTGAGAGAGACCCAGGTCGCGGAATTTAAAGCATGGATAAGCTTCCGCGAGTTCAAAGAGAAAATATATAAAATATATGTGAAGTAAATTACTCAAGCATCGGCAGGCAACGTCATATCAATTCGGTCGAAATGAACCGTCCAAATAAGGTTGGCTCTTCAGCGCGGCAAAAGGAGGAGAGATGCAAAGCGGGATGCAGATCTCCAAAGGCTCTGGTCTACGCCGTCTACGCCCGGTACCGATCCCGACTACTACCGGGGTAATGCACCACGCAAAACTAGAAGGTAGAAATACTCTGCGGCTGCTGTCAGCATGTGCAGAGATCCAATTCAATTAAATAATTGCTTGCATAATATTAAGATACGAAAGCATCGGGGGGGCTCTATTTTATTTTCAACTTTAAAGAACGGTTGAAAAGTAATTGCAGTGATGGTACATACACACAGATACACCATAGTTTAGCTGTACCCACAAAGCCATCTCCGGCCCTCCCACGCAAACACGGGTCATGAGTCCTATCATAAAATATAATATTCTCTTCAGCTATGACATCCGTTTTTATCACTTGAGCCATATATTCGTGGGATCCAAACAATAACGATAAAAAAAGGTGATCTCTAAATAATGCATTCACAAATTCAACCCCTTAACAGCTCAATCGCACTCGATTTACGGCGACATTAGGGCGAGTCGGTCGTAACTCAGATTCGCACGTCACATTATTCCCGCCGAATGAGTGAATTGTGAGAGACTCAATCGCACCAACGTTGATTGAGGGCCGCTACGGCCGGTGCTCGCCAGTGATTCATCAGCATGCCATACACGTAAATGATGTCGAGTTCGTTTCGAGCCCATCGTGGGGGCCCGTTTCAGCTCCGATTCGGCATTCTAATTTTTTACACCACACATTACATGCCCCCCGGCATGGGAACGAACGGCGAAATATTTTAATTTTTGCCACGGCTATTAACTGGCCATGCAAGGGATCCGTGGGGAAACGAACCTCGACGTATTTGGCAGCGATTGCCAACTCTCCGCGGTAATGGAGGCGCCATGTCTTCAAGGTCCTCGCCTTGCGCTGCGTCACCTTCTCTCTTTACTTTGGCAAACGCATCGCGGATTCACCGCGCGATAATTGCCGGGATTTATTATCGACCAGCCCGCGGCTCCGGGGCATCGAAAGCGTTCGACTGCCGCGGTGGCGCAGGCTTAGACAATGCTAGTTCGATCGCTCGCCGACCTTTCCTAACGCCCCGACCCTTCAGACCTCGCTCATTATCAGCCCCGCGATCACCCCGCGTCATCACGCGTGTCTCCTTCCCCGCGTCAAGTATCTACGCCGTACGCCCGCGATCATTTCGCCGGAATTATTGATTGATTGGAAGAGCCGTCAATAAATTATTTAAAACGTTAAGTTGACTCTATTAAATGGCAGAAAAAAGGGATGACGCCCATGGCCGGCGGCCGACAATACAGCACAACGATTCACGATATTCTCATTTGATTTCCATTCAGCGTGTGAAACTATTTGGAGTTCTTTTCAACCGCTCCGTCGTATACATGATGAATAGTGCAATGTTTTACGTTTTTGCAAAGATTAGCATTAGTATACGAGGAGAGCAGTCGAGCCTTACAGGGTGGAGGGGGGTGGTTTGCGGTTTTTTGTTTCAAAAAAGCAGCGTACGGTCGTGACTGGCAGCACAAGTGCAGCCCCTGCCGAACGGCAACGAACCAGCAGCGCAATTTGCTCGCATTTCACGTGGCCAATAAATAACTCGATCTTCAGATACATATCTTCATCTTGATAATAAACATACAATAGCATCTTTGTCGGCCGAGGACGCACATGAGCGGTGCATTGCGGCGGCGGCGGCGGCGGCGGCGGCGGCGGCTCCGGCGTCAACTTGTCTCGTGGCCCATATTTGGAATCTTGTCCGCCCTGCTTTGTGCCGATCGGTCGCCGTACGCAGCGAGCGGCGACGCGACATGATGTCGGCCTGCCCGTAACAGCCGTAGCCGCCGTAGCCGCCGTAGCGGCCGTACGCCGAGACACGTCGCGATTAGCAACAAAAACGCACAAATATGTGCGTCGCTTTTTGCACGGTGCACGCTATATGGAACTGGATGCGAACGATATCACGCTCTCGGCACAACACAAAATAGTTGGCAATGTGCTCGGGCATGTTTCGCACGGACCACATGATTCTATTTCCAAACGTTTTTTTTTTCCCAACGCGCATTTTTCCACCCAATTTTTACTGATCTACGTGCGGAAGCGTTAATTGGTGTCTCTTTTTGGGCAGCTTTATTTGGTTTTTGGGCAACGAGCCACGGGCCTACTTCCTGTAGAGTATAGCTGCACCGTCGAGTGGTTGGCGGTTTTCAAGCCGGTTCGTTCACACTGGCAGCGTCCCTAAATCCGTCCCCGCTGGCCGGTGCGCGGGTCGACGCCACATGGCTGCACTTCGCCTCTCTATTCCCGACGCCGGCGCATCCACGTGGCCTCGGCGCCTAGCGACCAAGGTCACAACGCCGGCGTCGCGACGCCCGGCGCCGTTATAAACATCGTTTGAACTTTTATCTACTCGTTCGAGAAGTCGTCGTCGTCGTCGTCGTCGTCGTCGTCGTCGTCGTTCATGCCAATGGCCAGTGGAAATCACGAATCAATTTGTGTATAAATAGACGCAGGCTTGTAACCGTTCCGTGTGATTGAATAATAAGCTTGGCTGGATATAGAAGTTGGACGAGCAGAAAATGAGCGAACATTGAGGTGGGCAAGAGTGGAAAGAACCGGCGAAACGACGGGCCGACCGCTTCCCGAAATCCGACGATAAATCAGCATTAAACAATTTTCATAGAGTCTTCTTCTTTTGGCGTGGTTTTTCCAAAAAAAGTAACCTGCGCCGAGATTAACTTTGCGATGCAAATCCTTTGAGCTCAATCCTGGGACCCGGACCGACCAGCACGAGAAATAAAATTAAAACCCATGTTTTGCTTCTGTGATATATTACACTAAAAAATATTTGTTTTAATTAAAAAATAGCATAGGGAGGCCGTGTTACGCGTGTTTTTGTTCTATCATACGTCGCCCGGTGCGCTGCAGTGGCACTCGGCGTCGGCGTCGGCGTCGGCGTCGGCGTCGGCGTCGGATTGCACGGCGCGCTCGGTCCGGGCACATCTCTTTGTGAATTATTCGGGTGTGCGTCTAACTTAATCCGACGGAAAACGACGCAGTGTATACGATGAAAATAATGAGATATCGCGGAACGCCCCCACCAGGTGGAACACCGCCGAAAATTGCCTCTATCTGCTCCGGCGATTGCATTTGCACAGCGCAAAAACGAGCGGACGTTTATGAGGCACGGCGGAAGAGCGCGGAACGACAACATATTTTAATTCAATTCCAAAATGAAATTACGCGCGTACAAGTGAATTATGAAAGTACGAGAGTTATTACATTTTTCCAACGCAAAGCTGTCTTGAGCGATGCCCTTGCCGCGCGTCTGCACGCTTTGCGCCCGAACGCTTTGCTCCAAACGAGCGCGCCGGCTTCCCCATGCCCGCCGTCTAATTATAGAGCCAAAAACAGAGCCGAAATCAGGAACGGCGCGGTGCGTCGCGCAGTTCAAGACCAAGGATGGCCAAACTTTCACGGTCGATTGTTCTTGCGAAGAAAAATACGAGCCGCCGCCGCCGCCACCGCTGCGAGTTTCGACGCCCATCGGCGCCGCAAAGTTGTCTACTACAGCGACGCCCTCGTGCGAACCGGCGTCGACGTCGGCGTCGCCATTGTTGTGGGAAACTTCACCCGCAGCGCGCGGCTCGCGGCGATCGCGCGTCATCGCAATTCCAACAATTTAAGCCATGGCTGGATTCGATTGACTGCCCCGTGCACGGCCCTTTGCCACCCCTTGGGTATAATTAAGAATACTCTCAATTTGCCCCGGCCTATTACAAGGAGCAGAAAACAACCAAGTACCTATGGTGCACCTATATACACCTATGCGTTCGCTTTGCAGCCGGGGTACCGAAGGTTTTAATGAGCAACGCAAAATCTAATTGAGTCCAGCCCGAAAAGACTCCATGTGAGCTATTCTAGCGTTACGCCCGAGATATTAAAATTACTTCTGATGAACGTTATCGTTTTAAACAGGAAGTTTCTGAGGAGACCATCCCGGCAATTTAATTGACCTTAGCTAATTCCGGACCGAAAGAGTAGTCGACCACTGCTCGCGTCTGTAGGCTTCACTCTCTGGTCATCCTCTTCTTTGTTGCAGCTTCAATGATTCAATCCCGCTGGTCGTGGCAGGACCAACAGTCAACCCTCCGACCAGTGCAAACCAGAAAAGCCCGAAACACTGTAATTATTTACTTTCCAATTAAAGCGGCGAACATGCCGAAGCGTAAGTTACGACGATCGGTCTACCAGGCTAGCCATGCGAGGAGAGGTCACACGATCATGCTGACCTTATTCAGATCTTTCATCTCGATTGCAGCGTTCGGAATACGAACTCGGGGGAGATTACGTCCAGCTGCTATGCCGACAAGTTATACTGGAAACTGCCGAAACATTATAATATCTCTTCCTCTCTCTCTCTCGCGTACTATTTTCTATGGGAAATCTCTAGCTAGAAAATTCGCTGATCTCGTGAAAACGATTGCAGGTGGGTTTGATGGTGGCCGCGGTATTCGGGAATCAGAGCGGAAATTCGGAATGCATATACGACATTTTGACAAAATGCCTTATTATACATTTTACCTGAACGTTGATTTGCATAAAATGGCAGGCTAGGTATATTTCCATTAGTATTTCGTGCGCCCGAAATTCGGTCGGCACTCCGCGACAAGAAGCGATTCGCTGCCTGCAACCCCCGACATTTGACCGCATTATGGATTATTTAAATTAAATTCCACGCGATGCAGCAATAAAAGTAATTTTATTTTCTCCCATTATTATTTCATTAAAACACTAAACATTCTAATTAAATTTGACTTCGTGGAATCGCGATTCGAAACGTCATTGCGCACATGGATATATATCGGTAGTAAATTCGTTATGATATATTCGCACTGTACGCAGATTCCATCACACGGTTCGGATCGAGTCGCACTCTCCGACAGATCAGTGCTTCTCATTGCACAATCCGATCAAAATCAGGGAACCATCCAGGCGAAAGGTGTGTATAGCAGTGAAAACGCGGACTCGGTTTACCTCCATCTCCATGTCCCATGAGAATGCGGCATCCCAAATGTGCGTTATAACACATACAACTGACTCTCGCCTTCTAAAAGTTCAAACACAGTGTAACGATTCCGTGTTTTAGTTTCACCCAATTAACATAGCCACTAAGAACGCTAATTACATCATATCAGAGTTGCGAACGCGAAGCTAGGTATATATTTGAAACTTCAGTGTACATCCAATCGTCCTTAACTCTGTATAAATATATATACTGTAGTATAATGTTTAGATCTTTGGGGGGTGTCAGCATTTCTTTGCATCCTCAGCAAAAGCGGCGAGTAGCCTGGACCATTTACTATGCTAAATTTATTTTAAGCTCAATTAATAATTTAAATGCTCCAAAGTAAAATAACCGTCGAAATCCTTTGTAGGAAATATTCTTCAAAAGAGCACCACAAAATTGGTTTATTCGGCGTAAAGCAATTACACCTGGCAATGCGCGCAATGGCACAGCACACCCTGCGCAAGTATCGCGGACGCCGGGGTAACGCGATTATCGTATTCGACGGGTACATTTCGGCGCATGGTCTATAAACGGGGTTGGGGCGAGCCCAACATTTAGTTATAGGGTAGATCAAAAAGACCATCTTCACCGCCACCCTCGATGCAGAATCTGTTTACTTTTTATGCCAACAACAACAAACTGTCACTTTGTGTCTATACTCCTGCAGGGAGTTGCAGGTATAATTCAAGTGCCACTTCACGACGGGCCGCAAGAAATCAACGCACAATGCTTTATCGATCACGTTTCCCTGAATAAGAAATCACCTGGCAATTAAGATCCGCGATATTTGCCGAAATAACACTGGTGCGAGGCGGCTTTAAAATTAGCCCCCGTCTGTGTGTGTCGAGTATGCATAATTTAGTGGCGATTCTGCGGCGGTGTCCATACACACTCTGCATGTACACAGCGGCGATAAATAAAATTACACGTAGAGCCGTTAAAAAGTTAATAAAATGTTTAAAAGCTAATTAACAATGAATAACCCTGTTGTTCGCATGGAGTTTAGGAGGTGCAGTATAGCGCGCAGTTTCGCGTGGTACTCCATTAAAGATCTAGTCAGGCTTGAAATTAGCTGGCAATTAGTCAACACCTGGCCAGGTACAACTTGAGATAATTAGATTAATTACATTTGTGTTAATGTGCTCTCTTTCCCAAGTCGCCATGCCCAAGTTCTTGGTCGCAAATGTAAATGTGTAAGATGCGATTTGGACCACATTTCTTGCAGAATAAGTCAAAATAAAATTTTACCGTCGATTAATTATCACACGATGGACAAGATCCTTGATCATTATTCCAATTTCGTGCTGTAGTAATATAAGCGCCATAAAGCAATTGTTTTAGTTGGGTATCCCGTGAAGGGACCCCCTGGTAATTTCCCAATCAATCCATCAGTCAATTGTTAGCTGTTTGATGAAGATTAATAGTTATAAATGATTATATATACCAAGATCCAAAAGCCAGTTAGCTACATATGTAAGTTATAGTCGAAATGTCGGACACTTATTCATATTGATCATTGCCATTTTCCGATCTAACTTTAACTACAATTACCAGAACAGTTAACAGACTTGTTAAGTCAATTGACATGAGGTTAACGTTAATTAGCGACTAACGCAGTGGAGGTCTCCATCCTTAGCACGAACAAAGCCACAGGAACAACACAGAAGACCAAACCCGATGCCGGATTCGCCAGCACTACAATGTATAATACAACTATAGCCTTATAGCCGAGTTCGACGCAGGAATAAATTAACCAGGCCTAATGCGATTTTCAGGACGAAGTTATTTTATGCGAAATTTACTAGCGGAGGCATAACGTTTACGCCATCGTTGCGAATTATTATCAATTATTAAAGACAATGAGCAAAGACACTGCGAAACTTGAATTAATATTCACGTCACTTCTTGCGGGAGTTGAACCATTTTCGGATGGTCTTAGGTCCGATATAAGGGCTGATGTGGGGTACAAACTCCGAAGGGAGGATCAAGGACGTTGATTTGATCAGGGTGTGCGCTATAGAGACCTTCTGAATTCTTTAAGATGACTATAGTTTTGGGCCTTACTGTAAGATTGACTCGTTGAAAGCGATGGATATATCGGCCATACAGTTTGCCAGCGTCAAAGAAAGATGGAAACACGTCGAGATATGTTCTGAAGTGGTGTAGTACTGCCATGCAGAAAGGGAACGAATCCACCATTTGTTGCCTTCACGCTACACAAAGTGATTTATATAATAAATATAACATAACAAACGGAGTCGATATAGTATAGCTGGGTGTATATATAACAGCTTCAGCATCGGCTGTATATATTCAGTGTGCAGCGCGCGGGTGGAGGAAACTTGGTTCGATTCCAGACTATCAACAATCACCTGCCACTCACTACAATAGCTGCCCCACTCCCACAATGTCCATTGAGCGCATTCCAGAATCTTGTTATAATAACACAGGGAACATAGCGTGTTGACGCCAAATCTTGACAGAGCCTGCAGGGATACAGAAAACCACGAGGACCACATTATAGTCCAAGGGGTTGATGATCTGCCAAATCAACGTCCATAAATTTATACCTGGATATTAAATGCGTGTGAAGCGTATAGAAACGAAGACGAGAAAAAGCACCGAACAAAATTACATCCCGAAGGCCGAGATCAATAGAACCGACAGAATAAAACGAATTGTCTAAGCCGAACTCGGTAAGACAGGGCGGCATGGAAAGAATCAGAATGTATGTCTTGCTCAAAGCTTTGACATGGACGGCAAAGTACTCAAACTGGCGGCGTCGGCGTCGGCGGCGTTCGCTCAGCCTCAGAACAATCATTTAGTGGCAGGCCGCGCGGCCCGACGCCATATTGATCTTTGATGCGTCGCGACGCCCGGCGCGCGGACGCCGGCCGAGCGCGTCGCTGGCAGAATAATAACTAACAACCGCCGGCCGCTGCGAAGCTAAGTCAACACCGCTCGCGGCGTCGGCGTCGGCGTCGGCGTCGGCGTCGGCGTCCCCGGCCGGATACCTGCTCGGTAAATGACGTTTCGAGTGACGGCCGACTTCCCGGCGGCACGTGTCGGCGCCCTGCACCTCGACGGGCGAACTTCGCACGCACCGCGCCGGTTTGGTATGCAATTTTGCGCCCGCCAGGGTTAATTTCGGCTTTCAGCTTGCGGGCGGCGGTGGGACGCGCAATTTCTTGCCCAGGGCTTGTGTTCCGGGTGTGAATCTGCGGTGTGCTGTTGTGTGCTGTAATCACGTCTGGTTCGTGACACTGGCTTATGGGCAGGGGTGCTTTTGGGGTACTATACGCGGGTCTACGGCCCACCTTTTTCTCCCAAATCTATCGTATAGCCACTTATGATAGTAAGATAAACGCAATAAGTATCGGGCAATGACTGATACCTATAGCGTCAATACGAAGAAATAGCAATTTCCCCTCTTGGACATTTGAAAGGGCAACGACTTTCGCAGGGATGTTTCACGAGAAAGCGCACTTTATACGCCATAATTTCGATATACCACGTCGTCTATCAAATGTGGTGCACTGAACGCCACTAAAACTGCATCATGAATAATTATAAAGAATAAACGCTTAATTATCTCATTGCATCGACGTTGGCCGTAAAGATCATTTGCATAACTGCACCGGCACTGAATAATACTAGTACAAGTGTTCCGTCATGCAAATATAATAAAATATTCAATTGCGCGCGGCAATGCAAAACACAAATACCATGCGCTAAATGATGTTGCTCGGTCTTAGGTTAATGCATTAGGATATAAATAATAATTTTATATATGTCTACTATTCTTAGCGCGGCCGTTCTGAAGATCGATATTATTATTTCAGTCCCGAGTGCTGCCACACACAGCCCATGGCATGTGTGAGCCTCACGTGACCATGCCTCCGCTCACGTTTTGATTTTCATTATGATTTTATTCGTCATGTTCAACTCTCAGCCACCATGCAATTTCGGAAAGACTGAATCTGTGCAAGGTCGTTGATGTCGAGAGAAATATCTGGGCTAATTTTCTTGTTTCATGTTGAAACATTTACGAATATTATAAACATTTTCCTAACTCGGGTTTGAGGTAGGAGTAGGGCTCCATCGCAAAATAGAGTGGCCAAGTATAGAGTTAACTCTTAACTGAGAGTCAACAAATTTATTGAGCAGAAAGCGCGAATAGGAAGAGTAAACATTTTTGGAAACGAATTGAATTCCACTATTGACCGCTGCTAAAGGCGGTGCAGTTCCTCACAAGGATTCACTGCAATGATGAAAGTGCTTTTCGGATGCAGTATGCAGTTTACGATCTCATGGTTTCCGACCATTGTGCTGCACTAGAATCTGTGGATTGTATATACGTAAACAACGTCTCTCGTTGTGGGTGGGATAATTTATTATAATTGGTGGAAACGCCTTGTAATTGATCGAATATTTAATGAATGACGTGTCACTTTTTTATCAGATTAATTTATGAGGTCAACAAGTTCTACAATGCCCAGGCGCCTAGTTTTTTTTCACTACATTTTCTAGAAGAAAAATACACTCTTAATTTTTATAACGACTAATAAACAAGTCGGTAATAGAATGAGACTGCACATTGCAGGTTGTTATTAGATGACTACTATGGAACATTTAAATGCAACAAATGAAGAAAAGATCCGAAATTCCTTCCATCTCACGCATCAATTTGGCCTAGTTTCGTATCACGTGCATACCTACCCCCCAAATAATTAAAGGCACCCCGGCAAAAGATATCTCCGGCGCGCATACGAAGTCCCGCAATGCAATTACGTCTGCGTAAAGCTCAGCGAGTGTAAAGCCACTTTGAGGCATGCCGAGTAAAAGTTAAACTTATTTATTTTAAAACGTGCGTTAAGGGCGCATTGTTTTCAGCCGAGAGCAAATCAAATATTCAGGACGGCGCTCGAATCTAACGAGAAGCAGTTCAATTTCTTGTATCAACCTCGCACGGCAGCCGACGTAGAAGCTTACACCACCAACCACCGCTAGCACCGCCATCACCGCGCCTGCAAGATGATTAATAACTGCCGAAACATCTTGTGAATAGCATTCGAGGAGCGCCAGACAATAGAAAACCAAGTGCATTAACATAACACATCACCACCATTCTCTATTGTTTAGCCACTTAATGGAAACAATTGCGACGGGATTATAAATTGTAATTTTCAACAAGTTCGATCGGGCCTAGCAGTGATTCTTGATTCGAGACATCGTCAACTCGGTGCAGCGAAGGTGTCGATGGCTTTCGATCGCGCAGGTGGAAATCGTTTGCCGATGTTTGAATAAATCACGATCAAAGATAGCCTGTGATCGATCACGATTTCCTTGATGAATATGAATGACTTGCGAGTAGCTTGCAGAAATTTTAAGTGCACACTTCGCTGTCCTCTACCAAAAATTACTCGCTAGCGAGCGTATGGCTATTATCAGTCACACACGCGCCATTAATCACGTACAAATGTGACATGAAGGTGTCTCTGACAAGATCATGTACTACCGAGCTTATACGACTTCACCATAAAAATTTCAATTAATTGCTCGCAAACAATACGTCCTTATATACTAATAAAAATGGGCCGCATTGGTATTGGTGGACGGCAACTTTAACATTTGTCCGGCACGACATTAAATAGGTATTACGGGGATATCAACGCGAAAAATATTATACATGTGACATAAAATATCAACCGATACACACTGTAAAAAACAACATGCAAGCATGCTTAGCTAAAGCCTTTTTAAACAGTTATGCAAATTAGCGATTGATTGTCCAGTCCGCGCGGCTAATGCATAACGAGCAGGGTGTTGCCATGTTATATTGAAATCGATCAAACTAACCATTTTACAATGGGAATACGTGGCTGTTTATCATTTTATAGATAATAACTACGATTATGTTGATTTTCATCTTGATATTGAGGAAAGTAAACACATTGACATTGCAGCAGCCTGCAGGAGCAGCATTGTAGCTGAGCAAGCATAGCGTTTCAGAGTGACGCATTTATGGAGTGTATAGGAACACGGACAACATGGTCATGTCGGTTGGTATCAAGTTTTGTTTTATTTTCGGCTTTATTGGCACGTATCGGTTTTTGAAAAGAGATTGACAAAGCAATTTCGAAACGCTTCCAAATGCCGCCAACACTCGCTACGGCCCCAGCTGAATTTTTCAACAGAATTCCAGGAACGCGACTGATGAAGTTTAAAATGAAAACATTTTGTCAGTAAATCAAAACGAAGTTAAAATAATAAATAATATATCGAATGACGAGCGTGCACCGAATTTCCGTGCGGAAATAGTACGGGTTGCCAATTTGCCTCTGGCAGAATACCGGAATTTGTAAGCGCGTATTAAAATTGACATTGATACGCATCAATGAGTAGCACGCCGAAGCGTTGTCATCAGAGCAATGTTTTAATTTCGACTGCGTTTAGCGAAACGTACGAGTTTAATTGAACAATTTGCTATGGACCAGGTCTAGTTTCCTTGCAATCCATTCACTTGTCCAGGCTGGCCACAACGGTTCACCTTTGCTCCAACCCATGACTCATAAGTCATGTCAATGCCACAAATTTAAAGCTTCTTTGAAGGGCGGTCTGTCGTCCAAAATCAGTCGTTTAGCAGTGCTCATTATCAACGTTTAGTATTATCAATATTATCATTTGAGCAAATTGCTTTTCGACCCGAATATTGACTGGTTATCGTGGATTGTTTTCGGAACATTCCCATTCACATGTGGATGGACTGCTGCTATATAACATGTAGATTGCATGCTCAAACATGTCCATGGGAACCAAGGAGGCAAATGTGATCATTGTGTGGATTGATGCTGATTTGTGATATGATCGCGACCGGTCGGAATTTACAGCGCAGCAACATTCCAGTGGCCTAGTGAGGAATGATTCTCCAATCAAATACTATTAATAATATTCCGTGGATACTCCTTCAATTCGGTTCCCATAAATTGATGGTATTTGTAATAATATATTCTCTCCGACTGCTATAAATCACAATAAATCCTGTAACTTTAGGCATATCCGTATAATCAAGGCATGCAATATTGACACACTAGCGTAAAACTCATGTGCAAACAGCGAGTTTGAAAATAATTATATGTTATTAAATCTGGAAATGTGTGACATTATTAGAAGGCCTAGACCATAATCAAAAGGAACGTGTATAAATCAATAAGGATTTATTATCCTTATAAAGAAAAGATAGCCACATAGTGAAATTAACCTTCTAGGGCAGAACTGAACGTACTTTAGTCATGAAAAGGAACGGGGAGGTTTCTTAGGCCGAGCGCAATGTGCGTTCGGAACATTTCAAAATCGATACTCTCAGTAGGTAGTAATGCACAAAGATTTTTTAGCGTGACATGTTAAAATGTACGGTACGTTGATCCCTTCATCGTCTCGCATAGCATTAACACCCTGAAAGTGCGATCAGTGCTAGCTTCGAGGATAAAGCCAAACAAGTGAGCACTCCTCATATAAGGAATAGAGAATGCGATGGGATTTGTCTGTGTAACACTAATTCCTGCTTACCAGCCACGGTGAAATCGGCCTATGTTTGCTGGGGAGAAGGTCCTGCAAAAACCTCAGCCTCAGAAATCGAGAATCGTGAGATGGAAACCACCCCTGCAGCGTGAATAGCTTTGCGACGCGAGTCTCAAATACCAGGGAGCAGAATCTGCTCGAAAACCACCAAAAACTTGTTTACACTGTTACACCGAAGAATCACTACGACGAATTAGTTTAAAACATGTAGATATATCACTTCACTGTTTGTAATTACGTTATTAACAATGTCTGTTTATTTGTCTCGAGTTTTCAAACAGATTTTACAAATTGCATTGTATATCAAAAAAAGAAACACAACACTCTGGTTTCTGAAACGCAATGTCCAGTGAACAAACCACACTAGTAAAACTGTATGCGATTTGATATCCGCTAATATTTGAATCGAATGTTCCAACACTTCCGATTGATAGTTTTGAAATGTGCTTTCATAGAAAAGCGGAGGACTGCGATGGACACATGCACCTCCCTCCAGAGTGGAGCAAAGACTGGCGCTCTGGCGGCGTTCTCCTGCCGTCAATGCAGCCGCATACCCCCTCCCCACCACCAGCCTCCCCCCCCGCGCCCGACACAACGGCTCATGCGCGCTCCTAGCAGCGAGCTGCGCGCAAGCTGGATAAAGGATGCAACCCCCCTCGCTGATCTCGAGAATAATTGTCATCAAATGGGATCAAACTAATCATTACGAGGCTGAATTATAATTAATGGGGAAAGGGCTGAGGAATCGATGGCCACCAGCTTGTGATGATTGCCGACTTCGATTAATGAGAACTGCAGCTGTACGTGCGTTGTTTCATTTTTGGACATCAATTATCAAATTATTAGGAAATTAAGTGATTTTGTCACATGACTTTGTAATAGCGAGATAATACGTTTGAATTAATAGGCGTCGTCTTTACCAATTTTTATACCATCATTTGTAAATTCTGTTTTGAAATTGAGTTCGGTGTAATATTGTCTAGTTTTGTTTCGTCATTTTTGAAGTTTCTATTACGCTGTGCGCTGTGCATGTAAGATAGTCTATACGAGAGCTCTGCAAGTTATCACAAGAAAATGAAGAAATATAAGTTCAACTTCAGAAGTTCAATTCTCTTTATCGTCGCGTTCAGTGTTCTAGGCAGGTCTGTCATCATCCCTTATATACACCAGCGAGCGCCAACTATGCACCCCGCTGCACAACTTCCCGCTGTTTTACAGATACCCGAGTATTAATTATTATCGTCAGCATTTATTGATGTCTTCGGGAGAGCTGTGTTACTGCCGCGTCTAGCATCCCCCCCTCCACCATCATAGCTCTGATGCGGCGTCGGCGTCGGCGTCGGCGTCGGCGTCGGCGTCGGCGTCGGCGTCTGGAATTATCCCAGACACAAAGTTCGTCGGCTGGCACGGTGATACGTCGTCTATCTGATATACGAGACATACAAACGCGAAAACAACGCGTCGTCAATTCTACCATCAGACGGTACATTTCTCGTCACTTATCACGCTTGTATTAATTATACTTTTCATGCAAATTATATATGACTATGAAGAGACTGAGAGCACCTCCAAAATAATGACAATTTCTCTCTCTTTCTCTCCCTCTATCTTTCTCTCTCTCTCTCTCTCGCTCTCTCACACTCGCGCTACCTCCATGTCAGAGAGAGAAAATTTCATCAACTCATAATAAAATAATCACTTTAAAGATTATGCTTCAGACAAAGTTATGCATCTAGCGTTGTAATTGTGAAGCAGAGGATTTTAAAATGATAAAAGCAAATTTGCATTTAATCTTTCATTACTATATGAGGGATGCAAAATTAAAATGTTTATAATTATTTTTGAAGTTTGTGCTCTGTCGAAGATTATGATTATCATAAATAATGCAAACAAAAAGGTGCGGATTTAGAATTGAAGGGGGTTAAGTCTTTTCGAAAGGAAACTTAATTAGTGTCACTCAGAAAATTGAGATTTGCTTCATCCGCAATATGAAAACAAGAACATTCTGTGTGCTCCTACACATCCACATATCAATTGTTACCCGCGAATCGGGCTATTTAAATTAAAATTTAACTTTGATCGATCTCTGATCAATACGGTCACATGGCAAATACATTCACGGAATTGTGAGTGTGCATGCAGATGAAACATTTCACTTGCATTTTTGCTGTGGGACGCCAACTAAAAAGCGCGAGGCTGTGTGAATAACAGAAAAAGTTATAGTACTATACAGCGTCTGGCAAAAGCAAAACGTGAGACGTACGTTACTGAAAATAAAGAAAAATAAGAATATTACGTTTCATCTCCTACAACTCCTTGTGCATTTCCCTTTTTTTTCGAACGCCATGTTCATACCAAGTGCTTCCTCATTAAGTGACTTATTTGCTACCATGGTTAACTAACTTTATTTACCGGTATAGACTTTCCAGCATTTCCCTGGCCCTTCAACTTTTCGAAGAGGCAGCAGTCAGCTAAGAAAAGTTTCAGCCGAGAATATTAATTGCTTCGGTTGAGAAAACTAAGCAGGAACAACTTTAAACGAGTTGATTTCATTTCATTTAAGCTCAATCAACAAAGTTGGGACGAGATTTTATAAGACTTTTGGTCTGCTAGTTAGTTTTATTAGTGAATTCTTGGGCAAACCGGTGCAAGACCTTCCTTGATAAGCACCGATCAGAATCCATTATTTTTCAGATTATTGAACCATGCAAATGAAAATAAGTGGCTCAATAAAACCTCTTGTATAAAAATGAGGAAGGCGGACCGGACACTGGTCCTTCATCCCCGAACCCCAAAACCATAATCATGTCTTGCATTAGAACAATATTTGGATACATCATGGAAATGGTACACTGTTCCTGGTTCGTCACATTTAAATCATGGACACTGCACGTGTATAGACATGTCCATTGCCATATCAATACATCAAATCTGAGATATAGCTCTCCCATATTTCTTCTCCAGCAGTTGCTGTTGCAATCGCTTACCTCGCTTACCCCGCACATACAGCTATTCTGTAAACGAAATTCTTGTATCGAATCACGTGTACTGGCAGCAAGTAGCAAAGCGACTCTGCGGCCGATATGGAAACGTTGTTAATGCTCGGTTGTTGTTGGTCGTCATGATTTGTCTCCGTTGTTGCAGGTTGGCGGGTGCTCACAATCTGCTATGCGATGTGAACGCCGAGTGTGTTTGATTCTAATCACGTGCTATTTGGGACGTTGAACGGGCGTGCTCCGACTGTTTAGCACGCGGGCGTCACGGCAAGATAGCGCAGAAGTAAAGCGCACCTTTAGCGTTATGTTTGAGGGACCCTCCAGGAGTGGATAGTGTTGAAACTTGAAACACCTAGATACTACTTATTTAGATGATTCATTTTATCAATTTTCTTCACCTAGATAAAAGTTTTGGTTGTCATCTCAAACTCGGCTTTAAAAATATCAAACGCTGCTAGGGCTGGGTCCTAGATTGCGGTGTGTGCCACAACAAAATCTTCGCCTAAATTTAATTTAAAAATATTAAAAATATGAATTCCTTCTAGATTATTTTTTCCCGCCGCTAATCTGTTATGCTAACGCTAGTTTAACCATTGTAGTTTTGTCAATTTCACATTACAGGGGCTTGGTTTATTGGGAAATTAAACTTTTTGAAACATTTCGGTTCCGTTCTTATGAAAAATGTTAGGTCTTCTTAATTAAGGATTTAAAAACTCACTCAAAAGATAATTTCATTTTTGATTGGTGGAAACCTATCATAATAAGCATGACGTGCAAATATAGGACAAAAAAACTCATGAGATATATGGATTTGAAAACCTATATCTGAATCTGTGCCATCAGATGGACTCAAACAGATCATTTGTTTGATATTATAAGAATTGAAACGTAGCTATCTCCCGTTCATACTATTTGAACAAAAATTGTTTCGTCTCTTGTTACATGGTGGTGAGTCCAGATTATACCCTACTCCTTCCTTGGTTATAAAGCTGAACATCATCAGTCTAATTCAGTGCCCACATTGACAGGGACGACGCTGGCAGCTATGGCTCTGGGGGGTAGCGATGAGGGGTGTAGAGCCAGTGTCTGGATAAACGATACATTTGGGGGGGGGGGGGGGGTGCATCCATTGTGTAAAACTTGGGCGCGAGATGTTGGATTTCGGGGATTCTGAATCATAGTCGACTAGATTAATCCCATGTTTCAAGCACGTTTCAACTTTCATGACCATGAAGTTGTATATTTTTGGTTTAATCAGTTGGCAACTGCATAGAATTTCGTTGACAATTTTAGCCTTGAAAGGGTGGCAGGTCGCTCCACCCCCCACTCTAGCAAAGAGTCGATGAACTCATTCAAATTGGCTGCGTGGATTCCATGATTAATTAATTTTCAAATCATTGTATGGGTTGTGGTTTAATCATGGATGGTCCTTTTTTTAAAGTGGAGGCATTTTGGAACAGGCTCGCATTGAATTTATCCGACTGCATTTTATGCTCAGAGTTCAAACAAAATTTTATTCGATTGGAAAGCTAATTAACACAGTGTGCTTTGCAGTTCTTGCTGTGCCAATGCCATTGTATTTAGTAGCGTTTATATTATTCCATATGAAAATACATGACAGCCGAAAAGCGGAGGATAATTCTACAATACGATTTATTTATTGGAATGCCGTGTTGAACAAATGCTTCGTCATGGCTTTTTTTTATTTATACCTGTATGTATTGTTGTTCAAGATCAACAGCTAGGATGGCTGATCAATTTCAAGATGTTTTAATCAAACAGCTAAAATTTTTCAATTTCCAACCAAATTTTCACATAAAAACAGGCTGAAATACTTTAAACTCAAACTGAGTTTCCACTACTGATAAATTTGTTGTAATCTAGCTGCATGCTTGAGAAAATGCATCAAGAAATCCAAATAAACACACTTAGCTCCTTCGGGGCAAAGAAAAACTGGCACGCAGCATTATTTCTCTGTTCACTTGTCGCCGCTCCCGCGAAGCGCAATGCAAGAAAGTAGAAACACATCAAACGGTGAAATATTTAAAGGAAACGTTCGTCTAAACCTACTCGCACAGCCTTCTAAATGTTGCTCGCGGGATTTCAAACATGACACACTATCGATTTTATAATACATCACGTTGGAATCTGTTCGAAAAAGATTCAATTATTTCAATCCGGGACATTTGGTTTTCCGTCGCATTTCACCCATGGTAGTTGATGCAATGCACTAACTTGGTCCGTTTGTTCTCGACACTATTGATATGTCATTGTTTTACTCGGACAATGGCCTCACAGCATCCCTGGCAGCCTTCCTAGCTGCCCATGGGCTCGAATCCTGATACCTATATAGGTATCTGGGAAACAATAGAAAACTATGATGGCATGTGTCATTTTGTCCGAATGAAACTTCGGAACATCCCTTTTTTCATCTGTATAAAAGTGTGTCGATTCGGATGTGAGAGCAAAATAATTCACTCTATAGAGTAAGAGTATACATACATGGTATACACACAAATTCAGTAAAAAAAACTGACGTGGGAAATAGAATCGTTAAACATTTCTCATATCTCAATTGTAAGGTGAAATTAACTTACGAACATTCTGTGATTTGTGCTGAATAACTGTTTCATATGCACCAATATGGAAGATTTCTCCAATATGTAAGGTTTACCTTGTTCACACAATCGAGAACAATTGAACCACTCTGCACATGGCTGCATTGTTACTTGTCACTGTCAGGAAAGACGCACAGTGTTTGAGATGCACTCATTTGTTTAGTATTTCCCACGAGGGTCAGCATTTTTCAAGTTTCGGAGATTAATTTTTGTGACTCAACATCGAACTGAAAAAGAATTAGCCTCTATGATCAAACAAGGGGAGGCGGGGTTCTTCTGTCAACAGGCAGCTCACCTCATAGGTATACCCCATTTTTAATAAAATCAGGCTTATGAAAAGTTACCACGTCCCGATAACAAGTCACATGCAACGTCCCAGTTCGCTTTCCACAAAGTGGCTAGCCGCGTTGGGAACAAATGAAAATAAACTTAGCAAGTAATTTCTATTCCATAAGGGCATTCAGTGCACTAAATGCTTTGGAATGGATTAGACCACGTTTCTTCCGCGATAGTCATAAAGTATTTTTAAGTACTAATGGCACAATCTGATCTCCAAGTACCATTAGTAGTTCGGGGGATGTGAACATCCTCGGTGTATTACACGGAACTCACCGTCGGCGTCGTCGGCGTCGTGTGCATAAGGAAGCTTGCCAAATTCTCTTCACATGATGATGGCGGAAAATCGCGCAGGTTATTTTGTATGGTCCATGCTGCTGGCACGAGCATAGGGTGACAATGTGGACATACATAAATAACGAGGCTCTTTTCCGCTGACCAAAGTACTTCCATATTTATGAAGTCTACAGTCTAGCCATTGTATGTTGATTCCATGCCACACGTACGAAATAATTTATTGGTGCACAAAATCTGACGCACCGTTTCATTTGTAGGGGGCTGATTTGATTCTGCGACTCCCATGGTTTTAGGGGAAGGAAGATGACCGCGTCGAGGGTGGTGGTCATTCTTGTAGAAATATTCGCTACTGCAGCTCCAGATTTTCCATAATCAACACCATGCGTCGGCTCCTTAACAACGTCAATCCAATCCGAAGGGACGAACCAATTTGTTCACTTACCCAAGAATAAAAAAAATAACCTTGTTACCGCAGTTACCACGCGAGCCAGTTTTGATTGACGGGATTTTTGTTCGGATTCGTTTTTGATCTCCCGACCACCACCCGAGTTTATTTCCAGCGATAAAGCAAAATAACCATTCCTTTGTGTCCATCAGCAATAAATCTGCAAGGAATTAGGATAATCTCCGATTCGATGCAGTATTCATAGAAATTGCAAATATCCCTGTATTTAACGGCACGTGACCGCTATTACAAAGCCCTCGCGCGAGGGAGGAACGTGCAACTAGGGGATCACCGATTTTTGGTGGGAAATTGTCGAAATTAATTTGTATTCCACCGGTCGGCGATTTAATTGGTAAACAAATGCATAACACATTGTCGCTGACGTCGGCAAGTTGACAGCTAGCTGACAGCGCGACGCGGTTTCCGTGTGATTCCCGCGTTGCGCGCGGCGTCGCCGTTGCTGTGAATTCGAAACAGGGAAGAAAAAAAAGCGTGTCTCGCAATTAACGCGATGCGTGTGATTATTCCAATTATCGTCACCGGGCCGCCTATACGCTCGGAGGTCCGGTCGCCATGGCAGCGCTAATTGCCGGCTGGCTGTGGTCTCTGGTTCCGGTCCAAGGGATTCATTAGAGCCCCCAATCGATGCTTCTTTACTCGGGCCAAAGGTCATGCCAGCAGTTTTTGCATTGATAACGTATTGATTGAAAATTTATTTGTCGCTACAGCTGAAATTCGCGGGTCGTTCATCATTGGAAATAAATCACGTCGAAGCCATTGATCCATGTTATATGCGAATTGGCGGAAGCGATCTCAACATTTCACAGCAGTCGCGCTCTTTTAAATTTAGTTTTGAGTTTTTATACTAGCATGGGATTTGTAAAATCACACCATTATTACCCCTGTCAAAGATGGTAGATTTAAATGCAATTTTATTGTCGCACCTAACTATAGCTTTGCAGTGGTACGACGAGTAACGACCGGTTCTGCTAAACGAACGGAAACGCATATATCGTAGAGCGTTTTGGTGACATGTTGTAAAGTGGGTGGCTGTCGCTATCAACCCCCCCCCCCCCCTCCACCACCCAAAACCCCCTACTGGCAACCCCCTATGGTGACATAAAAACTTGACGTCATAATTATTGCCGATGTATGTTAATGTTGCCGGTTGCGGGGTGGACTTACCCAGTCGGCAATCGGGGTGGCTCCCTTATTGGCCAGTGTCAAGCGCTCAGCCACCATCTGCCATCTGAAAGACGAGACATGGAAATGCGTGCGGTGTCGGACAGATGAAGAAGTTAACAGATTGTTACATCACGTTAGAGATGTAGCAAGCTGAGGCCCCGGCTTTGTTTACCAAACACCGACACATAAAACATGAATGGGGGTTCTTTGAATGGCCGAACTTTCAACACATATGCACAGGAAACTCAAGCCCAATAATTAGGTGTTATTGGGAAGAAAAGGTGGTGACCATAGTCTTGATATACTTGTTTGTTATTATTCAAAGGAATATCAATTGCGTTTTAGAAAATTTCAAACTTAAATGTATTCAAAAACTGCCCGTGTTTGGAAACCATGTTATTGTTAATTTTTTCATCACTTTTTTCATTCAACGAAATATATATGATCGAAATCATCGTGGGGTTGCTCTGCTTGCACACTGCTAATCACGACAACGGCGAATGCAAAACAGAGCAAATCATCCCCAATTCGTGTAGGGAGAGAAAAGAGACAAATCGCAGTCTAAACGAGCGATTGAAATCGCCGGGCGACCAGGCAGAAGATCGCCGCAGCAGAGCAACAGCTCCGGCGAGACTCTGCAGCGACGCATCCGGTGGAAGCGCGCCTCACGAGCTATCAGTGCTCACGCCGGGTGGCTCCTCCGTAAGACATCCGGGTCGAGGACCACCCTTAGCGGAGCACACCCCCACAAGTTCTCCATCACCACCACGGCCCCCAACCCTCCTCCAGCCGCCCACGCCGACCCATGACACCCCCGGCTGTTATCACAGCTGCGAAGACGAGCCCGTATAGAAGACACCCTGTGACTCTAGAAGCCCAAGTTGTTTTGCGGTTAAGTAATACCGCTGCTTGTCATCGGTTTGGGCCAGGGGCGAAGATATAAAATAAAATAAAGAAGCCAGCGATACTGACAAGGTGGGTACTTGAACAGTAACCCAAGATCTTGTTGTGTATACTAATCATTTTGTTGAAGGCGAATGAATTGAATTAGTCACCGCGAAGTTTCCGCGCGTTGCTTTTTTTGAGCGAAATGAAAAGCACAGCTCTGTGGCGGTCGCTTTGTCAGCAGCGTGGAAATAATTGTGATTGTGCGGCAAGTCTCGTTAATCTCCCGTTAAGAGCTTTGTCTCCGGTAGTCTTGGCAACGGCGAGCGGCCGGCGTCACGTTGCGCCTTCCCTGATTGAGGTGTAAGTTAGAGGGTTGTGGTCTACCACATAGTTCAAGAAGACCTTACCTCTAGGGGCCCTTCAATCGAAGAGTTCCCACTTATAGGCGTTCGTGGTCTGCCTTCAGACGAGATTGGCCTCAGAGGGTAATAACACCTACAAGCATCAGCCTCGAACACGGCCATATCTATTTCGTACATCTGGAAATGGTATGGAGAAGACCAGACTGAATATATCTCAATTTGTTTAAATTTTCCTCGTGTTTAGAGGAAAAGGGTGGCTGGATGGTTGGATATCTAGTGTGAAGGGGAAATCGTCTCCCCAAATGTTCCCCCATAGAGTTGAAAAAACTATGCCATTTTAATGGCTGACGAGTGACACTTTCTGGTTTCTCATTCCATACAATTTTCGAGTCTCCTCTCCTCCACAATTCCTTCTCCCTTACACACGCTCTAATTCAATATCCATCTATCTTTGTCCCTCCTCGTATTTTATCGGTTCTATAATTTCCCATTGAGATATATGGCGTAGAAAGAAGCACTTCATCTTCTATGGCTTTAATCAGCCTCTCATCTATGAACAAATATAGGAGCTTCGGCGTTCGCGACCCACTGCCTTACTCCAACAGCGCAGGGGTGGATTATTAGTCACCCTTTCCGGCGACGCACCTGCCACGCGCAGAAGAAGATGCGTGGATGCGACATCTTCGATGGAAAGAGTCACCAAAGCTCGGTTAACATAGCTCTGCCAATTGGAGATTGAACTGAAATTATGAAAAAAAAACGAAAAAATAGAATAGCACGCATGGCCTCAATAATAAAATGACACATTACCCCATGTTTCTTTCTACCAGAGAGAATACTAGACACATCCATCCCTCCGTCGACCCTTCCACAATAATGACATGCAAAACAAGCAATGCGAGTTGCGACCGAGTGTTTTTTTATTTATTAAAAAAATAACAATGCTCGCATGCAGTAGCAATAAAAGAGAGGGTATTTACTATTAGCTGATCACTGTGCTAATAATTTGATAGTGTTTCTGTATGAGGCAGTTATGGCTGTATGCAGCAATCGTAGAGCTGGCAGATGTCCACAGAGTGCTAATGGCTGGCAGCTATCGATTGCCCTAAGCATTTCATGTGACCACCCTAACCGATCACTGCATCCATATATACTAAACGGCATGGTGAAAACTTTCAGGATTATAAACCACAGCATTTTTTGATCCTAAATACGGTAAAATAATTTGGTCGCTGCTTTTATCCTTGGTATTTTGAAAGGGTTCCACTTAAGTTATAATGCCACCAACCTAATAGCAAAAAGTACCCCTATTTGAACTACTTTAATAATAATTTGAGTCAGAGGGTCGGCCACAACCAAACTTAGCAGTATAGCACGTGTGCAAGCTTATTCAATCCCGACGATTGCTAGTTTGGCGTTCGTTTTTCCATGATTAAAATGTCCGCCCCTAATGTGTAAGTTGAGACTGTTCGTTATGTCATACGAGACTCATGGTGTCTAACTCTAGTAGGTTTCGAATGGAAGTAGCTATTGTCTGGTTTAAGTCTTTGGCTGATAATGCAGATGAACAGCTCGTGTGTCTCATGGTCTCATGGTGGGTTCTTATTTAAGAGCTTGATCATTTGAGGATTCCTGAAAAATGTAAGCGATACAGGTATTTTTTTCTCATTGTAACACCGTCGATTGATTTTTATACAGGATAACACTAATTCAAGCTGAAAAAGGTGATGATTTGAATGGTGTTTATGACATCCTGTCAGCACCAACACACTAATTGAATTAACATTGACATTTTTTATGGTATACATTAAAAATATAAATTATTTTATGAACACTGTCTTTTGAATCCAAGAGAAAATTTTCTATTGACTGACATTCATCTTATGAATTAAGATTTTAAGTGTATATTTTTCCAGCCCTCAAAATTCGTGACCTGGCTCCTTGAGCTGTTTCATACAACCTGTAAAGCAAAAATCTGTGATGCTAGTTCGAGATTGAATTTATTTGCACGAAGACGAAGTTATTTCCAGCCACCATCAGAGCAATCTTTCGCCGCTGTGTTTTGATGAACGCCGACGTAAAAGTAATTCGCGTAGAGCGAGAATGTCAAGCTGGAAGAATAATAACGGCATTTGACGTTGCACGTTGCACGTTGTGTATATATTCACTTGTGGGGTTATTGTAAGTTCGAATCAATTGCTGGTCTAAACTTCAAAAGTTTCATATTCACTCGACTGCCAGTTCAGCTCGATGCTGCATGTAGGACGCTCTATTATTATTGCTATGCACTGGAATAGAAATGTGGATAACGTTATTCCCGCAGTGCATTACAGCAGCTCCCATTCAACCATTTCCGCCATGCACTTTAAATTCTTTCCGAAATAAAATCGAATGAAAGAAGCAAAAATAATGAACCGTGTATACATGAAGCGCATTTGGACCTATTTGGCATCTGAACAGTCCATTACCCCAATCCAAGATGCTCATCTAATCACTTCAATGGGTTAGAGCTAACATGCATTCATTTTTGATTTATAATGTAAAGTTGATGATTTATTCATAATCAGTACATAAAATCATCATTTATTCACAAAACATGCGATCTATTCCGATATTTCACTTCGATAATCACGCCGACCACAACAAACATGGCGTAACACTTTTGACACCCTGCAGTTACAAGAGCTTAAATATTTAAGAAGTCTAGACTGCCGCTTGTTTTGCTCTCTGCACGGGAGCAGACCTATTTTGTAGGACTCAAAATCGCGACATTGTATTCAGAAGTTTAAAATGACACGATCTGTTGCAGATGACTTTGTTACCACAGAAATGGATGAGAAAATAGTGAGAACAATTATTTCTAACCGAACGCTAGTGGGAGTCTAGGCCCCTTATTAAAACCCACACTTTACATTCCAAACGACACAAATTGGAACGATTTGGTGCCAGCCAAGGATTGTTGCTAGTTGTTCCGTGGATTTCATGCACCATGAGGTGAGCGCTCCGGTAAAAGACTGACGTGTCCCGCCGTTGCATACAGCCTTGTGTGAGCAAGGAGCACAGCATCCCGACTCCTAATGACGCCATGCCTTCAAGATGGCTAGATGTGGAATCGATGCATTTTCCTCCTCGGCTTTTCCCCTCCCCCCACCCCGGGCCGGGCGGGAAAGCATCGAGTCAAGGATGTAGCATCTTTACGCGAGCGGCAAAACCCCTTTGGTCTTATAAATCAAATTTTAGATTCCGGCCAACACTTTTATGTGTGCGAGTCTAAGATAGCTGCTGCTTTTTGCAAGTATTTTGTGTCGATGGACATGGAACATTGTGTGTGTGGGTGTGTGTGGGTGTGTGTTTTTTTGCTGTTCTTCATGTGAGAGGAGAAGACGCCTTAAAGAACGGTCAAGAGGGTTGTCATTTTACTGTTCAAATTCGATGATTATTCGTTTTGCCTTTGATGAATTATTCAAGCAGTAGTCATTTCGTTATTTTTTTCCGGCGTTCGTATATTGATTGATGATGATTGATTGGAAGATAGATTGTTTCCTTTGTTATCAGGAAAACTCTGAAAACTTGTTTGTTTTGATAGAATTTTTAACCATAAAATCCTCTAGAAATGTAGGTTTTAGATGGATGGTCTTCAATGCAACTCCATACTTCGTGTTTTTTTCAATACTATATTTTTTTTACTCTGGTAAACGAACAAATTCCACTTCATAAAAATACAATACGGCAATTATTATATAATTTAGCTAAAAATGAGTAGGCAATGCAGAAGGTCTATAACACGGTATAATGATATTGAATATGCCATTTGATTCAAACCTCGCAAATAAAGCAGTATATTCAGCTTTGCGTTCTCCTACACAGCCAACAAGCTGTTTTGCTGAAAAATATGCGTCCCACGTTCCCGAGGAAATAAAGTTGATTTGGATAGTGGCATACTCAAGACGGGCAGACTTTACATGCAGTTGCCAAGCTTTGCGTCCTCCTAGCCGAATAGCTAAAAGCACAGGGAGAAGAGATGTGATAGAGTTAGAGGAAGGAGGGCTGCAGATATACCTGAAAGCGAGCAGTAAAGATGACGAATATCGGAGAAGCAACCCTGCAGTATAACAACTAGCAATACGAGCAATACGCTCCACAGACAAGAATGTGTTTTGCATCGGTAATGGCGGCCTTTAAGGGTGGCTGACCATAGTTTTATGATTTATGGCAACTCGAACTTATTGAAGAGTGTTTCGTGGTTGTTATAAATATGGGATGAATGCAAAATGAGTGAAAGGAGGTATAGAGGAGGTGGAGGTGTCTTGTTGAGTTTGACAGAATTTTTGGTACAAGTGGCTTTTTATTGCTGTTTATCATTGTGTCGAAATTATTTAAAGCACAGTAACACAATATCTCAATTGAAATAATTAAGGTTTACGGCTTGATCCACATTCTTATTCGCTATAAAAAAACTCTGCCGTACAAACACAGTTATTAAAATTATAGCCGCACAAAACAGTAGTAACTTGATAAAGTTATTAAGGGTTGTTTTCTGGTGTTTTTCCAATTTTCCAAACGATCAGGTCAAGAAATGAAACATCGAAAGACGCTTATGTTGATGGTTTTGTTGTTTTTTATAATATCTAATCAATATTCCCTTTTCAGAAATGCCCTACTCCCCCGCTCCCTCCATAAAGTACTGACCAAACGACGACTCCTCGGAAAAAATCCAGATTTTCTCGAAAGTCGTGCAAACGTCATTGAATTCGAGGGTCAGCTAAAGTTATTGACAGTTTTCGGATTGTACAGCACCAAGTAATTGGCTGAAGTAGCATAAAAGCGCCCCCACCCCACACACTTTAATCGAAAGCGAAAATGAAATGCACGGTCTCGACATAATTCAGAAAGCTAAAACTCAATAAAAACCGTGGTTCCGGTCGGACCGCTGTATCAATTTATCCTACGCGCATTGCAATTTGCCTCCAATGATTTTGGTCCGTCCAGCCTCACGCCTCGCAGACATCTCCACTCCCCTCGCCGTTATCAGCGGCAAGTAATTATCTGGACCAATAGCTCGCTGGTTTATGTGATTCCCCTAATTGAGATGTCCTATGAATGTATTGCTCCCCCGTGTTCCTAGCACCATAGCAACTATCTAAGCAATAGATCTAGCGAACTTATTTTTCACCATGGCTTCTCCAAGAAACATTATTCCGTCTTTTCCAATCTCCACCCTCTTTCTTATATCATTCTTTTTCCTTCTTCTTCATTTTATACGATTTTATCTTCTCCGTCTCACACGGCGGTGGCTCGCTCTAGTCAGGCGAACTATGAGACAATATCGTATCTAAAGGAAGAGTCACCCTGCACCCTCGCTACGAGCCACCCACGGCAACCACCTACGAGCCGTAGGGGCTGCAAGAGCCGAGCCATAAAACTACCCCAGCGATAATCTGAAAGCTTAAACTGCCTTGTCACCTGGATAACCGGAGATAATAAACCTGTGTGCCAAAACTGACGTGCCCAGTAGTAAACCAAACTAAGCAAGGTTTTAATGCTAATATGATAATAATAATAATATAGACTAGGAATATCAATTAAAATTAACGATGGCGCAGATAATAGCAAATGCCACGGGCCGCGCTCGTAAAGTATCGGCCGCTGCATTGATATTATGCAACTTATTTTGAATTATTAGGGATTTAAACATGCGACCAACTCAAATTGCAGACTAGTGGCACATCTATTTCAGAGGTCATTTCAGTAAATTGGTAAATGCAATAAATTGAAGGGTGGGGAGCAAAGCTGTATTGGCAATAATAGGGTGATATTTAAATGGCTGCGGGGTGCACTTGAATGTTAGTGGAGTGTAAAACAATCAGAGAGCTCGCTGCTATACGCGAGTCTGACAAAGCATGGCAAGGAATTTTTTGGTATGATTTTTAATAAATCGTGATTCGTGAACGCATAACACAAACACAGTAATGCGCGAAGCGTTGCCAAGGCGCATATATATACAGATCTCGTGAATCTATTCTTGCCGACATCTCAATTAATTCCGCATAACAATTACAGAGTGCGTTAATGGGTTCTGATTGATCGCAGATTTCAAGTGGGTGGCAAGTACTTTGCAAAACTTACATGAGGGTGCTTATGATACATTCTGCTTTGCGTCTAAAGCGAAGCGACAGGAGATTCTCTGCAGTCCTCCAGCCTCTAGCCCCCACACGTCCTCCTATCCCGACGTAATTCAGGCAAATCAAATGCTAATTGGTCTAAAATATGCAGCGTCCTTGTCTGCTCGAGCCTTGGCGTGTTCGGGCAAGGAATCAGGCAGATTTCACCGAGTCGCGGTTTCCAGAACAACTCGGGAATGCGTATTATTAATTTCTGGAGAAGTTTGGAGTCGACGGCAGTAATTACTAGATATAATTTGGTGGTACTTTTAGGCATCAAAATCACTCAGGTATATTTCGACTGGATAGCGAGTGCCATGTGAGGCCAAACATTCCAAATAGAATTGTACCTATTGGAATGTGAAAAATATATGTATCTGTGATGACAGGTACTAAAGTCATATCAATACTCACTTTTGAAAATGAAATGGAATTTGAGCGCACGTTTACATATCGAAACAATACGTGGCTTCCCAATAGATTTTCGCAATAGTAAAGCCAGCTTCTTGTTTAGTTGGAAGCTATCAATGCCATCAATATGAAGGAGGAAGATGTCTTTGTATAGCTTCACTAAGGGCTGCAGTATACAAACACACAACTTTCTAATATACTCTATAAACCACAGTAAAGTTATATTAAAACATCATCTAGTATCCCCCCATCCCCGTCGCTAAAGGATTTTTGGCAAAACACCGCAGGAATTGAATAGCGGTGAAACATTGCTTTCCGATAAGCTCTTTGATTCAAATAATTATCAAGCGCGATAGAAGACGGCGAACTGCGATCCAAGCAGTTTCTGTCAGCTCTATATATTAAGCTCATTAAGTTTCCCTAAAAATTGAGAGAACCGTCACGGATTAGTTCCGTTATGAATGATCGCCTATTGCCATTAGAAATTCCCCAACCCAAACTCGGTTTCGGTTAAAGCCGCTCTCCTACCCTCGAATCGTTTCCATTCAAATATCTAGAACGCGTAATTGCTAATCTGTCTTAATAAAAAGTGCATTAAAGTGTTCGAGTGCGCCGCGACGGCAGTCATTTGCAAGGCTGGTGTCAAAAATGTTATTACTTTGAGAGCATGCGGAATTGTGCGGCGCTCTGTTAACCCTGTCCCTCTCCTGCATAGCGCTGATCCATCGCTGATATTGAGACCCCCAGCCCCCCAGCCCAGACTCCCACCGCCCCCGACTCAGTTCCAAGCGCACCCCCCACCCCCTTGTGCACATCTTGGATGCTGGGGCCCTGAGATTACGACCAGCCAGACGCTGCTTTCTTTACTTTTACAAGAAGAAAATAACGAAACACTGGGCCCGACTTTGTAAAGGGGAGAGGCAAGTCGGAGCGCGGGTTTAGCGCGGGCGTGCGGTGCTGGTTTCATTACTCTGATGGACTTCCAGGTGTTTTCTTAACAAATGGACAAATATTTTTAATGGATTAAAAGATGGAAATTTGAAATTAAAATCAAGAAAACTGGTGTATGCTTAGGGACGATAAGATGGGAATAATAAGAAGTTTTGTGAAGAGTTTTGAGGAAAAGTTTACGAAAGGATACAATCAAAAACAGGAAGCGGATGGTTGTACAGAAATGTTTGATGGTAATATTATTGGAAACTCAATCTTCTCATTAAAAGTGGGGAAAAGTGTTGAGGTGAGTGGAGATAATTTTAAATAGCTTGCCTTGCTGGTGGTGCTTATATAAAATACATATTTATCCAATAATTCTTAATAAGGACGTCCAAAACTGTAGTTGTATCAAATTTTCCGGAAAACGATCATTCTAGCCAGGAAAGGAAATTATATTTTCGATTGCCAGACACACGTCATATCTATACTCAACTCATGATAGCGAAACGAGTAGCTTTCTTAGAATGGCAATAGAATAAGGTATAAGATATTATGGCTTCTGACTTCTATGGAGGATTTTTTCGGTTATTTAACTGAGAGGCCAGACACAAAGCCTGATCATTCAGTAATTTAAGCCGCCGGTAGCTGTATGTTAAATAGCCAAATTGTTATGTGGGGCGTTTGGGCTGAATCAACCCACATTCAATATAAAAGATGCGAATATATTAATGCCAATTGAAATTTTGGTTTAACTATGTCTTCTCTACTATACCTATAGATGAAATGCAAACATATCTTAGAGAATTCAGTGAAGCGTTCAATGTCGAAATAAGCTACGCTGTAATCACAGAGAGTATATTTGGCGCACGCGCCCTTGCCCACTTACCCACGCGTATAACACTGCTTTTGGCCACAGCAAATGTATGCAGCCTTTTATTTCCGCGAGGTGAAAGAAGATGTGAATCTTTTCGTAACCAACGAACGCTATTGATAAGGACTTTTCGAGGATAAAAGCTAGAGACGAGAAAATAGAAATAAGACCAACCCAAAGGGGATTTCTTATTCGTAAAACCCTGTAGAGCTCATTTGGACCTACCGAAGGCTGACAAATTGGAAAAAAATCGTCCCCGAATTGGGAAGATGATTTCTATTTCCAACATAGGAAGCTCTCAGAGGACAGCAACCCCGCGGATCCCGAGGGATGCGCGCCAGCCTCGTAGCAGAAATTCGGTGACAAATGTGCTTCAAAACGATTCAATCAAATTGCCGGAGAAAATGGGGCTGCAGATTTATCGTTCCGCAAAACGTCAAATGTTCATTTAACATTATTGGATGTTGTATATACCTTTACTATATTTGCTGGCTGTATATCTAATTGTGAATCAATGCAGATCGGGCATCGAAAGACACATAGTGGAGGATCACAAAGTGATACAAGTGATGTAAAGTTCAAAAGCTGACAAGTTCATGTCAGAAAATAGAAACATTGCCGAGAAAAAAAAGGATTCTTACTTACATTCTAACTCCGACTACATGTTGTATTTCTAATACCATGGGATCAACCCTCTTAAGGGGGATGCCGAAATTTCCCATTCAAATCCCATTGAAAGCTTGAATATTGTTTAGGATTTTCGTCGTACATTGTGGAATATAAATTCGAAGACACGCGAATAAAATGAAATAAAGATATACGACGCGGCGGCGTGGTATGTGAAAGACCACAAGAAACCCGCGACCGAGATGGAACTCGAATGAAACTTTGCGCGACACCAGAAGCCGAAAAACTGCACCCTTTCTCTTCATGTTGGGGGTGGCCATGGGTGGGTGGACGAGGGGGTGGGGGGATGAGAGTAAAAACAGATGATATAAAGCAGTGGCCGATTATATTAAAATCTAGCGAAGCCCCTGCAGACAGCATGGAATCTCTTTTTTTACTCATAAATCATACCATTCATTTCACACCACAATCGTAGCATGTTTTCGGCTAGCTAGATTCTCAAATTCTCCTTCACTGACAAACCTGTCCCATAATCGCTGGAATAACAAGAATATGGATTCATAACTTCTTTAGTAACGCATTCAAGGCATTTTAAGGTTTATTTTTAAATGTAAATTTTGAGAACAACCTAAAAACATAGTAATCCTATGGTTTAAAATAAAAACACAAGCCCTCTTAAAGTATACAAAAAATTAAAGAACTCTGCACTCTGCAGTGACTAAATGTAAAAAGGTTAATATGTTATCCTCATGGTAAATATTACATGAAATCCAGATCCAGCACATGCCTGTGATCGCCCACGTTCTGTTTCCTGTGGACGGATGTAAGTGACTGCACCTAGATACCGGCAAGGGTCGTCTCGCCAGACAGACAAATGGGTGAATCCTTAGCGAATCACTAGTCTGTAATGCACTTTCCATGTCCGCCAAACTGCACCCTTTTGCACCACTCCGAAATGCTCCGAAGGCGACCTGTCACATTGTCCAAACTTCACTTTGCCGCCATGTTTTGTTATGGCTCATTGCTTGACCGACAACATCGCGTTCGCGCGTTCGAAAGTGCTTCAAGTAGATTCTTGCAGACTGAATTGGAGCCACTGGTTTTGCTGGTGGAGGCGCCAACGATGGTGTCGAGCTTGCAATTTATTGTTTTGAAAATTCTAACGCTGTACATGGGTGATTCACTTAACGAAATTCAATCTATAAGTGAATTGTTAGAGTTATAGACTTAATAAAATTGAAGGAAAACGATTTACAATGATTATTTGCTGTATTTTCGGTCGAAATAGTATACTTATTGATTCGAGCTTGAAAGCTATATAACGAAATTAGTATAGGGACAGCAGTTTGGCTAATTTTATATTTGTGAATAAGAATTTAGAGTTAATGCTGCTTAGAACAGAAATGTGGAGGCTCTACACGCTTGTAGAAGTAAATATCTAAAATTTAAAAACAATTCTGGCCACGAATGCTTCACCACTGAGAGTGGCCTATAACGTCTCGTTAATTTACGTCAAGTAGCTAACATACATCAAGATTCCGTTCCAGGCTTCCAGCAGCCATTATCCCTTATATATACGCAGACCCGAATATAATTTAAACCATTTACTTATAAAACAAGAATAAAAGCGCAGATTTTAGTTTAACCCCCTGACAAAAGCTTGCATAATGCTGCATGCGAACAAGTGCCAAAAAGCCAACCACTTGACTGCAAGAAATGCTGGGGCGGCGAATGTGTTTCGCATTGTCTTGTTATACAATGGGGGTTGTTCCTACGGGAATTGTAGTCCAAGTCTGGACATAAACACCCAAGTAAACACATTTGGCAGCAAACGGCTGGCCAGGCCTGCTCGCTTTGGATGACAGAGGCACTAAGTTAATGTTTATGCAATGACTGCGACACGAAAGGGTTTGCGTGGCGACAGCTTCTACCCATTAACTTTGATTCACCCGTTCTGGTCGCGAGTTCGTGTTGTACTTTGATACGTCTTCAGCGTGTTACAGAAATTAAGAATGTGTGCTAATTCAAGTGTGTGAGCTTACGGGTAACATAACGGGTACTAAAGGGTGTAAGAAGTTTCTTGTGAGATGCGTATTTAGTCTTGAGTTAGATTCATGGCAGCTCATGAGTCATAATTAACAGTTTATCTGCATCTTTTTGCATCCCTGATGAGCTCGTAATTGGTAACCAACTTGAAGTAGGCTTAAACTTTCAAGTCTGCTAAATCTAAATATACTTTGTTAACTGTATTGGTTTAGAATGATGAAGCAAATGGGTGATATGGGGTAACATACGATACTCTAAGTCTACGGTTTTCTCACCTGCTCGCATCGCACAGTGCAGCCTCCGATCCCATCGAAACTCGCTTCTAAAAACACAGAAACACAAAAAGTCAAGACAATGATTTCAAAGGTTTCATCTCACTCTACACAATCAAACAGTTCAAGAGATAGAGATACATTAAACGATATTAACAATAACTACCTAGCACCAGTGCCCTGATTTGAATGACATGCGCCCAAAATGACCCCAATCCTCCACAAAACCCATCGGAGTCAACAATCGAAACTCTTGTTCCCGAAATCTGTGGCTCGTTGATATTCAACCGCCAGAAATCCTACCACAAGCTAAAAACCGTGGCGCCTGCATTCTAGCCAAAGAAACACACGCGGCTATTCGATGCGATCTTCTGCCTATTATTGTCTGCGCTCTGTGGGAGCTATTAGAAGCGACCACCGAGCATGTAGCTGCTGCAGTCTCCTGCAGAAGCGATCGGAATCCATATAAGGATATGGCGATCAGCAAGTCAGTGATAGTACATTCCACGTATAACAAGACACAACAATAGCCACGTGATCTCCATTACAATTCCAACCTGCCGGCAACAAAGGGAGATGGACAGGACTATTTATACGCTGGAACGCTTTTAACTGCGTGCATTGTTCAGCGGAATTAGTTTATTACACGCATTAGTTTCAGAAAAATTGAATTTTGAAATTTTTAATGGTTACAATTTGTTATGCATACGAGATCCTCTTATAGAAACTTTTTTATATAATACAAATTGTGTGTGTGGTGTAGAAGAGCTTATAAATTCTAATTTCGCTGATCTAAAACTTCCACGAGCGCATGGCAGCACTATTATTCTGTCAAAGCACCTTTGCTGTACACCTTTATGTGTACGCCGTGTCTGTATGAGGAGTAGGGGTCACACCCTCGGTGACCCATTCTTTGACATTTCACGAGTTAACCTTTGCGAACCGTTGGTCACCAAGTTGTACAGAAAGGTTCGATCGACTCGTACCACGTCGCGCAGCTCTGCAATTAGCACTTTTCCCATGCTTTTCCCAAGCTTTTCCTCATGACACGACGACGTTTTAATTCTGCGGAAAACCCATAAACTTTGCCGGCTCGCACCGCGGATCAGAACTGATGAGTTTTCAGAACTTTTGTATGACTCTTCGTCGTCCTGTTGTGTGCACAAGTTATTCGCGAAACGTCATTCTATTCCTATTGTGTTAATCGTTAATATTTGAAACACACAAAATGTTCACTTGATTTTCTAGACGTGCCGGAATGCGAGAAAGAAATCGATAAACAGAATATAAATTCCACCACGTTTCTTGTAGGTACATATCTGAAGCGACGACACATCTCAGACTCGAAAGAACTGCTAAAGCCTATGCCAATGCAGCATAAAAGTAGAAACTTTTATTAGACACGAGAAGAAAAAAATTGCATTGATTCCCCTTTTCTCCATAACTCTATCCATTTTCTGAATTGGCCTCCAATAGACAATAGGCTCACGTAGGTATTATTTTATATTCCTGTTCCGATCTCCTGCGCATTTAGCAAGCAAGTCAGTCGCGATAGGTTGACATGACATGACAGAACGGGATAAATCCCTGGGGAAACATCCAGGCAAATCTCTGTGACAATAAACTCCGGCCCCAAACCCACCCCACCCCCACCCAACCCGCACCACATCCCTATATAGCTATGCAAATAAAGCCCTTCACTTGTGCAAGCTAGTGTAGCCGTCCTGAGCGCTTGAAGAACGCAATCACACGGCGGAGCCTGCGTTCAAATGAAAACACTTAAAACAAACAATTTTGATGAATCGTGCAGGATATTATTTGGCAATGTTCAAGGTGTGGGATAAATAGCGCATCAATCAATGTGTTCGACAGGAGTTCGCTGAAAGAGTTTGGAGCTTGGGACTAACATATCGCCTTGATTAGATATAAAAATGCTTATAATAACGACATATTAATGAATAATGCATAACGCTATTGAAAAGAAAGACCTTGTCAAGGATACGCAAAATTAGCGTGGCCTTGACAATGTTTGCTTTTGGACGGTGGTCTTTAAATTCACTGTCAGGAAGTCTACTGATTGTTTGGTCTTCATTGATTATTATATGACATTCTGGTTTCATTCTAACTTGTAACTTAGAAATTTGCATGCAAACTAAACATCAATATAGATAAATAAACTCCAGTATAGCTTCAATTCAATCAATTCTACAGAAAATTAAATTGAAACCCATCAAAATCAATACACATACCCAGCACCATCTAAAATGACATTCTACGGTCGCAGTCCTGTAATCCATCCTACAAGCAATGTTTGCTCGCGTCCCATCGAGTCAAGAGATCGACATGCAAGCTGCAGGGATGCTGTATGGACCGACGACGGCGACAGCCCCAACCCAACCCCCTCGTCCACAATGAGCACATCTTGCGTACACGGGACCACACATGCACAATAAGCAAACATTGTTGGCTTCGTTAATTGACAAGCGATGCAGACGACAACAATGGCCGGTTGTACCAATGTCGAGAACACATGCGTCGACTGCCGACTTCTGATGCTGACATGCAACCACTTAAATGAAAGCCACAAAGCCCGACCGAGCGTGCTGTGATTTTGGTCACAGTTGCAAGGAAAATGAACGCTCTAGTCATTAAAATTGGAATATTGAAGTTGGGGATGGTTTGGTTTTTATCATTTTCTATGGAGAAGCGATGTACTGCAGTTGGAATAGGCACAGCGGGGAAAACTGTAGCTGTTTTCAATCAGCCGTGATTCCGCTTCTCTTGGATTGGGACGGAAGAAAATTGAGATGAAAATCGTAAAGTGTGTGAACGATTGTCAGTGGTAAGAAAATTGTAACGTCTTCCTCGGGGAATCAGAGGTTGGAGACCACGATGCCAGAGGCTATAGCTTGTAGAGTATGACTATTATAAAATGGAACGTATGCCCTATAACGTGGCAGGCAAGTCCAGGGTAGAGTACTTTGTATTTTACCAGGAAGTTCACTTTTTTAATGTGCAATGTCAGGAATGTCAAGCTTCCAATGCAAATTCGATAAGCATAATATATATACACTGGCTTTCGAAAAATGCATTTTCCTTGCACTGCTTCAATTTAATGACAAGCTGGAGAATTCCCTATGAAATTTCAGGGAAAATCCGGAAATTTTATATGGATCTATCAAAATTTATATTGCCATAAAAATGTCCTTATCAATACGAAGTCATAAAAAAACCGAGCGTTTGCCGATGTCGTATGACACGCTGGCAACAGTGTCCTGATCAGCTGATTTAACCAGGAGTCCGGCAGGTTTCAAGAGGTTTATCATCCCTCTTTGGGCCGACTCGCCACCGAGCCGGGACTCGATGAAGAGCCCGGAGAATGGGGGCTGGAGCCTTGAGGCTGGAGGCTGGAGGCTGGAGGCTGGAGGCTGGAGGCTGGAGAGGGAACAGTTTCGAGGGCGACTCGAGTCAGGCGGGACAGCCAGGGCTGGAGTGAACCCCCCAGAGCAAGGCGCGACATGGCCAGAGCTTCCCGAATGAGACGAAAATTGCGAGCAATACAAAAACACAATCTTGTCCTGGCTGCTTGCTTCGCTGATTGTCAACTACGAGGAAAAATTGCAATCTTTTTATCGGGACAAAAAGATAGGGGATGGAAGGAGTGAGACGTGAAGTAGGGGAAAACTTGTTAAGGGATGATTGGTTGTTGGGGGGAGAGGGGGGGGGGGGAAAGACAAAGGGAAATTGCAAAAGAGAAGATTAAACTTTTCGAAAATTTCCATTTGTATAAAATGAAGGAATAATTCACCGTTAAATTGTTCACTACTACATCTTTATACCCATGGCATAGTTTGTAGCACTGTTTTAAGTATAATTCAGTTAGAGTAAGTTGCAAGCCTGGGAGATTGTTAAAGTTGCTACTTGTCACTCGCAATGCTTCGACTATAGGTATATAGGTATAGCCATAGCTTCTGCCTTAGACGCGAAGCAATGCATTAATTAAAGTAAGTCTTCGGTTTAACGACGTGATGCAAAGCAAAGCATCTTCGCGGAATCCTCTTGACACACTTGGTTGCGGCTCAAAGCGTGTTAGGCGCGCAGGGTGCAGCGAGCAGGGTGCAGCGAGCAGTCGAAGCGCTTTGCAGCTGATTTTCTCAGGGGATGATTGCGAATGACGGAAAGACGAAAAACATAAAATAAACTTATCGTGAAAGTCCGAAAGAAAAAGTTTACTAAAACGAGACCTGCTTACTGAAATCACAATGCCGGCGTATAGTTCATATTCCGGGAATACGCAATTTTAAAACGCGTTGCTAACATTCTCCCACGCGTCGCACAGTGAATTGTTTGTGGAATTGGCAAGGTCTAAAAACGGATTGATTAGCTCAAGGCAATTTCATCAATTAATGTTTATTCGATCCCATTATTAACAGTATAAACGTTACATGTATTAGTATTATTGTAGTAAATTCAGTTATCAGCTAGCCGGAAGCTTCCCACTAATAATTAGCAACGACGAATCACGCATTGGGAGGCAGAGATTGCGCTGGTGTCGCTAGTGTCAGTGCATGGTCTGCCTGCTGATAACGCCAGCGCGGGAGAATTCCACTTCCGGCCGGCAATAGATACGGTTTCCTGTTCCGGCCCAATAACAATAGACAGTCAAAGCGATAACCGTTCGTCTTCGGCCGATTTTCATTCAGACGCGGCGGACGGTCGAATATATTCACTTTGTAACTTGTTCTACGTTCGTTGGAAATACCTATAAAGTTAGCTGACAAAGAGGCAGTTAAAGTCAAAGATTTTGGTCAAGTTTATACGGTCTCTATTTCCACGTCGAAGACCAGAATTTTAACTCATTGACGATGCCAGAATTTATCTTTAAGAGCCAGAAAAAGTATATGTTTTAGCTATTCTTATCAGTAATCGACCCATTGCCAAAATGATTTAATTATTAAAATCGGTAATCATAACCTTGTAATTTCGAGGGAGTCATATTTTGGGTAACAGTTTACCCCCTGCCACCCGAACGCAGTAAGAGTCGACCCTCAACAAAATATGACCAGCCAAAGTCAAACCCGGCACCGCCACTTAGCGCGTAGCACGGCAAATTGCGGTCCACACGACAATTCAACATTTTCACGGCTCGTCCATGTTTTATATCCGCAGTGACGTCGATCGGCATTGCGTTTTGGGGGTGGGCGCGCAAAGTGCGTTGTACGACACGGCGTCAAGGATCGAAACGGCGTAGGTATTTTGAATGCAGTAACTTCACACAACTCTCACAAGACTTATTTTTATCTCGCATCGACGGTCCATTACCGAGATCGCGTAGCTCGCCGAGTGCGATACGCTTTATCAAACAGAGCTACTGGCAAGATCCTACAATCGCACTCAAGATAAGAAAAAAAAACTACATTGGTGAAAAGAAAAGGTTCGGTTTCTTTCTTTATAAAAATCGTTTTCCCTAGCAATAGCTGGTTGATTGTGCTGTAGCTACTCTAGCTGGCGTTGCCGCCGGTAAATAGGGCCATTTGCTATTGGATATAAAAGAGGTGGAAGCCCGTGCAAGTGTGTGGAGAATCAAACCACACGGATTTAATGGGTCCAATATGGCCACTTATGTCTTTCACATATCACGACCTCTTGCAAAGATTCGGCTGTCCGTGACACTTACATTGGGACCACTGGAAGCTTTCAAGAACACCGCCTCGGCAGGCACCTCGGCAGAGGGGCTGACAATGAAATACCATCCCCTTGCATGTAAAGGCTTCTAGGCGTGACCTGCAATGGACATTATTTTATTCATAACTTGCAGTAAATACAAGTGTAGCGCTTTATATCGCAGTCCGGGTTTATCTGTGATCGTGCTGAAGAAGCGAAGATTCTGCAGAGTTTCTTCTGCATGACCTTCGCGGTAAGGACATGTCGCGACGTGCCAATCCTGAAGGTCAACCTATTTCATAAAAAATCAATTTTTCTAAGCTACAAAATATCATCTTCCAACGTTAAATGCATACTCCGAAATGTATCTTCAGTTGTAGAAGGAAGTTTTGATTTTTAAGCAGCAACAGCAAATAAACATGTGAATTTTCTAAGCTCATGGATCAGAAGTTCGTTGGTGGTGCCGGAAACTTCTGGTGGTAAAATCGAGGAGCAAGAGTAATCATATGCACACGGATATGTTAGTGATCGAATATTAGTGACACTCTCAAAATTATTCGCGAGAGTTTCAACACAACTTTACAAGACCTACTGTAAAATTCACAATCCAACACTAAATCAGACGAATTTTTGCTCTGTGCGCTGAAAACTGGACCCAGGTCTGTATTTATTTAAAGTTGGCATGGGTGTGCTGCTAGCTGCTCGCTGCTAGAGGCTAGAGGCTGGGGTAGTCGTACGGGCAAACCTCCATGGTCGAACCAAGCAGGCAGGGAGAAGGTAATGAAGTGGAAACCAGGCGACGTCCATTGTCCAGTTCATTCGCACATTGTATTCGCTCTCAAGACTCAGGACGAGCGTCGTTGTGTTTGATTCTCCTTCTTGTTTCGCTTCAATTGTCTCTCAGGAGAGAGCGACGCTGCTCTAACTGCGTCACACACACATGAATCTCAAGCGGGGGAGTTTGGTCACAGATTGAAATTGAAATAAAAAGAACTTTGAAGGCAGAGACTCGTTACCTGAATTGACGTTGTGATGTTTTTGGAGTAGACGGTAATATTTTTTTCTTTGACAATGTCTCGTTATCTCTTTGGCTTATTCAATTGGTTAAAAAACGGGTGTGGGACGAGGCTCGTTTATCTTTAACATTATTCAGAGAATCGACGTTTTGAATTTGCTAGCTGATAATTTTTACTTCAAAAATAAAGCGTGAATATCGCTATGCGGGCGCCTATAGTTCATTCAGCTTTCGTTGAAAATAACAATACATTTTCTCTGGTTTCTATTGATAGATGCGCTTGAAAGGAAAGAATCCATACTTTTGAATGATTACATTATTTTGTTACAGATTACAACTTTCTATATGCGGACCAGATTTTCAACACCTGCCAATTTTAAATCGAATGTGTTTCGGTCGGGCTTTTTTATGTTACATTTTCGTGTTGGTTTTAGTTCGACAAGGTGAAGCACGTTCTCTCTTTTCAAATGTCGCATTGTGAAGATTGAATGAAAAGTATAAAGGAACGAGATTTCAAAATATTTTACCCCCTCGAAATGTTGATGTCCTGTAAATAGCAGTGCGACTATTTATACCCAGCATTGAATTGAAATGAAACACGAGAATAAGGCAATCATGATATTAACAAAAATACTGCCAATATTTTATAGAGCCAGGGCGTACGCTTACATTAATGAAAGTCAACCAAGTGACACGATGGGGAGCATCTGCTCGCAAACATCATTCTATATGATGGTGACCGTAGCAAAGTGTTATGGACGTCCATCTTCTTGACCGCTTGCAAATGACACTTTTCTTGTGACTCATCCAGTCACCGCAGTAAGATGCACTTCCATATCTCTCTCCGCTCTTTGCTCTGCTCCAATAATTATCAATATCCTGTCGATATCATCTTTTAATGATTGATCGCACATCACAAAGCAAAACCAAGAGATGCTCCACAGAGCACACAAATCACTAATAGAGAACCTTTTAGTCAACAGTTTTATTTGCTGTCCTTTCTTACCCGTGCCATATTTCCTCGCAGGATTTATCTCCTGGACCTAAGTTTTTCATTCGTTTCGCCATTACTCTTGATGGCAAGATACACGGCAAATAGCGGCTAGGAGAAAATTCTTATCCCATAACTGGTACTGACCGCGATAGATAGCACATGAAATGACCGGGAACCGTGGTTTTAGAAGGCATCCGTTCCTCCGTTCCTCCGTTCCTCCGTTCCTCCCTTAGCAACGTCCAGTTGGCAACTCATGCAGCCTTCCAGTCTAACTTTCATCTTTCTTTTTATCATATTTGGAAAATAACATTCTATCGAGATTCTTCGCTGGCAATCTGAATGCCAACCAATTTCAAAGGAACCAATACCTTGGCTGTCTTCTGTTAACCACTTTCGGTATACAGCACCCCGCATTTCCTTAAATAACACGATCTTATTTAAAATGCATTGCGTATCTACCAAGATATTTTATCGCTCTGAAGGGCAAAGAAGGGGGTGTATATACCCTTTCTATCGCGACGATAGGGGATCTTTGTTTTTCTATTTCACAATCTTGTTGTGTCATATAAGGACAAATACAAGGGCAAGGGCAGAAGTGTGCTGCATAGGGGCAACGGGGGGGGGATAGCGGAGGGGTTAGTTTACATCTCAAAGTTTCGCGCAAAGTTAACGAGAGTGGCATCTTCAACTAACCGCCACTTGGCTACAATGCGGCGGTGTGCTGCACGTTCCCCTCACTTTATAGGCATCGTGAATTGTAACAAATGGGACAACAGATATCAAAAGAGGGGAGATGAAAACGCAGGCTGATATTCAGCTCTAAGAAAGGTGGCTGGCTGGCCTGGCCATCGCTGCTGTGGATTTCAATGCGTGTATCTTGGCTCTTAAGAAGCAGTCAACTTTGCAGATCGGTAAGGGTGAATGCGTGCACTGGCACGGACAATTTCAAGGGTTTCTGTAACCAAAGAAGCGAGCCCAGGGCCGGGCTGCGGATGCTGCTGCGTAGCTACAGCGTTCCACACGTCTGTGTCGCAGAAAAAGCCTGTTCTTGGAAAGGAATCTGCAGAAGGATATTTTATTGTATTTCAACAACGAGGAATAAATTGAGACGACATTTTCATCATTTGAAAACTTTGAAAATCGTCCGTAATATGCTTTTATGGTGGCAAACAGAGTGCAGAACAATTTAACCATAGTAAAACCAACAATGAAAATTCATGTCCTTCAACTTTGGTCAAATTTCTTCTCTATAAATCGTCGGTCGTAATTAATTCACAACTCAATGATTCCTCGCGGCGCCTTTGATTACAGAATGATTAAATGCTCGCACTGCATGCTCAGATCGTGGGAAGTCGACGCCGGTATTATAATATGCTATGCTTCTAATATGCTATGCTATGCTAACAATAGAGAATTTCAAGTTTCAAAGCGTCTCCTTTGTCTAGTAGTTAAAGTTCGAATCTGATTGAACATTTGTCACCTCCGCACGGGAACAATTACACTTTAGCAACTCGTTATGAGCCACGTCCGACGTTTCTGCATCAATAACCTGACCACACCCTCAACATGGCTAATGTCGCACATCAGTAATTGAAGCCGCGCAAGAATCTCGTGAGTGCACCCAACTCCCTCTTGCGAGAACAACGACTAACGGCAAACTTCGACGCGAAATTTCAGGCCTCAATTACGAATTTATCTTGAGACAATTCGACGTCGACGTCCATGTATACCGGGTAACGGGGTGGATTGGAAAACATTTTTATTTATCACGAGTTGATTTGAAGTATTAGGGTCAATTTAGAATGCAATCTACAGATAAATAAATTCTCAAAACTCGATACAAAACTTAAAGTACCTTGGTGAAACTTGATTTTCTTTCGTCGCGTTTCGTATTCGTGCTATTGGAGGCTTCAATTGAAGAAATACATTTCGAGCTAAAATTGAACGATGTAACATAGTTTAAAACGTATTTCCGTAGCCCTAGACGAAAATTCTGACCAGCATACCATGAAATGGGCGTAGAGGTGCCGGGTTCAACTCCACATTTCATTTTGTTATTCCAACAAGGTAAGCAACATTTTATATTTAACAAAATGATGTTTTTTTTTTGCTATGGGTACAAGAGGTCGTTCAAACAGAAATTCACAGCATAACAGGAAGCTACTTTGCCTTGTCACTCGCGGCAAAAACATTGTAGTATGGCGTGAAATCTACGACCCATGCAATCTTGATAATTGTCAAATTCTGTTTGAAAGAAACCCTATGTGGACAACCGGTGGTTTCAAGATCGTAGCACGACCCTTCCTGACCACCCCTGTGTCGTCACAAGTCTAGCCGGCTCTGATTTCAATGCAGGGAGAGATTGAAGACGTTGTCGAAGGAAACGAGCGCGAAGAATTTCCCGCGAAGCAGCGCGAGTGAGACGCGTGTAGGAAAAGAGACAAATCTATCGGCCGGTGATATTCCAATGCCGGCTGGGTCGACCCTCCAACGGGAGAAAATTGAATTTAAAAGTCTTCAGAGCGGTACAGCTTTGCTCAAAAGGTGTGTGCCGTGAACCCGTCTTAGCATCACACTGGAATTGGCTGCAGTACATTTTTAGAGAATCTTACGTCTAAGAATATGTATGCTGGTAACTCTGTCAATACTTTTGAAGAATAGTAATCATTGGCATCATTACACATTTCGTACGAGTGCTAGGAGTGTGATCAATGGTAATGTTGTTCGAGCCCCGGAGCAAATTTCTGTCTAAAGGCAGAAAAGATAATAAACACAGAAGTGGGGTGGACTTTACCCTCTAAAGATGCCTTCAAGACCGTTCGAGTTCTTATAACTCACATCCCCTAAAATAATAAACCACCATCAACTATACAACACACAGTGAGTTATAAATACGCATACAGCTTCACTGTAAATATTATGAAATTTATAAACTGTAAGAAAAAATCCCTGAAGATTTAAACCGCCTGCAAAACTGAACGAATTATTACATTTTGCGTGTTTGCTAAGGCTTGGTGAAGCACTTGCTTTTTCCGTTTCATTTTAACAGTAGATCTGCCCAATTTTTATGCTATTTGCAGGGTAGTTTTGAAAGAAGAAAAATGTACAAAATCACTTAGTATAACTCACAAATGCAGTGCCTACCTCAAAAGAAGGGTGAATTTTTTTGCTTATTCAGTTGGCTTTAATCTTATGATAAGCTTAACTACCAAAAGTTTGAATAAACAACCCTTTGCAGGATTAGCAATATGGGCACACTCAGTGGCAGATGCAGTCCTTGGTTTTTGTAACCCATTCCGATGATCATAACAATAATAAGGACTCTTTCACACCTCGTTTGCTAATAAACACTTGACAATGTTTATCTGAACCATCTCTGCGTACAAGATGGCCAACATCTGAGTTTCTTGGAAGCCAAAGCTCTTATCACAACATTTTAATGGATTTTCCATGCACCAGATCATTATCTCAGCTCGAAGGCGGTTCTAACGACAGATTTAGTTCAGTGTTCAAGGAAATTGCTAGACTTGAGTGAGAAAATGGAGGGGTTGGTTCAGGTTGTAACGTGTACGTAGTTTTACTAGCGTTTTAACGTCGCCGACATTTATTTTTAGAGCGGATGTATTTTTTTTGTATGTCAGAGGAAATTTTACGTCCGACATCGAGCAAGCTTTCTTTTTATAAAGGTAGAAAATATTCATTTTACTAAAAATCTTATTAATATTTCCACGATAACATGGACTTGCACAAGTAGCAAGTAAGGAAGCGCCCTTGTCCTATAGCTTCCTCTGACACAATGTATCTCAGGACACATTTTGATCCAGTTAGTCGTGTCCTTCACCAAAGGAATGTAACCGAAGGTAATTTTCAGACTATATCGACTGTACCGTGTCCAAAGTAAAGAAAACATTTGCAGCTTTTAACAAGATGGGTTAGCCGTGCTTTGTGTGGATATAAAGAGCATTAGCGGAGGGGGTCGCACAAGATTAGTATTATAGAAATGCCGATGTAAGACATGTCCAGGTAGTATATCCAGGTATAGCACGTATTGTCGCCATTTAAACCAATCTGCTATGTAAGATGCAACAGAGGAAGCATTTTCATGTCGGCATGTTTACATGGAGTTTGGACCCATGCTAGAAATAGCCCCAGTCAAGTAATGCTTGCTAGTTGGTTCTAATTTTTAAATATTGCAGACATGCAACAAATAATTGCTTCCTAAACATCCAGAAGCCCAGGAGAGCAGAGACGATTTGCAGATATATTCCCGACATTAGAGGTAAAAAACATAGACTTCAAACACTATTGTGCACCCTTTATTCCTCCCTGGATCTACCCCTATACAGACAATATCCCCCATACCTGTCTTTACGCAGTTTGACATGGTTTGACCGTGTTCATCCTTGTCAACGTAATTACTCTTTCCTCCTCTCGGCACGACACATCTTCTGATATCATTTCCTTTATACAGCACTCAGGGGTACAACATAACGATTGTCGGCACCCCAGTTAACCAGCTATGATCTTGTTGTTAACATTACGGTGATGCTACAGAGGCCACCGCGCAGTTCACAGCGCTAACATCAAACGAACCACAATTAATTCTATTAGTTGCACTTATTACGTTTCGTAATAATAACGGCGGGCTTTAAAAATAACGCCCCCTTCACTGAAAATGATCTGCGTCAGTTCGAATTTCAACAGTTCAAAAAAACCTTTCTTATTCAGCTGGTGGTCGTTGGCAGTGTCTCTCTCTAGCGTCTACAATCCAAACAATAAACACCCTCTGACGCGATACGAAGAGGATAACCCGACCGACGTGCCATGCCCTTCCTCATTGTGTCGCCTTCTACTTTGCATCTTACAATCAGCCCCGGCGCGGTTAATATATTCATACAGTTTATTACACGATTAGATCGGACCAGAGACAACGATAGCACCGACATGCCCAATTTCATGTTAACTACTGGCCACGGAGTGTGTCAAAGCAAAAACAACGAAATCAAAACCGAACTTAGAATGATGATTGGCATTGTACATGCATGCAAATGAATGCATACAAGATTGAGTTTGATATTAAGCAACATGAATATAGAGACACACAAAAGTACCATGCACAAAATTAGGCGACCACACAAGAATCTAAAAATGTTCAAGTCCCTCAGACATGTAGGCAAGCGCCATCTGTCTTGCATATGAGTGAACCACAATACATTTTTTGAAGTGCTTAGAACATCTTCCATCCGAATTATACTTTATTATTTCTAGTTCTTATTAGCCGTTATTTTGACAATTCATTGCCCGCACTGGTCGGCAACACGGACGGCATTTAAATAATCAAGTTTATCGCCACCCTTTATTCTCTTTTATTGCCCTGGCCCATTCACAACCGCATGCCGCGTTGACAAATGCAAGCTATCCACCTGCTTACTGCTTCGTACATTCGAACAGATTCAGAGCGCACCTTGATGTCATAGATAGCAGAGATAAATTCAACCCCATCTTTGGGCGTCGTTCTGTTAACCACCCAAGCGTCGACCAGAAATAGAAGACACCAACCCTGCCCGTTCGGGTCACCTATTGTCGTTGGAGACAGATGCGCTCGCATAAACAAGCTGGCAGGGGCGAAGGATCAAGTTCATGCTTAATAACAATAAGGATCATGCCAGACAAGATTGCTGATAAAGTTTGGTTCAACAAGCTGCAGCGATGATCACTGGTCCTTACTTATCAGCAATTTTAGAATAGATTGAATAGGACTTATGCAGGTGACAATGAAACCACTCTCAAGTGTGCGGTGGTGAACTATCTATTTTATGCACATGATTTGAATGTGAAAATTGAGTGCTGTGCTGGATATAGCTACGCATTATCTGAATACATTCAAACATGTACTTGGCAACTAATAGATTCAAGTGTAAAATAGTATATATTATAAAATAGTACTTTCTATAAGGCATCGAGCATCGAAATAGTCCGTCAGCGACAGCGCATGTATACCTAGTATAGTGAACAAGAGAGCAAGAGTGGTGAGCAGTAGGAGGACAGGGAGAGACAGACGCCATTTCCGGTGGCGCTTTGATGACGCGGAGTGACGTGTCGACGCTTCCGGCGCCGACGAGGGGTGGGGTGGGGGGGGGGGGGGTGGCTGTCACAATCAGCGGCCGGTCTGCTCGCCGTGTCACCTCGCTGACTTTTAATAAGAGAAAGGTGTTATTTTTGCAATTATTTCACTGAATTTGTGCTGTATGATCTCGCCAACGAGGGGAAATTTGAAATACTTTTGCCACAGCTAATGAAATGCAAAACAATGAGCATCTTTTGCAATAAAAACCTGCTCCGTACGAACAGCCTAATCAATAATTCTAAATTAATGTCACTGATATTTAAGCCATACGAAGAGTGGTTTTTCTTTTTAATGTAAAGCTAGCTAATTAAGTAATGACCTGAATTCCTCGAAGCGTATTATGCAGATCGGTCGACGGCGGTGATATTTGTTGCAAGCGTCGATCCAATTACAGCGTGTTGGGATCGAAACCAGGTCGCGGCGTTCGCTCGGATTGAGGAATATGAAGGTGTCATGCCAGAGTCAACCTGTTGTCAACATCCCCGGGGGTCCATGATCAAACATGGGTCTCTGCACGACTCAAAGCGCGATCAAATGAATCAGACTCTTTGACCGAAACGGCAAGACAATGATGAAGGCTTCAAGAAGGCATAGGAACTATGAAAGGTGACGCTATTGTGTCCATTGTTCAGTCAAAATAATGACTGATGGTGGTGGAAAGTTCAAACTCTGCTTGCTTCTGGTAGCTCCATGGTGGAACCATGTGTATTCTTTGAAGTTGTTCACAAAAGATATTGCTATTATTTTGTAGTACATTAATCAGGAGGTTGTTAATTACATTTTGTTTGTTTCCCTAAATCCATTCTTAGATAGCGTGAAAAAGTTGTATTTATAAAGTGTCGCATCAAAACCTATAGAGGAAATTTATCTTGATTCATGAATTTGAACCCAGGAAGAAAAGTCTGAAACGCATTTGGGGGACTTCAGGTGCAGCCGGCGAACTCTGGAGGGCGTTTGACCCACGAGGTCAGCCCGGGATAATGGTCTATCCAATCAGGAGACGCGCTGATCGAATCAACCTGTGATCATAAAACTCCAACCTCTTCGCTTTCCCCTAACCGAAAACCCATCATCTCAAACCACGATGGGAAGGGGACACTGGCTCTCTCCTAATCACCATTATATCAATTATTTCTTTGGTTAACCACTGCTTTTCCACCCGAGATTGATTCTGATCAGAGACGTAGTATTTGTGTACACGAGATGATTACTTGTAGGGGGATGATGGAAACTAAAATATTAACGCTTGCCCTTTATATGTTTATAATGAGTAAGCAAGAATAGGGATGTTTTTAAGTCTAACACAGGCTGCCAGCGCTCATTTTCCTCAAAGATTTCTAAGAAGCTTCAAGCCTTACATTTTCAGCTGGCGGGGAAGCAAGCTGAGAAATAAGGTGCGGATGCTGATAAGAAACTGCTGGTTAATGGTGTTATACAAGGTGTAAAGAATTACCCGCTGAAAGGATGGATGAACTAGATGGAGGTAATGGCGGTAGGTGGACGCAATTACAAGAGTAAATGAAGGTTGATCGCAACGTAAAACTTTTCCAAGAAACTAATTCGAAAAGCTATTTTGGTCGGCGCGGCCCGTAATGCTTTAGACGTCGTAAAAATCATCCACTATGGCGTCGTCCTGAAGATTGAGCGTCGCCGCGGCGAAAGTGGCGACCGTTACGTCGGCCAAATGACTTGTAGCCGCGTTTAGCGGCTTTACTACTCACAAAAACAACTACTAGAATATTTTGTCGGCGCGTGAAATAAAGTATTTTATGTCCAGATGTAAGGGGTGCAAATTATTAACCTATTAACTCTACACACGCGACACTGTAAAAGGGGAGCACTGCGGGGATACCGACAACGAGACTGGCGAAGGTGTCGCGTTAGGAGAAAAAAATATTCAATGGTAACTCTGGCGGATATAATAATAATAATAATAATAATTTTTTTATTGTCAGCGGGATCATTGTACATGATATGAGACAGTCATACACTTAAGAATAATAATAATAGAAATACAAAAATACATTAAAAATGCATAACTTTCACTAGTGCAAACCACATAGTCACCTTGTATCTACGTATGTAGAAAGTCACTTATTTTATAAAAACATTCGCTTAAAAGATATTGCTTTAACATTTTCTTAAAATTATCTCCTTTTTGGGTTTTGACATAGCCTGGCAGTTTATTATATAAAAGAGCTCCGGTATGCATTGGGCATTTGTCAGATTTTTTAAAGTTGTTCTTCTTTACATAGATTTGTGCGTTACCTCTGGTGTAGTGCTCGTGGACATCTGAGTTTGCGGACACTAGGTGGTTGTTTAAAATTACATACATGATGGTTGAGTATATGTACAGACTAGGTAAAGTTAATATACAGAATTTTTTGAAAAGAGTTGAGCATGAGTCTTTATAGTATACCTCGGCACATGGGTCTTTGCTTGCTCTCCCAAGTATCCTTATAGCTTTCTTCTGGAGTATGAATAATCTTTTGGCATGTGGCGAGCTACCCCACAATATTATAGCATAGCTTAGGCGGGATTGTATCTGAGCGAAGTATACGAGCTTGGCCGTCTCCAGATTACAGGTAAGCATTAGTTTCCTAATTAAATAGCAGCTAGATGCTACCTTCAGGCAAGTCTTTGAAATGTGACATTCCCAGTCAAGTCTTTGGTCAATGGGTGGAGGTGCCGAGTTAGCAGGAAACATAACTCAATGGAACTCTTATGTTTGTTGTCTTCCGGGCACAGCGAGTGCAGACAGGATTTTTGTTAACGAAGCCTATTGCTTTCATGGAGCTAGAAAATAATAAACTTGCGCGGGATCGATTTTATTAAACCAACAATCGGCGTTCCTTTTTTTTCATTTCCGGTTCCTCGCAGCGATGTTTTGCTTTTCTCGTGTCCCATCCCGTAAGACGCGCCATTTAATTTCCAAGACGCCTCAAGGCGCAGCCAACCCCAGTCAGACTTAAACCCAAGTACATCATCAATATAAAAGGCTTTAGCCCTCTTGAGCGAGGACCAACTTCCAATTAATTTGCCCGAGACATTTTTAATCTAATTCCATTCTCGGCACTTTGGTCCACTTTCGGGCATTTTGATTGGCTTTGCCGCATCGGCAGAGTGTGTTGTGTAATAACACCCGTGCAGTTCGCTGTACGCCGACAGATAATTAATACTGCTATTAAATGTAATTGTGGTGTACGATGAGCGAATAAAGTACGGTATTAAGGACGTGCAATATCGCGCCAGCTAACAACCTAGGGCAAGATTATCGCGAATATAGCGTACACAAGCACGGGAAAACAAGCAAAACACACCCACTTAACAGCAGAGCATCTTACGCTGTTCGCGAAACAGTTCAATACGTAACCGAGCGTCTTAGGTATACGCTCTTCGACCGTTATAAATCTGATTAGAGAGCATTTGTGTGTAGGAAATCTTTGTGCTGTGCGATGAGTCCATAAAAGTTAGTGCACTTGGTCACGAACGTGATCATTCATTGGTCCATCTATTTCGTTAGCGTTGACGAGGACAGTAAGGTAAAATTCCCCTAATTATTTCAGCTCCCACCCTACGCGTCGAGGGTAAAGCTTGGTAATCTGTCGAAAAAACTTTTTATATACCGCCGTGCAGGACCGTATGATGGAACTTGAGTAAACTAATCAGAAGTCAAGGAAAACCAGAAGCGGGGTGATATCAGATCGCTTGTGCGGTGCAGCGGCGGCGGCGGCGGCGGCGGCGGCGGCGGCGGCGGCAGAGTTCGTACAAGTGCGTCCCTCTAACTTGAGCCCCCGTGAGGGTCATAATACCCCTGGACTCTCTTATTACCAGCGATCCCAACATCCCGTCCCTGGACTAGGCTTTTCCCGCGCCCATACCCGGCGTTATTTGGTTAACCGCCCTTAGATCACATCACCGTCGCGTACCTTTGCTGCTGCTGCTGCTGCTGCCACTCTGCACCCCCGCAGCGATCAGTTCATTACTGAGATCGTCAGCCCTTCGTCGAAACCTGGTGCAGTAGGGAACTGTTTTTGTCACGGTGCTATAGCAATTAGTTATGCGCATCTTATCATTAACTCGGTTTGAAATAATAACATAAGCAAACAGAAATTTATGCTTGGTAAATAAGATGTTTTAATTTCATTTGTCAATTCTCTTTTAAACAAAGTACAAAGAGAATTATACGGGATAAAGAAATGTGGTCGACGAGAATTGATTGTTATTATGGTATGTGCCCTATCCCTTCTTTCTTTGTATTTGATCTAGGTATCTTTGTTTGTGAATCACAAGCCGTATTCCGTAATACTATTTGCTCTTGGTAACTTCAAGTGTGCTAATAATCGAGATGGAAGTCGGGTCTAGAGACTCAAAGTTATGGAAATAGCTTTAATTGAAGAAAGCAGTTTCCTGAGCTGAGGTAATTACTAGAAAAATTCTCTTGTTTGTTTTCTTGTGCTCAAAGAAAACAGAGAAATAATGTATAAATCTGTAGGAACATAAAAGAGATCTGGAAGGTATCGCTGCTGAATCCGTAGAAAAGAAAACCTGAAAGGAGAAAGAACCATTGGAGTTGGTTTCTTAAGCGCACTTATAGTAAGAAGAGAAACGTACTAATTAATAAGAAAATAAGTGATTAATTCAAGAAAAACATTCATTGTTTTACGCTGTCTGGTTTTGATAGAACCATGATTTGCATTTCAGTAATCAGCAATATACAAATTCTTAACGATCGGTAAAAACATATCTTTTTGCAAATACATTCATATCCGCCCCTCATGGTACTATGCATGAAAACGTGAAATTTATGTACTAAATTCGTCACATTCGTGTAGCAATTGGTCAGGCAAAAAACACTTTTCAAAACGTTCATGAAAATAATTTTCATTTTTTTGAATTTAGAAAATAATAACATTAAAACGAATGCATAAGCTTCAACCCTGTTTTTACATAATTTCGACGAAAAAGTCTAATCCAGCAGACATGTTCCCAATTGGGTTTAATTAGTTTCAATTTTTAATGAAATTATCCCGAAAGTTTGATGGCAGCAGTGTGAGGATTTAACATCTCAACGGATGAATGTTAGACACGTTTGCAAATTAATCCAGTGCTAACTTGCTGATTGGTTAATTTTCCTCGCGGCAGAAGCCTAATCGGTGTGACATGTTAGATAGCTCATCTCTACCTCACTCTTTGCCAGGGACAAAAAGTTTCCTAATAATAAATTTAATCCACAAGGCTTGACTTCCTGTTTTAAATGAAAATCGATAGACATTTCCATGTTGTGCAATTTGTATTTTGATAGCGGTTCTAAAAATACATATTATTGCTTTATTTCAGTGATTTTTACAAGAAAAACGTGAAAAATAGCTTAAGTAGGCAATAAAGCCATCAAAATCATATTTAATCTTTGCTAAAAATACCATTTTCGTGATAACAAGGACTGATTCCAATGTATATTTAACATTTCACATTAAAAACTCGATAAACGAACCAAATTGTGAATTTGAGCACCTAACAAAATTATTTGAAATGAGCCAGTACTAAATATCTTGAACTGAAATCACTCTATAACTTTTCAGAAAAGGTGAGCAAACGCCAAAACAACTGCAAAAAAACGAAGTCCCTGACACGAAATAATTAAAAACATTTTACTACGCAAAATCATGCTGTTCCTTTGCCGCGTTTTCTGTTGATCTTTTCAATTGAAATAATAATAATGATAATGAATGACAGAAAAGGCAACAACAGAGCGCCACCAGGTGATAATTGCATTATGCTCGGAACGCCTGCGGCGGCGGCAACGCAAGCAGAAGCAGAATCAGCATCAGCAGCAGCATCAGCAGCAGAAGCAGACAGGAGCCAGGGGCAGATGCAGCCTGCAGAGCAAGTTGCTCTTTAAAACGCCTCGCCCACGCTCTAGTCCCACCCGGCACACTTTTCTGATTCTCAATTAAAATAATGAAGCGCAGCCATTGAAAGTACACAGTTGACGATTTTTTTTGCCATGACTTTTGGCGGAAATGCAGAGAGGAATAACGAGAAAATGTCCATTCGCGGACTTCGGCATGACTTGCGAATTCACAGTTTTGTAGATATGATGAAAAGTTTAATATTCTTTCTCCCCCAAAGGTGTTTATTCTAAGAAAATGTACTGGACTTTCTTGTTTCGGTTTCGGAAATGTTAGAGCAAAGATAGATAGAGCATCAAAATTATTATTTGAGCAAAATTTCATACAAGTGTATATACCCTATCAACAAGTGTGGCATTTACTGGTTGATAGTGAGTGAAATTAGTGTTGGATGATGAATATCATTGTGGAAATTTCTGAAAATTTGGAAATATTTCAACGTGTTACATCAAGGAAGTGGTCGACTGGAAAAAATGTTAAGTTCTATGTTTCCTAATCTTTGCGCCACGATTATTGATCGAGACAAAATCGATGGAACAAGAATAACTCGCAGTTTTGAGAAGTAGCTTAAACCTGGCACCTCCACCACTCACGACAAATCAAGCATACGCTTAGAACTATTTATTTAGCGATGTCGATTGCACCCAGCAAAAAGTGCATCCCCGATTCATTATACGATCGCGTATTTCCCGAAGAACTGCCAGTTTTCCATGTCTCTCGACTTAAAAAACCGTGCGATCCGAAGAGGAGGAAAAGCCAGCTAAATAAATGAGCATCACATTCACCGATGCTCGAGGTCAAGTGAGTGGTATCCCGTCTGCTGAAAGCGTGGGTGGCTCACGGTACACAAAGGTGCCACAGATACGCGTACAGGAGAATCAAACTCATTCAGAAAACTTCAATGGCTGCTTGGTATATTATTATTTTCAACCACACCATGAAATACGACCAAAGGAGTAAAAATACGCCAGCCGTGGGTTTTGTTCGTGACTTGCTCATTAATTATTATTCTAAACCAACCCTTTAGAAGTTGGATTCCTTGTAATTTCCAGCAGTGGCGCACTGGCTTATTTATTACAGTGGAGTACTGTGATGCAGTGTGCAACTGCACTATTTAAAAGCTCAGCCAGAACTAAGTTTATGAGCAGAAAGGCATAAAGGTCCAAAAGTTGATACATCTTTTATGCTCATTATACATTTTTAAAAACATTATTCCTAAAACAATGGAAAATATGAATATTCAAATGCAAATTTGGTTCGGCATTCTCTTTATTTTCTCTCCACAGTTATGTTGAAATCGTATTAATTGCGATTGACCTTATTGTTAAGAGAGATTTTAACGTAGTATAGCAGATGACACACTAAATTTCAATGACATAACCTGTCAAAACCCCACCAAAAGCCACCAAATGAGGCAGATCTTGCTCCACCGGTCGGTGCGCCACCGTATCCTAGGTCATACAAAATGTTTGCCACCAATATTACTTTCAGCCAGGGCGCCACCAATGGAATGCAAGGAATTCAAAAAGCGCGTACACACGGCGTCAGTTTCACCTTGTTGTGGGAGATGCACTTCATTACTCCAGTCGATTAAACAAAATTCTTCGGCTTAGCAAAGGTAACACGGGAAAATTGGAATATAACGCTAGCTTGTTTATGAATTTGTAAACGAAATGGATAGCTGGCAGGCAATGTTGACAACTGACACTCAGCCATTTCATGATTGGTTGTTGTTGAAAAGCAATACATCTCAATACAACCGTTAACGTATGTTACCGAAATCATCTCCTTTCTGAGACTTAGCAGAGGCATCCAAGATAGTAATTGGCCCATTGATCTCAGAAATTACCTTTGACTGCATCGTCCCATCGGCTACAAACCAGAAGACATCGAGTTGTTCGTTTTCTTAGTGGTTGTGTTTTTGTAACGAAATCATTTCAGGTTAGGTATGACTCCTTACTAGCCGTACCGTACCAGATGCAACTTCAACTATTCTCGAATTGAATCCAGGAAATAGCTTTCACGGTGAGGGCAAAGAGTAAAAATGATGGAGCGAGCGGTAGATAAAGTAGCAGCTAGCTAGGGCAACGGTCAGTTACCGATGAACACGCCCTGCCAGGGCCCACAGTGTGTCACCGATCGTGTCACATATTGTACGGTTACTGTAGCGCCGTAGCACCGTAACGCCGTAACGCCGTAACGACATCACCTGCAGCCTGACCAACCATTCTTCATGCGCCAATGCAATTGATGGCATACACGTGCTGACTAATGATCCGAGCCACTAATTAATACACGCTGATGGTGAAATATGGTTCTATTGAAACGACCTCACACTTTATATTTGATTTTATAACAAATGATTTCGGTGGAAATGTATTCTGAAATATACGAGTTGTATCTCGTTGATTGAATGGCATTTGATTTTAAACCGTATGCCAATGAGCGTCATTTAACATTCAAACCGGCTGTCGTAAATAACATTGATGAACACAGTTTTAAAATCGCTAATTGTAAAGCTATGGAAATTAACGCAATAACAACGGTGATTGCTGGCGGACGAAATAATCGGCAAGTGTAGCACTTGTCGATCAAGAGAACGCGGCTGTGAGTTTTCATGGAATTCTCTCGCTCTTTCTCTTTCTCTTTCAGCTTTCCTTTCTTAGAACTCGCGTACCAGCAAAAACTATACGAGTTAAGTCAATTTTATTCCTGAACCAACCCTTTTTATACAATGTAAAATAAGATATTCTCTGCTTATGAGATTGAAAAGTCGAAGAAACAGAATTTAATTTAATAAAATTTCCAAATATTTTGTATTGTGCTGATCATAAGAATGCCAATGAAGATCACCATGGGATTTTGTGAGTGATAAGAAATCCAAAAAATCGTTTTGGCTACGAAATACCGATAGAAACACAATTTCTCTTCAATGTTTGCATGTTCGAAAACGAGTTAACAACGCAAGCCGTTTTGAAATTCCAAACAAGATGGCGAGCTGACGTGAACGTTGGGTTTCGTCTGCAGCATTCGATTGCAGACGAAAAATAGCTCGGGTCTATCACGAAGGCAGCGAATAAACACGTATCACTCAAGTCTTATGACGTGCATTTGTATAAAGTGCAAAACTACTTTACAAATGAAGCTTGAAGAGCTCGTAGAAGTAAGTCAAGTTTAATGGCGTGCCATCATGCAAGCAATTGCACAGACGTACACTGTTGGTGTGCTATAGTGCACCTCTTGCGATAGATGGAAATCCATGACGTATTACAAAGCAGCAGCACGAACGGGCAGAGTCAAGTGAAACGATTGGCTAGCTGGCACCACAGCATGCAACTCATTGAAATGCGGCCGCTTTCCACGATCGACTGGCATTCGGAGAAAGTCTATATTCAGTACAACAAAAAAAACTTTTGCCTGTCTTGTTAGTTTTTGGCACAAAAATCTAGAAACGATTTTCATATTTGAGGCTAGTAATAAACCCAACCGCAGCAGGACCTACAAACGCTTTATGCTTTACTTCAAACATGCCTAAACCCCGCGATGGCATGACGTATCACCGTCGTATCACGTCGCCTTCACAGTGCCAATGTGTTGCACTAATCATAAAAGTCCACATCACTTTCGTCTCGTTGAATATGAAACATTTCGCCGCGCGGAAATAGGTTTTCTCATCGAGTTTTCCAATTAGAGGAAAAATTAAAGTTTACGACCGCCGACCGTGTTGTTTTTAACGCACAAAGAACGTTAAAAAACGTTTATCTAAAAAAATGCGTAACTACTTTTTCTATTATTCGCAGCTACGTGTTTGTTGAAACCTGGGGCGAGCACTCAGAGGGCTAATTCCCCGCAGACGACACCTGAGCTCGGGCAACAGAGGTTTGTTTTAGGGTGCTTGTTGCGTTGCGTGCTAGCGGCTCGGACGTTAAATGAAGCGCTAAAACGTGCAGCTCGGAATGGATGGCTGGAGGGAGGCAGAATTCCAACCCCTTTGGCGCCAATGCTTATCAATTTAAAACGAACGCGAGAGAAAGAAAAAGAGCATATTATATATTATCTATGTATGTAACAGTCATGTAAAACATTTCATACACCCGCTTTCCATACATGATCTCTTCAGGGAGTAGAGGCCGAAATCAGTCATTGTTATAAATTTATTTGCGCACGCTTTAGTAGGCGATTTGTACAAAATGTGTGAGTGGTGTGACTTCAGTTGTTTCATTCAAGCCACCTACGCACATAATAATGCTAACGTGTGAATCCATTAACTTCACAACGCATTAACATTTTGAATTCGTAATGTGCCAGTTAAAAACATTAAAGCATTAAAGGTAAAACTGTTACAGCACAGGTAGCTGCTTCCAATCGCATCACTCATTACCCACAGTTTCACCAATCACAATTAAAATCCTTCGCATATAGGTATTAGGTACCTACTCTTGCAGCCAATTCGAACAAACCCTATGAAGAATTTTATTCATGCCTCAGCCTACATAAAGTCAAGGTGCGAACCCACTAACATTGTTAAATTTAAAATAAAACCATCGTTGTTCCTGTTGAAAACATGCTGCACTGAGAAAAACAACAAGGCGTGTTTCGTTGCGATTTCAGAAACTACCCTTGGATTAAAATAAGCGTAATCACAAAAAAGCAAGCAAAACAAGCAGCTCTGCGTTCGTCGTGGAAATAATTACAAGCGCTCGCCGCGCCGTGAGATTGTTCGCCCGATCTCAAGCTGTGAGCGATTTCTTTGCCCGTCCCCGCCTACGCCTACGACGCCGACGACGAGGACAATATTTTCGTCTGCCGCTCCACGATTTTGCGCATGGCATTGTCCACACGCCGTACATTGTGTTCCACGAGAAAAGCTGCTGTGCTAGATGTAGTCTCATTAATTTCCTATCGGAGGCTGGCGATGTCACAGGCACCTGGCTGAGAGATTTGTCACGTCGTCGCTGTGTGCATTATTATTGCGAGTAAGAGGCGATTGAAGAGGAGGACTCTTCTCTGACCGTCTCGATTTGCTGATGATCAGAAGGTGGAATTGTTAGTTGGCAACGCAACGCTGTTCCACTCCTGGAAGTGGAGGAAGAAATTCTGTGACATTCACAGGAATGCTTCTCGGATCTACTCACTTGGATATAATTGTTTTGTGATCGGAAAATCGACTTTTGAAATAAAATGTGTGCATAAAAGAAGTTTACAGGCTCACATATTTTCGAAGAGTGTCCGTTAGCTACTCTATAGATGTCATAGTTCATGATATCTGATGCTCGAAGGCATTAATTTATAAACTGGTTAATAATTTATTTTACCCGGAACAGAGAGCCGTATAATTTTAGTTTACAAATCATGGATTTAAAAACATACATTTAATGAACTCAGGCACCTTTAATGTAATTTTTAATATTTTCTTGTCGCATTATAAAATTTATTGCCTGTCAAAGATCAATTTAATTTTCAATTATAAACAACATTTAAAGCCACATTAAGTTTTCATCATTATCTAATTTATTCACCTAATCATGGCCACTTTGTATACCAATAGGTAATAATATTCCACTATAAACTAAAGTCAGTATATTTTGTGATAACATGATTCCTAGCGGGGATGGGATAAGGGTGGGGAGATTTTGTCTCCGCCCCTCTTGTTAATTAAATCCAATGATTAACTGCATTCACACACGCAATTACACGGCTCAGTTGTTTCTCACGCGGCAGGCAGGCAAAATGACTCGTGGCCCGTGATATTCCTGGCCAGAGCTACCCTCCTGCCCCTGCTGTGTAGCGTGCACCGTGCAATACTTGCAGTGTAAGCACTAACATACATTACGTGCGTTGTCTACCACCCTCCTTCTCAACGAGGAATTGCACTTTAGAGAAAACTTCACGCTCATTTGAGTATATTCACTGATATTAAAATGACTTGGAAATCGATTGCTTGAACGTTGCGACAACTTGATGACATCACCGCCAAGTGAGCTTTGCCAAGTGAATGGAATTTTATTTTAGCCCTGTTTTAGTATAGATCTCCAAAGCTCTTAAGGGTAGTTTTACTATTTTTTTGAATTGGGTTCAATTTCATAGAAATATCTGATCATCTTCAGTGCGAAGTTCAATTGTACAGTCCCTGCTTTAATGGAAGTAAAAAAACTGGCCTGAATGTACTTATTCCTTCAAGCAATCTCATCAGCTGTCTCACAGAAATCAATTGCGATATTTCACATGTAATAGATTCATGGTGGCTACGCACCAAATGGGAAAGGTCCACACTGAATTTGAACCCACGACTTCTCGTTTTCGCGCGAAAAAACTATTGCGTTACGACTAAGTATTCAATAATTGGATGATCCGAAGATTTAGGTGTAGTTGGACCCGAAAACTCATAAGCATATTCCCCTTAGATCAGCAACTAGTAAACCAAAGGTAACATCTTGTAGCCGACTTTGTGAGGTCGCCATGGCGTCGTAAATAACCATTCCAAAGTTTCGGTCGGCTCGACTGAAGGCAGGGGAGCCCTACTCTCACCCCCCCCCCCTCCCCATTTCACCCGCTCCCCTCATATGCAAGGATGCATAACCCCATAAGGTACCGCCATGCAATATGCGTGCTCTCTGCGCTATAAACTTGCCCCTGGTCGGCGCCCCACACCCCAGCACCCACCACCCACCGAGGGGTGTGTTTAACATACTCTGGCCTCAGGTGGACACCAAGCCCTTGGCACTGAGATTCATAAACAAAGTGTAAACTAGAGAATTTTCTTTGCTTTATGACGTCTTTTCGCGCTGATGCGCAGTGAAAAACGACTGTTTGGAAACTTTGATAAGTTTCGGGAGTCAAATCTTACGCTGCTTTGGGAGCAGCCTCCGCGGCATCGTGAGAGTTATTATATTTGGTGGTCAACTCGAAAAAGACGTGAGTTCGCAAGAACAACTTTGGAACGGGGTTCCACCATGAAAATGGTTTTATTCAAACTAAAAAGTCGAGCCGAATAAAAATAAACAGTATAATTCAATGGCAGCATTCGCTTCTGTCTATAGATTTCCTGCATACAATTCTGCGTAATAATTTTGAAAGTTTTTTGCCCCCGCACCCTTTGAACGGGAGCGTAGCAAACAAAAAGCTCGGATTTCGGATTTACGTTGTAATTTGGCTGTGACCGCAAGACTGCTCGCTCTGCCACGTCCCGCATTTTCATCGAATATTTCGTAGCCAGCCGTACACCGGCGACAATAATTTACATTATCTGAGTCTATAATTCACTATTTTTATTGGTTGCGTGAATCAAACGCGTGGTTTGGTAAATCATTGGCAGAGGCTCTGTTCATTATTGCTTGCAATTCATCATTCTCGCAGCTTGGAATGACTAGGGATGATTTAATGACGTCACACCCTTGTAACTCCTCGTTAGTGACGCCTGCTAGCGTCGGATCATGACGTCATCCGTGACGTCTATACTATATAGCTACAGTCAGGCTGCCTGGAATTCACGACAAGGGTTGAACACAGCGTTCCCATCAAAGGGGTGTAATTGACACATAGATATCGGTTCGTCTAACCAAAATGCTGTTTAAGCCGAGAAAGATATTATAAAAGTTAGGGTTTTTGTTTAGTGAAACTGGCGCTGTTTTCAAAATAACCGGGGTTATAAAAACAAAGTCACTTAGCTGTTAATGTCGAAGAATGAAAAAAAAAATACTTGGCATTCGATGCCAAACTTCCGATAGAGGGTTTGCGAATCAAGTAGCTATTTTGGTAGGCATTTGAATGTTTGGAAATCCTGTTCTAATTTGATGCTATATTGTTGCATATAATAAAATTTAAATTGCCTCTCTGAGCGGAACTATATGGAGCCATTCAAAGTTTCTCGAGGGTATTTTAGGGTGCACAGCGACTTAGAGGAATACTTGGGGTTGGATGCGAGGAAGACATTTCGAGGGGCTTTTTGACCACTACCCGCCTCTGACATGCTATTTAGATTGATTAATTGCTGAAGCTATCTGACCACACCAACTATTGCGAGCTCGCAACTTATGCTCGAGAAAGTTAACTTTTCTTCGGTCTGGTAAGAGTAAAGTGAGTAAGTACGGCCAGCATGTGCTCGTTCCAGTAGCTCAAGAGTAAATAGCTGGATATCACGACTCAGTGCCCACCATCTAGAAAGTGCTCCATGCAGCGAGTTGATGAACTGAAATTTGAATCGGGCAAAATTACATGCAATACCTAATTCAGCGGATAATTCAACGCTAACTACTCATATGAGTCTTCAAGTTTTAAAAGCGTTATTATTAAAATTACAACGACGAAAACTTTATGGCGAGGTAATTTCCTCGCGAGTATCACCATACATTTTTGACTAAATGCGAAAGCAATTTCGCTTTAAATGTAACTAATAGGTGAGGCATTATTATCGAAACTTTTTGATTAAATTATAATCTGGCGTCCCCGGCGACGTTGCACTGAGAGGAGGGGTTGCATGGAGAACGCGCCAAGCGCAGTCAAAAAGCGACCTCTTGGCTTAGGATTACCCGGTTCGACCATTTTTCAATCAGTTCATGCCCAGATAACAGCCATTCTGTCCCTATGCAAACGAAACCCCACATATCCGCAGAGTTGCGACCGCGTTCACTGCATAAGTCTTACTTTTCCCTGCTGCACACATAGATTATTACTGTTACTACTTGCGACTACATTATTTCCAATGTAAATTCGACTTCAGTGGAGGACAGTTCGTTCGGTAATAACTCAATACGGGCTACACAAGCTTGGTTATAACAATTCCGGACGCAAAATTGGATTAGCATTACTAATTTCATGCGTAGGTACCAGGGTTCACCACATACACTATCTAAATCATACTCAGCGGCTAAAATAACTTAAAACTCGTAGTTACGAGCACGCAATTAGGCACACAAAATACGCACAAAAAGTACAGAAATTAAAATAGTTTTCATATTATCAGATAACAGCGAGAAATTGAACAAGCGCGTTTCTATGAGAAACATCTTATTATTCAAATCAGTGCTGATTCAAATTATACAATGAAAACGATTTTAATTGAAGGTTGGAACAGCCCTAGCTACCAAGGACAAACGAAGGTCACACCAAGGTCACACCTGAAAGTGATTTAAAACTCATGATAAGGTCAAACTTTATAAAAAAAGCCACCATTTATACTATTCACCACCTCATAAAACGTCAAATGTCAAATTCAAACACTAGAACAGCGCCTAAACGCATTATTTACCAATCGCATATCTTCTAGCATTACTAGTAACTTTCTTAATACCGTTTTCAACTAATACAATATTGGTGAGCGTAGAGAGCGAAGCGAGTGAAGCGAAATCGTCAATATGGAAATTCGTCTTCTCTGAACTTAGATCTGTCACGTATTTGAAGCAAATCGGTTGAATAATTTTTATGTGATTGAGCTTTTACGAAATTTTTCAGATTTTCCAAAAGACGTTTTGACCTATAGAGCCCAAGAATCTGAATAAAATTTGACGAAACTTTCTGGGTATGTTGACCCTCACGTTTGAATGTTTGTGTAAAAATTTCGTTGGTGTATGTTTAGCTCTTTTTCTTAAAAATGGCACCTCTGACGTTTTTATTGCGCTTTTTTTAAGTGTTTTTGCAGTTTTCTACAACTAAATCAACTTTATTTTTTAATGATGGTGGCGAATTTTATTGTGTGCGTTCAAAATCTTAAAATGAAGATACTGTGTTATTTTGAAGCAAATCAATTAAATAGCTTTTCCTCAATTCGATTTTTAAGTTGTAAAATATTCTAAGAGTTTCACTGCGACTAAACCATGATATTTGCAGGTAACGAATGTCATCGAGAAATCTTCTTAATTATTGCTGGGCATTTTAAATTTGTCTTTCACGCTTCTAAGCTATGCGCACACGCAATATAACCGCGTTGTGGGTGAGCGTAAATATTACGCTCATCCACAACAAGATTATATGAGTTTTCACATAGCCTAGTAAATACATATTTTAAATTGGTGTCTGCAAACATCTTTCTCATCATGTTGGTATCAATGGTGACCACCAGCTCTGAAGGGAATGGGTTATTCTTATATTTATTAGAATCTGAGTATATGCAAGCTGCAATATCTGTCTCCGATGGAGGAAAATGGCAGCACGCCTCGATTATATTAACGTTTAAAACATCTTTCATCCAGTGTGCCCGTGCTAGCAATGGCTACGCTACTGGTCCAAATGACACACTGCAAAACAGCACCCCGCGAGAACTTAAACAGCCAAATTCCGGCCAACGGAGGCGGCAAATGAAGCCTGCTCGCCTGTCAGTTTGCGAGTGAGGACAATTTTGACCGTCCCCGGGCTGCGACCCTCGGGCCGGGTCGGGCCGGGTCGGGCCGGGAGTCCCCGAGGCCCCGAGGAGCAACGGGCACTTGACAGACGGACTGACTATTTATCCGCCGTGATCTCCGCTAATGAGTCTCCGCGGAGCAGCCCGTGACAAGCCTACCAACCAAAACACATAGCTTCATTACGCGGCCTCGGCGCCCCGGAGCCGGCGCCCCGGACCAGGAATCGTGTACAAAATCTTTACATGTCTTGCCCGCCTGCTAAACTAGGCGGTGGCGGCCGGTCGCGATAAAATGCCCCTGCGTGATTTGGATCTCTCTCGCTCTCTCTCTCTCTCTCTCTCTCTCTTTACTTCACCCTCTCTCTCAGTGTGTAAGTCTCTCTCTTGTCTATTTCTGTGGAACGGTATACAGCAACATCGAAATTAAAAGGCATGGCACTTTAAAAATAACTTAAACAACGCAGAGAAAGGTAAAAATAATGTAAGAAAATTGACACTAAATTACTTTAAAATGCGAGAAAATTCATAAAATTACTGAATATTCCACTTAGCGAGCCAGTATTTTTGAATTAACGTTAGAAAAGCAGAAAAAAATACCCATCAGCTTTCGCGGCCATTAAAAATTTCCCATTTTCCGGCGTAAAACAACGAGGTGGCGAAAAATTGTTGCATAAAAGCGTATGACGTACTAGAGGTTAGCTCCCATCAGCCAACATTCTTCTCTAATTATATATTCATACGTCAGTCAGTCAGTCAGTCAAGCCCCCTGCTCCTCGCCGCCCCCTTAATTAGCCACTCGAGTGACCTGTGTCACCATTTAGCCCGTGATGTCCACGTTCGCGTATCCCATACACATACATCCCTGTCCTATACCGAATGCGTGCCCGTTGTTACACGGCAGGCAGCGGCGAGGGCAGGGCCCGGCTACAGCGGGGTCTGGGCAGTAGGGTGTCTTTGGGGGTGGCAGGTAATTGGCGATAAAGGGACGAGATAACGAGGTACGCTTGTCCACCCCCATCCCCCACAGCCCCCCTGTCCCCCGTCCCTCACCAACTGGCTGCGTTCATGCTCCGTATGCACGAGTCCAACCCCAATAGCTCGTTGGACTGGATGGCACAAGGCATGAGCGGGGTGGCATTAGAAGTGAGAGAGCATGATCGCGGCGGCAGCAGCAGCAGCAGCGTCGCTCGCTTTAGTATACCTATATAGCGACAGTCAGCAGAAATATCCCTGGATGTGCGATATTTGCACAGACCGCTAAACAGAGTATACACAATGACACCGCAATACAAAACACTGTGGAACAGTATAACACTGGAGCGCGGGGCTGGCCGGCGCCTGTAGTGTTTCTCCGCTCTGGCCTGGCGCTCTAGTTGCTTGTTATGTACATTTTGCACAACAACGGACGACTGATTAGTTAATAAAACACTGGTTTACTAAACTGAACCGTCCGTTTGTTTGGCCGGACAGTATGGAAAGTTAGTTGTTTTCATTGTGGCGTTGATACCGTTGGTGCTCTGATGATTTTCAATATTGAAGTGATCATAATTTGTCTTGTGAAAGGATATATAACATTCCAATGAATGGCTGATTGGTTTAAAACTTTTACGATCAAACCGATTGTTTGCAATTAGTTTTATGTGGAGATTCTTTCCGTTGGCGTTGCAAGTATAAGTTGATCTCATTATGGCGTGTAGGGATTTGGATGCTGTGATGGTTTGAATATCGAAGTGAAAATGCATCTTGTGGCGTGGGCTGGGTGAGGGGGGTGAGGCAAGTAGGAGACTGCCACGACTACACTAATGCGATTGGTAGGATAGGATGTCCCACGTTGGTTGCTGCTCGAAGATAGCTGATATTCCCAAAAGAGAGCTGCTATCTCCTCGTGGCAGGAGCATACACAACAATAGGTGATGCTAGTGTCGGCGTCGGCGTCGGCGGCGGCGGCGGCGGCGGCGGCGGCGGCGGCGGCGGCGGCGGTGTTGGTGGTCGTGTGGTTGTGGGAATAACAGCTAGCCACAAAAGCGTCTGGTCCATACGAGCAAGTTGGGAAAAATAGACAAGTCGATGTTTTACAAGAATCTCCGATGAAATAAGTAGACCATATTTTCAAAGGAATATGAAATTTCCTCAAGTTTAAGATTGAATGGAAGTTTGCATTTACTTTAGAAACTCGATAAATCCGATAAAGTTTCTATATTTTTTAATCAAATTAAGTGCTAGTATATATTTCTGGTAATTTTAAGAACCAATTTGAGAAATTAAATAGAGTGTGTGGGGTGGGCAAAGGGGGGGGGGGGGGGCACTGAGTTGTACATATCAATATATCTCGATAGCTTGAATGGGAATGGAATATTGATTAACACTCACAAAAGGAAATGCAGTTGGTTTCCAGCTGAGAAGTGTGGCACATGCACAGCATTAACCAGTCCGAGTGGAATCCTGGCACCGAAACCTAACTAAATATTGTACAATTTACAAGTACAATTAAGCGCTAGGTATATGTATATAATACATGTTTGTGTACGCAAGCATAAATATGTATGGAAGTAAGCCGCCCGGGCGGCCCTTGGCGTGGAGCAGGCCCTCTTGACGACATGCATATTGTATAGTAATGTGCAGAAAATTCAGACCTGCAGGCCACACGGGTGCTCGGGAAAGAGTTCAACGTGGCTCAACCCATGTTCAACGCAAAATGTTGTGGCCGAGGCAATTTCCCTGGAATCGTGCGCGATGACAATGATATTGCGTATGCACCACTAAAATTACTGCAGCGCGATGAGAAGGCTTTTTAGTTTGATGCAGAATGAGCTGCTAAAATCGAATCGAAGAGATAAGAAAATAAAGAAATAAAGATTTTCAAAGGCACTTTAGAGCTGTGCTTTGTGTAGGGTCTAAAGGAATTTGGAGTTATATAAAAAGACTTGGGGCATATTAATTTACTGCAGTTGATCACACATGCTTATGCAAACTACTATAGTGATTGTCGTCTTCGTAGAAGGCGACGTAGAGGCGAATAAACTTGTTCATCAAAAGTAAAAAAGTTATTCACATTCACATTCACAATCACATCAACTGCATTGATTGAAGAAAATCAATTTTCTTTTCAGTCCGACATGATTTTGAAGAATAGACGAGTGTTCTTCTTGTGTGTCTGTGACCCGTGCATCTATGTGTTTGTATTGAGTCGAGCCTTGGCGAGCAGACCCAGGTTCGAAGCCCGGCTCGGCCCTCGGCGTCGCCTGCACACTGCACACTATACCGCATAGTACCGCATCCAATCAGGCCTCAGGAGCCATCCAACAGCATCTCAATCGACGGAGGATATGCACCCAGAATATTTTATTAGCAGTACACTCTTCACGTCTGCAGCTATGCTGGCGCGATGTATTTATTGTATGTTGATTTTATTTAACCTAATTCATTAGGACTATACTATGTCATTACAGAATCATCTGTGTCTACCTCTATTTGTGTGACCTAGTTAACTGTGAATAAGCTTTTTAAAGTAATGTGAGTAATTCAGACGGTTTTAGTAAATTTGACACACAGTTCTTTAAGGTTAAAAATCTGGCAACTTTGAGCGCTGCGTTTATTGACGAACGGAACATGATTTGGGGTTTAAAATCCCGCTTAATTTCGATTTTTGCAATTGAAAACAAAACAAAATCCACGCAGCATATTATGATGTTGCTAAATCCAAGCTCGAAAGGGAATTAGGCCCTCACAATACTCACATACTTAGCAAATATTAATTTCGTTAAAAGGATTGTGTAACGTTAATCCTGGCTGGAGTTCGAAGGGTTTTTAATGAAACCGATAAAACCCCTTTGCTGCAGGCAGGGCGTGAACCACACAGCCCGGGGTTTTCGCACATTCAACACGCATAATCCTAGCCAGGTAGCTATGCTATACCTACAGGGATGCAGTTTGGAAATAAGGGTATGGATCGTCAGAGTGCAGCTAAGCGCTCAGCAGCATCTTGATCAACTAGAAAGTAACCCATGACATAATATAATAACGAAATAATCCTCCACCCTTCGCTAAACCGCTTACCGTGGCTAAACGAATGCTCGGATGGAAAAAAACTGCACAAATGAAAGATAGACGCGGTATGTCACTGTACTTTTTCCTGTCGCTGCCCCTACATGGGCTCATGGGTCAAAAAAGTTCCAAGTTATTCCGACTGGAGCCAGCTAAAACTGTGCCCCCCAGCGCTGCCAACTTTAAAAAATGTGTGTATTAACATGAAACAGCCCATTTAACTGTGTGAATCGTGACGTTGTGTCGAACGAAGACACGGACGACACATTTTACCCGGCAATGCCTGGCTAACAGCAGAGAATATACGCAACCTAACACACCCTCGTTAACTCGAATTATTAACGGGCGAGTCGCTAGCCAGGTCGCCGTTTGATTGGCTCCGTCAACATGCACAGTGTTGTTTGATAGTAGTTGATATTCCACTGCAACAAGAATTACACTAATCACATCCACACTCGGCTTAAAATTGATATAACATGGTATTGCTCTATATAATGCTACTGCACATCATCATGCGTCAATTCACTGAGTTTTCAATTAAACATAATTACTTACACACACGCACGAAACGGCGTGTTTCGAATCGGTTGACACTTAGCAATGACTTTAAACAAATCTGTACAGTGCAGTTGAAATTTCTACACGCTTAACGAGTTATTGGGTGGGGTTGGAGGTTGAAAAACAGCCCGGTTGGCTGAATACCAAAATACAGAGTCAACCTTTGCACTCTCCTAGGGCGTCTTTCCTCCGTATTAAGTCCGTATTGGCACCATTGCGTCTCTGCATCGAAATGCACTTTAAATAAGTAATAGCCAGGTCAAACGAGAGTTGGCTGGACCAGTCTGAAATATGTAAGCGTCGCGTCAACGCTAAATACCTACCGATCCTCTCTTTCCTTTGTGAAGTGATCCAGCTTTAGAAGTTACGTCTGACGACACCACCGCAGTACTTGTGGGGTGTCCCATGCAATTTGGAGTGCATCCAAACCTAGGAGCGTGCATTGAATTTAACATGCGGACATATGTTGGATATTTAAGTAGATGATAACAAATTGAATCTATTACAGCTCATTATAGAGCTTAAACTCAAAATGTGGCGCGTCAATTGGAATAATAATTAAGTATAACCAGTATAACCAAACAATATAAGCAAATATTTTAATATTTTTGGTACTTGCTTATATTGTGTGGTATTATAATTAAAAATGTAAAGAAGACTACTATGACACAGAAGATAACTAAAGTTCTAAGTAGTTCTTCTTACAGCTTAGTAAGATAAGAAAGGTATGAGCCCTAAAATATAAGATTTTTACGTTAGCATAAATATCATCCCCAAATAGAAATACACACACACAGTACCTCAAGCATTCAAAACAGTCCACATGTCGCCGGCGTGGACAGGAAAATATACGTGCCAGTTCATATTCAGAAACGAGGTACGAATTACCAATGCAGATCAAGATTTCCACACACCCACAAAGGCTTTGTCACTGCAACGCATATCACCTGAAATGCAGGAATAGCTAATCCAGTGGTCAAGTGCATTATGACCGGGGCTCGGACAGTGGCCATGCCTTTAGCCGGCATATACGTGTGCATGTCCCATGTCCCCTGATGTAACTATAGCCACAACCGTGGGTGACAATTGCGCCACCTGGGCTCATTCACGCGGTTGTTAGGTGGCCGATGTGTCGCCGATGATAATGGCTGATTATGCCGTCGAGATAATGCCGGCTAATCAATGCATTTGTGTTGTAATTGTAACGTTCTGATTCGATCTTATGCAAGCCATGAACTCCACGATCCTTTGCGATGCGATAGGCGTGTTTGTGGCGGGCACACATTTGCGATAGCGAAATGCGCTTACCGATTTGCGATCGCGAACGTTTATTAAATGTTTCGGTATACGGAGATTATCCATGCTAACATTTTTAACAAGAGCGTTTGAAATGAAAATTCTGTTTTAAAGGAACACATTTATAAAACAATATAATAAATAATATGCGCATTGATTTAACTGCTATCGTTGCATAGTTGAATAAGTTTGCGATAATTGAAATAATATTATGCTAAAATTAGCTTTTAACAACTCTTGTAAGGAATTAAACTTTTTTTAAAATCACTTCAAAGTTCACGGCTATCCATTGTGTAGTTTCTGTAATATCATGTACACGTTGGTTCCGGTTTATAGACTTATCACACGCGGCCTAAAGCTTAGGGTTGTGCGGCTATTTCTGGAGAATATTATAATAACCAAGCATGCAGCTGTTTATTGATAAAAATATTCCGTTTCTGCTCGTTTTTATTGATTCATGACGAGGAATTAGTTTGTAGGTCGATGGTTGGTGACGACAAAAGCCTGGTTTACCCTGCAGTCTACCGTTCGAGTTATTTTTCTGTGATTTTAAAATGGCAATCGGTGTTCCATTGTAAGACAAAGACAATTATTTTCAATCATTTCGTACACTTTAGTTCCAACTTGATATGCTTATTTTCCCTATTTTGTATTTCATAGGTGAATTTATCCAAGGATTAAAAAACCAGTACAATTAGGTACCTGCAAGGAAAATTTTCACCAAGTTTGCACTCACAGGAAGTTTATAATGTAATGTATTAAATATAGATTATATTGGAAAGCAGAGGAAATGTTCAGACCAACTTATCGTATTTTTCTTTCATAAGATGCAGAGCACTAGACAGTTCTAAGCAAAGAAGATGTTGCATTTTATGCACGCTGACAAATGCAGTCTGTGTGCTGCATATTCTTAAGCTGATTTATATATGTCCCTCCTAATCCTGACGCAGGCAATGACAGCGAAAAAGTTTAGGGGGTAAAGCAACAGAAACGTCATAATACAAAATATGAATATTTCGTTTTTCTTTCGACAAACTTGCGTTTAAAGTGCAAACAAGAAACGATCTAATTTCAAGCAGCGAGTCATATATTTATAAAGTAAATTCAGTATAGAAGGACAGAGTCATTGACTGGGCACACTTTTAAATACCTATGTGTATGCAGATATAATATTATACTTTGTGTGTGTGTAGGTGAATAATACCTACTGGATGACAAGCTGACGAGAAATTCATGCGTCTTGGCACATTTTACACCCGAAACATACTATCCCGAAGATAAGCGAATAATAATAATTGGCTTATATCAGCAATTAGTAGTGAAATGAGATGAATAAGAGGGTGCAAACAGCTGGGAAGTCAACGAGGAAGGAGGGTGCTACGGGACACGGACAGAGTCGTTGCCGCTGGTGGAAATCGAATTTCCTGACACGCGGCTGGGAAAAACAAAGGAAATAAACTGCGGGTTTTATGAGCTCCAGAAAGCTTCGTTGGTGGAAATATGAACTTCATAAATAATGGTCTACGACTTGAAATAGAGTAAAGCTTGCAGTCGCAGACGTCTAAAAGCGATCGTTTTCGCGTCTTGTAGCCGTTTTAACGCCAGGGTGAAATTTTCGCAGCTTTTAATAACGGAAAACTGCGAGGAGTGGAGAGTGGAAAACACACTCGAAACACTTTTTAAATGCACACAAAATCTGTTACATTATATCGTATTTTAAGTTGAATGTGATGCTATATATACGGTTTGCTAAATTATCACCACTAGAGGAATTATTTTTCCTTCCGGAATGATCTATTGGTGCAACTATGTTGGTTTTAACTCTTGTAATGTGCATCATTCATTAGAACATGCTCCAAATAAAACTGTGCGGATAATTTTTATTTATGGTGTGAGGCTGCGGTCGAGATACAAACAACATTGACAATGACGTGCACCAAAAATAGCAAACTAAAACACTAATTCTATTGTCAATTGTCCACTCATCCATTGCTAGTTGCGTTACATATAACTATATAAACAAACTGGGTTTACCTCATTTCCCTGGTCAGTCTGCAGCAACACTATCTCCCGTTGTTTTGTTTTAATATAATTTGTCGGTGTTGATATCATAAAAGTGTGGTTAAAGTGACATGAACGCGCGTTCGCCGTGTTATCTCTATTCCCTAGTTAGCTTGCATGGCTTGCAACGGTGACATGGTCTCCCCAAAACACCACGTCACACCTAGAGAGGCGTTTCACTAGCCGGAGTATGTCGTCCACACGTGACGCCATTTTTGCCAGAAGACCTACACTGCATAGAGAGGGAGTCAATGTTCTGGCACGGATACGTTTGAAGATTTTGAGGGAAAACTAAACTTATAGTTATGATTTTTACACTCATAGAGAATAAAGAATGTTCTACAAAAGCTATTAAAATATTTCCTTCCACTAAGAAAATGACGGGAAAAATTTGTAAAGGATATTATGGAACAAACTACGAATGTAACTCATTTCTGTGGGTAGAAAATACTGACATTAATTAAACTATTATCTAATTACAATACAATATCAAAGCTCAGCAAGTGGAAATATTTTGTATAAGCCCACGTTCGGTTGAAAAGACCGGACTCATCATACGGACAATGGCATTTGTAGCATCGCACAGAAAAAAAAACTTTCCATAGCTGTTGTCTACTCTCTGGCTGTCCGCAGCTCTCTGGACGAGCCATGTGTGGCTTCTCTGCCCAGAGACTCGCTTTCATGTTAACACAATACTTCAATTAGACGACAACAGCGAGAACATTTTGTAATTATTCATAATTCCCCGGCCCGGCCTGGCTGTTTGATATTTTGGGTGAGCGCATTTCAGGGAAATTAGACACGATTGGCAAACTATTTCCATGCGCCGTCCGCCTCTCTCAAAGGGAAGCGTGTTGCCTGGAAATCACTCCGCCAGAAACTTTTTAATCCATTGAAATTTCAACGAGTGCATGGCCCTCTTAAGAAATGACTCACATGGACCAATCGCAAGAGATTATCTGGCAACGGCTGCGCTCTTCAATTATACGCCATTTTTATTCTGGGCGAATGATTGTGCACTTAACAGTTTCATAAGTGCACCCCACGCGAACCCCCTCTGCCCATTAAAGCCCTTCGTTTAAATCGCATAAAATGTCAATCTTTTTTTTTAACTCGCGTTTAATTATCTCAGCATTTTGTGCTTGAGTGTATGGATTAGTGAGGTGATACGGCAGGACCAGGAGGGAGGTAGCAGCTTGCAGGCTGGATGACGGGCTGTGCCTATACGGTCTAAAACATCGCTGTGTTTTACGGCACGTTTTATTCGAATAATAGCCATGCGGTGGTCAGTTTTATGTCGCTTCTAAACCGAACGCCAGCCTGAAAGATCACAAAAAGCCAGATAAAAAAATTGAGTATTAGGCTACTTAAAGAAGAACTTTAGGGGGTTTTATTTATGATCACTGCGATAAAAAAAATAGAGAAATACGAGTTTAATCTCCATTTTCCGGGCCTGACCGCACTAGAGGCGTCTGCGGATCTCCGAATCCCCATCGATGACTTTCGTTCGCTTTCCTGAGGGAAATTCTCGGCGAGATATTATGCAGAAAGCAGAGAAAATTCCTAGAGAGCATTGTCGAATTGCAGACAGGTTCAATTTTCCACCACGCACCCATATAATTTATTTTATGAATGCCGGTAGCATTTGAAGTGTCGCGCGTTTCGGCCCGGTGCCGGCACAAGGAGTTAACTACGACCATTCTACTTCAACTTTGTTTACGAGACGCTCAAAATTGCAAAAGCTTGATGAAACCCAAAGTAAACCTCCCTTAAAGTAACCCTCCCCCCCTACCCGTTCCCCTTCCCACCTAAAGAAACACTTCAATATTGAGCTCGAGTCACAAGGCTTTGAGCGGAGAGTTAGTTTCAGACTACATTGTGGATGTGATGTGGACTCGCTGTCGCTTGCTGTACCTACTAGATGCTTTTCTACAAGGAAAAAATGAGAAAAGAAAGAGCATTTCCTAAATACAAACTGTGATTAAATAGCAAAGTCATTTTGTCTACATTTCTTCCTTGCTAAACATACTCTTTGTTATCTGCCTCTCCTCCTCCAACGAATTGCTTGAGATACTTCAGCAACTTTTTTTTGTAGCGCTGGCATCTCCACTAACCCGGCACCTCCACCGACACGCCACCTCCACCACCACCTCAAACCCGGCGCTTCAATTTCCCAGCTCCTCTACACCAGGAAATTACTCGCAGGATACAAGCGATTTTCATTTTTCCGCTAATGAACAGCGTTTGGTAAGAAACGGAAGCAATCGATTCGTGTTCCGTCAGCAACAAGAAAAACGAGACCATATTTTACCCACTTCCATCTATTAATTATTGTCTTCCACGCCATCAGTTTAAACATAAAGTTTGTTACTTCATCAACGACCATCGTTAGCTTTTTATACAAAATCAAAATACAAATGATTGATTAAAATTCAAGCAATTTCCAATTTCCGCAAACTATTCAAAGTTTTCCGTTCAAAACTCGAGCTCTGTTAATTACTCGTGTACCACCTTGTTCTAGTTTCGTGACGCAAGACAAGGATTAAGACCAAATTAGAAGACTTCGGGGGCGAGATAGGAAGCGAACGAGGAAAACAATTTATAAAACTGTTGATTAAAATTGCCAAAATCTGTTGTCAAAATTCCCTGCTCCTAACTAATTGATAGTCATTCTTTGATCTTTTTTCATAGCCGAGCACACAATGGCTACGCCACAACGTCGCTGTGCGTAACAAATAATGGCGATGCCGAAGACGACGTCGCGGGGACGACGCCGACGCCGAATAAGCCCACAACTGTCAACATGCTTCCTTTTCTCTTCCACGTCAACGTCTTGCCCTATGGGAAAGCTAGCTGCTAATAGGATTAAAGCTATTATCTTAATCCACGTCATGCGAGAATGATTAGAAGATCGGCTTCTATTATTTAGCAAACATCCCATCTCCCCAGGGCAAGCACGTCATTAAAATCAACACGACGTTCTCAGAGCATGATATTTACAACTGTGATGTTTCTCTTATCATTGCAGCGCAAGAGGTCAGCGTGATGCATTTCAAGATGCTATTAACTTTAATGATGCATTCAGGCTAGAGGTCACGAAGGAAAATCGTTTCTGTATTGAAGAAATTGGATCGCTTATGATTCGTTGAACGGTGGTGAGGAAAAGCTATAGTAGTCTTGGTCGTTCTCTGATAAGATGATAATTTGTTAGCTGAGCTCCTTGTAACACCTGTGCAATTGCAATCCCGTGCATGGGTACAGAGAGGGAGGCAAGTGCTTCCAAGAGTCAGAGTCTGTTTGAGAGGGGAGAGTAAGTTTGCCACTAAAGCCAACTACATGGCGCGCAGACAAAGTTTATTAAATGTATGCGAGGCAGTAAAGCAACAAAAGCTAGTTGTCATTTTAATTTGAGCAAATTTCCAAGATGGAAAGTTGTGTGTTCGTAACGTCGCGACCGAATAGTATCATGTGCAGCAGAATGCAGATTACAATTGAACCGAATTTGTTTTTTAGTTTGTAATTTGCATGCAAATCTCGAAAGGTGTAATGAATTATGGGTTATTGCTGCGCCGGCGTAGCACATTGAACTTAACACAAACTATTTGCTGAAACAATTCTATTAAAAGTGAGGTGGTAAATAAATTAGATGCAGATATTTTGTAAAGTATTTCTTTCAACCAACTGAAATTAACATTTTGGCAATTAGAAAATCACAGGAACAATAACTAAGCGAAGGACAGATTTTTTACCAGGCTGACAAATGTCTAGTTTGAAGATAATATTATCTGGCGAATAATAAATATAAAAAAGTCAACATATCGTTTGTTCACTAAGCTCAATCCAAACACACTAAATTCACATCGCTTGCAAATGCTAATATTGTGTCCGTGGATATTTCATGTAGGCATTGCACTCCTGCAAATGCACTCTCTTTATTACACTAATTATGACTGTTAACATGATCCATTTGAAGTATGGACACTCAATATTATTAGGCTAGTACTCTCGAAGGTATAATACCATACAGCTCCAACAATTGCACAATACCGCATATAAATAAACCCCACGCTGAACAATTTCCCAGAACGGCTTGCCAGATAAATGATTAACACTAGAAATGCAGGATTCATAAGGCGGAACAGACGTTGCAGGCAGCCATGTTTCCTAGTGTCTAGTGCGTATATTCACCTGAACGCACACCAAAGGCCATATATGCAAGTCAAGAGGAAGATTGTTTGTGGTTGTGGTTGTGGTCGGGAGTGAAGTTGTGTGTTGACGGCGACCTCTTGACCTCACCGGGTAGCATCCCCCGAACGCTCGACCCCGCCTCCACCCCCACACACCCCGTAGCAGGATCCTGACATCGTAAGGGCTCTTCTCTGAGCCTGTTATTTCATCAGCATGATACTCTCTAGGCAAACACTTGGCTAGAGATGGAACCTAATGTTTGTCATGTTGCTACGATGTATGGAATATATTGGAAAGGCAATTTAGATACTTTGTGTATACACACTGACATAATCTGTTGATACCTTTACTGACCTCGGGAACAGTATTAATCTGTATTTTTTTGTGTGAAATAGAGACATCCACGATCTGAACGATGTGGTTTTTAAGTGTAACCCAAATTTTGATTGGATGCGTGTGCGGCTGTTTTTATTTCACCCTTGTCCAGGATTTATTGCATCTCTGACATTTTTCGTGAAATTGCTTTCCTTCTCATTTACCAAAATACTCTTTATCGGGACCCGTTTTCTTGTAACGAGTTTTCTAGCTATTAAGTTGCTACGCCTGGCACAGAATACAAGGTGTATTTTTAGCGGCCATTCAATATTTTAAATCTGGCTACAAAAAAAGAGCTTTCGAATTCATGCCCTGTACACAGCTTGCTGTGAGCAAAGTGTGAAATAAAACGTGAACGACGCCGATCTTTAGGAGAAGTTCGGATTGTTGCCTATTTCAAAAAGCCAACGTCGAACCCGGCACCTCCACCAGGCTGCATATGGGATTATTTTTTAGCCGTCTCCCATTCTGAGCAGCGTAATATTAAAGGAGGCATGACATCACAACCTGATTACATTATTCAATCAACAAGTGAGAAGGATTTTTCTCAAATCTCTCTGAAATTCGAATCAAACCCCCGGCTGACACATTCAATTTTCGCTCTCGCTCCGTCTTTCCTCCCCCCAATTCGCTGACTTGCCGCTCTCTTTCTACCTTCATCATAACGAATTCATCCCAGGAATAATACCTCATGTGCATGTCACCTTGCCTGCCTTCACGAAAAAATTACTACTCACACTCTTTTTTTATTATATTTTATATTTTTATTTTTCATATTCTGTTCCATTTTTACGAGCTGTCAAATAAAATGAGATTTTCGCACTCACTGCTGTCAGTAGCAAACTGTACCCCCTATTTCCGTCCTTGTTTCGCGCGGACTCGAACGTGTCACCCCATCTTCGTCGTTTGCAGGGCCCTCTTCAGCGTGAAGAAAAAAGCAATCAAACCTACTTCTAAGCTCTTCAATTTCCCATCGATGCCAATAACTGCACGTGAAATAGCAGCGTATGTGCATGATTAATCTATCCAAATATCCATATGCAGTTTCCATATCGGGAAGCGTGTTGTTCCACGATCGTGTATAGTCATCCTATTTTTAATTTCCACCCAAGGAATAATGACAAAATTAAATTCAATTGATCTAAACCAGCTTGTAAGTCATTTTCTAACTAATAATAGGAGATTTCTCTTCCAGATATTAATTCTGGCGTAATTGTTAACGGTGGCAGTAGCGAACCTCTGGAGTGAATCTCGTGGGAAATCATCCCCCACTCGTCCACTGTAAGGGCGCCAACTGTCAGATTAACACGGGCTTACGGGTAAAGAGGGTTTCCGGTTGTTCTTATTATATCACAGTAGGTAATCCTACCACATTAAGTGTCTAGGATTTACGGTTACTTACAAAGCTAGTTGGAGAGGGGAAAAATTTCGGGTATAATTTCAGTCCGTACATTCGCGGTAAAGAGCGGACGTCGAAATAACCTGGATGTGACGCCGGCTATAAAGCCCTGCTATTTCACGCATTAAATGGAACGGAAGGTCATTTAGGATCTAACTGAACAGTTTTATGATTTCTGTTGAAGAAAATTAAATAGGGAGAGGGTCACGGAGAAAGAAATGCAGAAATACAAGAAATATCTGTACGTGCGATCATAATTCGTATCTATCTATAAATATGGTCCACTTCGAAAATAAATTTTTATGTTCTGGTTCATGTGCCTTTCTTTGAAACATAAACATTAATTTAGATTGAGACTGTGGAACACTGAGAAGAGGTGCTACAGTGCTACACCCATTTAAATTTCTCTTTACAAAGAGTGTTTCCATTCTCAATAGCAGATAACACTCTTTTATCTAATCCGTTAGGCTCCAACTTGCGACGAGCCTCACAGAAAAAAACCAAGTACTTAAAAAGTCGATTTAAGAAAGCAATTTTTAAGACTGTGATAACGAAATGTTTGGCCGCTAATGGTGCTACTTTACATAGCAAGTGAAGACGTCGTTAGTTGAAGATAATGGAAGAGTGGAGTACGGCTATAATGCGTTATCAGAGAGATTAATCCATTTCGGATAGATGGCTGAGAAAACAAAGAAAATCAAGCTGTTATTAGTTCAATCAGTGGAGCTGCGAGCGAAAAAAGCGACGATGGCCGCCATCGATACAGAGGCGTTGAAGTGTTCCCCAAATGGGAGCTGCGAAGGCGTTTGAACAACGCCATCGTTCCCAGCTCTCGCCGGGAGAGAGTGCCAGCCACCCGCCACGGAACCAACTCACACATCGAAATCGAAAGCCGCTTTTTTGAATATCATAGCCGGGCTAAAACTTTTCAATAGAATCTTCTCAACTAAAAGCCCATATCACCTCGTCACTTGATATTCATTGGTGTGCACATACGAGGAGAGGATCTTATTGGCTAACCCTTCTGCCTTTCAATCACTCACGGGGGCCCTGCACAGTGGTGAAGGATTTGGGGTGCTTGAGAAAATGCACCTTCAGAATCACGTACACATAATATCGAAAAACTTTTAGCCAGACGTTCTTGCCACAAGTGGCTCTGTGGGCCGAAATATTTTCCACACTTTCGCGGTTTTGAGTTTCGCATAGTTCTTTATGAATAATTGATGAGCTTAACGAGCGAAGCGAGTGAAGCAAAATATTCATTTTATTTAGCTGAATTAGGTTCTTGTGGTCGTTACACTAAGTTTAATGTCCTTTTTTGCAATCACAGGGTGTAAGCTAAGCTAATGTGTAAGCTACATTTGTAATCTTTCAACCTAGGCTCTCTTCTAATTTTTAGGGCAGTTCATAAACGAAATTATGATTATTTAACCTGTTCTCGCGTCCTATACAGACCAAAATTGTTTATTATCATAATTTATGCTTTATAATTCAACGAAACGTTCCTGAAATATCGTACTTATAGTCGGAAGCATGTATCATTATTTAGTTAGCAAGGAAACTTTCAGATGCACACATATATTTGTTGTTAAAATTGCGACTTCAGATTGCACCAATTACAAATTGTAAAATTAGTTTAAATGATTCACCCCGTTCGCGTCCGTTCTCTACACTACGCCACTGCAAACTACCCTTCATTTTGAATTGCAAACTACTTTACCATATAGCAGCATGCCGGTAAAAGCACAAATATTTGACTGCGCAAATAGTAGCGACTTCAGATGGATATATATTCGGTAGTCTACATCATTTGCATCAGCTTTTGATTAATCCTCGTGCTGCCTATCATTGCAAGTATTAGAGAAGCTTTCAATCCTTCCCGAGCTCTGTATGAAGAGCACTCACACCATGGAAAGCAGCGAGCATTGTATGATCAGGGGTTGCTGGCGAATCGGGGGAGAGGGAGGATTACGAGATCCTAGTAGCTATCTGCTTTCACGATGTAGAAGAAACTGTATATCTCATTGAGAAGTCGAGATTAAGAAAAGAAAAGATTTTCTTTTTTGTTTTCCAAAAATGTAGAAAAAGTACTGTATGGGATGAATATAATTAACCTACTTATTTCTCTTATCAATCCCGCGAGGGTCGGGCAGTAGGAAAAAAACACAATTATGCTGTTTGCAGCAATAAAAAAAAACTGACAAAGGGTTCTGGATTCATTAGGGTTTAGGGAAACGTCTTGTTATATTGTTATTTGCAACTGCTGCCCCGGCAAAAAAAAATCCAGCTGCACTCCTTACACCAAGTGGATCAGAGTTAACTCTCACATTAGAATTATAAAGCAAAATAATTCTCAAATAACATTCCTTAGCATACGCTTAATTCGCTTTGCTGTGACTATGTTCGTAATTAACGACGGATAATTATTATTCCCTAGCAAACTTTAAGCTCAAAGTAAATGCAAGAGTAGTAATCTCCGAACTTTAGATTACTACATATATAGCAGCTAGCTGGAACTTTACAAAAGTGATTTGAGAACTTGCGCCGAGGCGAGCTAGCGGTGCCACGGTTCTCGCTATCAATTACAAAACATTTGCTAGGTTGGTTAAATTGTTAGCCATGTAACGAGACGCCAGAGTTTTGGGTAATTGAGCTTACTGTATCTTAACAAGCCACACGCCGTCTTGCACTTAATTTACCTGGCTATTAATTCATACATTAAGTTCGGCTAGCGGAACGCGGTGTAGGTGTGACCCAAAGCGTCGCGTCATGACCACTGTTTTACCTGCAGACCAACGATCGAAATTGAGTTTCGATAACGTTCGTAACAGCACTTAGGTATTTGTTTGCTATTTTTTGCAGTTATTTCGGAATCGTAGAAAATTTTATTTTTAAACTCACTTTGCACTTTCTAATGAACCGTTGTGTATATTGTTAATCTATCAGATTGAAATTTAGAGGCCAGCTAAACGTTTGCTTCTGAGAATTGTAAGAAAAAATACATCGTTTAAAAATAGGCATTATAAATTTTCTGGAACGATTTGATTTGTTATCTGAGCCTTATAGTTAAATACTTAGTTAAGTAAGAATTTCACACTGGGTCATCTTCAAGCTGGTCTCTTTAAACATCCAAAATTAAAAACCATTATTCAGAAAATGCAATAGCAAATTTTATTTCGTATTTTAGACGTACTCATATAATGTGCCTAGACAAGTATTTCCATCCATACGACGTAGCAATCCCTGTCCCTATAAGCACTCTGCAGACTGTGTCATATCACTTCCAAGTTCAATCCTCGCCAGCTTCCAGCATGCTTCGGAGAGGACAGGTCAAGTGCTCGGTCGAGGATATTTGCGACACGTCGCCAGATCCGCACGCTACACGTACCTATAGCAAGTAGCAACGAGCAGATGAAATGGATGCAAGGAACAAGTGGTCTGGATAAGAACCATATACAGCGGCATGCAACCATCGAGATTCGAGACCCAGTCCGGGCTCGGGATAATAAGGGCGAAATGGCCACAAAAAGACGAGCACCGCATGACGTGGTTTCATGTAGACGAGTACGTCACAAGCAATGTAGAAGCACAACGCATATGTCGCCAAAAAAAGGTACAGCGAGGTAGTTTTTTTTATTATTTTGGCGCAGTGGCAAAATAATTATTCAGCAGCTAGACGGCGGAAAAGCTCCGATGCTGATATCTCTATGGCTCCGAATACGGGCTGGCTAATTTGCATGAAGCTGATACAATATTTAAAATGACTTATGAGCAGCGGCTAGAGGGTGCTTTTGGAGAGCGAAGGAGAGATCGTTCATCGTCTGAAGGGTAGAGAACTAAAAGTAGAGAGACAAAGAAGATTCGATGCGGGATTAAACTCCGATAGATCGAAGTTTTTTTTGCATTTCCAATAAAGTAGTAACAAAATTCTGTGAAATCCTCCTATCCCCGCTATCCTGTATAGAGTAAAAGCTAACGGCAAGTATTGCAAAGCACCAAGTGAGTCGTATTTGAGATTCAAGCGAAAAAAAAACTATTTGGAACGACTCTTTGAACGAGAGTCAAAGAGTTGAACGCAATAACGGGATGTTCTGTAAGGATAGGAGACAAAGTTGTTTATTCTGAATCTGGTTGGCGACTCGAATGTACACAGAGCCTTTGAAATAATATTATTTTGATTCGATACCACCTCAAACGCTCGACAAATATTTTTTTCCAAAGCACTTGCACAACATAATAATAAACTGCACGCATTTATGCGTGTGAAACAATAAACACAGAAAAATGGGTTGAAGTCGTATCGCAAGCAGTGATCGAAATATTTGCTTTCTGCTTAAGATTAATGATTTTGAGAATATTCTGGACTCTCGGCGAGCCCGAGTGTGATCCCTCCCCAAAACGTAAGCCAGGGGTTTCGACTAAGCCATCTGCAGTCTGGACTAAGTCGTCCCAAGACCCTTGACAATCTTGAGCAGTTCTCCGAGGATTATTAAAACCGTCTTAGGCGACCACACAAAATTATTTCGAGAAGATGCCACGGCTTTCTTCTCAGCGGCGTACACATAATTCAACTCACGGAATATTAACCCCAAAACAGTGGAGACAAAAAGATCCGAATTAATTCACAATTAGAAAGTTGAACGTATGAAATATTCAAAGATGGTTCATGGATTTCCATTTTCGTTCTCTGATTTCTGTTTCGCGCAAAGTAATTCATCATATTTTATTGCTACCCGTTGTAAGACGGGCTTTTGTTGCTGAATTGGGCTGACAAAAATAAATAAATGAATTGTGGAATATGTAAGCAGCTCGTGGAATGCTTGCCGCGATGCAATCGTACGAACTAGCGTTCTGCTCGAGGTTGTAAGACATCGTGAATAGGCATCAGTCAGTTGATGAATCGCCCCGCTTATAGTGAGGATGATGACAGATGCGTGATTGATGGATCATCCAAATGATGAATGCAGGCAAGAGGAAAACTATCGCTCCCAATAACATTCATGTTTTCTCCATTCGGAAATAATGCTTGCGTTTATTCTGTGTGGCTGTGTTTTGGAAGGTTGGGGGTGGAAGGGGTGTGGGGGAAGGAGGGGTATAGGGGTTTCATCCCCTTCCACAAGGATCCGTTGATTTAGTGGTAAATATTATGATTGCGGTTCTTCTAATAACTCCAATAAATTCTGTTATAAAAATAAAGCGTTTGGTGTAAATAAGATTTATTTTTATACTGCTACAAAATTGCGTATAATTGATGTTTGTTTACTGTTTAACCAAAAATGCTGGCCACATTTGAAGCCTAAAGGTAAATTAATTACTGTGTATTTGGTCTGAGCAATTTGTATACACATGAAAATAGAAGGAAGTATGATATCGTTTCCTCAGTAACTAGCCTAAAACTGTACAAAAACTAATATAAGTGGTCAATTCTCATGGAAAACTCGGCTCTGCCCCCAAATGAAAACATTCCGAGCGAGTCACAGGATTATTATTTGATTCACAAACCAAATTATGGGCTTACGCGAACGATCCATTAACCGAGTCAATGTTTCCGTCGCGCATCGTACAGCAGCAATACCACAAACGCGACGGAGGGCCGGCCATTTAGATCCCTCACTCTCTCGATGGATAATTCATATCGGGGATGAAAAAGACGACGCACGGGGGCTGGAGGATGACTTGCTCGACTTTATAAGACGGCCGGGGAATCTATAATCGTACATTTCCAATTTGACGAGCGAGCCGCGTGCGCGACAAATCGGAGGACGCTCGCGCTTGACATGCGTCCCGCGTTATTTATTGACTGCCATTACCGAAACACAGCCAAACATTACCCGTATTACCAAGTATTACCACACAAACCAACGCGGCGGTGGTGTGATCGGGGTGGAGACGCGCGGTAGGGCAGCATTGATAGCCTCGGATTTTCTTTCTGTCAATAGTGACAGGGAGGGATACTGTCAACGGATGCATTCAGGGGGCTAGACACAAGGTCATTTTTCGCGTTTTTTTTTTGTTTTCCGGAAACGGAAAACGGCTTTGGTGTGATAGTCCCGTGTCACCGCGCTGTGCAAACACCGAACTTTCAAGACAAAACAATCAACACTTTATACCGGTTGTATAGAACGGGAACACGCAAATTAATTCCCGATGAAATCTGTTTCCAGGCGCTGGCACAAAAACTCTCAAACCGCATCGATGTGCAAATATTTACCTCGTTTATTTCTCCGCCAAAAAACAAAAAACAAAAAACAAAAATGCTACAAAATTCGAGCCATCGGCAAACAAACAGAACTATACATTCGAGCGATGCTAAAAGTTTTATGCAAATAGGATATTCAAGTACATGGGTTCGATTTCCTATTTTCAAATGTTGTAGTATTTTATACGCTATTTTCTATAAACTTTGTCTTATGCATTGCGTGTTCATCGACAGTATGCACGAATCAACAAATGAATGAATGAAGTAACGAATGAATAGCTATCAGGATCAATATTTGCGATGCTGTGCTATTATGTCGCCAGATGACGGGTCTCTGCCATGGCTCGAAAACCTGTAACAACGCAGGAAATACAAGTACCTACCCTGCCGATCCAACGGATGCCTATAGAATAGCGTAGAAGCGACTAATGCGTATAAACTCAATACTGCCAACATCGAACTGTATTAGCCGAATCAGGTGCATACCTACGTCAAAAACAACAGGATATTTATCAAAATTTTTGGAGAGTTTTTGTTACATAGCTGAGCCACATAGTTTGGCCAATAGCCTATCGGTCAATTTGAAATCTTTCTAAGCTTTTTTCCAAAAATTCAGTGCCTGTTAAATTCAAGTCTTCGGAAATTGCTACTTAACAACATTTCCATTGCTTCCTTTACCTGCACTCACGATAGTACTTAGCAAAAAACCCGGCATTTTACCATCTAGCACCATGTTTGAACGATGTTAGGAAGCGCATTTCTCACAGAAGCTGCACTGCTCGCGTACCAACCCCGTCATCGCCACGAGTCTACGCTTGTCGGTGCTGGAGTACTCCACCCCCCGTGCCCACCACCCCACAAAACGCACGACTGGCAACGGCGAGTACCCCATGCAGATTCGCGACGATAGCAGCACCAGCCGGCTGGCTTGCTACTCGGATGATCAATCACGCGAAATCTCCGTCGCTGTGTTACATGTCCCAGCTCTGAGTGCGCTTAAAACTATAATGCTTTACATGACAACTTTTACCCTAATGGATTATTCTACATTGCGAACGTGGGTAAGAGCTGTGCACTTGAAGTAATGTACACGGACTGATTGCATACATAATCTATAGGTACCGGTACCTCTGTATTTACAACCAAGCTTACGAATATACAACCTTAATAATCCTGGGAAATTAGTTTAAAATATCTACCGGATCCAGTCGGGCAGTTGGTGTGGTGGCATAGTTTGTTTCTAATGGACAAAAACTGATCAAAGTGGGGGTAATGCATACAATCACAAAGTGCCAATGGTTACCTAGAACTGGCTCTTAGTATAAGAATGATAGGACTTGAATCTTGAATATTATTGAAATGAACATGAAGGAACGATGAAGGGTGGGGGCGCGACTTTCCTAAGATAGTTTGGCGCCAGTACTGCGGTATTTTCGCCAGCGAACATCCCATATTTTCTATAGGGGTTATGTTGAAGAATTAACTGATTTATCGCAGTGAATCCGATGGGATTGATTTCAGTGTTACAGATTATGCATTTCATCCCAATGCATTTCAATGCAATTCGATGCATCAACGGACGCAGTGCACTATAAGATAGCACTTAATATCCCTTGCCAAAGCTATCTCAAGTAAGACAACAATGGAAGTTGAAACATTGAGACCGGAAGTAATATGACATATCTTCGGAAATAAATTACCGGCGCCGATGAGTAAGTGAAACTAACATGCTAGTGTTTGTGTGAATCTCTTTCTTATTCATGAGACCCAACGGAGATAATAAATTCCGGCTCCATCTCGATCCGTCAAATCGAGCAAGCTCATACTTTCATCATTTTCTAATTCTTGGCATCAGCCCGTTGATTGCAGCGCTGAGTGGGCCTGGGGAACACTCGACGGATCGTTGTATTGTTGTTTGTTCGATGTAGGCTAAGTGTCGTTTAATAACGCTGGGGGTCGAGTAAAGAGATGAGCGGGCAAAAAGCTGCGCTGCTTAGTGCTCAGTGCCGATCCATTTTGTCGCCGCGACTCGCCGTCAACATTTCTATAAGAATCTTACACTTTAGAGAACGGATTTTAAATACTTGATGTACTTACATAGAGACGAAAAGTTAAGCGAAATATTGCCAGACTACGCAAAACGATTGCCTCTCCTTTCGGTTGAAAGTAGTACCGCTGGCATCGAATAACATACCGCTTTATCAAGCTAGATGATGAAAATAACAGTCTTCTATTTTCACCCTGCATGAGGTCTATATTCTCAACATACAGTTCTATTTTCTCTGAATTTCCATCCAAGTCTGCGGAATGGAGCCCCGTTTTCCATCTTCCGATATTCGTCTTCTTTTTAGTCGTTCGATTATTTATTGAAAAGCAAGACGAACGATAACCGACTTTATAAAAGCCTTTGGCCGATCCTATCAAAATAGCGGTCACATACCGGATGCTCCCATCCAGAAATCTGGACGTCGTCTCGAGCGGCGCCCGTAAAGCAGCAACCGTTGGAGAGGCCAGGGAATGACGACACATGTGGCACCTACATTAATTTCCCGAGAATTTCCTTATTTATAGGTATAACGGGTGCAAATAAATGTTTCATTAGCAAAATAGTACACTAATTTCAGAGGAAAATGTTTTCAGAACGATTTGTAGAGAAAAGTCCAAAGGGTCGCGAAGGTTCGACCTGAAGATTGAAAAATTTCACTGGAAATTCCGAGCACATCGCAAAGAGAAGTTATCCGGTAGAGCAGTTAAGCGTCGTTCGATCTTCCCCAGAATCCAGTGACATCCTCAGATCGATAGCTGAGAGATTGCTTTCGGTGTTTCGGGAAAAAGATAATGTTTATAAGTACAGAGAGCCGACACGAGAAAGAGAGAGAGAGAGAGAGAGCGAGAGAGCGAGAGAGAGAGAGAGAGCGCATCATGAGACTACCTCTAAATAGTGTACAGTGACATTTCTCGAATTGAAGAATGCTGCTGCACTTAAATGCATTAACTTTTTCCGACTATAGCATGGTTAGAAAAGTAAACGATATAACATAAAAGAACCGTGGCATTGCTGAGGCAATGGTCTGTTGAAGGCTGAAGCTAAATTGAAAATATTTATTCTGAGCTCTAAAACGATACCTAGGGATGACGATTCAGTTTGATGACTCTTTTCAAAAAAATCATTCGCTTGTTACAAAGAAAGTGATGGGGAGGGGAACAAAATTAGCGCTTCCAAACGATAATCAAGTACAAGTAAGAATCTTTACAGAATAAAGTATTGTGAATACCAATGCTCTAACCGAATGATCGCAATGCTCTATACTTCAATCGGATTCTATATTTCCAGTGTAGATATCTAGTGAGTATAGTATTGTAGCGGCAGAATGGTCACGCGCTGATCATGATAGTTCTCCTTCTCCATTGTCTAGCTAAGAAAGCACTTGTCTAGGGGCTGAACGTTTTCTATTCACTAGAAAGGGGATGATAGCGCCTTTTTGGGCGTTTTCCATCTAGAATCTTGCCCCACCCGCTACTTATCACGTCTATCATCTTCCGACCGATATATAGGCCTAAACAGAACTATCCTTCAGATAGAAATGCCTCCCATTTTGTCAGTGCAACACTGAACCGCATCGCCTCAATTAATATCCGCAGTACGACTTTCCGTCTTGTCATCTCAAAATCAACATCCCGCTCAATCAAGCCGTGGCATAGAAAACAGCACGAAACCAAGATCTTTGTCAACTTCCTTAACCTTTCGTGACAACTCTTAATCTACCACGAAAATATGCTATTCCAAATTCTAAGTAAATAGCACGCCGATAACAAATTACAACCCGCCAGGCAAAGCAGTCAAGTTAAAAGAAAACTAAAGAAAGAATCCGACATGAAGCAACGCTATGTCGGTTGAATCATATCCGAATCGTATTATTCGAGCGAGGTTTTCTGAAAGAAAGAAATGAAGCCAATCTAAATCTATGCACGTCCACGGATGATAAGAGATGGGTGAAGGGGTGAACGCTAGGGGGTGCGGGGTGCCGCGGTGCCACCCGTTTATCTGTGGCGTCGCTCGGCGTCGCGACGCTCGTTCGGTTTAGCGACGCACGAGTTGGCCTCGCTGCCGCAACGGGTCGAGTTCATCTTTGCCGCCGCCGCCACCACCACCGCCACCACCACCGCTGCCAGCGCCGCTGCCAGCGCCGTTGCCAGCGCCGTGCGCGGAATGCCAACGCAACAACCTGTCTGACCAGAAGAACAAAGCAAAAATTCGGGAATCGAGGCAGCCGAGGTAACGGGGAGAATTTTTATTTGAAGCCACGGCTTCGGTTTGATTCAGTTCAGAGTCGTCTATGAAAAAAGAAGAACATTTTCTTTTTTTTATGCCTGGGAAAACATTTTCACGAATTTAGCCAATGGGTTTGATAGCGGAAATTTGAATCGTGGTGACAGTTGCTTGTCATTGGTCTCAAACTTGGTTTAAATAGAAGAGTTTTTTTTCTCACATAAAAACACGAATATGTAGAAAATCGAGAAGAAAATAAAAATCTAATGCATGGAATTTTCATCCGCACACGAAAAGTAATAGTACGTCCACAAGTTTCCATCCGGAATTTACATAATTCCAGCCTAATAACGGTCAAATGGAACAGTAATGTTACGCGGAACTTTCATCCAAGCCAACAAATATAATAGGATGCAAGTTGAAAGAGGGCACGATTTTTGGTACATAAAGGACACAAATGTAATTGGGCTCGTCCATTGTTCCGGCCACGACGCCGCCGACGCCGACGTCGACGTCGACGACGTTAGGAGCGGGCGATGTGGGTGGTGGGAGGCGCCGGCCGGGGGGTGGGTTGGGGCCGGGGGTGGACGTGCCGGACTTAACGTCGAGTGAGATGTCAGTTAATGAATGAAGGGACAGAAGCAGAATAACTAAACAGACCGCACAATAACTAACTGTCGGAGTTACATCGGGATTCTACGTTATAATTACAAGGGTGGATATATATAAACGAACATTAGGGGACGAAGACATGGAAATGCTGAGAAAAATTTTATCCCTTCGATGTGTGGTCAAAGAGGAAAGGGTTTAATAGTCGGACATGTAAAGTTTGAGGACAAGGAGTCGTCGAAAATTGTTCCCGTGGGTCCATGCGCTTTTAGGATCTAATGGCAAACACCAGCCCTAAGTCTTATTTACTGAGATGGCATTCAGGCCGCCATCATTGCGGGCAAACAGCCCGCAAGAGATTCCCCTTAAAATTAGAGGAATCAAATTTTCTCATCAGGGTCTACTCTATCCCTGACCCGTAACCGGATCTATCGTGATAAGTCGCAACACAATTCATTCCTCCAGGTTGTCAGCAAAATATTGCAGCCAAGTCATCAGAAATCAGTGGGCAACAGACCATCAGGTCGTATGGAGCTTTACTATACGCTCTATGAGGAGATGCATCGAACCATAATCTACTGAAGATCATCCCCATTCTCCTGCCGTCTCGCCACAGCATTGCTATTCAGACAACGGATCTAACATGACAGCGTGTGTTGTTATTTGACTCGTGTTCAATGATCAAGATGGCAAATTGACTTCCATAGCCACAAGTATTGCACAAGGTTGGCCATTAGATAAACAAACGATGTAATATGTCTGATGCTAGAATTCAGTAATGACTCCTATTTATTGAGGTAGTATTGGGTATGTAATGCAACTAGATTAGAATATGTGTTCCGGGCACTATCTTTGATTTAGCTTCTCGGCAACGACAGCTCTGTGTTTTCATTAATTTAGTTCCAAAGCCTCTTGTTACATGAAACTAGAAATTCACAGCCACCCAGCATTCGGACCACAAGTCAACTGATGGTGCACCCTCGCAGCAACTTGTTAATGACTATCTAAAATAACAGCCAGCACTTTTAGCGAAGTGTCAAAGCATTGACTGCAATATCGCACTGGTTAAAAGCACTTGCTATGGGTTACACACCATCAAAGTTTACCCAATGTCGACAAGCAGGCGTCCGCGGGAATCGCCAGTGTAGCGTATGGCTGGATTCAGTTTAGCGTAAAGATGGGTAAACATGGCTGGAATCATGGCCTGCATATAGGCTAGCCGGAGAGAGTATACGTTTATATCCAGAGGAGAAGTGAACGTCGTCGCAAATAAACCTGGCGAACCGCGAAACAGTGCAAAGACAACCCTCGCGTAGAAAAATCAACAACAGTTGGACGTGACTCCACTGTTTGATGCATAACCGCGCGGGCCTTGTTTAATACTGAAATGTCATAGAGCGCTTTTTTATGGTGTAGCACGGGTTTTCCGAAGATTATAAAGGTAACTACGCACGTCACGGTGGAAAAACAATTTTGCGAATGTTTTACTTAGCATTTGCATAACTTCTGCAAGGCAACAAAAAAGGCCCCGCTGATGATATTGCTCCGTGCGTCTCATACTTCAGTTGCAAAATCAATACATACCTTCACCCTTGAGCCGTACGAAATGATGCCATGATTAAACTAGGGGGCGCAATCAACGTTAATTTATACGTATTGCAAAAGTTTCATCTGCCGAACACGGCACCTCCACCGTGGACGCTGTCTACAGTGATCCCATGATCGAGGGTACCACGAACGCTGCACCCACTCAACTCCTCCGTCCAATATCCACCCCTGGTTGTTAGACTCAATGGCCATTGCATGAATGGCCGGTTAAGGTCTATTGGCTACGTCATACGGGGCGATATGGCAAGGGTATATAATATATTGTGAAGCAGGGATGGGGTTTGAATGACCATCAGTTGGAGTTTGATGCGTGAAACAAGGAAGGACGCCGATGAATGCACTGAATGCACTGATTAGTGAAGATGTAATGCGAGAATGCTCTGCGGCGTTCTCCACGGCTTTCTGTTTGTTCTGTAGCAGTTGTAAAACGTTAGACATTGCTCTATGATTCGATGATTACGTTTCCTATCTAGTTTCGATGGCACGATGATTGTGACCGCAGAGTAGTTCCTTGGCGAGTTATAGTTTGGATCAACAAAATAAAACGCTAATCGGTTCTTTCCGTTTGTACGAAACAAAACAATACGGGGCAAAGCAATTTGAGAACTTAGTTGCATGAAATACAACGGCATGTAGTTGGACATTGTAGTATACTGACTGGGAACATAAATGCTGTGCTTGGCTCATGCCTAGCTTAAACTATACTGAAATTTCCACTAGAAACTTTATTGTACTAAATTGCAGCCGAGTTTAATTGGAGTTAATTAGCTCCAATATGAATGAAGTTCGTATTTGCTTTTCATGGATTACCAAACAAAACGTTGTCCGCGTGTATGCGAGCTCAATGCATTAATTCAAGCATAAAGCGTAAAGCATAATATGGATGGCTCGGATTGTACCTATACATGTGGGCAGGCATCACTTGTTCGTTGCTAGCGGCCAGTACGTCTCTCATAGCGCCGTGCTCTCGAATGGAAAGTAATATTTGCAAGTTTCGCTTTCAATTACATCAAGTGCTTTGCCTGCAGAATTCTGTACAAAACTCCAAAAAATAAAAACAATAAAAAACATCCTGGTAGATTGGTAAAAATTTGCGCCTTTTGTGATCTTCTTTGTCAACTTTTATCGTGGGTTAGCAATTAAGAAATACTCACAAAGTTTGGCAATAAAAAGTCGGGCCAGCCCGGCCCAACCACATGCATCGCGATTTCTGCACCTCGCTCGCTGGAGGTACAAGTGTAGAATATATTTCTCATTTAAAAATGCCCCTCCGCATGCGAGCTGTACACGGCATAAATTACAAAGAAAAGTTTCTCGAATTGCCAACATACGGCGGCTTGCAATTATTCAAATGTCAAATGCTAGCGAGCAGGAAGGATTATGAGTTTCGCGAGGAATTTGCATACCTATATAGGCTAACAGTGGCGCATTACGCTTTACATATCATATCGCAGTGGCGTTTAAATTCGCTTTTTTTTGTTATTTATTAAGGAAAATGTATTCAGCGCGCTTTGCCATGCAAAAAAATAACGCTCATAAATAATTTCAACACTTGAGGTGAGAGAAGCTGAGATGGAAAAGAAATACATTTTTATGCCATAGAATATATTTAGCCGAGATATTTTACCATTTGTCTTGCGGTTTTAATTGTTATGGAAATTGATAGCGAAGCAGCGGAGTTGTATGCGACTATAAACCAAGCGCAATTAGTCGCTTCTCTGCAGCAAACTGCAAGAGAAACACGCCAGCAAATCATGCAATCGGATCTAATCGCGAACTGGAGCAGAGATGAACACATAAAACGCAAGATTTACATTTTTAATGAATCTTAGCCCGTGACATATCACCGTAATTGCAAGTAAATCAAAGAAAACCAGCGCTACACAGTTGCAAATTACTCATTCACATAACTAAACTGGGCATTACATCAGAATTCCAGCCATCGCAGTGGTGTAAATTTACTTCTCAAGTCCTATTGGATTTGTGTCGAGATTACGCTATGGCTATTTTTTTCCCCGCTTCGCTGCAAACATTTCCTGATAACAGAGTGATGAACATGTCATTTCAGTATAAGGATCGATCTGCATACTACCTCGACTCCTGAGGGATCGTAGTCCCACCCTCTTTCTGCTCCCCACCCACCCCCTGTGATGGTACATAAATCACTGTCAGGGTGTCAGAGGTCAAAGGTTACTGGCATCAAGACAAACAAAACGCGAGCTAGCAAGTAATTTCGGTTCGATGATGATTCCCGATGGACTAATTAAGCCTACCACTGCTTTTCTACCAGACTGCCATTATAGGTTCAAATCGCAGAGATTTTTGATAATCTACATTGATGCCATTTTATATCTCGACCTATAGAAACCATGCACAATATCTCTAAAAATGCAAGTTCATTAGTTTGCTTGATGCATATGAAAAATAAATTACCTAGCGCGACGCGTAGATTTTAAAACTTAATAAAGAAATCTTAATATGTGAAGTGGAAACACTGGCAAGACGAAGAAATATACCTTCATGATTATAATGATTCTTATAAACATCGTTGACTCGACTTCGTGACGCGATCTTGCAGTGTATTCCAACTCAGTGTGTACCATGCCATCCCGGCTAAAGTGTATTAAATATAATAATCAGTTAGATTAATATTTGAGTTATAAATTAAGAGAGTTGTCAGTCCCGCATAGTCCCACCTCTCAGCACCCGTGCTCATCTAAGTCAACAAGTAATTAAATTTCAAATTCTAGGCGATGTAATAATTTTATACGGTTACAATAGCACTGGTACGAGCACACTGCGCTCTAGCCAAACCATCCGGAAAATCAAATTATTTTAGTTTAAATTAATCCAAATCCAAATTCTAGTTTTGATTGGCTTGTTATACTCAATGTGTTGCTTTTATTCTAGAGTCATTGGGGCAAAATTGACTTTACTGAGTAAGTGTTTTTTTAACAGAATGTCGAGGAAAAATAATCAAATCACTCTTTACTGGCAAGAAAATGTCTACTACTTAAACCATTTTAAAGCAACACTGTAACAAAACAAACAGAAAACATCGCGTGTCGCTGGGGGGAAGTCAGCACTAGTTCCCGATACTTAAAGGTCTTATCGTAACATCACGGAAAATTTCCCATTTTCCTGGTGTGTGATAAACATTTTCATCCCTTCACTTAAAGATCAATTTGTGCTTCTTACTAAAGCGCGGTTAAACGGAGGCAGGGCTCCCTTCTGAAGAAAGCCATGACGTGAAAGGGTGGGAAGTTTTCATGAAGCCAAGGGAACAAGATTCTGGGGGGGGGGAGAAGTTTTCTGAAAACACGCACATCATAAGTGTCAGCCGTGCATCACGGCGCATTGATTAAAAGCCGCACGAAAGTTGGGGCGCATTTCTCCAAAATTACGACGTGGTTAAACTGACGTGTGGATTAACGCGATCCAGAAGCGAATCCGTTTAATAACGAAAACTAATTAACACTTCAATTAGATGAAAATTGCAGTCTGCACGTTACGCGAATCATTATTGGAACAACGGTTATTGAATGCAGAGTCAGCAAGAGTTGCCGAAAGTTTGAATTATAAATTTTAATCGAAAAAAAGAATGTAGGTACTACTACGAACCATGTTTTTTCTTCATCGTGTATAAAAATATTTTGAAATTATTCATGTTGTTCGAGAACATTTTAAATCAAAAAGATGAAGATGGCTAGACAAAGTTTCGTTCGTCTATAACGTATAGATATACAGTATAGATTTCTCTTGGCATTCAATTAGGAGTTTTATTATTTAATGTTTTTAAATTGAGTTATTATACAATCTTTCCTACCTCATCTTTACCTCCGTGGAATATCTGAATATCCGAGACTCATCATAACCGGGCGTGAAAGCGCGCGAGCTGTGCAGGGGGAAGTGCGAAGTGAATGAAAGGTCTCCAGGCGGATGTAAAAAAGAACCAACTTTCCGCGCCGACCGGCGCAACCAATCGTTTTAATTTTCAACGCTTTGTTTTTAAGTGTTATTTTATCCTTATACTTTCCGTTGGGGGGCGCCAGATCCGGAATGTGATGATGCGTTCTTGCAAAATTCTCAAACTTCACAACGCACCCTCCCACCACCCGACTACACTGCAGCGATAAAGTTCATCACGAAAGTAAAGTCCACGCAAAAAGAACGCACCGTTTTTTTTCTTGTTATTTTTTTTATTAAAAAACATTCATTAATCAATTAAATTCGCTTATCAAGCGGCGAGACTGAGGGAAAACTTTTATGTGCCTCGGCGTCCGTCCGAACGTTCAGGCTCAGGCCAGAACACAACCCTTCTCTTCGGTTGCCGCGGTTTAATTTCCCTGTTTATATACACCAAGTATCGCGGACCGTAACAAGTTTCGCTGCTACGATGTTCCGCTCACTTCTTTTCCTCTGCCATTCTTTTAAGGGGTTGACAAGGAAGGGTGGCTCAAGGGATTAAGGTCCCCCCTTAACTCCCTCTGATGTAGATTATGTCTGGTAATATAGATTCAAAAGTTTGTTCTCGGAATCTCACCCAGGAGGACTCGCGAGAACAATTAATTAAGACCTCGTCGGCTGCTGGGCTGCAGAGCCATCCTCTGTGAGTGTGCCACGGACGGCCGGAGGAGGCTGCGGGGAGAGTAAGGACCAGCGGAGAGATATGAACCAAGTACCGAGGCCGCAGGCAAATGGCTTACTCTATAAGAATTTTTCAAGTTAACTTTAAGACTAAAATTTCCATGCTGCTTTTGGTAGGACTGATATTTTATGTTATACGTGGATTATTATCTTTTACATGCTTTGTATAAATTTCGTGTTCGTTTGCGAGGTGTACTGCAGCACGGAACACAAGCGTCCGCGAGTTATCCGGGGATAAACACTCTTCGCTAAATCTTCCCGTTTGCCCATGCATGGAGCTTTTTCTTGCAAACACACAGTGGTTAGATATTTTCCTCGTTTCTTTTCCCGGCTTAAGTTATTGCCTCAGTTGACCGCATTAAATGCATTAAAAGTGTTTGCTTTTTTGCTTTTTTCTCCTCTCTACAAACAACCATTGGATTATTATTTGCCTTTGTAACTTTCTATTGTTAAGCCAACGGGCTATTTACACACTGTTTTATTTATTCAAAACGCAATGAAATTAGTCCAACAAAATTGACTACAGCCAAAACAGCAAGCAGCAAAAATAGGGGCAAACGCATACATCATAACCCCATCAGGTCAACAATTCAACGGCAAATCAGGTCAGTAAACTTTGATAACAAACACTGCCATGCTTGTTTCGATGGTTAAATATGGTTTGTTTAGAGGGGGTGGTATTTGTGCGGGTGGTGCGTACATTGAAGATGGAGCAATCACGAACGCTAAGGGTGCGTATTGACTTTGAGTTGGTCCCAGCACTAACTCAGAAACAGCCAGCTCAGAAACACGGAGCGTACCTCGCTGACGAATCGATTGCAAAATTATGCCAAGGAAATTGATTTACTAGGATTAGAGGGACACTGTTTCTAGTGGCAATGGTATTGATGCGAGCAAGTCGGCAGGGGGAAATGTCAAATTATTAGTGTGCAATATTATTCCGGAGTCCAATTAGTGATTTATCGGGCGCCCGCAGCGGTTCAACGAGGGGGGTGGTTTTGAGGAAGAGTTAGGGGTTAGTTTGCAATCAGGACAAGGTACTAATGCAACTTTTCTCAAACACCCTGAGGAACTTTAGAAACTACAAATGGACGGATGGGTTGATAATTTTTCGTTTTGACTATTTTCTTTAAGGCACGGAAATATTGGGGAGTTTCCAACTAATTCCACTTAACTGGCAAATTAATGATTCGCTTGATTAGCAAACTGCATCCAAACGAGAATATAACTTTTACTACTATTTTGCATGACTTAGTTTGAAACCTATTTTGTTGTTAATAAACCACCGGGCTGTGTACCGATTCCAGGCAATAATTGGCTTCCCTCGGTTCTAGTGGAGACATCCACTATATCCAGCACCACAGCTGCGTTTTACCTCCTACAACACTATCGAGCCAGCGTCTAACGCATTAATCAATAAAACCAGTGCGAAATCGTGCTATTTAAATCGAACAGTACGCGAAATAGCGAGTAGCGACTAAGGTAAGAGGAAAGTAACATTTTGCATAAAGCAGCATATTGAAGTTGCGATAGACGCTGCTGCATTCTGAAGTACCACGCCTCCATTCCATTGAAATTGAAAGAAATCGCAGGTCGTTCGAATGAAAGTACACAAAAGTACACAAAAGTACACAAACGTCTGCATTACCATTAAAAATGTACAGCTCACAGAAATGTTCCCGCTATTTTTCATTGTGTCTCATACGGTGGTTTTCTGTCACACAGGTATAGAAACCCCAGAACACATCTAACCCCCGTGAATTCGGGAATACTGCACATGTCACGTGCATAGGGCACACAGACAAGGAAGCGACCAACGATGATGTATTATTATACTCTATAGCTGGTTCGGACTTAACCTGGCACGACCAGTTGTGCTAATAATAACCTTAAATCAACCACACAGGTAAAATATTTACCTCGTGCAGCGTTCTGCACAACACTTTCGTTGTCAACGCGACTGGTATACTTCGATGACTCTCGTGATGCTCATGACAACGATGACACCTGAGTTTGACAGTTTGTGCTTTCACACCGACTACTCTATGACGACCAACTCAGCACAGAGCCGACTGTACCGGCCTAGGCTAGTGGAAGCGCTAGTCCCGGCTCACGGCCGAGCGTACGTAGTACATGGGAGACGAATGATTGAGATGTAATTGTTGTGTGCTGATGGTTTGCCTTGAGGCTTCATGTTTGTGATTGGATATTTACATGTCGTCCCGCAGATTGAAAAGTTGACGCAAGCTCCTAGCCAATCAGAGAATGTCATGTTGACAAATAGAGCCCAACAATGACTTACTCAATAATGCCACAAACTTTGGTTGTCGGTGCCATGTTGATTGCCCGCGCCAGTGAAGCCGCCGGGAAACATACATGGTGTGTATGTGTGTGTGTATGTGTGTGAGATTGTGTTTGTGTGCTTCGAGTCAAGGTAAGGAATCGGAGAAATCGACGGGGGAAAAGACCTTCGTGGGATTTCTCAAAGAAAGAGAAACTGGATTGAACAACGAGAGTCGGACACGGCGCCTCCACCGTGCGGATATGAACGCGGCCATACGTTCCACCTCACAGTTTCCACGCTTTCTACGGTTTCCACGTCGCTGTCAAATCTAGCATGTGTCGCGCTAGCGACTTTTAACTTATTTTTTTTGCATGGCTGTAATTTGTCAGATGAAATATTGTGTCAACTTATCATCCGGCTGAGCGGCGCACAGAAATATTGGATTAAAGCGTGAATCACATGGAAAAATCAAGTCCACCGGCGATATTGCTAGCGAGGAAAAAACCGCAAAAGAGAGCTTGGATAAATCCTTCGTCAAAGTCCTTGCAACAGCCGAGTAATAGTTTCTACATTATTGCATACAAACGAGTTTGCATTGTGGAAATAATTGAAACCATTCTTTTAATGGCCTTAATCTTAATATTGTTGTAAATTGGGAGGGTTTCACTTGGTCGGACGTTCGTGAAAAATATATGCTATTTAAAGCAAAACTGCGCGGGTTTTTGAGGGGCTGTAAGGGGGTACGGGGGTGTTGTAACAAATGCATTGCAATGAATAACTAGAAGGGGTAGGCCAGCCTGGGGGCTGTAGCGTCATTATATATGTATAGTTGATGTTTTACGGGGTACACTTTAATGAAACTAGGCTGTGGCTCGGCTCGCTGCTAGGTTGGGTGGGTTGGTGGGTGGGCCAGGGTGGGGGTGGCTGGAGGGGGGGCGATCCAATCACTCGCGCTCTCTCACCCCTCGGGTTTAATCCGCTATTCGTATGTAAATGCGTTTTATTGGTCGTCTGACTTTATTAACAGGGTAGCTTCCACCTCAAGTGTGTATGGGCCTCACTACGGTTCGGGCCTCGCCTGGCTTGTGAGACCTAATTCCTTATAGCAGACTACTCCGGTGTCGCTTGTTGCCTATTTCGGTGGCGCGCACAATTTCAATTTCCGAATACCTGTTTACATTTTCTGAAAATGTGGATGCGGCACCGCGCAACGTTGATACAAATAGGAAATGGGTCGTATATATACCTACCCCATATACCTTACCGGGTATACTTTATATTACTACTATACTTTATATATTAGTTACACCCCCATATTATATAGTTGAGTAAATAAATATAAATAGTACGAAAACATAATAAAGTCATCGCGTAGAAATTCCACGCCATAAAAATGTTGATGAAAAATGATTCAAATATCCGTCCCCAATTTAAAATTAAAATCGATTCCGTCCAAGCCATGGCTATAAAATGCAATCTTTTTTCCTACTTTTATTGCTCTGATTTTGTGCGGGTCCCTGCCCCGGTTCGCTAGGTCCCGGGTCCCGGTTCCCGGGTCCCGGAGCCCGATGTTCGGCGTCGCTTTTCCCGGCTTACGCATGCTGCGTTCCCTCGGGAACTATCCCCGATGCTGCTGCTGCTGCTACTGCTGCTGCTGCTGCTGCTGCCATGCTGCCGGCAAGAATCGCGCTAGATTTACACCCTTATCGCGAACATGGGACGTGAATATTTGATGCGACACAATTGTGCGGATTTTATCCTGTCGTTTCACATGTATTCATATTCGTGTTGGCGAGGTGGGCACCTATCTAGTCGTATCTAGTCTCTTCAATATATAGGCGTCGGCGATATATTGGCAATCTGGAAATCTCTCACACCTAGTTAGGTAGAGGCCGGCTTGGCTCGAGGTTTTATAGAATTGAACGCGTGTGGGTTTTAACATGATGACAGCACTGGAAATTTTACCGTCATTTTCAGCCCTCGTTAAATATGAAAGTTGACAGAGGTTTTTCATTATGAAATATGCTTCGATTAATTCAAAATGCGTGTTGAATGAAAATAAGAATTCATGTCCGATGCATAAATGACGTGGCGTTTCGGAATTCCCAAAGAGTCCGATAAAATCAAAGCGATCCAACAAAACGACACAACGAAAAGCTTCTAAGATTTCCCGGGCCCACGCCCAAATTGTATCACGACATCCACACGCCTAATAAACTGTCCCCAAACATTTTCAGACGACCAGCATTCACCCAACGCCGTCCATCCGTCCGCGACGTCCGGAAAAAAACCAGCAGGAAAATCAGTGAAAAATCAATACCATCACCTAGAAGGATTTGCATCAATTACTTTGCCAATTAGGTTTTATCTCCGCTAATTAACTAAAACGATCTCGGCGATAGTGCAATAGTTCTCTGCAGTTCTCTACACGGTACGTGACGCCTTTCTGCCCCATTTCGCCGACGCTCGACGCCGGGGCGCAATAGCGTCGGCGTCGGAGCGACCCCCCGTGCAGACATCACACGTGGCGACACGCGAGACATTAATTGAGGTGTCTCGTTTGATTTCCCTCGCACGAGCCACTGGGCCAGAGCGGTGGACCATCAAGCCCCGTGCGGATCCGGTTTGTTGGTCCATTGGGCCCGTGTAAAACCATCAGATTAGCCGCAGTTAGCATCGGACCCGGGGACGCTGGGGAATTGATCAGGGGTGGCCAGACTGTGGGGGTCAAGGACGCCTCTACTAGCATGCTTTAAATTTTGGGCAGAATGCTATTTTGCAAGAAGTTACACATAGTTTTTATTATGATGAAATTGACTTTCGGTTTTCATCATTCAAGCGTTCGGACGTATGTGGACGTTGCAAATTGGCGTTGTATTTTCTGTAGATCCAAATCATTGTCCATTCGCAATGTAGCAAATTTGGGCACCCTTGTTACAAATTCGCGATCAAAATTATTCTTGCCAGTTTCGACATTCGGTACCGTTTTATGTCCGCAAATTCTATTTCATACTCGACTGCGGTAATGCAAAGCTCATGCCAATGACTATAATACCCCTCCCACCCCAATTTCCACCCCCAACCCCCCTAAAACCATAGCCACCCACACCAACAGCCAGTTTATGGCACTTTTATAAAAACACTATTATAATACCAATGACTTTTCGCTCTCACTTGCTCACACTAATGCCGATGACTCTTCCCTCGCACTCACTCAGAACAATAATTTGATACGCAGTTGAATTTCATAGTCCATAAAGAGAATGATTATCAGAGTGGTGAGGGATTACATCATCAGGGCACATGGTCTGCATTTCAAGGCTCACTGAGATTGTTAATAGATTCAATCAGTCACAGAATGGAATTAATATCTCGTTCATTTGCGCTATTCCAGATCACGGAGAGAGCTTTTGTGAATCACAAGAAAATTAATTAAGTACGTGACAATGTTTTGCCAGACCTGCCTAGGTGAGGACGATTTGGTCACTTTTTAGAAGTTTTTCAACTCTGAACGTGTTGCTGGAACGGCGCAGTCACAACAAACTGGCGTCGGAACTACAATTTCACGCTGTTATTTTACTTGGTGCTCGGCGCCAGCTGAAAAAATCACGATTAAAATTTTCTTCGTCCGAAGACAAATACATTTTCTGAGAGGGAAGAAAATCCTGTTTTAAACGAAAGTTCCCCATTATTTTGCTCCCTATCTTATTCAACTAATTCCCCTGCTTCCTATAAAGGTATAACTAGTGTATATACCTATAGTGATTCTATTTATACGTCCCTATACATTTTACCGACTTTCTGGATTCCGTAATTAAATTTCTCAGCTTTTCCACCAACAATGGAATTGAAGTGAACGAAATCCCCCGCTCTTTTGTTGCCCGGATCCCCTTGTCCTGCGAAACCCACGGATAATGCACAGCACAGCACAGAACAGGAATCAACTCCAATAAACGACCCAAAAACGATAGAAAGAAGCGTTTCAAGAGAAAAAAACCAATGAATCTAATTATTTTTTTCTTTCGGGACGCCGAGATTTTTCCCATTTCAAAATGTATATACAACAGAAAAAAAAGTCTGCATGTAATTCCAGTAACTACTGTTTTGCGCGAACGTTTCCTTCGCCGGTACGTCGCCAAATGTATCTGCGAGATTGTAAGGATCTGCAATTAAGTTTCTAATTAAAGTCCGAGAACGTCAATGATTCTTGCTGACAATGAAAGCCGTGCGCTCCCCCTGCCCACCACCCCCCGCCACCCTACCTCCTCGATCAACGCAGTTACCGCTGGATGCTGCAGCAGCGACGCGGATGGCTGCTTGCGTTCGGATCTGCAACAAAATAGAAAACATCGTCACGAAACTAATGGCTGGGAAACGGAACGCCGGAATGGAAATTAAATACGACAATGTACAGTCGGCAAAATGTGTGCCAACTTCTCAGATAAGAACACGAGGCCACGGAATTTGTACACCCGCGAAATCGGTTAGAAACTAGAAATTAGCAGACTTTTCGCTCTAGAAAATTTGGTCCGAACTTAGTTTCCGGTCGTGGACGAAAGAAAAGCAATAGCAAGTCTCAAAATATCGGGCGAACAGATTTCCGAATCACTGTACGAAAGTTGTTATTGAAATATGATAGTTGATGTTGTATCAATCTTTTGTATTACGTTGTAATAGTAAGAGAGGTGAATAATTGAGGTGTCGTATGGCTGATTTTCAAATGCGATGAATTAGGTAATAGGAAATTTCAATTTAGCGAACACTGCTGCTAATATGACATAGAATCTAATGATTTTCCATGGAAAAAGCACCCTGAACCCGTCTACGATGGTCTCTGTGTTTCTTTTCCTCGCCAAAGCCTCGAATGACCTATGCTGTAAACGACAAAAGACGCAAGTTTTTCCTCTATTGTTTGAAGATAAGACAAGAAGAGGCCGGCTTGGTCTGACAAAAATAGCAGAAAAGTCTATTTATCTGCTGTTCTTTCGAAGCCGCGCGTGTTCTTCAATTCAACAATGGTGGTGGCACCAGAAGCACCACCAGCAGCACCAGCACCATCCCCTAGCGGGCTCAAGTGAGATAAGGGCGAGTCGGCCCTGGCTGGCCTATAGTTCGACCAGGCGAAAGATAATCCAGGAAGTGGGGGAAGGAAATGGGATTGGAGATCACCGATAAAAAACCGTGTGTTCAGCAAAATGATTGTACAAGTGGTTAGGTATAATATTGACATTTTGCGTATGTCTGTTATATCTCATCTGTTTAGTAGGAGTATAACAAAGTCTTATATTACTTCCCAATTTGACAGTTCTAATATTCTTCCAAATTTAACTCATCGTACTTTATACTGTAAAATAGCCAAGTGAACAGTTGGCTGATATATCGGCATGCAGACACGCTAGAGAACTGAATTACAACCACTTTAATACCAATTTCAGTTGAACAATGCGCCGTTCCAATCATGGATCCATACAAAAGACATTTCTTTACTTTTAATTTCATTGAGTGGGCAAATGAAATAAAGCAAGCAGACAGTAGACTTTTGAAACCAAGCGAATGTAAAGAAAGAATAGTCTTTTCTCTTCGCACAAAAATCCCTCCAACTTCCCGGTCATGACGTTGTTCACGACCAACTGAAACCTTCGAATGGCCCTACCTTCACCCTTCGGCGTGTCATCAAAGAAAGGGTCCTTGATTGATTTTTAACCATGCGTTAATGTAAAGTGGAAATGCATGATGCAAGACGCAATAAACGCAAATTTAATGTGTGTCTACACCTGTGGCATGCAGTGAGTGGTGTCAAATTTTTCATCAATTGTCAGACTTAATTAATAGATTCGTGATTTTTAAATATTTTTCTAAACTGTTTGACACTCGGAAAAACAGTACAGGAACCGCGTAAGGAAGGCTTTGCAGACAACAATAGAACATCTACGTAACAATTGAAAATAACATAACACGACCAGCCACAAAACCATAACATTCGCTTTTTGATAGAAAAAGTTTCGGTCTCGAAAGAAAAAATAGTTAATTTTTTCATTTTTTAAGCAAAGCTGTTCAGGCAAGTTTTTCAAAATGCGCGAAATTGTACATTTACAAGCTGGTCAGTGCGGCAACCAAATCGGCGCCAAGGCAAGTAACTTTTATGGGGCAATTCAAAGCAATTTTCCCTCGACTGGGAAAAACAATATTATACTTAGACGAGAGAAATATTTTGTTAAATTTGTAGATTTTTTTTTGATCATATGCATTGAGCCTAGTACCTTCTTTATTTCCCAGATTTGCTTTGAACCAACCAAATTAATTAATATCTAATTAATATTTTGCCTTTTCTGTTCGCACGCAGTTTTGGGAGGTGATCTCTGACGAGCATGGCATCGATCCGACCGGAACCTATCACGGAGACTCCGATCTCCAGCTCGAGCGAATCAACGTCTACTTCAATGAAGCGACAGGTCAGCTAAACAAATCTCAGGGGACCAGAATTACAATGTTGGGACGGGAAATCCCTAGCATTACAGAGAGGTTACGTGCAACTTTTTGTGTTCTGTTCCACCGTACGTCAGTTCTTTTTGGGGACATATGCCAGGGATGCTTATAAAGCAGAAAATAGACTCTGGGCTAAGCTTTTAAAACATAATAACTTATATGGTAATCACAAATTGTCTATGTTTTCAACCCCAAACACAATAACTTCGGTGAATATTGTTAATCTTTTGGAGATTCAGAAGAGATTATAGATAGTAACCAGATCACAGAAGAGATCTATGATATTGAAAGAGTGGTATTATGAGTGACATAGCATTTAGCTCCGGGAATTTGTGATAACCCCGCATAGATCTAACCCCTAGTGTAGTAAGGGCTCATTAACCAGAAATTGAATGACCAAAATCTTCACTTTGCAGGTGGCAAGTACGTCCCACGAGCCGTCATGGTCGACCTCGAGCCCGGTACGATGGACTCCGTACGCTCCGGACCCTTCGGCCAGATCTTCCGGCCAGACAACTTCGTGTTTGGCCAGTCTGGTGCAGGCAACAACTGGGCCAAGGGACACTACACGGAGGGCGCCGAATTGGTCGACTCGGTGCTCGACGTCGTGCGCAAGGAGGCTGAAAGCTCCGACTGCATGCAGGGCTTCCAGCTGACCCACTCGCTGGGCGGAGGCACCGGCGCCGGCATGGGCACGCTCATGATCTCCAAGATTCGCGAGGAGTATCCTGACAGGATTATGACCACCTTCAGTATCGTGCCGTCGCCGAAGGTACGTTCCCCGCTTACTTTTTGTCATTGAGGATTGGCCAGCTATGAGAACTTTCATCATGGCCAACTGTTAAATATGTAACGCCGGGCCAAAGGGTCGACATAAGCACAGATCAGAAAGAACTTGCAGAAAAGTATGATAAATATGTTTCACTACTCAAATACAAGAAATTTGTGACAGACACGCTGACAGTGCGCCAGCGAACACCGAAACAGCCTAGGAAACCGAAATTAAGCATAGTAGGAGAATGACACTATATCTAGCAGAATCTTAAAAAAAACTGACACCTACCACTGAATATCGGTGCATCGTATGTGAAAAATATAATATCAGAAGACCATTATATATAATTGTGTCTAGTGGCGAAGTGTGAACCTGATTATTTCAACTCGTTCTTATCGAGTAGAACCGAGTTCTTGTAATTGTGTCCAATCATTTATGTAAATCTGCAACTTGCCAGGTGTCCGACACAGTCGTGGAGCCGTACAACGCCACCCTCTCCGTCCACCAACTGGTCGAGAACACCGACATGACCTTCTGCATCGACAACGAGGCCCTCTACGACATCTGCTTCCGCACGCTCAAGCTGACGACGCCGACGTACGGCGACTTGAACCACCTCGTGTCGGCGACCATGTCTGGTGTGACGACCTGCCTCCGGTTCCCCGGCCAGCTGAACGCCGACCTTCGGAAGCTCTGCGTGAACATGATTCCATTCCCGCGCCTCCACTTCTTCATCCCTGGCTTTGCGCCTCTCACCTCCCGAGGGAGTCAACAGTACCGAGCGCTGACGGTGCCTGAGTTGACGCAGCAGATGTTTGACGCTAAGAACATGATGGCAGCTTGTGACCCTCGACATGGACGCTATTTGACGGTGGCGGCCATTTTCAGAGGTCGCATGTCGATGAAGGAGGTTGACGAGCAAATGTTGAACGTGCAGAACAAGAACAGTTCGTACTTTGTCGAATGGATTCCCAGCAACTGCAAGACCGCCGTCTGTGACATTCCGCCAAGAGGTTTGAAAATGTCGGCGACGTTTATTGGGAACACGACATCGATTCAGGAACTGTTCAAACGGATATCGGAACAGTTCACGGCGATGTTCCGGCGCAAGGCGTTCCTGCATTGGTACACGGGCGAAGGCATGGACGAGATGGAGTTCACCGAGGCTGAGTCCAACATGAACGACTTGGTGTCTGAGTACCAGCAGTACCAAGATGCGACAGCTGAGGAGGAGGGAGAATTTGATGAGGAAGAGGAAGGTGCGGATGAGTGAAAACTTTTCACCGTGTATCTTCTCTGTGCGTGTTCATGCCACTTACGCCTATTTTGATCCTACTTATTTAATGTAATTTATTGTAATTTATATTAATTTATTGTTCTCTAAAAATACATTTTATAACTCCTAAAACAAAGAAAACATTTTATTTCTACGGAATATCTGGTGATATTCTTAACAATATAAGTAACTTGAACTTACAGGACCGAATGTGTATTAACTCTCACACAGTAGTTTTGCGCTATAAATTGAAACGATTTAATTTCAGGACCGCAACAAAGCTAGCGCATGTAAACGTTGTCACAAAATGTAAAGTCGAACTAATAAAGTGTATTATATTCATATTGAAAGCATTTCAAGAAATAATAATATCCCGCTTAAAATCATACATAAGAGCTATTTCTTTACCTTTAATTTTATTGAGTGGGTAAATTAAATAAGACGAGATGTAAAAGAAGGAATTGGCTATTCAGAAAATGCAACTTTGTTTCATTAATGCAAGTCAGAAGAACATCGTTGCTACAAAACTCCTACCCCCCCCCCCTCTTCCACCCCCTCCCACCCCCACAACGCCATTCTTTTATTCGCCAACTTTTGGAAGTTATTGCGTCACGAGTCACTGGTTTTTATGTTACGACGGGAACACAATTTCAAATTGGATGGCGAATAAAAAGGAAAGATAAGATCTACCTGCCACGGAGTACCAAGAGTAGCGGTTTCCTCTACCTGCATATTCCCGCGCCTGTGAAGCTCAAAGTGCTACGGAAATGCAGGAGAAAATGCATTTGCATTGCATCACTTTGTGCACACGAACTTATGTGGCTTTTTCCTCGTTATATGCAAGGACTCCCGATCGAAAGGAACATTTCATATGCGTTATTGCCCCATTGAACTTGACGGGCACAGTGAATGATGCCATCATTATAATCTTCACAAAGTGTCATTGCTCCAGTTGCTTCGATATACTTTAGCTTATAGATTCTGCAATGAAGATTTTTTTTGTCCAACGGCTGTAATAGAAACGCGATTATCCAATATCGTACCGCGCTTCGCGAAAATGGGTCGTCAAGTTTGCTCCTGCAGGTTAGATTAATATTCTCGGTGCCCGAATTGATTGCCTCAAAGGAAACTAACGTTTCGATTAAACTCAAGGGAAAATCAAGAGCGCAAAGGGAGTTTTTCAATATAATACCGATTAAAAAGTGCTATATAAAACGAGTTAAACGAACCCAAATCTAACGAGTGATTATTTTTCAATTTAACTCTCAAGTTCAGCAGGGTTTCATTTGCTCTTGCAATTTTTTTTAGTGTGTGGAAATGTGAACGTGTATAAAGCCACCAGGTTGAATTTCCAACGGGGGAGACCGTATAGCGTAGACCGTATCGCAGAGCTTTGTGTATTTTGTACAGCATGCTGATGCCATATCTCACAAGACTAAAATAGAGTCACACAGAATGGCCATAATTCAAAATAGTAAAACTGATCCCCACCAAAATGGGGCACTCAAGATTTGATGTTTTCTCGGCTTGCAGATGGCTGTATATAGCCGCATCGAGTGCAGAAACAGGAGTTGTGGGGGTCAGTAAAACGTCTTTTCTCTCATCAGCAGTAGATTAAGTGTATAGTGTTGAGGTGGGATCGCTGTCTGGCTTGGCCGTGGAAGAGCGGGAAATTCCCGGCAAGATAAGGGAGTGCGCAGATTGCGCAGGGAATTCGGCTAATCGAGATGGGGACTGGCTTGTACGTGCAGATGAAACCTTTAGTGTAGCGGCAGCTAACCCCGCCAGGCCGCGGCGTTTGCTTTTACCATTACACATATTATTCTCTTGTATCTACTGGCAGCGCAATATAGTAAATTGTAAAGTTAATTCCCTGAAAGAGGCAAATTTCACTCTGTGCATCCATAATTTCGGTGCGTATAATCGAGAAAAGCGTTGGGTTTGGTCGGAGAAGGGATCGTTTAGACGTGGCTTATCACGGATTGGCCTTGATTTCAAAACGAATTTTCATTCGCTTGTGGATTTTCGTCGTGGCTTCTTACAATAGTTAAGTCTTATGTGATCTGCAAAGGAATGGTATGAAATTTGTGCCATCTTGTTGGATTTGCTGCCGGATCGTTTGAAGCTTTGTGGCTGTAGCATTATTACTCGAGTAATATGCTTGTCTTCTGCGGAATTGTGGCGTCTTAGCTGGTATCTCTAAAGTCCTCCAAGGTTTTCTCATTCCTTACTGACGCTTTTGCTTCATCTCGCTCGACTTGCTAAGTATTATTTCAATTTATTAAAGCTGTAATCATTTTAACACAAAAAATGTTATGTTCCTCTTCATCAAATTTAAATCGTTATTGGCGTGGATCATGCCGAAAAGATAATAATGTTTGGTTCATTGATTGTCTCATTTTCTCAGGGCTGAAATTAAGCTTTCTCCGTTGATTGCACTTCTGTGAAAGCTGCATGGCTAAGATAAGATACGACCAATCTATTTTACGACGAGATATTGTTCACAAGATAAAAAAAAAGCAATTTATATTTTTTTCAAGTAACACGAAGTACTGTTGCTACCGGCTATACGGCTACACCGAATGCGCTCGGAGTTTTTGGGAACGGTATGAACTTCAGCGGAAACAAGTTCACGTCTTTCTTATCTTCAAGTCTTAAGGCTATTTAAGTAGAGTTTTGTAAAAAGTGGTCTATCAGACGGCAATAACCGTTGCAAGGTGAAGTTGGAACCAATAAGTTGAGATCAGTAGCAGGCATCGCGGCCTCGTTGGCTCCTTGGGGAGGCGACCGAGCATTCAACCGCGTAATGTGTGTAACACATCGCAGAGAATCACATTTCGCGTCTCGTTATCCGGCTTCACCCTCAAACATACAGCGAGAGAAAAAAAAATGATTTCAGATATTAGCTCTATAAAAGCTGGTGTTCTGCGTTTAGACACTGAGTTTGTAAAGCAAAAAATTATCTTCCATTGTGATATTTCATTTTAAGATTTTCTTTTAACATGTAGTAAAATGTTTTGCCACGCAGGAGAATTTATTTAGAATCCAGTCAAGCCATCAATATGCCCGAAATATAAAGCTCAAATTGCACAATAAAAACACGGATAACAGACAAAAATGAACTGTTTGTTTTATAATTCCAGCACATGTGCACAAGAGTAAAACAAGTGGCAGTCATTGCTTCTTAACCAAAATGGGGGAGCAGAAATGATATAAAAACGTTCGCAGATTTGTGCGTTATGTCCACCTCCCTTGTAACGTGTGGCACTTGCCTAATTTAACCCATAATTTGTCCACACAACGACAAATAAGTGTTCACGCCTTCTACATCACTTGTCCTGAACGAATCATTGCTCTATTTCCGGTTCCGGTTAGAGCTGGAAAACGCCCGGAAAAGTTCACTTATCCAAAGAGGGTCTTCTCGCACAAGGCATTCTCTTCTTCGCATGATGCGTTCAACAGGATATGATTCAATTCATCATATCACACGCGAATTTGGAAGAAGTTATTGTTCGTGGTGGTAAATTTTATGCCAGTAAAAACCAGCAAAGCGCTAGAAAAGAATTGTTACAGCGTGATTCTTTTAGCTTGATACTTTTCGGACGAGCGGCAAATTTAATGATACCAATGATTGATTATATTTAGTGTTTTAGATACCTAGTCAACCAAGGCAACCAAAACGGTAAACGATAAGAAATGGGAGGGGCACACCGAACATACACAGGCAATCGCATTTTGCAAAGCTGTTTTTGATTTCAAATAAGATAGAAATTGTAATAAATGTTTGCTCAAACCATCATAAAGTGATGATTACGAAAATCTTTATTCTTGTTCCACGTTTATACCCTCTAGCTAATTCTGCTAATCTGTTGTTAAACATCAAAATTTTCAAGTTCCATTTTATTTAAGTTTTTTGGAGGTGATGCATTTTCCCTGAGGGCTTTTCGTGAACAGTCGAGACATCTCAGACTAAATCAATTGTCTTGACAATAAGTTTTTCCATGCTTCGAAAGACAATGATTATGGAGGAGCCAGGTTTGTATTGCGGGCTGCGTCTAGGAGTTTAAAATTGATATAATTTTAATAGTTGGCGAAAGTATAGGTTTAATATCTTGGTTGAACTCTATATTACTAAGATTAAAAGTTTAATATTTGGTTTAAATATTGTGTGTTTCTTCCACTTGAAAGTTCTACATAACTGATAAATACTGTAAGCACATGGAATGGCCAGTTTTGCTCTGCGGGCTGCATCCAGGAGTGAGATTGTTAGGTCCACACAAAAAGGCATCTTGGCCTGTGGTGTGAAACGCATCTTTTTGAATTGTTGTGGCGTTGACTGTTGTTTGCTCGATTTTTTGGTTATTCCAATTTCAATGAAATAATTTATGGTAACACAGAAAGTAAGCTTCCGTGTGTCGGAAAGAGTAAATATTTGAAAACCGTGGAAGGATTTTCACAAATAGTTTATCTCACCATTGGTCTGCAGGATGTGAATTGTTCTGTGCCAAAAACAACAGCTACGTGGCAAAAATAATTCAGTTTTGCGAGGAAACACGCTCCAAGGAGGTATACACAATTTTAAATAGAATTTTAAATTACTCGAGCTTAGGAGCACCGCATTTTATGCACAAAAATGCATAAAAAATAACAAAAAATGTATCAAAAACTTAATTAAAAGTACACGAACTAGGACGAGCTGTTATATTTTCCAAGGTCAGATAGACACTAAGCACTCGTAGCTTTTATGATGAATATCAGAGAGGTGAGGGTCATAAACATCATTGAAACTTTTACCGGAGATACGAGAGTGACGACCTACAAAGGTAATTCTCTTCTGGTTTTCGGAAGAATATTGGGAGGTGGATAACAAGATAGCAAGCCGTCATTAAAAGATTACATTCCATAAATTCCGAACAAGAGTAAAGTAGCACTCTGCATATTTCACAATTCTATTGCCTATTTGAAATGATTCTCCGAAAAATTATAACGATATGATAAACCAAATTTTAAAACTTCAGAATAGATACGTAAACAAAGCACACGAGTTTTCAGGATTATATATAAGCTCTACAACTATGAATTATAATTTTATATGTTTAACAATTAGTGAAACACATTCAACTAACATTTGCGCCATAAAATACCTTATAAAACCACAAAAAAATCAATTCTGTCACAATTTATAAATGCCAAAGAAAAATACAAATACAATATTCTCCAGTGCAGTCCTTGACAACCATACGTCACATCGAAACACCACACTGCTATAATAACCCATCCGAAGTCCGAACTAAGGAATGATTTCCATCGCGAACACCCCCTGTGAAATCCACCGCCCCCGCCGCCGCCCAGTGCCCCCCTGGCGCCCCGGGGCTAACGCTCAAAGCAGCAGCGCGCCTTCGAATTTGAATAGCGCGATCGCTGCCAGGCGTTCCACGAGCAAGCTGCAAAGGAATTAGCCCCGTGACTTTGATCATACAACGAGAAGAGGCTCTTGATTGGAGAAGTCAAGACTTTAATCTCATTAGGGGAGAACTGGACGACTGTCTCATCATCATCACATCCATCCGTCCTTCCGTCCGTCCTTCTATCCTTCCTTACACAGCCTTTCGCTCGCAGCGCGAAAACGTACTTGAACCCTACGTCACGCAGCCTCGTCCACAAAGGCGCAGAACTTGCAGCTTGGAAGAAAATATAATTGACGGCGGATTATAATTTACTGGTTTCAAAGAGATGTTCGACAAAGATATGATCCGTTCATACGCTATCTTCGGATCAATTGGTTTCAATGAGGATGAAACTAAAATCAATTTAATCCATTTTCAATTACCACTATACTTAGTTAAGTAGAACTGATTAATAACAGTTGGTATTCTGCTAATGGTTCGTTTCTCTTAAAATCTAATGATGGAACTACACTGTCGCATTCTAGCAGTGTACTTAAAAATAAAAAATATTGTCTCTCGTTGCATGACTGCTTCGTGCTGCTTAGCGGGTTGGAGCGGAATTGGTGGAATTCGCAACGCCATCTATTACACCCGGTTGTTGCCGGCATGCATGTGTATGTGTGTGCATGTGTGAGTGTGCCTGTTAATTATTGGGGCTGTTTCACGGGCGCAGGGGGTGGACCCGAGGGTTGTAGAGGGCTAGTAATTGTCACGTGACTGATTGTGCCGGCATGCTAATGTTGCACACGACTGTGCTTTATGGTGGCATCAGAGCAGTTAAAAGATACGCTCATTAACAGCCGTTTTAATCTAGGAAATATGCTGTTTTACTTTAACTTTTGGTGTACTGTTCCAGAGATTTTTTTTCGTGGGGATAGAAATAAAATCTGCTTTTCGTATGAGAGTGGAGTTTTATATTATGAATTTATCACAGAAACAACAAATTCGGATACAGTGTATTCAGCTTAAGGTGGGTAAACATAGACAAAACGTTATAGTCTTTGCAGGATAAGGTCATGCTAAAAAAATGGCTGCAGCTTACATTTCACCTACTCCTGAAAGTAAATCCTCAAGGTGCGTTTTCAAAATATCGCAATCAAACACTAGAACAGTGGCTAGTCACTTTATTTACCACTCGCATATCTTCTGGCTTTTCTCTAGTTAATTTATAATTAAAGTTATATACCTACTAATACAATTGAAAATCAAGGTAAATTGGCGACTACAAATTTATCTGACATTATGTTGGTAATCGTACTGACCACTAGCGCTGAGCGGACAAGGTCATTCTTAAATTAAATCGACTTTAGGAAGCTGTGATACGTCTGAGGCATACAGTCCAGTGCCACAGGGTCAGTTAGGGATGCAATTCAGTTTCCAAAAAAAATTATTTATATCCGAACTTGTAAAATAAGATTACAGATAAGAAGGTGCGAAACAAACTGGTTTTATGGTGTTTGGTTTGAAGTTGTGATGGATTGGTTGGAGATTTCCGTTTATCTACATGCGTGTTATCAATCAGCATCCGTAGCTGGTTTTTCCTGCTTTTTAGAATTTTAGAATAGCTCCTAGAATAAAATAAACCCGAAAAAAGTAAAGATGATCCTGAACATCAGGTTTCATCTTCGTCTGCACTTGAAACAACGTTTACGGGTAAGTCGAGTCGTGCAGATAGTCCTCAGACGCAGTTTAGAGACTTTAGAGAAAATGAAAACACGTTTTCTCTTTCGGTGAGCTGAGAGGTCAAGTACCATTTCCCTTGCGGATGATACATTCTGCAAGTCTGTGGCACGAGACGAGGTCAACCGTGCCCAACGACGTTGATTAAAAGAAAGTCAATGTGAGGCTTGCGAGAATGTGTTGACCTGTGTTACCCGTGGAACAGGTGTGGCTGAGATATTTGTCTCGGCCAGCCGAATCCAGTCGAGTTATTCCAAGCACGGAGGGCACCGACATTACTTCGTATGTTGAACAACGTTGAAACTTCTCTACACACACACACATATTACTAAAGCAATTTTGCCTTACGTCTGTTACATTACCTTGTAAGAAATATACATAGGTCTCTTTTATATGATGCTTTTATCTTTAACCATTTTCTTTATTCCCATGTCATTTTCATACTTCTTTTATAAGAACACTATCTATTGAATTAAAATATCCACGATCATTTTTGTTTCTCAACACTTTAAAATTGTTTTTAACTTTTTTCTTTGTTTGTAAAATGATCAAATAACATCTGTTAAAATATCAATATATTTTGCAATGCATTTTTAGTATAAGCAAGTGGCGAAAACTTGGGAATTTAAACAAGAAAAATATCACGGTTCGCTTGAAGCAGAAATCTTTCGACTCGCCTTACAGAATAGTATAATATTCGACTTGTTGAAGAAACTGCTCCATTCTCATAAAAGAATAATTCACAATTAAGGAAACAACAAGCGTTCATATACTTCAGTAACACAAACTCAGCGCATAACTTCCCAACTTCTCCGCCAAACAACCTTTCAACTATAATACAATACACGTAAGTTTATAATAATTGCAATCGCATGAAAATAACGCAAACTTCATTAAATCCACGTTTCTTCCACGATGAAAAATTGTGGTCAAAAGTTATTTTCTCAACCACAAAAGAAAAGCGATGACGTTTTCCACTTCACATCTCATTTCCAGAGCAACGTTATATACACGGGAACGTTACAAACGACGTGACAGTTTTTAACGAATGACTTGTTGGCTGGCCTGTGCCGGTGCCGGTACCGATGCCGTTGCCGGTACCGTTGCCAGTGGCTAGATGTGATTGATTCGCGAACGTCTTGGTGAGCAATGCGCGCAATGATAGCGGGTAATTGTCTGGGTGGGTCCACCGGCTGGTGGAGAGGTCTTCCATTAGAACCCGTGACGCCCGTATCCAGCCACCGACCCCGACGCCGACCCCGACGCCGACGCCGACGCCGACGCCGACGAGCGATAAATGATCTAATCCAAGGTGTGACAACGCGATATCTGTCAGAAATATACGCGACCCTTCCGAGTTTCTTGCAGCGTTCAATTCACGAGTTAATAAAGCGTGGAGAATTTAGTTTTTTATTTTCTTAAAATGATTGCTAACATATACCTAGGTTTTTATAAGAAATGTGAAAGCTCATGAAATGTGAGATTTTTTTAAATGAGGAGGGTTTCTGGTAGATTATCCCGTTGTAAGGATTGTGTGAGATTGACGAGTTTATAGAAATTGCGTTACGTGATCTTCAATGACTTCCTATAATATACCTACCTATATGTAATTGTCAAAACTAATTTGCTTGATTGAGTTATCGAACTAGGAAGTTACCTAACGGAGGAAAAATTATTACGATTTAAGAAATACTTTGGTATAAAGTATTTTTCTGCCCGTATTTCTGTTCCCAGTTCATGCGAGTGTGGGCTACACAGAAAAACCCGGCACCTCCATCCTCCACATATCTCAGCCATTTCAAATCATCTCGGTAGAAAACCTTTCAGTCTCCAACTTCTTAAGCAGAAAAACTTCGCACCGAATCAGAAAACCACTCGTGTTTCGTTTTAAAGTAAGTGGATGCATTGTTCCGAAAATGTAAAGTTAAAACGTGTATAGAACACGCGACTGGCAACTGATCTAGCCCAAGTCACGAGTCAAACGGAGTATTTGATAGTTATTTCGCTCGGTAAAAAGCCGAGGGGTTTGGTTTCGGATGGATGTTTGCAGCCATATTGGAAGGAATGGCTCATAATGCCGCTCCAACTCCGATTAATCCGGGTCACCGATTACAGAATGAGATAGCAGCCCCCGCGACGGCTTCGCGCAGCTAGCAACGAGCCAGAGCCAGGGCCAGAGATGCCGGGGTGCGAGTAGATTAAACTTCTGCGCCATGTTTGTCTTCTTCCACAAGAAAACGTTTCGACTTCCATTTCCGATCTTCTTCGTGAGACGAATCTCTTTTGTTCAATCTCCATATTTCCTACCCTTGCGTTCGGGCGCAGCGGCGGCGACGGCAGGCTTGCCTACTGGCTAATCTACTCGTGAATCGAAATCCCGTCTTGTTCTTCTGTTTATCTACTTCTCATTTCGAAGGTGTTTATGTGAGAGGAATACGGCGATGCAGAGTAAATGCCAGCTTTTTAAATTGCGTATAGCATCGCATTAAAGTTAGATGATAGAAATGTTCGTTTGCAGATAATTGTATGCTGTGGAGGATGTACGATTATACAAAAAAAATGTACCATTACTTTGCAAATGTAGTTCATTTCTAAGCCCGCAAAAAACGTAATCGGTCGTAAAAGAGATCCATAAAACGTAACATCATCCTTTTGAAAATAAAAATCAGTTATAAAAATCACATCGTTGCGGTGATGGGAAAGCCGGGGGAAATCTGCGCCAGTAACTAGAGCTTATTCCGGCAGCGTTGCGGCAAAAGAGAACCCAATTTCAATTGTAGAGTTTTACTGTTAAAAATATCCCGGGATTTATCTTCGCATCGGACGTTGGCCAGCTGTTTCCTTCGACCGCAGCATCTCTTGCAGCAGCACCTGCTATGCGACAAGGTTACACTGCGCCCGGTACGCTCCCGCTCAAAAGAGCACCGCGGTTAATTCGACACCCCCGTTCCTCCTCACGGTTTACGCATTATGCTAAACTTGTTCAAGCACACTCATTTTTTAAGTGGCTCAAAAAATTTCAACCAAATAAACTTTCTCGGCGGAAAAATTGCGCGAACGCTCGTGATAAAGCCATCAATACCAATATCGAATTGACGATGTCGAGCACGCGTGCACTGCCGTGACGCACTATCCGATCCATACACTGCGCAGATATATAGCTATAGAGAGACTAGGTGTGAATATTTTCCTCAGCCGAGGTGAAATAAGCTAAGCTAAGATGATGTGAGAGATTTGAAAGGAAGCTAGCTTGGGCGCTGCGCAAAGCCACTTTGCATGAGAATAGAACGCGTCTGATTTAGCCGTCTAATGCAGCGCAAAGTGTTTCCGGAGCGCCCGCCATTATGGGGAGTGAACCTGTGCAAAGGCGACGCCGCGTCTGCTATGGTCCTCTCTACAGGTGAATAACATGGCGCTAAGGCTGCTGGGGCTGCCACGGAGGCAGAGGGTACAGCCCGCGACAAAACACCTCGGCTGTCTGCATTGTCTGGATTGTGAGGATTGGAAGGATTGGCCAAGTCATGGAGAACGATAAGCGAGAAAAGTTCAGCGAGTTGAGGATTGAGAAGATTTCGTCTGATCGAAAAGAAAGGGTCATGGTTATTCAAATTGTGTACTGTTTTTTTTTCTGGTACAGTTGTGTCGTGTCAGAGGGTGCAATGCGAATCGTCACGCTTTGTTTGATGCCACGTATCGCTGGCAAGTCGAGAGACTGAGCATCTTGTAGCGCTGTATCACATTTTCCGAGGAATCACCATTGTACCTTTTTCTCAACAAGTGCTTTGCATAATAATATGACATGGTTCTGGTGGATGGATTTCACGTAATCCTTAAGGTGACGTCACGGCAGAGGCTAAGGTTAAGATAGGTTTAGTTTAACTTACAAATGTCAGCAGATTCAAGTGAAAGAGCCGCATCGTCGGCTGGGTTACTTTCACCGGAGAGAAAAGGCCACGAATGAGTGATTCTTTTCACGAGACTTTTCTTTCTTAGCTTTCACTAAGAACTAAGAAACGAGTGAGTCGGAAAGGAGGGAGGCGAAAAACTGTTACCGTAATGAGGTCCTTGTAGCTGAAACTTCGCCCGCTACACGGCGCCGACGACGGCGACGGCAACGGCACTGACGTTTCCACTCAAAACGTATAGATTTCTCTAACTGGTTACAAACGCTGCGGCTGTAAAACGTCTTGCTCCAAGTCATGTTCCAAATGAACGTTTGTCTCGTGCGAAGCTTCGATATAGTTGCTTCGTCGGGGTCTAATTGAAAATGGACTCTCCGCTTCAAACATTTTTCTTTGGGGATTTTCTATCGATGAGCCGTAATAGAAAATGTCATTCGACGGAGATAAAATCTTAAACGGTTTTCCTGCAAAATTTTTACCCTCCAAGTCTCTTGGCGTAATCTTATTTCGCCAGGTATTGCGTGCTATTTGTGACGGCCAGCCGGCGGAGTGAGAGGGTAAACGAATGGGTAGTTTAAGGAATCACGTCTTTTCTGGACCATTTCCTTTATAATACGACCCATTGCTTGGCTACGTTTTCACTGTTTTATCTGATTTGAGATAAACGTTCGCCGAATTAACCATAACGTGACGCACGATATACAACATTAACCGGCAGTAGGTATACGCACTTCCCGCTTTAGAGCAAGATTAGATGAAGCCAAGAAATTTTTACGTGATTGCCTATACTGATTATTGATAATTACCAACGTGCTTGCTGCTAAGTTCATTTCCAATCCGCTAGCTGCAATTAAATTTTATTTACCCAACTGAAACGTGAGATTTTTCTAGTATTCAAGTTGTCTCTTTGTTCCTCTCGAATTCCGCATGTTTTTCTAGGCTAGCACGCTGACTTTATCACGAAGGAAATTATTTTTAAATAGTTGGCTATATGCATCTCGTTTGAAGAGGCCGAGCCTTTTAATTCGTCTTAATCAAAAGGACCTTGTGTTCACCAGGAGAGCCGCGTCGGTTGGCCCGCTTCGCACATTAACCAAGATAAAGTATGATTACAAGAATATAAAAGCTCCGGCCTCCGTTTATCAAAACGGTATAATGCAGGGCTTACGGCCTTCGCCAGTTAATCCTGCTCGCAAACGCAAAACGCTGACATGTTTTTTTCCGTCCCACGTTTGTACAAAGGTGCAGTAAAAGTTGACGTTCTGACGTCGGCGTCGCTCGAGCGGAGCCCGGGCTGCTCGTGGCTGGATACACAATTACTATTCACTCGGCGATAAAAAGGAAATCCGAGAAACAAAACGAACAGTTAAGATAAGTCTGGAAGATTCGCAAAAGAGTTTCTTCTCTACTCCATCCCTTCTCTGCCTGCGATCCCTCGCGAGGGTCATAAAAACAACGAATGGACCACGCAAGAAGAATAACACAAGAGAGGGGAAACAATATGTTTTGGGAGTTTCATTTTCTTGTTATTGGAATCTTAAGATGGCAAATCTAATCTCATATTTACAAGCATCTACGCCCGCGGACCGTTTAAGAACTCTTGGAAACAACCACATGGCTACTTGCTCTATGGCACCCATTTTCTCTTCGGTATTCACATTATCAAGTGTAAAATGGCGTCTCGCTCCGGATTTAGCAAATACTATCAGACAAGCAAGGAAATGGTGTCAATGGATGAACGTTTCGCATTCAATTGACGCTGAGCTCTGGTAACCAGCTCAAAAGTAACTGATCCTGAATGTGTCTAAACAACCAATAAGACTTAAAACCACTGGGAAGGGTAGTTGGAGTCGAACCCCGTGCACGGTGGGTCTAGCTAAGATCGAGACATGTTATTGCATTCCTGACTCACAGATTGGGCATGAGGTCGTTCATCTGTTAAGTAGCTTTGCCAATAACGGCGCAAATAGGCCGTGCGTGCTTGGAATTCTTGGTTCACACGTCACAGCAACCCCCTGCCCTGCCGCCATCCTGGATTAAGGGTGGGGGAGGAGGTTTTGGGGATGAAATAACAACAAGCACCGGTGAAGAATGAGGTGTGATATCCCCTTTGCTCGCTGGATCACTTCTTTTAGGGGGAAAAACACTAATTTCAATTCAAATCTGTTAGAAATACGTGTCGACACTTTCTCGATCACGTAAAGCTGCGATATTGGAAAATGGCCGATGATTTTCACTAACGGAAAAAGGGGATGTCTTGGGATGAACAATAAAATTGCAGGTGCAAAACTTGGCGAGGGAATGGGGGACCATTGCTGGAAACACTTAGCATTGATTTTAGATTTAAGCTTAGCCATTAGTAAAAGCTTTCTAAATTACGAAAACTTAGCAAAATCGTATCCGCCCTTACTTAATCTTGAGTCCGAATTTCAAATCTGATAAGCTTTCAGTGTCTTCGAGCACGAAAGTCGCACCGTATTTTTCCCCATGCCCTGCCTTGACAAATACACCCACACACTGCACCCTGCTTTCGGGAAACACAATTTTCATCGCCCACATCGGGCCCGCCACCCGCTTGTGTCGACCCCAGGTCCATATTCCGGCCCAAAGAACGGGTTACAGTGATGGGATTTCACAATGCGAATCATTTGTCAGGAAAAATACAACAAAGGGCCCACGGTGAACACCGGGGTCACCCGAGGTTACCCCCAAAACGAGCCATGTCTGCGGTAATCATTTTTTCTTTATACTCGCAGATACTTTGTTTGTGTGTGTGAGCGAGTGTGTGTGAGCGCGCGCGGGTGTGTGTGGGTTATATACAATTACAATTTCTCGTTTTATATGGGGAGGCGCGCAATAACTCTTGGCAACATGTTGGATCGATTGTTGCAATGATTCGGACATTTCGCCTACAGATTTATCACCCGCACAATAGGAACCATCGAGCTAGACACTGGGCAGCGAATTCACGCCAAATTAATAAGTCTTGTCAAACAAGAAATAATAATAATACGGACATGCACTGAATTTTCCCTGACTATTTATCACACATTTTTCGAGACTTCGTTTGCCGTAAAAAGAAGAATGTACATAAACCTACTTCTCACAATACCTTGTCTCCATCATAACGCATTCATCTCCTTTTCCTGCTGAAAATGGAACATCTGGCTGGTTGTCAATTAGAATTATAGTTCCCGAAACTATTGGATATAAAATAAACCCGTACAAGCTTTGTTTTATCAATTGTCGTGCAGCAAATACGAAGCGTTCACCACGTACCATACGTCGATGTTTGAAATTCCACCCAGTTCCATTAGAATCGAGACAATGCAAACTGTTGGCCGAGATAATTATCAGCATTATTCGATGCTTATTTATCTCTGCAAGCTGCATGTATAGCGCTGCTCGCCGGTCCACGTCCAGCCTCCGCCGCCGCGTCCTCCTACCCCCTCCTGCGATGGCGACGCCTCGTTACAACAATGTGACTTTAGCCGTTAGACGGTTAGACGTCCTTTCGGTCGTATCGCGCACTGCTAATAGACATTTTAAATGCTATTACCCACTTAAGGGGAAATTTACTCCGCCAAGCCGAAGTAATTAATTTCTGAGCTGAGACTTAATTTATATTGTGTCCTCATATAACCCTGTTGCCCCCCCGCCCGCCAGCCCCCTTACCTCTCACCCCCTTCCCGGCGATTCCTGGTTTCAGCTCGCACCCAGTGGCGTAGGTAGTGTGAGGCGTAGGTGCCAAGTGGCGTAAGTAAAGGTGTCATGACACCGCCATCCAATTCGTATGCATGCGAGGCTGACATACATAATTTCCCCTCAACTTTGGACAGTTACAAAAGAATATGACGTCATATAGTCTATAAGGGCTGATGAGATGGTGTCTTTACTGTAAGATCTCCTTGACGGTTCTCTTTTTAACCTAAAAATGATTATTTTAATCAAATCAAGACTGGGTGACAGTATCAAAGAAAACCCAGGTTTATTTACCACTATAATTGCGCTCATAGCTATCAAGCAAACCTTCAAAACTAGACTGATTTTCTGCCACATATTACGGCAAGTGTTACAATGTTGACTTGGGCAGCTACCACGAAAATGGATCTTTATTATGGTGGTAGCTTAATTCTGATTTCATACTCAGCGGAGAGCCAAAAAAAGTAGCATCCCTGCAAGAAAAACTGCTACTGACTTAAGGTTCACCCACGATCAACATTAGCATAAGCATAAGCACAAGGAAGTTAAAACATGGTCAATCGCATGGAAATACAGCTAAAAATGTTTTTTTTTGCAAATATCAGTTGGTATTCTTAGTTTATTTAGAGTTTGTAGGTGTCAGTAGTCATATCAACATCAACAAAAAAGAATGCATCGATTGAAAGGACAGTTGCCCATAGCCTTCTTTGCTCCTACATCCAAGGTCTTTAGAATATTAGCGGCAATGAGAAAACGCTAGTCGGCGAAAATATCAGACCTTAGTCATTGAGCCACCTAGTGGCCAATGTTTTCCTGAAAACAGCTTGTGTCCGCTTCTGTGTTGTGCTTGTGCGCTCTGCTTGCGCTTATGTTGATATTGGTGATTCATAAGAGTCTTAAGTGATAAGGAGCCATTTGCAAAAGCAGCCCTTGGAGGTGTGAAGTCCGCCGCTGGGCCCCGTCTCGCCAACGTGCATCTTAGCGCCGAGCTTGCACAACGTAATTTCCGGCGCCAATAAAACTGCCCAGTTAGCTGAAACGACGTTGCATTACCGGCACATAGTCCATTAGACACTTGCGAAACCTAGTTAGCTGGATTGTTAAAAAACAAAAACTCGATTCAATTAAAAACTTGGAAATTATTATCAAGACTGCGTTATTAGTAATTTTACGGAGGTGAAAGCGAAATAAATCACTGAAGAAAAGTGGAATTGCAAAGATGAATGTAAGGTTTTATTGTTGCGAGGCTGTGAGTGAGTTTCCAATTCTGCATCAACCACTAATTTTTTTACGGTTGATATCAAGAATCAGATGACTGATAACAGACAACAATTGAGAAAAGTTGGTAGTCTATCCACGAGAAGAGTTTTTTTTATAAACTAATTTATTTCAGTTCTTCGGTGTGTGGGATTAAAATTATGTAGGCACCCGTGTACATGTAAATAAATGTAATCAGGAAGGAAAGTGCGCTAGTTTTGGGCCATGTAAGTAGTGATAAAAGGAAGACGCGGCATATCATGCAATGTTTTTATCACTAAGTTAACTTTAATTAAAGTATTTCTCATATAAGAACATGTTTTCCTGCACGTATTAATAGTTTGACTTTGCGCTGGAAGAATGCGTCGCCGCCGACGCCGTCGCCGTCTTCGTCGAGATAATCTATTACTTCCGGTTCCACGTATAAGATATGCACGCTAGAGAACAAGCATACCTGCATGACTGGGTTCTAACTTCTCAAATGTTTATGGTTGGCAAGAGATGAAATTTGCAGTATATTTTACACCTTCAGAACGGAAGGGTTCCAGCTTCTGACGTTTTTTTACGATGAGCTAAATTACTATCTTCCCCCTTTTCAGTTATTAGATGGTTTGGAATGGTTTGGAAGAAGACAACATCATATTATAAGAAGTAGGACAAACGAATAAGTTATTTTTCGCAAGGTTTTCCGACGATTTACGAGAGGTTTATTTGTAGTCTGTTTCGATTCATCTGAGATTGCATTCGTCTCAGTTCCAATAATGTATATTGAAAGATGAGCAAAACATTGGCAATATTTTTTAGTTTTTTCGCCGCTACGGATCACTTGATAAAAGGTGTTTGTCTTGCCTCGTAGGTATTATTTTATACGCTTTCCGCCCAATCACAGTTCCGAGCGGAAGTTTTCTTTCAGCTGGAAAACCCATACACCCTCTCTAGTCTGTACAATACAGAAGATGATTTTCCTTGTAAAACTAACATGCGATGGACTGAGACGGTATGACGGTCAAATAAAACGAACCATTGACTTTCCTTTGAAGAAAATGTCCAAAGACAAGTTCTGAGACGTCAAAGAAACTTCAAAAAGAAAACAAATTTAGAAACTGCAATGGCGAAATTCAATTTAATTGAATGTATGGATCACCAAAGGAGAATCGCCTTTATACAGTCTTATTTTTCTAAGTCATTGGTACTATTCATGTCAATATCAGAAATATTTGGCGTTTTATTTCTCGAATCTTGTGAAAAGTTAATCGGTAAGAAACGACAAGAAATCCGAATGCCAAAGTGTAATAAACATGGCAACTGGAATGCAAGAAAATCTTCACTGTATCGCTTTCGCCTATCGGAAAGTATTCCGCCTTGTTCCGCAAAGTCGTAGGTGTATTTCGCCCCCCTGCTAGGTAAAAGCTGTGTCAAATTAGTGACACAGACAGAGTAATCTATTGGTAGAGGTGAGGGATTCCAGCAAGGGGCGCTAACCCGTGTAACCCTTTGTTCACTAGAATTATCCGAATGGCTTAGGGTAGTTCTTAACCTCTGGCCCCAACTAAGGGGTGGAAAACCAGCACAATTTATTGCTCGCCCAAAATCTTCAGCCCTTTACGCTTCAACTTGCAGCGATACTAGAACATGTTACAAGAAGCATAGCGCACAATTTCGCTCATAACAATAAATAATAACTTTGAATTACTTTGTGACCAGTCTGATTCTTTGTCAAAGTTTAAATATCCCGCTGAAAATGTGCTACACGATACCACTTTCAAAGCGTTTCTAATTTTCCGGCAGTACGCTAAGGTTGGGATGGAAATCGGTGCAGTAAAGTGGAGATATCACAAGTTGCCATGGGACATGCTCGGTGGAATCCTAAGTTTCGTTAATGGGGTGTGTCTCAAGCTAAGGGTGCATCGCATATTTCTTAGACGGTTAAAATCTACATCCGCCCTTAACATTATTATCCGCGGGTATTATAATATTAGAGCTGGGAGTAATTATAATGTGCATGTATATAGTCAGGGTTGGGACGATGGCAACGGTGGCACCTAGTGGAATCGTCTCCAACTCTTTGCCCAGAGTACGCCTGGATGGGCTAGGCTTCATCGCCACCTCGTTAAGGGGGTGTAAATTTATATTGCACGTCCCCCATACCACCGAGTTCCTTTCTGCCTGGATAAAAAAGACCGGCTTAAATAATTAACATTTTTCAAATACTTATTTCATACACTTTTTACATAGCTGAGACGGCTTACAGGTTGCAATTCAGAAATGCCGGTCTAGATAAATCCTGCTCGCTATATGAAACTACATCAAATGTGGTGTCATCGCGTTGTTAGGGTTGGAAATAAAGTACCTATAGTAATTGATGTTCTGGCTGATAGACTGGCTTTGTTGGTCGTTGGTACATAACGTGTGATAGCGCTATGGTTGATAGATCTTATTATTTGGGGTGTGTCCCGGCAATATTCTAGAGGTGGCTAGCACCACGACTCCTCGGGGGGTTGTGGGGGTTGGGTGGGGGAGGCGCAAAAGACGCATCGTCTCTTCGTATATATAGGATCACCTATTCATATCGGACCGATGTGGAAATTATTAAAAATCTCTTTTGACAGGCATCAAAGGGGGTATATATATATTCCCTAGCACCCATTCCCCTAACTGTATAGTACCACATGGGCCACTGTGCTACGAGGAATAATAGAATGACGCGCGGGCACCGAGGAAAAAGTCAATAAAATAGCAGTGACTTAAAAACAAACCGGGTTGATGAAAAAACACCCAGAATAGATTCATTTGAGAATGTTTTAACGGTAATCACCCCACGAATCCCAACCAGTCTTGCTGGTGCAAGGACACAAAATGAAAAAGCATGATCAGCGCTTCCATATATTTTGAGTCGAATTTTAAGCCGCGCGGCTTGCAAAATGCTGGTCTTATTGCAACGCGAATCGCTTGGGGAGGGGGCGGGGGGCGGAAGGGGATGTAGATTCAGCAGCATCATCAATCAACAGCCGCAGTGACAATACACGGCGCTGGGAATTTGTTTTCAATGACGTCACTTCTCGAGCTTGATTTTCATCCGAACATCCATTAGTTACTTACAAGACCGAAGAAGGAAATGTTTTACTAGGAAAAGGAAATGGTCTAGCAAATAATCTTTGAGACATGTGACGAGAAGTTTCGGTGCTGCTATTGTTTTTGTGCCGGTGCCGTCGACATAGTGGCCTAAGTGTTTCAAAAATCTCAGACATGGACGATCTGTCTGCAAACGGATCACAATTGCACTCGGCAAAGACATGGAAGTATGAAATAGTTGTTACCATTTCCCTTACGCCGCAACAGCCATTGAAAATGTCAACTCCATAATACTTGGCCTTTAAAGGGCATCGCAGTTTACCGCTCACATCACTTGCAACTAAACAGAGCAGACAATCGTAAAATGGCATTGCGTTCTTCGCGCGTCAAGACCAAGTATTTCAAATTCAAACAATACGTGAACTTGAAAAGTATCAATTTCCAAAATTTCTAAAAATCGGCGCAGCCCCTCAACGTCACAAAACCCCGCTAAAAATCTTGTTCACCTCCAACAAAATCACGCAACTCGCGCGTGTCCCCAGTTGTCATCCCCCCCCCCCCCCCCCCAAACCCTGTGATTTTCAGCAGCAGCACACAAGCAAATCGCGTGAATAAATGATGCAGCATTATTTATGAACGCTTCGAGTGAGTCTGAGTGTCTGTTGCGAGAGTGTTGAGTGTCTGAGCCGCGTGGCGCGGAGTGTGAGAGTGGGCCGGTCGGCGCGATGCCCTACCCAGCCGCGCGCTCGCAGCGCTCGCAGCGCTAGCAGCGTCTCGGCGCTCGCCTGGTGGCGCAGCGCGGCGGGCGGCTGCTCAAGTTCCCACGCCGCACTCCACGGCGCTGCAATCGCCTTTAAACCGGATCATCGTGTCATCTGCCACGGTCAGGATTTAAGCCGGCTTAAGTTTAGCATATTAATATACTGCTCTGTAGATACAACAATATTTCCCATCCCCCCCAACCCACCCTAGTTATGCCGCGTGCCCCCTCAGCGTATATACATGCAAGTATCGCTAGTATTATATACACCGGTACCTCTGTGCCCTGTTTATCTTGGTTGTCGCATAATGCAACAAACTACGGGGGTGGCGATAGTTTTTGTTATCCCGCGTACAACCCCCAAAATGTGTTGACAGATATCGACTTCGTACAGAAAAAAAATCAATCCAAAATTTCTACGCTTTATAAGGTAAAAATCAATACAGTGTGCTTGTATTTTTTGATGTTTGTGAATGATGGCTGGTTGGTGATTATAGTTAGCCCCTGTGTGAGCCATTTTTTGTCACGTGTCCCCCACCCCCACACCCCTATTGTAGTGCCACGGGACACGCGGCGCGTATTGGCACACATGTTGCCTGAATGGGGCAGTCTGTGTGTTCAAGATAAGCCAAATTAGTTTTTAAAGGGCGTCACTGTGCCCGGCATTATGTTAATTAATAAGCTGCCATGATATCAGTTAAATGTGTAATGCATCGTGGGGGATGCCTGTTTTTGTTGTAGCACTAAGGTTTTCATGGACGGAATCAGCTGCACTCAAATTGTATTCACGTGTATCATGATCGCGTCATTCTCGGCTTTAAAATAGAGGCTAGTGTAGATTTCCTCCCTGTTGTCCTTAATTCTTAGGGTAAGTGAATTTGGAAGCTGTTTTCTTTGTCTTGCGGTTGGCTGTATTGCATTGCAATCACTTAAGGAACCTAACAGTGTACCTGTAATGTTCAAGTACGTGCCTCTTGCGGTTTCTCCATTCTCATTCCGCATCTGTTCATGGGCATGAAAAGTTTATGGCATTTGGTGGAAATGCTATCAATTTGCAAGTCAAGTTTGTTCGGAGGTATAGGGGACCAGAGAAAGACATTTGAATGCAACAGATATAACTGTGCTCGTATTTTGCGCTGTCCATAGATATGGTCAGTTTATAACGTTGCGATAGGTGATTCTTCTGAGCAAAAAGTCCGCCGAGCTATACGGGGTGCATGCAGCAGCAAAGGGGTTGTAAAAGCGGAGAAGGGTATAGGGAAAAATTGGTTTTTCTGTTGAGATATTTGGAAGTAAAAGTTACTGTCGATCTGATAGCAATATAGGAAACGAATGGACCGCCTGTAACCGTTCGCAAGGATACTGCTAGATGTAGGTAGTATATGTTTTATTATATCCTTCGCCGATGGTATAATAATAAAGTTTGGTCTAACTTTGTGATTCCAAAAATAACACTGGATAATATTGAACTTTTCAAACAAAACTAAAGCTTTAGTGGAATGTACAGTTATCTAGTGGAATTCAAGGACAAAAGGCAAAAGTTAGATCGGGAAAACTCGACGTTAGCGGGGGACTTTACGTTCACGTGCCGGGTTGTCCAGAATATATTTCCGCCTAGGTTTTGTCAAATAGAAAAATAAGCCATCACTCTAAGCGACGGGAAACGCTCATTTCATCCACGGTAAGGTATCCGATATTTTATTTGTACACACAAAATTTGATTCTTGAATTTATCTCAGCGATTTTATGTCAACTAGCCGAATTGGCACTAATCAAAAAAAAGTAGAACGCTTTAAAATTAGAATGCTTTATTTTATGAAACGTCCGTAACGCTGATTTATATTTGCCCGTGCCATTATACTGTCATTGTAAATAACGCATGCAAATTGACCGTTCTTTTTTCTATCGCCCGGCGTGGCTCAGCCCTGACCGACCATCAATTCCTTACAAAACCCAACAAAGCCTCTTTAAAACACACACACCGTACACACAAAGTATGGTCGCGCTGATATGCAAATCGATTGCCTGAAATCCACGGGAGAAATATCACCTGATTACACGGGGAGCTCCTATATCTTGGTGCAACGAACGTGTCGCGTTCACAATTCAAGACGGTCGCGAAAAGTGGCGCATTCCAATTGATTACATCCAAGTTGTATGAGTGGTTAGATTTTGCATGATTATTCAGCGTGATAATTTTATTAGTTTCCATCGGTTGGCGAAGGAAAAACTTGCAAGTTCAGCGATTATATGCATTAGAAACTTTTGCACATATGGATGTGGAAAGTGCAGAAATGTAGCGCTGCTGCATTCGAGAGCGAGCTGCAATTGAAACGCGCTCTGTTATTAAAAATCTAAAGTGTTGAAATAGTTTAAGCTTGAATGAAAATTAATATCGGCTTTCACCGAGGATTCGTGAGGTAGTGATAAAATATAATGTGGTGAAGGAGGGCTTAGGAGAAACGTTCTTGATAACGTTCCTTAAACACTTGGTCATGAAATTGTTTCAATTAATGGCACCTCACCCTATGGGCATGGCACCACAACCACTGAATTTTGTTGGTGTCAATGCTAACACCGGTTGACAGAGTTCTCGCAAAAGAACTGAATTCTTTCTTATGGCCCAAAAATTGCAATTCAATACATAAAAACTATATACCTAGTCGATACAAAAGTGATTTCAATTTTCAAATTTCAAAAATAAATAAACAAAAACTGTGTAGTGCCCGTTGGTTGTGGCCCGGCGAATATTTCACGGCAACGAAAATTTCCCAAAAAATTACTACCGCTTGTGTCGGAGAAGATCAAAGCAATTTTCTCCACGCGCTTCCTTTCTATGGACCTATTTAGCATATTTTTTCATCCAAATTAACATTTTCGCTGTACCGATGGATGGAAGATAATGGTGGGTAAAAAGAGGAATTTTCGTTCACAATTAGATTTTTGCGTCGTTGAGTTTTCGGTGAAAATTTTGAATAAAATGTCTTTTGTGCCTTCGGAAGCTGTGTGCATACTCATGCAGAAGCGGATTGGACCAAAAGAGAACGAATTCGCGTGAATTTTTTGAAATAAGCAAGCTTTTTTCTTCGAAAAACACACCCAATCCATTAAAATTTCTGACTATATAGCGTATTTAAAGAAAGCATGCTAGCTTGGTTCTCAACTTCTCAGAATATCGGTGGATAATTAATTTTAGAAAATAATTTTTTTTAAGGAATAGACAATATTTTCATAACAAAACATTTAATGACCCAAAACATAATTCTGAAGCTGGGTATTTAACTAACGTCGGGTGACATGCTGCTCGCTAATTTCTCAACTTGAGCTAGTAGTCGTTAAAACTTAAAAGTGTCTTGTTAGGCAAAAATATTTGCACGTGCCAACACTGTCGTCGACTCGTTCCATACGTTTTACTTGCAAACTTCATACGTTTAGCTCCAATGAAATTAGTTCATCATTTTGCATTCACCTTCGAAAAGCAATTTTACGGATGATCAGTCGAGAGTGTAACAAGCGGATGCTGCGATCTGAGAAGACACAGAGCGTTCAAGATTGAGCCAGCTGCCGTGGGAGACGGACCTTGTCATCAAGTCTTCAAGAACACCGCCATGAAATCACATGAAATGCTAGACAACCTGATATCCGCGAAACAGCGCAAAAAACACTCATCACAGATGGAACACGAAGTAAAACCACGTTATATTAGTGCAAAACCTCCTTCATTTAAAACACTTACGGAACGTTAATGCATTTCAACATGTGAAATTCATTTGCAACTAGATTACACCGACACCAACTAGGAAGAAAATAATACTAAAAACATCGGCATTAAAAATCAAACCATTGTTACCGGGTAAATGGTTTCGGTTTCCCATCTTCTTATCTCGCCCGAGTGCATAGCATGTGACTTAATACTAAGGCGGTTCTTGTTTATACAATAAACTTTGCAAATGCAATTACTAGCGCTGGTGATTAATGAATCTCGCGAGAGGTAATTAGAGTTGCGCCTGTAGCCCGGCGTCGTCCCAGCAAACTATCCCGCGTGACATCCATTCACTCGAACCACACGCTCCCTGCCGCTTCCCCCCCTCCCCGCCCACGCTCCCCGCTCCCCGGGGCGAGGAAATTATTCCAGCTTTTATACCCGAGCACTTTCAAGTTTTCTTATCTGATACCGGCTTACGTTTATGCGATTTTGTCACCTTCTTGCTGCTAGCGTGTCTTTGCCATGTTGCCGTGTGTTTTTCGGCACTGATTTCTGTTGCGAACACTGATAGAAATGTAGTAAGTGTCTCGTGAAAGTCTAGGATGGCAGCAGTGTTGGTACTAACTACTCAGGTGGTGAAATTGGAATTGCTGAAGATGGAAACACTAAACCTGTGAATTTTCTGTGTATTTGAGCTTGTAAACATTAAAATGTTTCGAAAGACAGTTTTATAACACGGTTTAAACAAATCAGTGCCAACAATCTAAACTAATCAGTGCCAACAATCTGCTAACATGGTAGGAAATAATTTCTTACGTTGCAATATTTTTATAACGACCATCAAAAAACGGACCCAATATCACTAACAACATTTCAAAGATGGATGCACTATTTGGCCTTTTTTGTGGCTTATTTTAGAATGTTCTCTTTGCTTCGCAAAAAGACAATGAATGAAAACCGGGTCAAAGTGATCAGCCAATGATAGTCATTCATTTGCCACGGCTGGCTACTGGCGAGCTAATTACTGCTCTATTGTTTGCGCAGTTTCCATGACATTTTGCTGATAATTTACAGTGCCCAAGAGACCCGGAGGTGATAAACGCTGTGTGTCGACACTATAAAAAAAACTTACTTTTCAACGATCAAATCGACGGACGCGAACATTGGCAAAACGTAAAACCAAAAGCGCTGAGATCTATCACTTTTGAGAGGATGACGCGCTGTACTGGCTGCTGATTGATAAGCTGTTACATTGATGACTGCTTCACTGACCTTTAGATGAATTGAAACACTTGGGAACGTTAGGTCGAGATTATTGACTTGCCAAAACGAAGCGGACAGACTTTTTTTTTGTGCCAACAGATAAAATTGTGATATGCGTAGATACATTATTCAAAATTTTAATAGAAAATGGGAAACTGGTCAATGCCTGAAAGGCATTGGTAGCGGCCTAATAATAGCAGTGTTATTTTTCACTCTGTTACCATTTTTCAAAAATGTTCACGCTCGATTCATTTGCGATCCCTTAACTCATCTCAGTGCACAGGACGTGCTGACCAATGCGAGCACACGTTTTTTTTGTTTTTTGTTCGTCCTTTACAAAGTGTGAAATTGCAGCAACCAATGTTCGAAGTAATTTATGCGTGAATCGACTGGGAGAAAAATCCATCTGCGCTATCATGTTGCAAACGCGTTTGATCGAGTACCAGCCTCCCAGCAGCGAGCACATCGGTAATTGACGCGCTCAAAATGCGAATTCACGGATCAGAAATAAATAAAAATGCAAAAATTTTATTTTCGGTATCAATACTATTCGCCGATGGTAGCGCTGAATATCAACGAGATCGCTAATCGCAAAAGTATGCATGGTTAAAACCGAGATGATAAGATTATGTCAATGCATAAAACCGATCATCCAGTCTGTAGGATATAGGTGTATCCCATGTACGATGAGAAAACTTCACTAAGTGATCCCAATAACGATTGAAGCTCAAAAAGAGACGTGAACACAAAGTTGTATGGGGCATGAATAAACGTGATCAGTACAACGAGAGAAGTACAGAAGTACAGAAGTACAGCACGAGTATTTTGCCTTCAAACGCGCTTCAGCTTCGACATCGTTCTAACTCAACAGAGCTGAGAGGCGTGAATTGAAAATAGAAATACTTGAAACTTGTCACCTGCACTTACAAATAAAATCCAACGCAACTGCCCTCCCCGAAGGCGGCTGCAGTATCAGAAAAGCGTGTGGTTGCAGGAAAATCACAGGAAAATGACAGGAAAGTTCACAGCGAGGAGACGGATTCACCGTGTTTTACAAAATATCTCTAACTTTAAATAACCCGATTATATAATGAAAAAATGGCTGATTCAATATTAATTTTTAAGTATGCCTACACATTTTTAATTACTAGGCTATGCGAACACTCATATAATCGTGTTGTGGATGAGCGTAATATTTACGCTCACCCTCAACGCGATTATATTGCGTGTGCGCATAGCCTAGAGGCTTTTATGATCAATTTAACATGTCCAGTGATAATTTAGCAGCTCTCTCAATGACATTCGTTACCTGAAAATATCATGATGTAGTCGTCGTGAAATTATTTGAATATTTCAAAACGTAAAAATCGATTTACAGAAAAACTATTTAATTGATTTGGTTCAAATTTACACAGAACCTTCTTCTTACGACTTTTAATGCACACAGTAAATTTTATGAACATCGGTTGAAGATAAAGTTGCTTTAGTGGCAAAAAACTGAAAAAACGCAAAAAAATCGCTAAAAAACGTCATTAAAGCGCAATTTTCAAGAAAAGTGCTATACCTACAACAATGAAATTTTTACACAAACATTGAATCGTGAAAGTCAACATATCCAGAAGGTTTCGTCAAATTATATTCAGAAGCTTGGCCTCTAGAGTGCAAAACGTGTTTTGGAAAAACTGAAAAATTTCGTAAAAACTTAATAACATAAAATTTACTCATGCGAATTGCTTCAAAAACGTGGCAGATCTAAGTTCAGAGAAAACGAAGGTCCACCGAAATTTTCATCAAAATCGGTGTTGGCGTTCGGCCTGTAGAGCGCGAACAAACACACAAAAAAACAAACAAAAAAAAAAACAAAAAAACATTGGAGACTTTTTTCTGCAGTAAGTGTAATTGAAGATTTCGCTTCACTCGCTACGCTCGTTACGCTCATCAATTAACATTTTTCAAGATTTGAAAAGCGACTAAAAAAACTCGAAATCAAACCTCCAGAGAGAAATTGAGACGGAAACATAATATTAACAAACCAAAAATTACATGGGTATGTCAATATTAAGTGAACTTAAGAAGATCCAAGCCATTCTTTTTAATTTGAGAATTTGCCACTTGGTTTGATAGGAAGATCTGAGCGACTTTAGCCTAATTTTTCAGTGGCCCGTTAAGTTATTAACGATCCGTTAATACGTTTTTACAACACCCAATGCCAATGAGGTGCCAAAGATAATAAAAGCTAGAGTAATCAAATCAATTGCCACTGAAACACCGCCTGGGCCCAGTTTTTCAGTTGCTTGTTAGTTATTTAACGATCTGTTAACTCAATATCTAGGCGTCAACGTATGTCTGGAAAAGCTGGTTGAAAAAGTGTTCATTCTTCCGGTACTACGAAAACAAATTTGGTATGGATATTTCTGATAATAAATAGCAGAGCGACTTCTGTAATGAGCCTACTTATTGCCACTGAACACAGAAGTCAACGCTTCGCTGGGTTCACCACCCAATTACACGCGCGTCGATCGGAAAGGTGGCTGCACGGCCGGCGTGCAGGCTCGCTCCCCCCCCCCCCCATCCACCACCCCCCGCGGTGCTGGGTGCACGCTTGCATCAGACAATGGGCTTCCGGGCGCGCGGGGCTTGTTCGACGCCGACGTTCGCTCATTAGGCGTCGTCAGGAAGTGCCTGACACCCTGGCAGCCGAGATAGACGTCGGCGTCGGCGTCGGCGTCGGCGTCAGCGTCGGTTCTCTGAGCTCTATTGTGTCACGCATTTGCACAGATCTAGCGTCGTGTCTCTTCACACCACGCGGAGTCAGCTGACGCGGAAATAAAACTAGGAAAAAGTAATTTAGGGTTAATTAAATCTTTCCAGCCGGGTAGAGGAGTTGATCTTTCATGGCGGTGGATTCGTTTCTTTTAATCGTAATAATATTATACTTTTCTGTTATCTATTTTGCTATTTTAGATCATTTGCATAGCCACATGAAAATCAATCACAGACCAAACAAAAGCAGCCAACGACGATTGGCATGGTCCCGTCATCGGTAAAAAGAATGGGATGGTATAGGCATAGAGTAAGACTGCTTACTCTATGGCGTATAGGTACACTTATGCAGCCACCTAGGTTTTCTTAGCTTTTTATTATAAAAAATATATAAAAATAAATAAGGGTAGGATGTTTACTATTGTATAGTATTCTGGTGAGATCTGACCGAATCTGACGGGATGACCGGGCGAATGTAAGGGCTAAGCGATCTGTTTTGATCCGTGTGCCGTCTTTGGGGTGGAAGTGGAGATTGTTTTCCATTTGAACAATGAAGGCGCTGAATCGTTCGGGCGTTCGGGCGTTCGGGCGCTCGATGCGATTAATCTGCAAGGGCGACGGTCTGAGATCGATTCTCCTGGCCGCGCTGCTCGAAAACATTGTGATTAATTAAGATGATGTTGTTTTCCCTCCGGTCATTAACAACGCGATCGGCGGGTGTCGGCAGAAGTGGGATCTTAACACTTCGCCGTTCGAGGAAACTGTAATTTTCTTGCCGAAAAATGCAAGTCACTCGAAAATTAAATTTGAATTTGTGGGATCTTGGCACTGTTTATGAAATCAGTATAACACGCAGTGTTAAAAATCAGATACACAATGGGTTTTGTTAAAAAATATCGCTTGCATTGTCGGAAAATGGGTATTTGATTATTAATAACATTATTAAGTTTTTTCCGAAGTTTTGCAAAGCTATGCTCTCTGCTTTCCATAGTTCAAAAACCCAGATTGTGGGCGCTAATGTCCAATCCAAACCATCAAAAGCTTGCATAGTATCAAAATATTTTGAGATTAGCTAAATATATACTTTAATATAATATCCCACAAGATAACGCATTTATTATTTCATTTTACTCCAAATTAAAGTCATAAAATATTCAAAATAAGTATAAAATACAAAAAATATTTCATTCCTTAGCGAAGTGTAGCATGCATCTGAAAGAACTTGAGGGGTGCATATGAGTGCTGGAGTTCAAGTTGGAAGAAGAAATGAACTCTCACATTACACCAGATAGGTTTTTCAAAATGTCTCATCGCCTCTTTACTAGGGACGCAGTGAAGCAAATAAAAAAGCGCAAATTTCCAAGATGAGGAAAAGTATGTGTGTGTAATTTCTTCCCCTAGCTAAGAGCCATCTAATATCACACGGCGACGGAGAGCGCAAGGAATTTTCCCATGCTCGACTCAATGAAGCTGAAGATGGACATTTTTTAAATCTTTGTCAGTAAATCCCTCCCCTATGTGCATTCTCGAATGGCATTTATTAAAAACAAAAAGTAGTTTCACTGTTCTGGTTTGAAGAATCGCCCCTTGCTTGATGAACTATAAAAACTGACATTTACAAAATGTTTATATTGTGGGATAAAATTTTTACGGATATTGTCTGTACCTAATCAAAAGCAAACGAGTATTGAAGGTATACGACTGCAATTCTGTTCGCTCGTTCAGGAAACAGGAAATTCAATGCTTTCGTCTGAAACTACTATGTGAAAATTAAATTCACGGCAGAAATTCTGCGAATGTACACAAGTTTGCTATAAGAAATAGGAAGGTCCCAAAATCCACCAAAACCCAAAGTCTAATCACTGAGAGTAAATACCAGCGTTTGGTTTGCACATCTACAATTCTAAATTTCAAATATGTATCTCTCATTCCTAGTCTTTTACGAACCGATTTACATCTGTCTTATAAATAACGCACCCCGTGCACAGTAAACGCACCTCGCCCGGGCAGGGGCGTGGGGTGGAGGGGGGGGGGGGGGGGTGACACATTGTCGGAGACATCAGCAGACTTATTGGAAGTGGTTGAAGCGACGTGAGACCAGAAAGACATCGCCTCATCGCTGATGAGATGACGTCTCATTAGAGAGAACCGGGGACCTGAGACCTGCGACGGGCAACTGAAAGAGGTCATTATTACAAGTGTCGTGGATAATGATGCATCAAATTTTATCTGAAAATATCGCGGCTATACCGAGCGCAAGGTGAGAGATACCGTTTAATGGCACCGCGTATAACAGGCGCGCACTTAGTGCGGAAATTATGCTTTTGAGTGGTGAACGTTGACGCCATGGGTGGGCACTTTGACGAGGAAAGATGGGCGACGGTTGCGGAGGCCGCGATTGTGTCGATGCGCGGTGTCGGTGCCAAATAATAAAAATGTAACAAAGCGCAATTCTTGGAGATGTATTCCCGGAAAAACGGCGAGACACAAGTTTCGAATCGGCGTATTTTGTTTTGATATACGCGGAAAATGAGCTCCCCGCTCCCTTATCTCGATATTTGTAAGATGTGGGGCTAGTTGCTTTACGATAAAAACCGTCCTGGAATAATAATACTTTTCCCTTTTATTGGAAAAAATTGATTTAAAAAATAATATATTCAAGAAACATAACGCAAACAACTCGTATTCTTTAGAAAATCTAATAACAATAACTCTCTTTGGGCATTATAGACAACAGATCTACGAGTCTTATATCTTATGCGGACAGGGTCCCCGGATTTGAGCAGTTTCTTCAGCGGCTCGCCGCAGGGTACGTCGGACCCCTTGGGGTGCACTGTAATCACCCCCCGGCCCCACCACTTTTGGCCATGTTTACCCCAAGCAAGCGATCAGATGGATGTGATGGCATTACGATGAGGAAAAAAATGGACTAAGAAAATGGTAATTTTTGTAAGAACAAAAGAAAAGGACGAAAAAAGTATCTTGAAGCATAAACATGAAAATAAGATTACGTATATACTTTCTATTTTCTTGGACAAACTATTTAGACCATGTTGTTTTGAATAGTTAACTGTATAGGCAACTAGCAATGCAGAACATTTTAAATTGACATGCTTCAAGATTTATTTACGCTGTCATTTTTCTATAGGGAATCTCATCCAGAAAAGAGCACGTGCTAGACAAAAACAAAATAAGAATTAATGTAATTCAATTTATAACTACTCGCATATCTGCATAACTATTTCTTGAATACATTTGTGGCATGGCGCCACCCCAAAAAAAAATCTTAGAAGACGTGTTGGTATTCCAATGCAAGCTTGATGAAAATTTACATAATTTCTAAATCATTAAAAATGAATCCGTGTGCTATTGTTGGACGCAGCGGAGAATGATAAGTAGGTGACGTCCCCCTCCCCTCCCACCACCCAACCCCTACCACGCACCGGTAATACTCATCCCCTGGATCGCCCTTGCGGGGGGTCCCGGAAATATCAGGTGCAATGCAGACAAACTTATCGCTCACCTCGCGCGAACAGACAGGAGAAATAAATTTACGTACAATGCACTCAAAGACGTGGTGTATCAATTCAGTAATAACATTTAGAAACATTATAGAAAACTATCTTGGTTCTCTATGCTGAATTATTAGACTGTAACTCACAATCATTTCGCAGCAATGGAATATCTACTTAACACCAACCAGTCATGAAAACTGAATTGAAGTGTATAATAACTCAAGGAAGCGTCACTGTGGGCGTATTCGTCTACATTTCCCCGTATTTCTCCAACTGACCGTACCTACTAACTCACTGATCTCTATAGCCATGGATAAAACTTCGTACAGTGATACTTTGAAGCCATAGAGGCACTTCGGGGCACCTTCTCCTACTTTCAATTTTCATCAAATTCACAGGTAGTGGTAGCAGCTAGTGGTACATGAAAGGTAAATTTGGTTCATAATTCTCGGTATTAGAATATGAAAAGTGCATTGGCATTGAATTTAGCACCAAGATAGCGAAAATCTGGCTTCCTTTACCTGATCTTGGCTCAATACGATGCACTATCCAGGTTATAGAGATCAGTGTACTAACTAAGACAACTAGCTTGTACATATTTTCCACTGACGATGTAATTCATGAAATGTAACATCATTTTGCGGCAGAACATTTGGTCGGATTTCAAGGAAACCTGATAATTTGTAGCAATACTAAATTATTCATATTCTATGCATAATACGCGTATTAGAGCTACCCTCAGTGGGTTTACATACGGCGCGATTACAACCGCGAAATGAAGATACGTACAGCAGAACTTCACTCGTATATTCATTTCCACACACACTATATCTCTAGTTTTCTATCAAAATTCGCTTCGACTTTAGACCGTGCATTATTCTAATAATGGCTGGCTAACAAGTTTTAATATACCTGCACTGACTTTAGCACCGTGGCGATGCCCACACAGCCCACACAGCCCACACAGCTAGGAAACTTTCGACATTTGAATTTCAATAGCCTGGTAATGGTGTTAAATATAATACTACATCGGGGATACGTTCCTTATTTAATCGCCTGGATGTAATAGGCACTGATTGCGGAGGCATTCGGCCTATTGTTCGAGGCAGTTGTCACAATGCCACCTTTATTCAACTTTCTCGTCGCATATGCCGGGGTTTTCGACGTAATATTGCCATTTAAAACGCTGGCCGGACGTACCCCAAAATGGTTGCAGATTTACTGTACGACTGACTTCTGTAGGCTGACCAAATTAGCTAATTATATCTTGAATGCGTGCTATTCATTAGAGACGTGCAAATTAGCGTTAATTATTAAAAATTAACTTAACTTGACGGCGTGTCCAGCATTTGCGGGGAATGTGTATGATTGATGAAACAATTTCCGTGTTTTTTGTGTCCTACCGAGGTCCCTGGAATTTCGAATTAGATTCAAAAGAAAGACAGAAGAAGCATTCATGGAGAAAAATCACAATTTGACCAGGAAAAAAACACCCACTTTCACTAAAAACGTCCAGAATCCTTGGTAGGGATAAAAAATTTAAATGGATATTTCGTTTCTAACAATACAATGACCAAATTAACAAAATAAAGGCAGTGCATAAATGTTAATAAATAATTGTATCTCTTCTAAGGGTCGGTGGTAGTAGCAAAAGAAGTTCTCCTATAACCGGACCGATCACAAGGCATAGAAAAGAATCCTGTTATCATCACCACTCTGATTCTATACACTCCATGTGATAAGCAACGACTTAGAGGAAAAGCGCATAATCCACTCACGGCTCGTATTCCATGCACATGATGATAAGTAAGTTATAAAGTCATGGGGAAGGTAGAGCAGGGCGACGGTGGTGGGGGGGGGGGGGGGGGTTGTCAGGGGGTGGGGTGAGGATTAAGGGTGGCGGCAGGCTGAGGGGGTGCATGCGCTTTCAGGCAGCCATCTTTATCAACTTGGTTACTCTTTTCGAGATCAGTGGACCAGTAAATATGACACCCAGTGCACTTTATAACCAAGTCAGACACAACTTGATCTCCCGTTTATAGGAGTTGATTCAGTCGTAGCAGATACGAGATGCTGTGAGGAGACGCGAACCAGTGAACTGCGAACCCGGAACGCGCCAGTACATTTTAATTAAGCGAGAAAACTTGAACGAAAATAAAATAGTTTTATATTTACTTGAATTAAAGTAGTGAGAAACTAATGATTGCAGCTCCTAATTAATGCATGTGCTTCTAGCTCAGCGATTTCAGCAAATAAATACGAGCGCGAAGACGAGTTATTCAAACTTGGCAATATAAGAGCGTGATATTTTATTAATTACTTGCCTGCATCAACACATCGGTCGTAGGTGGGGGCAGCTGCCGGCTGCATAGAAATTAGAAACTTGGAAATGTCAAGTTGAATTGCACTTTGCCAGCGGCGGGTCTGCAGGGAAGCAAGCCATGAAAAGGTTTGGGGCTGCTTTGGGCTGGATCGGAACGGGGGGGAGGCAGAGGGGCTATAATTCGCAGTGAGACTGTGGTAATGAATTTCCAATAAGAGCGATCAGTAACCCGGCCGCTCCCAATTTTCCCAACACCCTCGCCGAAAACATACCCAATCATGGCAGCTTGCGGAGCGAAACCATTTTATAAATTGCCAAATAACTTTGCCGGTGTCAAAAACATTTTTTCTTGTCACTATGTGCCGAAGGAAGCTTATCGCAAATTGACAACGTTAAGTAAGTGTGTCACGACTGTGGGAAACTTTATGTGAGCTAATACTTTTCAATGGAATCAACTGGACAACATTGAACGATATTCATTAAAGTCACTCGACTTTCTTGCTAAAGCTGCGATGAAACCATAATGAATGATATTGATGGCAACATATCAACTATTTAGAAACACGTCACGTGACATTTTCTTCTCAACACTGTGACACACGAAAAAAGTCTAAAATTATTAAGAAAACGTCAAGTCTCAATTCCAATTTCCCTCCAAATAACAAACTCAACGTTCATCTCATTTCCCCACATATTGCCGTTGACGTCATCTCAAAATGAAAATATTTTCCGCTTCCGTTCCGGCGAAAGCCAAAAATCCGGCAGCCGCCCGTCGCACCGACCGCCCCCACGGCCGACGCCATGCTGACTGCACAAATTTATAATGTTATGCAATTGGATTTGCGAATGTGGCTTTGCGTTTTACCCTTCTTTCCCTCGATATTTCATGATTAGTTAGGCGCGCATTGAGCGGCGATCACACAGCTGATTGGACTAATAGGCTAGCCCATCGCCGATTCCCCGCCGAGCGAACTACAATACAATCATAGCCGGCGCGCGTGTACAATACAGGCAAAGCCGGTACAATGGCTGCGATGGACCGAACGCGATTGCAGTCATTATCACAATCAGCGTTTGCCGAAAATGATAACACACCTTAGTGACTTGAATCGGAAGTGATGGTCGCTCAGCAGACGTCTTTGACGGTCTCCAGGGTCGACTCAATTAGCTGGTAGGGTTGGAGGTTAGAGTTGATGCCCGGTGAAAGGGGAATGCATGTGACTACACCGACCCAGAAGGGAAATTAGACAAAATCACGCACCAAAAAACAGCATTTATACTTTATAGAAATATGGTAATAGTAAACATTTCACTGTCGACAAAAGTCATTCAAGATTAAAAAAAGCCATACGAAAAATATTTCTTGTAGCGTTCAGACAGACATCTTTGTCAATAGATAAATCACTCTCGGAGCTTGCTCAGCTTCCATCCCCAATTTGGTGGAAGGGGGAAGCATTTATTGGGTAATGTGACAACACCAGAAGTTTCTAGTCTAGCAGCAAAGTTTCTTTCCCTCAATTCCATCACCGGAAACTGTCTTCCCTCATTCCATCGGAACCCTCTCCCTTCCCCCTTCACCTCCAATCAGACGAGATGACGAAGACAGACCCAAGAAATCGACTTACACATGTCGATATATATCGACAACAGAAGAATTCATCGACGACGGTGCTCTGAGACGGGGCTTACTCTTACATCGTTATAGACGTGCGTTGTGGAGGGAAAAATACCAACTAAAGTTCAAATAAACCGGCAAAAACCAATCCACGGAACACAACATGCTTTTGTGATTGTGGTTGGGAAAATTCCTATTCACTCGATGCAAAAACTGGTGAATGTTGGTGGTTTTCCTTTGGAGTAATCACCGTGTCATTTGCAAAGTCATAAAATGAAGCGCCATGATGTTACTGTATATGTACAGAAATGATATCAATACCAAGTTACAAATCTCCATTGTTGCAATCGCTGCATTCTCCGGCAGAAATCGCAGAGCGTTGTACTGCGATGAGCACCCATACGACAATAGACCCAATTAGCTAGATCAGAGACGCAGCGGCAGCTGCAGATGCAGAAGCTAGCTGCTAATTAAAGTAGGTATGGCTGCATTGCTGCACTCACAGTCAAAAGCATGCATTTGGCAAGGCACAAAGCAAGATCATACCTATACGTGCAGCATACGTTTTCATTTTTTTCAAAAACCCTCATAGCTATATGCACCAACCACACGCCTCCTTTGAAATTATGACGTTAAACTTTTTCCATGCAAAATATTTCTCTCCGTTTTGTTTCCAGCAATAATGGTTTCCATCCCAGTAAATAATTTTACTTTGAGTTTCAAAAAATATGCGAGAGCGAAAAAAAAAGAATAAATAAGACTTGTGAGACGTGAAAATATTTCTGGTAAAGCAAATTCATTTCTCGTTCTTCCGAATCGAGGAGTGTCGTGTGTAGGTCGGGCGTTGTCGGCAGTACACAGTGTTGTGTACGCGAGCGAATTGAACCGTACTTGTTTGTGTCCCGATTGTGAACCGTGACGGAGCGGGTCTATTGACAACGTCATTATAATAAAGTGCAGGTGGTAGGATGGATTGAGCATGGAACGAGCCCGTGGAGATGGAGACGGCGATGGAGGCGGAGGCTGGAGCACACGACGACAAAAGCCGACACGAGATGTACACTTGTCGTGGTGAAACGCGATGCTTAAGATTGTTAGACGAGATGGGAAATTCAAAGAAATCGTGCGGCGTGGTGTATTCTTTGCGGCCGTGGTGTTTGTTTGATGCACAGCGCTGATGCTGCAGCAGCGACGGTGTCTGGGCCGACCGGAGATGCAATACAGGACGCCTGGACGATTTGAAAAGAATTTCACGTTGTTTGAGCAAATATACGTGGCGTTTCTTCTTGGGTGCCGGAAAAATTAGACCCGTGTTAAATTGAAGGTACTCGGCGCAAGATTACGAGTGGAAAAGCGGCGTCACATGTATTACCTGTGTGCTGTCCTCATGCATACTAAACACCAAAGTGTACCTCGCGTAATATTTCAACACAAATAAAGAATTCATAAAACCAAGATGTATAACTTAATTTACACAAAGCGCCCGGGAAATTAAAAAACTAGTGAAAATACATTAATGAAAATGTAGTTGAAAACGAAATAAATTATTTCTCGCTGGCAGCTGAAGAGGCGAGGCTTTCCCGAGCAGAAAGCCGCTTACAAACCGCGCAATTTTCCACTTCTTCTGGCAAAGGAGCTGGCTGGCGCCTAGCAGCGAGCGTATACCGTATAGGGGATGGTGCGAGGAGGGGGGGGGGGGGGATGATGGAGGGGGTGGGGGGTGCGGATTACTGCTACTCATGGGAAATGCTTGCAAACCATTCCTCGCGGGCAACGAAAATAAAAGGAATAATCAATCCCACCAGGAGATTTTAATTCAAATAAAAAATTTGCGATTTTTCATCGAGCGTTACTAATATCAAAAAAATTAAAGAAGATATAGCCTCGTCATCGAATAGAAATTGCCTAGACAATTGGTTTAATCAACCTCCTTCTTAATGCGGCCGCGAAGGTGATGGTAAAAAATTTCTTCAGTAGATAATACGCCATTATTAAAAATGTCCTTTGTCTAAAATAAGAGTTACAATATAGACAGTGATATAAAAATTAATCATTCCAGTGTGTTCTACCTAATGCCAAGTTTTTCAGTAGGGCGTTAACTTCTTAACGATTCGTTAACTAGTTATAACCATGGTCACCACCAGCGATAGCCCATTATATTCTGTTAAAAATCGTTAAATCATTAACAAGCCACTGTAAAACTGTATAAGAAACACAAGCACGCATTCTTGAGACGTTCTATTAGCTCGCAGTTCACCCACCCTTAACCCCCGCTATGTCCACCACTAAATTTGCTGGTCAACGATTTCAGAGCCCCTGCCCTCGGCCAGCGGTCAGCCTCGGTCAGACACGGTCAGACCTCACCCGACAAAAGCCAATCTGGTCGGCGTCGGCGGCGTCGGCGGCGTCGGCGGCGTCGGCGGCGGGAATCTGAATGCCAGCAACTCTCTCTCTCTCTGCGTTCTCGGCGTCCGATGGCGCGGTCGCCTCCTGCCCACCTCAGTTTTATTGTAAAGGATTTCCCACCCCTAGCACCCCTAAGAAGCACGGTGGAAAGTTTCGTGCACGTCACAACATCGCTGGCCGCGACCACGGCGACCACGGTCGTACTTTACCCGGGCTCCTCACGAGTCGAACGTGGCACGCTGGGAATTCATTAGATTTAATTTGGGATTAGATGGACGTTGTGTGGGCTGCTGTGTCGCTTGTTTGTTGTCCGCGCGGCGGCGTCCGGCGCCTAAATACAAATGCTGGCTGGCAAAATGTAGCTGAAAAACCGAGTGCTATCGTGGTTTGGACGTGGGTTCGAAATCGATGTACCCTTTGACGGTGTGAAAATCAACCGAGAGAGACTACACAAGTATTTGTGTTTATTGGCAACTGCTCCGATACCATATTGTGTTGGTAGTACATAATTTTGCTGCCCGCTTCACCTATAAATACAAATTCGGCACCAATGCCGGATGACAAAATGCTGTTCAAATACCGAGGGGTATCGTGGTTTGGCCCCAGGTTTGAAACCCTTTTCAGAAAAAACTATTTAACACGGGTTATTGACGTGCATGATAAGGAAAAGACATTAAGAAGGTAATAATTCTACCCTTGACGGTGTGAAAATGGACAAAACATGAGTCAGCATCTAAATGTTTACGTTCATTGGCAACTGGTACAATACAGAATTGTGTCGGTACATTAATTTTGGCTTCTCTCTGCACACACCGACATGGGTATTAGTTTTCAAAATGTGAAAATCCGCGAACACAATGTTATCCCAGCGACTAGTAGCTTCGCAAGATGCGCGTATGCTGCTCGAGATGGCTCGAGTCAAGAATGTCTGCCGTTGTAATTGCATACTTGGCCGGGACGTAATCACTAATCACCAGTCGTGGCTTTACCTCGGTTGTTATTATTATTCACGCATCCCGGACCAGCGAGGAAATCAAGTGCCTACTTAATCATTAGCTACAAATAATTAAACCGCAGCGTGCAAAGTCCAATATCGCGCAGCCATGATGGCTTCTTAGCGTTTAAGAAGGCTCCAAGACCCACGAAAAATTGTTTGGAGATGGGAGGTTAGCTGGTTGTTGCGCATGTGCGGGTAAAGTAGGCCCTTCCGAACTTAGGACGGTGCGGAATCGCATTTGCGTCTCCTTGAAGTCAGCGCATGTTGATTAATAAATCGCTGCGATTTCATGAGGATTTTTTATGCAGACTGCTTAGAAAATCATTCAGAAACACTATGTAACTGGGTGTTGAATGTGTGGCGACCCTGACATCGGACATCTCGATAGTCACAAACTCAAACTTTTCCCGACGTTTCGCAACGCTGTGCTGCCTGCTTTTTCAACGGTCTAAACTCGAGAGACAATTAGCAACAACTCGAAATAATTGCGAAATTCATCGAAGGTATTAGAATCTTGTATTTTCCGATTGTTTTTCACTCTGCATGAGTCAATAATCAATAATTCAATAATTCAGGAAGTGATTTTTTCAAAATTGATCACCAGTGTGTGTTTTTGGTGTCTGCATTGGATTAAGAGACTTTTCTGGGGTAAGTGGTCACCCGACCATGATACCTGAACAAGCGCACTGATGGTCAACCTCCAACTCAAGCTCAAGGTCATGTGGTCAAGGTCAATGTCCTGGTTATGTGTAAAAAACAATGATTAATGGCGAGGAGTCTTAGATTTTTTTAATTTTAATTTTATTATCTACCATTATTTCGCGCAGCGTAATTTGATCGCCTCCGAATACAGGAGCATTTGATACCGATTTGTAATGTCTCGTATTAATTTCTTAAGCGGATTCGACTGCGCTTTCCATAAAATGTACACAAAGATTTACATTACATTATTTGCATTATTTCCAAGAAACATTTCCAAGAATTTTTTCTTCAAAATTTAGCCGCATTTCTATAATTCCTATAAAATTGTGAAATCTAATAAAAAACAATGCAATATCAAAACAGCACGCCACGCGCGGTAGGTCCAAGAAATCATTATTCATTCAAACCAATTAGAAAAACGAGATTTTTTGTAAGCCAGCCTAGGCCCATCCAGATGCATAATACAAAAACTCTGTTTGTGGTCTCAATGCACACTACTAGCAAACTGATATTATTCAATTGGCCCACAAAAAGAGAAGAAAACTATAGCAGCTCGCCCTCGCATTGGAATAATTTATACGCACTGTGCATTCCTACGGCACACATTGAGGTTTGAGGTAAGAATAGCAGAAACAATTACTTCTGAATGATTTCCCCGGGGGCAATGCGAAATGTGCAGACAAGTTTTTAGGAAAGCGATGAAGAAGATGCTTTTCTGGACGCTAGGTATAGTGAATTGTAAAAAGCATGCATAAATATACCCACATTGACTAGCAAAAGAACAAGAAAAAATATCGATACTTCGGCTTTTTAGGGCTTATTAATGTGATGGTCCTCTAATATAGATATTGCGACTTTTAATGACGAATAATTGAATTTTCTTGGATATGTGACCATTCTACCAATTGGTTACTGTTTAGGATGGTTCAATTCCAACTGACGTAAGTTAATTGTTATATTGCCTTTCAGTTCTATTATATTTTCTAATTTTTACATAGAACCATCGTAGGATTAACAGACTATTTGGGTAGAATAATAATATAGTGACAGAAATAAAATTACATTGTTATTAATTACAACTTTTACTAATTGAATAAAATTATAACCTTGCAAAATTACTTAATAACCTCAGTTTTTTTCAATATCATGTGATTAAAATCAGTAAAACCAAACAGTATATATTTTGGATGCACTCTGCTTCCTCCAAGATATGCTCCAATTTAGTGCCAATTATCACCGAAACATAAAATCCACAAACAGAGTCTGGTCTTGTTACAAACGTGTTTGAAAATAATAATAGCAAGAATTGAGTTGAAAAATAACGACGTACCCAGCGTCTTGCGATTCGTACAAGCGCCAAGCTTTCCCGCGCTCATTCGAGAAAATGATAAGAAATGTGCCCTGCGGCGAGACAATTATGCGTTTATTCCTGATCATAACAAGATACCGAGAATCGAGAAAGATTTCCGAGGCTAATTGCTCCAAGAGATAAAACTCAATTAAAAAACTTTTAATTTCGCTCGAATCGCGACCGCCGAACGATGCGCCGTAAGCAGAAAAGAAATGATTTGACCCGATGTTGGTTGCAGGGGAGGGGAGGGTGGGTGAGGGTGAGAGGGGGCAGCGTTCTCCGACCACCCCCGTCACCCCCCTTTTAAGAGAACGAACCTGTTTGCATGAGATCCTAGCTCATTATTTGAACGCTTTTTCGAATTGCAAAATGTTTATTCATAATGATGACGTGGGTCCGCAGATAAAATCGCGAAACCGGAGCGATGAAATGGCGGAACTGTTAAAAACTGCAACGCATTTGAACCGGGGATTTGCTTTCCTGAGAAAGTGGACATTTCCGAGTGTAAAATATTATGGGAGAAAAAAAAGCAGGGCGCTCTCCCCAAATTGGTAACAAGTTAAATTAATAATGCCAGTTATGCGTTGAGGCACACTTTGTGGGATTCACGTTCACCCCTTATATATAAGAAATGCTGTACAAAACTGGTAGCATGGCGCTCCACGGCTCTGACCGGAACAAAATCACCTCCAACAATCCATTGCACCCAACAAACATTTACTGCACACACATAAGCGCCCACCACTAATCACAGGCCAGCGCAACGTGTTTGATAGTTCAATCATATAGGTCACACCAACAAAATCCACAAAACCGAGAACCATTAATTGGCAATTCCACTTTTATCACGTATGCAGCTCTTAATTACGCCGCACCGTATACACCGCACCTGATAAACGCCGCCGTCACCTTTCACAGCTCCCTCGAGACTTCTAATGGCGTTCATTTGTCAACAATTAACGGCTCCTGCAGCCTTTTGGGTGACGTGCATGGCGGATTGCACTGGCTTCCTCATTAATTCCTATCCATACGCGTTTAAGATGTCATTAGTTAGTGCTGTTGAGCCAGCCGAGGCGAACGAGGGCCGCATTAGCTGCAGGGATAAATAGACAACGGGAATTAACTGTTGATGTAGCTTCGAGAAGGGTGTAAATGAAATCCAATCCGAATTGCCGATAGGGGTGCAGTTTTTGTCGAGTTTTAGGTTAGAAGAAATTGTGGTAGTACCTATAGGCGGAGTTTAATGTTTTTCTTCGGTGTTCGCGTTGATGCAAGAGAGGAATTCGGTCGTGCGCGCTGCTCCAGATGAAAGTCGTTCAACAAATTCAACTGCATCGCTACACTAAATCAGTTTTCTATTTAAATTTGCCGATCCTTATTTTAAAAGAGCAAATCCTTTAGATACACGTTAAATGTAATTTCAGTATAAAACTGCTGACGACAGAACGGGCGACTTTGGGGATGTTAAAAAGGAATCCCCCCCGCACGGCGCCCGCTAAACACATCTCAAGTTATAACTGAAAAATAAGTATTTTAGTGCAGGGGTGATCAAAAATATCCGGTTCTTTCAATGCCATGGACTCGTTCTCTATGGTTCTGATAGGAGCTGCATACACAGCTAGGGTAAAGAAAAAAAGAGCTCCTGAAATTGCCATAGGAAGGAATCATCGGATATTCGGATGAGCCCATGTACTAACCCAATTATTGATGAGCCATTGCGTCATATCCATCCCCTTAACCCGACAAAGAGGGCCACGCTTGGTTCAATTCCTGTTGATTACACCCCCAACTCTTTACGACCACATCCAATGTTACTATCAGCCTAAACTTCCTCTTGTCTTTCGGAAACTTTCTCTAGTTTCCCGTAGTCGAGGACGCGGACGCGGGGCGGAGAGAGGGCCGCATCGGAATCGAGTCAGAAACGGGTAAAACTCTTCTTCAATCTCAACTTTTCCTTAAATTTTGCGAATCTCCTAAAAGTTCATTGCAGTTGTTGAATTCGGATGAAAGTTTTTTGGCCAAGTGAGTTTGACGGGGTTGAAACATCTGGTAAACCTCAATCAAGAAACTCATCAGCAGAAATTGTGCCATTGTCTGTGGTTTATTAGGAAGAATATCTGCATCTCGTTAGTCATCGGGATGGAGGCTGGGAATCGGATCATGCTGCCGTCGCTAACACGCAATCACTGAACAATTGCGATTGCTGACATTGCTGACATTGTCAGCCCGGCAGAGGGGAATTTCCATCTGTCAGCTGCAAATAATTTGCGAGGTAGCTGCATTTCGGGGGGGTGGGGGGCTAAGGTGCATCACTAGTTCACGACACGAGGATTTATTTTCGCCGACATGAAACGGATCCATCCAAGTTAGCACGGGATGCAAACTCAATGATCACTACACCGTGGAAAATAATGATCCCTGGGTTATTGCAAGTTTTAATATTGTTCAACATGCAAATTATAATTCAATTTTGACATACAATCCTCCATGACAGTACAGAAAGCGAACAAAACATCGACGTACACATGCAATAAATTTCTAATATAAATTTTCATTGCAATGATCGCTGATTAAATCCAGCTAGAAGTTAAAAAAAAATCAAGAAATCGAACGAATGTAATTGATTTTCATACGTCCAATCACCGTTAAAATAAAATTGACAAAAAAATCTTGCGTCGCGAATTAGGGGTCTCATCGAGCACCGAGCATCCCTTATTTCCCCCGAGACATCCCCCAAGACACTCCGTCCCTGAATGCATCTTCATTATTTATTAATAATATAGATTATATCATTAGATGTCGCTTATGACCTATTTCTGCACACGAATCAATATAACTCTTCTTAAAACGATACTTGAATAAGTCAAATATAGTCACCATCTTACCTATGTCAAATTATAAAATACATTTCCTGTTTTGCTACAATTTTCAGAACTCCAAACACTTTTGTTTGTGAGTAACTACTCTTTATATTGGCATCATTTTACCAAAACAGTTCGCAAAGAGTTACTGCCACCTCATTAGGTCATCAAAAAGTAAAAACGATATTTTTAACAACTTGCTACAACTGCAATACTTACCGAGACTTTCCTATCTCTTTTGTGCTGCCCTCCAAGACATTCGAAATAAGAATTGTAACTTTTAGCAACAAAAAAATGGATTCGTTCAGAAATGATAGATAATCTCCAAGCTAGAAGGCTTAATTGGGCCCATCTTCCAATCAGTACCATTCATAATGGCCGACCGTAACTCACAATTTGCCAGTGCGGCCTCCCCAGCCATCGCGGCAGTCTCCTGGACCCGAGATAAAGCAATCCTAAACATCAGTTATCCTTCAGGAATCGCCGTCACGTTTTGGACCCGCCTGTACAAAACGGCAGCAGAAAACGAGCGAAGTTCTTCTAGGAAAATAATCATCGAGCAGCGCTGCGCTGGCAGCGGCGCTGGCAGCGGCGCTGGCAACGCCGACAACGGCAGGCAGCAAGACATTGCGAGGATATGCTGAATGAAAAAGCAATATTTTCTCACCCGAGCTTATACAAGAGAAAAGTGGACTATCAAATTGAGTGGTGCGACACGGGCATAATGGCATGCTGGATGCTGGTAGCGTTGGGTGCTGGATGCTGGATGTTGGGTCCACCAGGGAACTTCCAGGGAACTTCGGGCAGACGGATCTATGCGTTGAAAACGCGTGCGGGACGCAGAGGGAGAGAGAGAGAGAGAGAGAGCGACGCCTCGCGATGGGCCGACGCCCGAGCGCGGTGAAAGGAAAACGGCGTCGGGAAAAGCCTGACAAATTTCCCGGCGAAAGGATTTCAATGTATTTTCATAGCGGCCCATGCTGTGCAGCCAATGCGCTTGTTCTTTCCTATTGAGCAGTTATAATAAATTGCGGTGATATAATGGCACATTGCGGCCCGGTGTACGGTAGGTTGTTTTACAGTGACGGTACCGTTGTTAAGACGGTAACAACAGACAATGCAAACGGAATGTTGCTGGGAGATAAGTTTTTTAATAGTATCAAATTGAGAGCGCTCAAGTATTGTCAAGAGTTAGTTGACAGTTCACGCTGGGCGCCAAAGTATGAAGATGATACCTCATAAAAAATGAGAAATCGCCTTCTAAAGTGTCCATTACGAAAGGAATATCTCGTTAAAACTATTTATATTCTGACTCTAAGTGTATATTCTGTTAAATTCGCCTGCGTTTGAAGGTACTTCCAATATTTCTTCCAGTAATCACTACAAATTGTACAGTCGTAATTTGAAAAAGGCGTGATCAATGAAGGTGTCTCCGCGGTCCACACTCTATAACGATGTCGTTTGTTTGGATTCACCCTCCTTCATCCCTCACCATCCCTTAGCTTCCCTTAGCATCCCTTACCGTCGCAAATCCATCACTACCCCAACGTAGCCAGGCTTAGGCCCATTACTTTCCCAGAACAACGAAAATAATTCGATATGTGCGCAACTAAAAAATTCTCTAGTCCCACGGCGAATAATAAAAAACCTACAGCCATGTCAGAATAAGTAAATTGAAAACATATCACCGTTTCCCTAATTATGGAAGTTGATGAAAATAATCCAAATTCAGAGTTTGGCTAAGAATTTCACCGCTTGGGTTCATGAAAATAATTGCGCAGTTCTCTCCTAGGAGATACCCGCTTTTCTTTTTTCGAAAAAAGAAGCTAATAATGCAGGGAAGCCATTTGAAAGGCAGATAACCAATGCGAAAGGTATATACAGAAAATAATGAGAGTAATTACTTTCTGTCGATAACAAATGATTCCCGAAATTCGAGTGCCATCCATATGCTAGCAGAGTGAAGAGCGGTGCGCTCGAATTTAGATTAAAAATGCTATCCGTGAAGGAAAATCGTGATTCACATTTGGAATTATATACCCATGGCATCGTTACATGCTAATTCAGCACAAAATGAAACAGCCAAATGACAAAAGAAATCGTTAAGCTTAATTAATTGCCGCTGTGCTCTAATCTACGAGCGCGGTAAATTAAAAAAGCTTATTTCGAATCGATGATGCCATGGAAATTGGCAAATTACTCAGGGGAGATTATTTCTGGTAATTTATTGTGGAGGAGGTATGCCTCCATGTAACACCACACCATAGATCTGCGGAAACGCAATACCTTTCCGATTGGTGATATTTTCGCGAAACTTTATTACCTAAAATTTACACAATTGTCTGCTTTTTAACAAAAAAAAAATGTAATTTCCATCTCATAACACCTACGCGTATTTTGAAATTTAATATTCGCGAAGCCTTCGAAATCAAATAAGTAACAATATCGTTCGACTCGATTCTGTCTTTTCAAGAATCTTTTGTGTTGGATTTGATACTAAACTGCTTTCCGTTCTTTGCTATCATTCAGTCTTATAATTATATTGTTCTTTGTGGGTGTGTCATAAGACCCGCTCAATATTTCCCATCGCCCCCCAAAAATTCAAAGAAGCCCGCTCCAAAGCTACCCATTCCATTACACAAAAGCCTAAGACAGATATATGATAATTTATACCATCTATGTGGATTAATATTTATTCAAATAAATTACCTTTCAGCCTCAGCGCCAGAGATGAAATGGTAATAACGAACGGCTATCATAACGAAATTTTATTAATAATGATCTCTAATCCTATTCTTTTCGCGAAGGTGTTCATGGAACAGAGATTTGCTTTTATCTCGCGACACTTTTTTATGCACATAGCTCGACAAGTCAGCGTACCACATCGCGTCTATGGATAATAATGTGTTGGCGCGTCGTCTTTGAGGGATGACAATAAAGTATAGAGATTTTGTATATCCAGGGGTGTTTTACCCTTCACTCCGCCGCGATGAATTTCAATTGCGTATTACTTTGGATATCCACGGGATATTTACCCTACGGAAGAGTGCCGAATTGGAACTATTTAAATATCTACAGCTATTTCTTTCATCTGCTGGCAAAAGAGAGTGCATATCTGAAGCAATGCGCTAAAAGTGAGCAAAGTCTAGGTGTTCATGTACCTACTATAGGTACTGATGGAAATCTTTTTTGGCAAGAGATTATTTTTGTATTTATTCAACTTTCATTGCATCTTAATTTTTTTTAAAGAAAGACGAACTTTAAGATACAACAACGAAGCATGCAAATAAGCATGGCAAATAGACTTTAGACTGACAAGTTACACGTTAGACAAGTTACACTGTTCAATCAATGCCAGTTGTCTGTGCTTGATAGCAATGATAGTCCGATGCCTGATAATCATAATACCACATTTTGGCTTTTACTGCATTATCACATTTTTGTCAACGATATAGTGAAAAAAATAGATTTCATAATGCCAAAAAACAACGTTTCCTTCCCCTTCCGCCAACAACCCAGATGCATTCGAGCTGTCTGTCTCAGTACCCCGCATTGCGGGAGCGTAAGACGGTCAATTGTGCAGACTGTAGCCGAGTCATAAACCCGATAGTTTTGCGAATGCTCGAGTAGTTTTAAAAGTTAGTTTCTGCCGAGCTGTTCGTTGGATCGGATAAATTTGGAGCCTAGAAAGTAGCCGATCCGGGGATAATGTGCCGCTACGGGCTAAGCCAATGTGAAATGCACAAATTCAATTTCCCGTGTCACTGGTTTCCTGTGTAGTAATATCGAGCACTCAATCTGCATGTTAATTGCTTTCGCCAGCGTCGGGGAGAAAAAATGGAATAGGAACACAGTTTGAGATTAGATAGCCCTAACCAGATTTGAATTTTAAGCGAGACCACTTCATACGCCTTACTCCGCGTGCTAGGTGGAAAATTCAGCGGTTTTTAACTTTTTAACTGAAACCATAGAAAATTATAATTTGTTGAATATTGAGATATTCATTTCATAAACAGAAAATTATGGTATTCCAAATTATTCAGGTGGGTGCTTTGCAAGGAAAGGGCATAGTTGAAAACGATGCTTTGAAAAATGTGTCCTTATGAACATTGTTTCTGACAAATTCCCCTAGAGTGAAAAAAGAATAATGTATTAATTTATCTACAATACCTATGAATCAAAACCAAAAGTTCTAACTGTTTCTACAGCAAAAACTAGTACCCAAAGCAAATATAACTGCGAGTTTCCATTGTAAGAATCACAGTCTGCACAGTGGAGCCAAACACGGATCTGTGTTCGCCACCGCGTCAAATCAATGTGGCGCTAATTGTATTCGAAGGCATGTACTGACTCGCTTTGGACCCAGCATCTGCGCTCTTCCCATATGACACGGTTTTCAATTAAATTCACATTCTGTAATCCGCTTTTTATTCAGTCGCAAATTTATAAAGAAACTTAAACCTCAAACGGGAGGAATTTCACACCGAATGAAGCTAATCCAAATAGTGTCTCCATTGTGTGAAGATTTTCGCCGAGCCCTCCCAAAGAAAATTTAGATTGAATAATTAATTTAAAATGAGCTTACAAAACACGCCCTTGTCAAGGGATATACTTTTCCATTTTCCATTTGATGTGTTTTTTTCGTCGCTCGTGCATTTGAAATGAAAGTTATCTACTTCTTTTGTGTACATGTATTTTTAATGGAAACTCGGCTGTATTTGCATCAGTTTAAGAACTGAAACCCCAGATTACAGAGGAAAATTTCGAACCCCAGTTCAGTTTACATGCATCATAGTAAGCAGTAGATTTCTAAAAATATACTTTGGTTCTTTTTGCACACAATCAATAAAGTTATGAAAACAAATAAACTTATCAATGAATATGCTGCTATCATTTGCGCGTGGCCACGGGGGTTATATTCATGTTACTCTTTCTCATTCCAAGAAATATCTCACAAAGATTTCCTATCATTATAATATTTTAAATAAATAATTGCACCCATCAGCAAAGTTAGAAAATAAGAATGCGAGGTTCATTAAAAAGTTTTCCCCTAAAAAGCCGGGGGGTTATTCTCTATGTTATTAGCCAATTTCGAAGTGGCCTTATCAATAAGGGCATCTTTACTTCAAATGGTTCGCTCAAAAAATTCCATCTCAAAACGCCCCGCCATAATTAAAAATGAGTTCACGCTTTTCCCAGCATTTTAAAGATGTCTTCTTCTCAGCTTTTTCTCTTCCACACCTTCTCAATCAGCGTGATTGCTCTCAGGATACTTTCCCTTATAGTCATTAAAGAAAGTCATTGGGAGTTTTCAAAGAAAAACTATAAAAAATGTCATAAATATGATAGTGGTTCTTATATCTTAGTTAGGACTTGTATATTTTCTCCCCTCGTGTACTAGCCTGCATAAAGCTTAATCTATCGGACTTAATGGAATGTTTACAACATTAATATCATCCCCTAGCTACAAGGGATGCTTTGCTCTTAAAACAACTATCGCTTACACATCACTGATTGCTGTTTCAACACAATGACTTTCTTTCACGCCACGAGGGCGGAAATTTTGGTTAAAATATTTCACATTCACCCCTCGAGGAAAATTTTGTGGATAACTTTTTGCCCTCGGCAAGAAGTTAACAGCGCAAGAGCGTTTTCTTGTTCAAATTGTCTTAATGACCTCTAACGGCTTTTCCGATGAAAATTGTGGACAGATGAAAATCTTCGGCATAGCATCCATGGTAATCACAGCCGTGTAACCGTTCACCGTGGAAGATTTGCTAAGATTTGCAGGGTTTTAACCGGTATTAACCACTAAGGGCCCGGTATTAACCGGTGTATATACAATACTATGATGGCTTCAGAGGAACCCGATACCAAATTCTGTAAGTATTCTTGTGCATTACTATTTTGTGTTCTTGATCTTAAATTCTTATCTTTTAGAATTGATTTTTTAGATGCTTATAATCGACTCATTTAAATTTCACGTGCCCTTTTGTTGCAACGATTTTGTTACCGTATACGATTCCATTTTTTGTGTTACATTTCTTAACAAACTAAGAATTAGAAACAAAAAAATGCGTAAGTTCCCGTGGAAAGCTCACGCCAACACCGACGCCCATGAATATTCAGTGCAACCATTAAAAAAACAAGCAACGCATCGCATCGCATCGCATCGCATCGCATCGCATCGCATCGCATCGCATCGCATCGCTTCGCATCGCATCGCATCGCATCGCATCGCATCGCATCGCATCGCATCGCATCGCATCGCATCGCATCGCATCGCATCGCATCGCATCGCATCGCACCGCATCGCATCGCATCGCATTGCATTGCATCGCATCGCATTGCATCCCATCCCATATAGCATCGCAACGCATCGCATCGCATCGCATCGCATCGCATCGCATCGCATCGCATCGCATCGCATCGCATCGCATTGCATCCCATCCCATAGCATCGCAACGCATAGCATCGCATCGCATCCCATCGCATCGCATCGCATCGCATCGCATCGCATCGCATCGCATCGCATCGCATCGCATCGCATCGCATCGCATCGCATCGCATCCCATCACATAACATCGCAAACCATCACACCCACAAATTCAAACACAAACATCCTCCGCCAGAAACCAGCGTTCTTCACCACGGTCGCATCTTCGTCTTGAGCGTTGAATCAAGACGGCGTGCAGCGTGCGCCAACTTATCAGTTTCCCACGGGCGTCGGCGTCGGCGTCGGCGTCGCCGGCGTCGTGCCCGTAAAGTGGACGCGCGCGAACAGCAAATCGGCTTACGCCGTGTGCAACTTTACACTGAGTGCGTACAGCGTCGCTCGTGTCGTGCTGTGTATCGATAGGTATATAGTGACGATTTACTAATGTGCATTAGCGTAAGCCCCGGCTGCACACTCAACGGAACACTCAAATGCCGGGCGGTATGACTCTAGCACGAGGAACTTTTCCGAGACTTCGCATGCGACGGAAGCGGAGAGATCGTGGGCGTTGAGATACACAATGCGCGATTCTCGCGAATCCAGTGGGTGACGAGCGGAAACTCGGTTGCTAACTTCGGATCGGTTTAATGAAATTTGAGGCCTGGCTGTTAATGTTTGCTGGGTGTGCTGACTGTGAGACGACTCGGGGGTGGACGGGTTGGGGGATGTGCGTCAAGTGGGTTGTTTCGTATTGATATCATTGTTAGTGCACTGTCATGATTTCAACTTTTAAGAAACTACATTTTCCGCTGAAAGTGCATGCCCGCATATTGGTGACAGAAAGTAGAAGGTCAATGGGAAATTTGGTTCCAAAATTCGATTTCAATTGGAAATGACGTTTCACGTCAAATTTAAATTAAATTATCTGTCACCAAAAAGAGATGTACTATATTACCATTAGTGTGATTCGAACCAAATGCATATTCACGTTGCATGTAGGTTTTGTAGATATTTCGTTTCTAGTAATAGATGTATACCATAAAAATCTTTTAAAACTATGAATTAAAGATCGAATGTCTTGTATTTAAACTAGTCCAGTCCCCTTGGTGTCATTTCCCGTTCTTATTTTCTATTCTGACCAGAAGCCGCTTCAGTAAAACATAACCAGCCTTCCAATCGACATCATACGTCCCTGCCCTTTGTACACACCGCCCGTCGCTACTACCGATTGAATGATTTACCCAATATTATGGTGTCACTTCAACTGAGAATGTATCTAATAAATATTTCACTTTGAACAACCTATGTTAAAATACATAATTTTTCCTCAATCCCCATCAATTATTTCTGCAAAACCCAACACGATTTTTGAAACCTGCACCAGAGACCTTCATCGCATTTGGAAATAAAATTAATGCAAAGAGCTGCACCGTGTACAGAGCACAATTCGCCATTGCGCTCTATCGAAACTAATTTTAAAGCAAATACAGTAACATAAAGGTCAATTGATAATACGAGTGTATAGTGAAACTTTGTGCTTTAGGTTATGGCAGTTGGTTGTTTTGATTCGAGTTCCGGCTCGGAGTACCGGCTCGGAGTACCGGTGCCGGAGTGCCCGGGCGTCGAGTTGGTCGAGTGACGAGTTCGCTCTGATTCGGGGATTATTTGTAATGTGGGACGATGCCCCGTCGTGGCCATGTGCGAAGAATTCCCACGGTGATCGTACGCCGGTTCCAATTCAAGACCCGACATTAATTAGCTTCCCTCTCGCGGAAGGGTGGAAAAAGAAGAGGCCAACCATTAAGTTTCATTTGCTTCAAGGATCATGGGTGGAGGTGCACACGAAATTTGGAAATAAAATACTTTTTCTTTTGTTGATAGTGTGTGTGTGACTGTGATAATGTTATTTTCGGTCTCAAAATATTTGGTCCATTTATTTGGACCATAATCAATGCGTACTATCGTGAGGAAAGAATGTAAGAAGTTTCTTAATTTCGTTATCTAGGCATTAGGTTTTAAGAATGAAGAGCTAGAGCATGGGTGAATTGATTAATAATCTATCAAAGTTCTTACATGGGAATTTCGTTTAAGAAACTCATACTCTGAATTAAGGCTCATCAAAATAATGTTAAACAGCCAATATTTCCCGATAATTTAAATTATTTTTGATAATCCCAACTCTAAGCATGCGAATTACGTAAATAGTTCCGACAATTACTCTATTGCGTAGTAAAATAACTTGTGAACTCATCTATCAACACGGAACAAGTAGATTAAAAAACGACTTTACAGTAGCAGCAACAGCAATACCGTGTGATTGCTTCGTCTCCCGAACAATGGTCCAATCAGCGGCCTGTAATTCGGACTTATTTTGGATACAAGAATACAGAGTCTGAAAAGAGTTAGTTTGTATTGTGGACTTTTGTTTGCTGCTCGTTAAAGTTAGAGTTGATTCAGTGACGCGTGTCTGGAGTTCGAATCTCGGACAAGTATTTCCTGAAGCCAACAAGAAGACAACCGAAATCACTTGACAACTTTTCGGATTGAAGCTGCAGGGGAATATAGTTGAATTAAAGTGCTGACTGGGCGGAAATCACACTACGGTACGTTGTAGTTCACAGACAGAAGTGTAAATGCTGTGGGTGGTGCAAATACTTGCTATAACAGAGAGCCACACAATTTTCCATACGACAGATAATTGTTGTGGAAAATACTCAGGATACTCGGTCAAAGAAGATGTACTCGTTTTGAGTTTATGAGATGGTTGAGTGCCTATATTTATTAAAAGTTGTTTTCTGCGTACCAAAAATTTTATACGCACCACTTAAAAGTTAATGGTGGCTTCCGTGAACCCCAACCCTTTAATATTTCAAAGCGTTTTATACTTTTCTGAAAGTCTAGACTGAAGTACGAAACTTTAGCAACGTTACAACTTTATATTTGAAAGAAAAATCCACAGATTTCATGAACTTGAAGAAATGCTCGTTGATGCCACTAACGACAAATTCATATCGGCGCGGATCTTAATAATTGTCCTTGAGAAAACATCAATCACAGTGTCGGCCATTATCAGCATTTAGGGAAAACAAATCCGAGACTGAAAAAAACTGTTTTACTTGTCAAATTGTAATATAATCTGATTTGAATCGGCCCCTTGATAGATCTGAGACTCCCATATGCCGTGGCAGCATCCCTTCAAGGCGATGCAACCATTTGTCACCTCACCCTTATCCAGCATCCCCCCCCACACACCCAACACCACCCTCTAGCCACCCAGCACCCATGCCATGCCATTAATGCACACGCTTTTTCTGCATTTACTTCGCCCAAGGAATGTGTCAAGATCTTGGGCTTGGAAAAACAGTGATAAGATTATAGCAGCTTGCCCGTGAAAACCATCATCAATCTCTTACTGCGCCATGCACAGAGAGAACAATGCGTGACCATTGCTTCAATGCTTGGTTACAATTTGAAACCTTGGAAGAATTTGCGGGGTGTAACGTCAAGCTTGCAAGTATGATAATCTGTGTATGGGGGTTTGATACCCTTTTATTTACTTGGATGGTTTAAGGAATTGTTTTAACACCAAGCTTTTTCTGATTAGAATAGTGTCATGTCGTAAAACATTGTTGGGGACAAGTTTCTGTGCACTCGATCCATATAATTCTATAAAATTTGGAAGCAAGTGTGACTCGTAAAATTTACTTGCCATCCCAAACTGTGCAAAAAAATGTTGTCACTAATTAGAAGAAATTCTTTACGGATTTAATGGTTCGACTCCAGAGTTATACCGACATTAATATGTGTGCTTTAAGCAAATATCATGCGCAATATTGTAAATGTGCAGCCGATAAAGCAAAAAAAAAAAATCGGCGCTTGCCAATTAAACATTCAAATCAGCTAGCACTTTTTTTATTTCGCGTTTTTCACGAGCTGGAATGCAATTCCGTAATCAAAAACGTAAACACACACACACATACACACGCTGAAAGTCATGCGTAAAACTATGCTCGGCTATCAAGTGAAATATTAAATAACATTTTCCAATGCTCGGAAAAGCGACGAAAGTATTTTCCAGCCGACTGGTTCCAGTATTCGTTTCCAGTCTGGTGGATGGATGCACGGGTGTGTTTGAACTGGCATGGTGAACGCATTACAGATCGACGCCGATGCCATGGTAGAGATCGAGCAGGCAACTCTGGGCGTTGCGTCGATGCAATCCATATCGCGCATCAAGACGAGCGGGGATACGGGACGGCTCGCTGCTCGGATGTCTAGTCTGCACGCGTCGTCGCTTTTCCTTGGGTGCGATAGTTTATGAAACTTTGTGTGTAGGAGGTAGGGTGGTGGTAGCAGTAGCAGTAGCAGTAGCAGTAGCAGTAGCAGTAGCAGTAGCAGTAGCAGTAGCAGTAGCAGCAGCAGCAGCAGCAGCAGAAGTATTACAGACAACACTTCTCACATCGCTACCTCGGTCGTAATATTTTCATAGTGAAAGAGGATGCATTCAGACTAGCTGCTAATAAAAATCATAGCAGCTACCTGAATTCAAGGCCAGAAAGTAAGGGCAAAGGCACTACTCGATCAATGTTGAGTTCCAATAATGTCGAGCTAAGAATGTCACTTATCGGCGAAAACAGTATACACCGTTTTGCACACCATTTCAATGAATGTTATGAAGTGACGTCTTGTGAGTTAGATTTCATATACATCATGAAGTAAACCCCAGCCATTGCTATTCATTAGGCCGGTATGATTTCGGCTTGACGTTGCCTATAGCAATAAAACGGACACTAACCTTATCAAGCATGATGAACCCGACTGCTACTAGACGTCGAAAGAGTAATAACATGATAACTGATCAGTGCAGCTACTTACAGATCACAGCAAGTCATCGAAGAGGGTCCGATAGTTCCTTGCACAACTTGACACCTCGATAGATCAGTAAACGATATGTGACATCCACTATTTTAAATAAAAGCGCACACGACCGAGCGGCCATTCCACTGGTGGTTCTCGGTTAGTTCTAGCGGTGGTCGTTGATTGCATGGTGGTGCTGCGAGACAAGACGCTTGCAGCGCTGTCTATCAGCATTTGTGCAAACTACGCATAAGAGTTGTCGGTGACCGCGGGTATTTTAAATTGGAAAATATTGTGTTCAAAATTCATTTATTTCTCAAACTTTGAGAACACTAGCTTCTTCAAAACTATTTATATGAAAAAAACGAATTTTGATTCAAAAATTGGCCCAGACCCGATGAGATTGTTTCAATAATGAACTCACTGGGTAAGAAATAAAAAAATATGCAATACATTCTAAATGCACTTTATTTTCACAGTTAATATGTCCCGAGTCATCTCTCTGAGACTAATACATTAAACGGCGGTGGCATTAACGTAAATCCATTGAGACCTATCGAAGAAGGGAGGTCACAAGGATTAGGAACAGTAAAGTTCAATTTTTGAAAGAGCATAGCGAAAAAAAGAAATAACGTTGATTTCGCCATTGTTTCACCCAAACAGCGACGTCGGCCTGGAAAAAAAAGATCCAACGTTTTAAAATATTTTCTTACCATTCAAAGTCGTCTGACGGGGAATATTTTTTTAACGAAATTAAAAACATTTGTTTATTCACCTGAACCAAATGGCATAAACCATGAGTCATTAATCAGGTGTCCATTCTCGTCCAGAAATCTTTCGGGCCTGAACACCTGCGGATCTCCCCAGTGCTCCTGGTCCATGTGCAGACTCCAGAGGTTCATCAGGACTGTCGTGTGTTCGGGGATGTCGAAGCCAGCGAGTCGGGTGTCTTTCAGCGCTCGATGGGGAATCGACGTCGGCGTCACGTTCGACGTTCGCTGTACTTCCATCAAGACTGCGTTCAAGTACGGCATGCTGGAAATGAAGCCTGCATGAGCCATCTCACAAGAACCATCTGTTATCTTATCTAGGTAAATAAGAAATTTTCTGTTCACAACATTTTCCAGGAACCAATCTCACAGAGGTGGACTATCAAAATGTGAGGATTAAGTCCTTATCACCAAGTATCAGCTATGACTTTTAGTGGAGGAACACTTTTATCCAGGTGGTTAAATACTTTGTGGATTCTCGAATCGCGATGCCTTGTGGACTTTTTGGGATACTCGATGCTAATTGTGGTTCTGGTTCCAAAGTTTCCTTATTACAGAACAGTAGTGTGCTATGTCACACGCAGCTGGTATACTTATAATCTTGCAAAGGAAATGAAACAATACTTTTTCATCCAAAACTAAAATATTTTCTACTTCCGTGAGCACACTCATTTGAAAAAACACAATATTTCTATTCATTGGATGATCGAATTTAACCTACCCAAAAAGTATAATTTCATATCAATAAAATACTAACTTGCTAAGACTAGTAAAAGACACGAGTTTTAAGCAAGTAAATCCTAATCAGGATATTCTCAATCAAAAATATGTTTCATATCATCAATGTCATCATAGCTCACTGTGGTTTGTCGTCTAGATTTGGAAGTCTCTCCCGCCCAACCACTCGGTCAATTTCTTGCTGTACTTTTCCCTGAACCACAGGTTCCAAGACCATGTACAGAACAGCGAAGCTCAGCGTGTTCGACGACGTCTCAGAGCCGGCACTGAACATGTCTTTGATCAACGCGACGAGCTGCATTTCTGGAAACCAAAAACAATTTCCACTCTCTGTTGCGATACTGAAAAGAATTTAAGAATGGTCAAACCTACCTGAATAAAAGTTCGAGTCAGTCACTTTTAGCTCTTTCAGATAAACGTCTATTAAGTCACGGGAGAAGTCTTTGCTCATTGTTTGCTTGTGCTCTTTAACGAAGTTCTGTAACAAAGACGAGCGTGAAAATGATTTTAATCAACATTCAAATTATGTGTCAGCAGTATCAGGTTGAGAAAAATAACTTGTACTTCAAATTTCTTATTTCACTGCAAATAATCAACTAACGCAATAAGTTTGTTGGTTGTTCAAACAGAGAACCTATCGTTGGGCTTAATAATAATAATTTTTATTTCCACAAAAAACTTGTTGTGCCATAAGGAATTGTCATTTTACATTTGTGGGCGATTAAAAACTCGTCAATGGAGTAAAAACTGTTCCAAGAGGTAAGTCTGTCGAAGTCCCAGGTTTTCAGTGACGTGTTAATTATTTAACGGTCTGTTAACACAAAATCTAGACATAATTGGCTGTGGCCATGGCAATAAGTAATTAATAACACATGATCGGACCGTTAAGAAGTTAACTTGCACTGAAAAAGTGGACCATAGTCCATTTTTGGAACTTAAAAATCGTCTAGCTTAAAACTATGTTTTGCTTCTACCTCCACAAAATGGTTTTGTATAAGAAGTCATAGAGCTTACTCACAGAATGATAGGTGACAAAGTAGAAGTACTTGCCTTGAAAAAGTCCCAGGTTTTGTCTTGCAGACTTTGCAGCAAGGTGAACCCAAACCTGCCGGGAGCAATAAACCGAAGCTCTGGAAGATGATTGAGGAACCCGCCCGTGGAGTCTGCGTTCCTGATTATCTGATTGGACAACGAGATGAACTCGTTGAGTGTTGGGTCGTCGTCTTCGAATCTCACCCCTGCCAGCATCGACCACAGACTGTTCAGGACAGGAATCGTGAAAGCCTGTTGCATGGGAACACCTGGGGAAAAACAGTTCACACGATATGAGTAACAAGCATTAAAATTTTTTGTTTTTTTTAATACCGGGGCTTTTTGAGCGTTATTTGAATAATGCTGATTGATCGAGGTGCCATTAGATGAGCCAGAATGATTTAGTGGGAAAAACTGGAAAAAAACGTTAGAAAAGCTACATGGAGTCGAGAATTCAAAAGAAGTAGATCCAACTCTGAAATGTTTACACAGTTTTTATGTTAAATTATAAGGTTTATCATTCCTGGAAAATTTAGTTACAAAATATGAACGATTTGGCCTCATGAGTATGATACGTGATTAGATAAAACTGAAAAACTACTTGCAAAGGGAGTGTTCTGAAAATAGTATTACAGTTTTGAAAGAAGATGAAGATTTTCAAAAAAATGTAATCAAAATCCGTTATTTTTTTGGCCTGCAGAGCGCGAACAGATATAAAAAACAACTTCAAGCAAACACAAGAAAAACTTTCCGGATTTTTTACTCGTTACGTTCATCAATGAATCTTTGACAAAACTAACTGATTGAACTTGAAATAATTTGTGTACTTACCAAGACTACTGTTTTGGCTTCCCAGGGCAATCAGCTTCTGGACACAGATTTCAGCTTCGTCTTGGATCAGAGTCTCCATGCTACGTTTTCCAAAACCAAACTCCTTCAAATTTGATATCAAAAATTTTCTCTGTTCTTTCCATTCGTCCCCGTCAGAGAAAAGAACACCTAAAGTTAAGAAAGTCACGATAAAAATGACTGTTAAAATAAACAATTGTTATTTACGCCACCAAAATTATTTAGTTGCAAGCACAAGACCAAATGAAGATGTATAAAAATGTTTCTTATCTTGCCTCTTCGCTTCCCCTTCGTGCGAGATTTGAAAACGTATCCGTCAGGTCGGCCGTCAAAATCTTCGTTGGCAAAAGCCTCGACGACCGCTGACCTTTAACAAATTTTTTTATTTTTTTCTAATTGTCAAATGTGGGAGTAATCTAGGCTGAAAGGACGCTGAAAGAACTCCCAGCCCATTATAGCAAATAAAACTATAGAAGTGAATTGATTTTCGTTAATTTAATTTAATAAATTTAATTAACTACGAATTTTCATCCGGTAGTTTAATTATGTCACAAGCGCGATTTAAGAAACGAATTATTTTAATAAAAAGCTGAGAACCAATCGAAATCTTTCTCTCGGACTTGCTTCTATAGTAACTCAGGGTAATGGAGCAGTTGTACCTTCCCGAGACGATGACCATCGGAGGTGTCGTTCCCAGCTTCACGCCGACCACTGGACCATATTCCTCTGCCAGCTTCGACCAGGCCAGATGATGCAGCTTGGTCTCGTCCACCACTTTCTTTAGGAAGAGCAGGTTGCCGATAAGAGGCAGCCACGGAGGACCTGTCACAATGGAAAACCGTTAGAACGTGTTCTAGGATTTAAAGACGAATACAGAATCAAATATTTCAGGTATTTTTTACCTGGTGGGAAATTCTTCGGTTTTCTGGAATATTTTAGGCAAAAGAATAAAATTGAGACAGTAGTTATAAGTGATATTTCCAACCACATAGCTAAAATGCAACGAAAAACAAGCCACTTCACGAAAACGCTGGCTAATGAAGTTGATAGACAATCAGTAATCAGATAACTTAAAACTGATAAGAATTATAGAGGTAGCACTGCGAGATGACCGCCAGTCAGTAAGTCTTCGCTGAACTGACAAGAGAATGAACCGATTCGCTACGTCCCAATACTTCGACGAAAGGGAAATCGGTGCTTTCTTCATGAACTGTCAGTGACAACGTCTATCCATGTGGCTCCACACAGATTGTTAAAAAATACCGATCCGTACACGAACTAAAAATTTCTCTGCTATTGATAACGAAAGAAAGTATGCACTCATCACTGAAATATTAAATTTATATCTCTCACTTTAAGGTTTTTACATTTTGCAAGATAAATTGTGCACTTCGCAAATAGTTGAATTAAAAAAATTTAAACAATGATAAAACAGCACTTAAGTTACGCCATTCCTGTGCTGTCTACATGTAAAATGTGGACCATCCAGCCAAAATCACATTCGAGGAACATCGTGAAATTCCGGCAGACTTCGGCTCCACTTTCACCTAGACATCGTACATCGTTATGCAAAATGAACAATTGCCATTCGAAATGTGTTCAGTTAATCGCCGGTATTTTGACCTACATTTGTAACTCGTGCTCGGCCACGTGCTCGTCCTCGTACCTGACAAGCCTGATTGTCTGTCTGTCAGTTATGTTAGTTAGTTGGTTTGTTTGTTTGTTTGTGGGCTGTATTTGATAGATAATACGGGATTTGGACTGCAACATGCAACGCTCCCGGCAAAAGCTAGGCCCCAGCAAACGCCACGATCTTTATTTCTTGACTTTTTTGCCTCTAATTATCATTAAATCGTCAAAATTCCTGTTGTTCCTTATCCCTTACGATGCAAACCGTGGCATTTTTGCTTACAGAACTTTATGAAAAATAAAACTTCATTCTTTCTAGGAAAATTTCAGAATTTCTATCTAACATCTAACACGATTATATTTGCTTTTAAATAGGAGTTTAAAGAAGTAGTCGTAGTTGTAGCATCATAACACTTACGTAAATATTAGTTTTTATTATTTCGTCTTAATCAATAAATAGCTTAACATTAACAAATAACATAGCATAGCATAACATAACATAGCATAACATAGCTTAACAAATAAATAAATAATACTGCATATCAGCTAAGAGTACAATCTTGACGACATGTGTACACAAGTTTGTTCAAACGTTTTGTTAAGTTCTTCAAGATTTTGACAGCAAGGCGCTGTGTTTGTTTCCGCTGAGGGGACATCAAATCTGAGCTGTTGGAGACACATTGAAAAAGTGAGAAATAAAGTATCTTCTGCCAACCTCTCTCCCACGCAGCGCCTTCGTCCTGAAAAGGTCAATAAATTAAGTTTAATTTATATCCCAAATCATCATAATTTGAAAGACAACACTTCAAAAAATATATATCATATAACATTACCTAGTCCAAAAGGAATTAACCAAGGATCTGTTTTGAGCGCGCCATTTGCGTCCAAAAACCTTTCAGGTCGAAACACCTCGGGATCTCCCCAATGCTCCTTGTCCATGTGGACACTCCAGAGGTTTAGAAATACTGTTGTGTTTTCAGAAATGTCATATCCTGTGATTTTTGTGTCTCTTAGAGCTCGGTGAGGAATAGAGGTAGCAGTAACAGTTGACATTCTCTGAGTCTCCATTAGTACGGCATTAACATAAGGTAACCTATCACAGAAGGTAAAGATTATTGTTAGGTAACAAGTAAATTGATAAACAAACATTTACATTTAAAAAGAACCTGAATACCTGAATCTATCTGAAAGCATTACTGGTCTTCTCCTTCCTACTAGTAAATCTATTTCTTGTTGCACTTTAGTTTGTACTTTTTGGTGGGTCATCATCATAAAAATTGCCAAACTGATTGAAGCTGATGTAGTTTCGGATCCAGCACCGATTATATCTTTTATTAGAGCGACTAGTTGCATTTCTGTTCGAGGAAAAAAAGATACGCCATTAGTTTGATAATAAAAGATGAATGCAAAAGTTCAGTGCATCGAACTCACCTGTGAAATTTGAATTGCTTATTTTGTTTGCGGATTCTTTCATTTCGTTCAGGTAAACATCAATCAAGCTTCCCCGCTGCTTGTTGCCTGCTCCGTGTTTATGCTCCCAAACCATCTCCTGGAGATAAAGTATCAACATCAGCAGACGCTGGGCCAGGATTCTATGTTAAAATTCAATTAAAACAAACTCATTTCGTTGGGTTAATAAAGTACGTGACCCTCCTTAGGAAAACCGTTGTCTTATGTATTTTACTCACACTTAGCAGCGCCCATATTTGGGTGTGGATCTTGGCAAAAAGTGAGTAGCTTGTGTCTTTCGGTAAAATGCAACTCAGCTCGGACAAATAGGTCAAAAATCCTTCAGCTTCATTTGGTATTTGTAAGAAATCTTTGCTCATCTGCAGAAACTTTACTCGAGACGGTTCATCGTCCTCGAACCTGGTTCCAGAAACCCACTTCCAGAGGATGTTCAGAACGCAGAGCTGGAATGTTCGGTGTAAAGATATGCCTAGAAGGTACAAGAAATAATTTGTTAACTTTAAAGTTATGTCTCGTTTAAATTTTTTTTTTCTTTAGTACCAATTTGGATTTAAGTAATTTTTTTTCTTGCCTAGGACATTATTCTGCTCCGTCATAACGATTAGTTTATTTGCACATTTTTGGGCTTCCTCAAAAATGAGATCATTCATTTCCTTCAATCCAAAATCATCGAAGTTTTGAATTATAAATTGGCGGTGAACTGTCCAATCATTTCCATCGGTGGTCAATACACCTAGAACATACAGAGATTTATGGTCATGATTACAAATAATATGGATAATCAATCATATTTTAACTACATGATTTCTGGCATACCTCGCATCTTGCCCATAGTTCTAAATTGACTTCTAAAATTATTCGGACGTCCATCTAAATCTTGATTTTCCAGAACTTGAGAAACAGCCGCCCTTCAGGAATACGACAAACATATTTTTATCCCTATTCATTAGTGTCTACTAGATCAAAAAATTGGGCTAAAACCCACTGACCTCACCTCTCTGATACAACGACCACGTGATGTGCTAATCCCATCTTCAAACCGCAGACAGGCCCGTACTGCTCAGCAAGAGTCTTCCAGGAGAGAGGCAAGGAACCGGTCCGTTTCAACAGATCCCTGACCAGGAACGTGTTCCCGAACACCGGCCACCATCGAGGACCTGACAACAAAATATTCATCATTTCAACTGAGAAAAACAAGAAAACAGTTAATCACTCTAATTTCCTCGTTAGAACGTTTTCCTCGCAATGTTTATGTCGTCTTTTGTTTGTTTGCCTTTTTGCCGAGAGCGAAAAACAAGTGTCAATAAAACAGCTTTGCCAAATTGGCGCGTGACTACAAAATAATGCCAAATCGTTTAGTGGATGTAGGTAAAGGTTATGTCTAGCTATAAGTAAACACGAGCTGACTTACTGCAGCAAAAGGTCCATTGTTGAACTGGCTGTAGCATAAAAAAGATTTATCAATCGTGTTAATAGAGACAAGTAAGACGTGATTACTGAGTACACCGTTTGCCCGCGGTAAATTAAAATTAAATACGCTCTCTGAATAGTTAATCTGTCAACACTAATTAACCATGCCCTTCTCGACTAGACCCAAGTGAATGGTTTTTGAAACTTAAGAAAATAGAGAACTGCAAAACTCACCTGGGGGATAATTTTTGGGCTTCGTCGTATCCAGAATCGCCCAAATCAAGAGGAGCATTCCGAGGACAGCGATTGCCAGCCACATCTTCCGGCTTGTTACCACAAACTGCTACATCTGACGTTGCTCGCCGTTACTAGCAAATAAATTTATAATTACTCTATTATGGTGAAAACCATGCGAGCTTATAAGAGCCATTACGTAAATACAGCCGAAAGTCAGACATAGTGCAGACATCACGAAAGCGACTCTGCTGACGTCTGTATTTAAATGAAGCGCAAAAAAACATATGCGCGCAGAATTTGCGCTTGCCCTTGCCTTGCTACCCTTGCCTAGAGCTATTGATTGTCTTACTTGATTAACGCACGAAAAAACTGTTGTTGTTTGTCGCCTGCATCATCTGAGCTCGTGTACCACTTTCATGCTTGCCGGCGCCAGCACCACGAATGCACCCATGCAGTACGAGCCACGCGGAGTGACTTCATGGAGAATCGAGCGTGTGTTATGCAAGTTTGCAGGTCAAGTCTCAGCGTTACTCCAACTCTCAAGGACGCACACTTTCACAAACTGGTCCGAGCATTTTTTTCAATCTCTGTTACACATCTTCTTCGTCTAGTTATGCACGGTGCAGTGTTTTTATGACTGAACGAGATGGATGAAAAAAATTTTGGTTGAAAGTTGATTTTGCTGTCGCTGCTTTTCTTGTGCAGTAACAAATTCGTACACTGTAAATGATCAAATAAATATTTTTTTTTATCAAAATAATTTATATCTGATAGGAGTTGCTCCTCTTCCCTCAGTTTTGTTTCTTTCTGCAGATAATCATCATTTAATTGACTAAAAAATTCACGAATTTTCCCCTTAATCTTCCTACCATGAACAAGTTTATTTTCATGCGAGTAACTTTTTTCTGTTCAAATACAGCGTTCTTATGTTTGGAAATAACATGACATTAATATATGTGTGTTATGTGTCGTTAATAAACAGCTATTGCCAAAATTTGAACACTCACCTTGCAGCCTCTTGCAAGTTGCAGTCTTAAAGACGGTTGAGAAATAAGAATATTGCAAGACGCGATGACCAGATTAATATATGCATAGCTGACACATTGCGAATGACGTGTTTGGTTGTGTATTTGATCCATCAACAATAATGGCCTAACTCATTGTTCCAAAAATTAAGATCATTAATACTTTGCATAAAAAGTGTGTGAAGGTAAAGATAAAAAGAAAATTTAGTTTGAAATCATATTGCATCATACTAAATTTTTTTTACCACTCTCATGATATCTAGATTTGGCCCCATAACACTAAAGATACTCACTGAATGGGAAATAAAATTCCCATCTTACCTGGCTTGAATGATATATATCCTAGTGTAAAACTTACACCTTATTTTTTAAGAACCACGATATTTGCTCGTTGCGCACAGACATATACACTCTACGCATTGACGTGAAATATGATCCGCGTCTGACTTTCACCGCAGACGTTTAGCGAATGCCGTAGCTACGACCAAATTTCGATCTTTAATAACATGCACTTGATAAAGGTGGTTGCGAAAGGCTCTGCTGAAAGACCGTCCCTGCATATTAACTCGATAGGTAAACGTCATCAGAAAGTATGTCCATTAGTACCTGTATCGAGCTAGTTGTCGCCTCGGCATGGACATATATGTGTCATCCATCAATAAGCAATTGGCATGCTATGATGTTCTTTATCCAAGTAATGTGTTCTATAAAATGACTGCATATGGGCTTACAAAAAAAAATCTTAAGGATTCCTCAGCCAAAAATCAACCAAAGTACTTCTACAAAAATCATTTAATCAATTATGTCATGACAAACACGCTCTAGGCTACATTTCAATTTCATTGCCAAGTATCATCGAAACGGTTGTGAAAACGAATCATAAACTTGAAGGTGCTTTAATAAATATCTTGCACTGAGATCTCCTCCGATCAATCGTCCATATCGAACTTCGATCTTACTCCCTTCTCGCTCGGCCGTAGAAGCCGACGGTTCCATCGCCGGTCAAAGATTCCTCCGAGTCTGCCTTCCACCGAGAAGCGCAGCCTGGTCGTGACATGTCTCTTCGTCCTTGTTCGTCCATGCAGTCTCTCGTCCTGCGCTCGTCCTGCTCGAAGCCAGATCCTGGACCCGGCTGCTGGCTTCGTCTCCCCGAGCCGCCGTCCTCCCCAGGCACGCGGTCATGCTCGAAACTTCTGCAAACACAAATCAATAACATCGTTATAAATGATGATAGAGAAATCTTCGTTTTTTGTTATCAAATAATATGCGAAGATAGGGTGAACTTTCTTAAGAAATTAAGCAAATGCATATTTATAAAGGCCATCTGAATCTACCGTAACGATGTACGAAACTTCCTGCTCCGTGATCTTCTATTTTAGCAGAAATGTTTAAGACGTTGTCTACTCTCTCAAGCATAACGCGAAAATAAAAAACAGACGCGAATAAGACAACCAACATTTCCGAAAAGGAATTAAAGAAAACACATGTGTTAGTCCGACTAATTAAGAAGAAAATGCAACCAATCATCTCACCCTACTGGCGTGTCATAAACAGGAATGAGACCCGACGCTCGAGGATATATATTGTTCCTTCTGCCCTCCCAATCTGCAACACCGCCTTGATTTCTCCCTCCTTCTGGCTGTCTAAAGCCTGGACTTCGAGGTTCCCAAGATGAAGGAGGTCCGCGGATTCCTTCACGATCGCCGGGCGGACGATTTCTGCAATTCAGACCAGTGAAATTGAACACCGAGCATTTTTGCATACGCATTCTTTTCATTGCTATATAATTAATAGCCCAGCCAATGCTTATTGATCTAGGCTAGAGAGACCGGGTTTCGGGCACACTCGGTAAGCATAATGGTGAAATGATTTTAATTACAACGTGGGATGTGATGCAAATGTTGAAAGCCTAGTGGCAAATTCACCTGTACGGCGGCTCCGATTCACCCGAATCGTTCGGAGGGCCTCGCCTCTCCTCGTTTCCTTGGTATCCTCCAGGACGTGGTCCTCCCCTTAACACAGCTCCTTGGTAGCCGTCAGGACGTGGCCTCTGGAGAGGACGAGGCTGGATGAAGATGACTCGAGGAGGGTTGCTTCTCGGTGGTCCATCTTCGTTTGCGTAGCTGTTGGGACCACATCGATTTCCGCATTCTTCGTCTGTGGCAGGAATTATACAAAATATGGTAAGTAGGTATATGTGTAATAAACTACCATTAAAATTAGCCTAGAATTGGCGAGAATATTAAAATAAAGTAAAAATGTAGAACTTTAATGCGTTTATGTTGCTTACATTTTCTTTGGTTAGTCTTCGGATCATGAGTAGGATAGTAGTCTCTCCTATTATCATTTAATATTTCATTGCTACCATAGTTATACCTGGGATCGCCCCTCCTATCACTAGGGTTCTCAGGAGATCTGTTGCTACCTCTGTTTGAATCATCTCTATTTCCCCGATAATCATCCCTGTTACCTCCCCTATTGTCATCCCTCCTATAAGAACCATCAAATCTGTCATCTCTAAAATCATTTCTATTTCTGTCCTCACCTCTGTTGTCATTCCTATCGCCTCTATACTCATTTCGGTCACCTCGATATTCGTTCCTATCTCCTCGGTAATCGTTCCTATCGCCTCGCTGTTCATTCCTGTCCCGATTGCCAAATCTTCCCCCGTTAAACTCATTCCTCTCCCCACTATTATCGTTCCTGTAACCACTTCCATTCCCGTTCCTGTCGCTGCCTCTATATTCGTTTCTATCCCCGATTCTGTTGTGATTTCTGTCGCTTCCCCTGAACCCGTTCCTTGTGTTGGGCCCGTAGAAGCCCGGCTCGTTCTTGTGTCGCGGGTCGTCGTCTTCGGGAAGCTTGTCCGTTGAGTACGAGGTCCTCAGGGTTCCGACCGCTTGTTCTCGGCGCACGCGAGCTGCCTCCGCTTTCGTGAGGAAGGTTGCTGTTCCTTGGCCGATGATTGTATCATCGTATGCACCTTAAAACACAAACTCGACGAGGTAAGATATTCATATTTGATGCAGATCGTTTATAGTGAAGGTTGATGATGACTTATTCGTGTGGAAGCGATTAGCACCTAGTTGATATAATTGGTGTTGGCACAGTGTGACTTGGCTGGTGCAATTAGGGTGTTAATATGCACTGAAGGGTTGCATTAGTGAAGTGTGCGTGTAAGATTATGATCGCTTCCGAAATGTTGAGAAAATAAGATGAAACGCATTGAAGTGAGGTTGCGTTTGCTTATGCTCATTAACAGCCATTAATAATTAGTCGATAGAAGGTTAATGCTTGTGCCTCATGGGTCAAACTGTCTGCAGAAGACTGACAATGAGTTTTGGAGAACAAAACGGTGGGCATTGAGTAGGGAAACACGAGAATGATTAATACAGCTTCCACGAATGTTAATTTTTATTTTGACCCTGGTGATTAATCTCTTTTATATGCGCTGCCAATTTTGAATGAAAAATTATTTTGAGAACGACCATTGAGTGAAGACACGGCACGTAGGAAGATAACTTTAGCCGCAGCCCTGGCCTACCTTCCATTCATCTTATCAAACGAATCAATGCTTACCGATTGAATGGACGGGGAATTAATTAAAAATTGACCAATCAGGACAGCTTGCAGATATTTTTTTTGTATTCACTGAGGTAAAATATTAACCGAAGGCATGAATGATTTAATTTCGTACACCGCCAGACGACTCGGTACGCACTGTCAGCAATGCGTAACGAAACGATGCGTGTTACCAAACATATTATTGTATAATGATACGTGTAATGCGACGGACGTGGGCCGATTATTTGATCCCTTTTACTTTTTTCCGTTGACTGCAGAATTGCTTTTATGACTAGAGGTACAGGTAAAAATTTTTGGCCACTTGAAAACTATTCTTACCTGGTAAGGGCAGTTTGCTGATGAGAACTGCTTGAGAATATACGAAAGTCAGAATCACCAAAAGTCCAGATAATTTCTGGAAGGAATGAATTGATTAGACAATTTTTCCTGCTAACGACCTACATCAATTGCTTCTGGTTTGAGTGTTCACCAGAAACACCGTTTTCTCATTAAATTTCTAAAATGAATGAATATTCAGTTGCTTTGAAAATAAACAACGAGGGTTAGTTACTCATGTTATTGTTAAACTACAAATTTTTTCATGGAACTGTTATCATCACCTGAGAAAAATTATTTATTTAACACATTTCTCAATTATTGATATAATTATTTTTTCATGGTAAAGTACCTTACACAAGATTATTTTACTCATTTAGTAAATCGTAGAACCGGTCAGCTGAAAATAACACTGAAACACAAACGAACACTTACCATTTTGAAAGAAGAAGATAATTCCCAACGGTGCGATGAAGCACTTGAGACAACTCCAACTCACTCCCACATCCAACTAGCCTCGACTCACCAGTAGCAACTTCTTAAATAATACAATAACAAGGCTAGGCGCCTCCTAGGTGCCTCATTCCCCTTTCGGATGCTGAAATACACGCATTGTAACATGGCGCAGCCGACTTCCATGTTCTTACCTGATAAAACGTATGTGTACACATTAAACTTCCTTCCATTCAAATGTTCAAATTGTTAAACCTTCCTTTTTCACGCTAGATGTCGTCAAGGTGATGATATTGCTATATATTTCGCATGCAAAATACATTTTAATATTGTCTGAAATATAATACAGTACATACAAAGTTGCAACATTAGTTTATAGGGTAATTTACTTCTCTAGAACAATAGATGTCTCTGACATGTGCAACTGCTAATTGTAATGACCATCTTTAAATGGTGGCGAGAAAATGATTAAAACCGAATTTGTAAAAGAAGTAGAGGTACAGAACTGAGAAGTGACAGAACTCTGACACGCCAATGGTAATTACAGACGACAATTAAATTGAAAATGCACTTTAATTGTAATTACGACGACAAGGACTCTGCTTGCTGCAATATTTAGAGATGAAGTACCCTTAGAATCTATTAATGAACCAAGTAATTAAACCATGAAGCTCGTGAAACCTATTTCCAGTATCACGATGACCAATTAAATATGTATAACAATTGTGTTCTAAAACGAGATGTCAAACTTAACGAAGAAAAATGTCAACAACAGACGACTAAGAAAAAATAACAATATCAAACAATCAAATGATAGAAGGTAATCTCCACCAATAAAACAACCAGTATTGATTGATCAGGATTGATATGCGACGCTCGATTAGCCTGCCAATCGTAGTCGAGGTCGTTGGCGCTCGTCTCGTACCCGTAGCTCGACCTCGGCCCGTTCCTCGCCGGCCTGTATTCCCCGCTTTTCCTCGTGAACGTCGTCTTTCCGCCGCCCGGGAAACTCCTCGTCTTCTCCTCGCTGTACTCGCGATGCCTGTACGTTTGATGATGCGACGAGTCCGTCTCCGACCCGCTTTTCTTCTCGTGCGCGTACCCTTGCTCGTCGCTGGGACCAACAGCATCGACATCAAAGTACTTCACAAAGCTATCGTCGACCGGCGTCGTGGTGTGGACCGGAAAATCGTGGTGATACGAGTCGTTGTAGTCGTAGTTGAAGTTCTGGATGTTGATGAAGTCGTTGTCGTTGTAGTGAATGTCAACGGGCGGGTTTGTGGGCAGATCGACGATGATCGGAGGCTTCTCTGTCGTTGTATTCGCCGGTAGATAATCGTAGGGACCACGATTGTTATCAGCACCCTTGCTGCTATCATTGTCGACAATCGTTGTCTTCACATCGCAGTTGGCGTTTCTCCTTGACCTTTCCAGCGTTTCTTTCACGTCTTCCTGAATGATTAAAAACAGACGAAACACACACGCGGAATTAATCAGCAGAGCTGTTCACACATTGATGTTAATTTCATATCCTTAATCTGAGATCTTACATCCTGACGGTGCGTTTCGATGTCGAAGTTCCTGTCGTCTTCCTTCTTGATTCTTTCCTCGTAGCATCGCACGGTCTTCGTCTTGGTCAAGGGCTTAGCGGTCGGCACCGAGGCAGGGAAGTTATACGGATGTGCGTGCAGTGAATCTGTCGATGGTGCGATCTCGCCAACAGAAAGATGGAAATAGAGTGAATGCCAGTGAGCAGCGAGCTATGGAGCTCTATGGAGACCAACTCGGTGTAGCCAGTAGGTCCCAGATTGTATACATGAATCTGGGATCTAGAATTGGGCTTTCCCTTATTTCCCAATACCATTTTAAGCAATCTTGGTGCTAGCTCTTAATATTGGGAATGGTAATAATGAAACATTAACTTTCCATTTTGCAGTCCCTCTGCATGCAGTTAAATTGACTCTGATCTGATGCTTCTCAAAAGCAAGAAGAAAAATTTATAGCCTTTTGATCTGTCAATTGGCTTTTATTTGGAGTATCATTACGTTGGCATTTTTCCCCTGGTTCCCTGTAAGTGCATGTGCTTGGGATGCAGTTTTATCGGCATTTTCCCCCTGCAGCATGTATCTTTCATGTATCTGTAAATGAACCAACATGCATTTTTACTTACCGCTTGTGAAGTTCACTACGTGAACCAACAGTGTGAAAACACGGATTATTTGAAGCCACTGAAATATATCACAACTCAATGAAATGTCCAAGTTTCTATACCTATAAGTTCAATGTGTTTCTTTGTGATGGGTTGTAATATTTACCTTTATCATTTTAAAACACTCACTGGTTCACTAAGACACTTGCTCAGAAGTGTATGGACCAATCGATAGTTGGACACTGAAGAGATACGAACCAATGACCGAAAGATTTATATAAACAGTGGTCTGACATCATCAACAGTAGGTTCTTGGTCAATTAGCTTTCTTTGTCGTGGACCATTGATTACCAGCAAACATTAGAATCAAATGCTGTTACGTCCCATTGAACAACACACATAGAGTTCGATTAAATAAGGTAGTCATTTCTCACCTTTGTAATAGAATGATCATCGATCCTTGGATTTAATTTACGTAATTTGAAAAAGTGTTAAGTGTCAAAAAAGTGATATAAAATGTTTTTTTAACTTTAAAATTATGATTTTCCTGAATTGAAGGAATAATCCTTATCTCATGAATTTTTGCATTATTAGGTAGGTGTCTAAAAAAATGTTTGATCGTACAATTAATTAAACGGTGCAGAATTAAATTCTGTATTACCTTTAATTTCAATTAAGTATTTAGTTGTTCGAAAAAAAATACTTTATATAAATATAAATCTCTTCAGATTTAATGAACTAAGAAAAGTTTTTCACGATGCAAATTGTTATTGGTTTTTACCCTCAACTCAAAATTAAACATAAATAATTAAGTTGTGTGCAAAATGAGATTTGCTCCAAGTGAAATCTGCACTTTGTGGACACGTCATCCGAGCTTTCTTATAGTCTCGTTTAAATCAGCTTGTCATTCTCAAATGCACGAGTAAACTGCAAAGCGTGATTTCATGCAATAATATTAGTGATTGCAAATGTGACGAATATACAGCGCTAATGTTATACCTATTATTCAATCAACACCAGAGAAATGTTACCCTTTGCAATTGGCATGACTTTATCTTTGCAAGATAAAATTAGTATTATAAATCAGCAAATGCAATAATATGATCATACATACCTAAGCAATATCTGCGATTAATTTTGCAAATAAAAATAGATTGATCAAAAGAGATTAAGAAGCAGATTACATTTAGATGCTAGAATTTAGATACAATGTCAGGCTCTTATATAAATCCCAGTTTCGCACCAATCACCGAAATCACCTACTGACAAAAAGTTTCATCCAAAACATTTTGTACGACAATTTTCCGGAAATAATATCTTACGAACAAGTATAAGTAGGCTTATAAATTGATCTTATCTCAAAACGCAGTCATTATAATCATGAAGCAAAATAACAAAGAAACGATATAGGTAATTTTTATGAAAAAAATAAAAACAAAATTTTAAATGAACGCACCACTTTGCATTTCATCGGCTGTCACGAGGGTCAATCTGAAATGAGCTGGAAGCGGGTGTCTGACCTTGATAAGACCTTCAAGGGTGAGAGATTTTCAATTTACCAATGATCTTGTCAAACGCAAACCATGCTTCAATCATGACCCAGGGGATGATCAAACGATGTTCATCAACGATGCTGAATTTTGTCTTTACTTTGCCGGGTCATAAAGTAAGAAACATCTTTTCACTACTTAATTCGAATTCACCGTGGGCTTAATACCCATCTTAATTTCCTGCTTTTCACAATCTTTGGCAGCTAACACTAGTAGAAAATACATAATTTTGGAAAATGCCAAATCCTGCCCAGGAGGGTAATCTGCAGGTAACCGGGCGCAACCGAAGCCAAGAACATCTTCGGGGTGCAGGGATAGAGGTGACTGCTCACTGATATTCCAGAAGATATCCTACAGTTTGTACCATACAAAACTCAAACACCAACACCCGCTTCGCTCGTTTCACTTTTGAATTCGAAATACGCACCTTTGTATTTTTAGGTGAGTCAGCTTCTAATTTTACAACCACACACATAAAACTTGGTACAATATGTAAGAAGAGACATCAATGCATGGGTTGTACATCCAAATGTTCCGAAAAATAGTTGCCCGTAAATGGAAGCAGACATGAGTTTATTTGCCGTGATTCTTCCTCGTACCGACATGTCCATGTCGGTAATTCCAAATTCATAATATTAATCAAGCAGCTAGCCAAATAAGCTGCGATGCAATCTGAGGAATGAATCCTTAGATATTGTGGGGAAACATTTAGCTAATGTTCTCTTGGTCTCGATACCATCTTCCTGACAGCAGGGATCGATCGATCCAGGGATCTGTTATCCAGGCCCTCCATCGGACGATGCAACTGGCAAATGAAGTGAAGGAAGAGGAGGAAATCGGGAGTTTGGCAAAATTCTAGCTATTATATTATGATTATATTATAATGATAGCTATATATTATTAGTTTTGGCAAAAAAGGCCCCTAATTGGGGAGGCACGCCCCAAAACTACCATATAGTTTGAGAATTGAGTAGGATTCGTTAAAATCACACATGGTCGATACGTTATTTTAAGACTTTTATTTACACTTTTTTATCGAATCAGATGGTCACTTATACATAAGTATTTGACAATAAAATATATTCGCAGCTTGACACACGTTTTTCATGAGCGATGACCTCTAAAACTGACAACGTCTTTTCCTCTTAAAATACAACATTTGGGGTCCAAATTACAGCTATGATCTATGCAACCAACTCATTTGTAGGCCAATTCCAAAAAATATACCAAGCAAATCAAATACAGGAATATTCCAGAACATGAACTAACTCTTATATACAAAAAAATATTACCCTACGCTAAAAATAAAGGCATATAGTATTTTTGGTAACATCTCTCAGTGAAATGGGACTCAGTTATATAAATTGTGATCTTTCATAAAATGTATTCGTATTTTGTCTCGATTATTATTTGGGTAAAATTAAACGTAAATTAAAAAAGAAGAGTAAAATCAAATGACTATGGTTTCCAGAAAGCCATCGCCTTTTGGTAATTCGCGCTCTGATCATTCGATTGCCCCACTTTCTTCCGACTCGACGCGAGCGTCGGTTTGGTCAACGACGCCGACGTCGACGTCGGCGTCGCCGTCGCCGTCGCTTTCTTCTGATCGCTCAGCGAGACGTGAAGCTGAGCCACTCTCTTCGCTAGGCCATCGCCATATCCCGAGTCGACGGAACTCTGTTGCTTCAGGCTATCTGTCTTAGAATAGTTGCTCTTGGCTGTGTGGACAAAGGGCGAAGTTTTAGTCCTAGCGTTACCATTAATCTCCTCGACCTCTACACCCTTACTCTCCTCACTGATATTATACTCCTCCCCCTCACTAATAGAAAACTTCTTGTTGAGCAAAGGTGCGTTACTAAAATTCGAATGCACTACTGGATTAGAAGCACTAGAACAATCACTTATGCCACTATCACTACGTTCACTACACATCCTAGCTCGATTTGATTTACTGAGCGCACATTCAACAATCCCTGCCGAGTGGAAACCATTTTCCTTGTACGAGTCCTGCATTGGCAGCAGCGCGCTAGAGTTCTTGTTAGACTCGTTAGTAGGCGGAAACACGCGGTTATTGGAGGTGAGCGCCAGCCCGATGTCTTCCTCGTTGAGACTGGACATCCGGGAGAAGCCACACAAGCTGGGCCGGGGACTGCTGGAGGTGGTCGACGCCGCGGAGTTGCGACGGCTGGCGGCGGACAGCGTCGCCATGCGGCCGAGGGCGCGGATAGCGTTTCCGGTCTTCTGTCGGACGGAGGCGTCGACGCGGACACAACACGGTAAGAACGACATGCCACACAACGCCGTGCACTACTCGCTACGTGGACTACGTCACGCATTGCCATCAAGTACCCCTGGGACGTTATGAGTCTGATTACTAAAGTATGAACTTTGACAGTATCACTAAATGTCAGAAGTTTTACTACCATATCAATTACTACGTTGACATACGTCGATATCAGACCAACCAGTGACTAATAAAATATTCCCCAGGTAGTATTAGCTTCGTTTGATTGTTCTAAAGCCGATATCAGTGGACTGATATTGTCCCAGAATAATCGTTAGCTATACAAACCCGGTGGGGCGAAGTACGAAAAAAAAGCTATTCAAGAAAACTTGTGTCCACTTGATGTCAATGCGCTACAAATATTAATCCAAACAACAATGAGTTAACACATCAACACTAAATAACTCGCTAAATATAGTTTCAAATCAGGGAAAATTGAACACTTACATATTAATTGAATAACAGCAAGTGCGCAAACACCTTCTATGCAAAACGTTAAATTGCTTACCTGCCACTTCCTCCTAATGATAAACTTCTTGAGCTTATCTGTGCACAGCGCCACGTTGCTCATGCATTCGTCGTGCTGTGCCAGCCATTTGTGTTGCAGACAATCGCTCGCAGTCAGACGTTTCCTAGACACAAAGCAACACAATCAGAGGCGTGTCACACCGAGGCGACATTGAACCGGAGTGTGTGCCAGGAATGAAGCATCGCAACGCACTCTTTCTTCTCGATGAGCAATGAGCTGATGAAGTCTTTGGACTCCTGGGAGATGGCATCGAACGCCTCGTCGTCGAAGTCAAAGTCTGCGCGAGTGATGTTTGCGAAGGTGTCGGCGTCGCTGTCGCCCATGAAAGGCGAGAGTCCCGATAGCCTGCAACAAACGATGTTTGCCAATCGTCAGACACAAATAGATAAAACAATGGCGGGGCACTTATTTGCGCCGCACGAAATCTGTTTCTGCGATCGGGATTTTCCGTGTGCGACATTGAGGTCGAATTTCATGACTAAAAGATTGTTTTATTTAATCGTAAAGTTTGCCTAACATCACTGCTTCTAATTCAGCCAGGATTCTAAGTGCACTTTCTCAGATTAAGCATCGTATAGTTAACTTTATATCGGACAGTAAATTTTCGAAATTCTCGCCGCTGTTGTAACTTGTAAAGCGACGCGAATACTTACAGGACATAGCAGATGACGCCAACGGACCACATGTCAGACTCGAGCCCAATGTTCTCGTAGTTGATGATCTCGGGCGGGATGAACTCCGGCGTGCCGAACAACACGCGCACCGGCTTCGCCGGATCCAGCTTCTTCGCCAGGCCGAAGTCGATCAGCTTGATCTGGTGCGAGGTGCGTGTGTAACACATGATGTTCTCGGGCTTCAAGTCGAGGTGCACCACCGCGTTCTTGTGCATGTACTCGACACCCTCGACGATCTGTCGCATGAACAGGATGCAGTCGCGCTCGGTGAGCGTGAAGTCATCGGCGACCACTCGCTCGAACAGCTCGCCGCCCGAGATCAGCTCCATGACCATCACGATCTCGCGCGGGTTTTCAAACGCCGCCGCCAACTGCAGCAGTTTCGGGTGGCGCAGGCAGTTCATGATGTCGATCTCTTCCTGGACCTTCTCGCGGTCCTTCGACTTGATGCAGCGGATGAACTTGGCGGCTAGTTTTTGATTCGTCTGGCGGTCGGACACTTTGTGGACGACGCCGAAGCGGCCTTTGCCGAGTTCTTCGAGGATCTCGAAGCGTTGTTTGAAGTCGGAACCCGATTCGACTTCGACGATGCGGGGCGCAAATGCAGGCGAGAATAGTTCCTCTGAAAACACACAACGAACCGATTGGAAATGTGCATTGTTTTGCATGTTTTTAAAATAGGATGGACAGTGCGAAATCTATGACAAAGTTGGTCATTCCGAGACCAAAGCTGTAGACATCACTTACATTTACATGCTGACCAAGTGCGTATATATTTATATAATATTATGACAAAGACAATATCCCAAGCGAGGAAATTTTTCACTCTCACTTAACAAAACATACAATAAATCACCTTTTCAGAAAAGCTATTGAACTGAGTATTGAATGCCAAGTCCCAAACTCAAAAACTCAAAGTTTGGGGACGGACTTAGCATTCCGATTAAATATTTTTTCTGAAAACGAACGTGCTAAGATCAAGAAAATACACCTGTCTGCAGACAGTGAAAACAAATCACCTTCTTGATCCGGAGGACTCATCTTGATCAGTTTCGACTCGACGCTCGGCTCGCTGGCGCCGTGCACGTTTAGCGCGCGCACCCTGAAGACGTAGCCCTCGCCGGGTGTCAACCCGCGGACGGTGTGCGAGAACGAGTGACACTGGTCGGAGACGAGGCTCCATCCGGCTTCCTCCGCTTCGCGACGCATCTCCAGGCTGTAGCCGGTGACGATGCAGCCTCCGTCGTACGGCGCGCTGGACCAGGCCACCACGCACGACGCGGCGTCGGTGGGGGACGCCGTCGGGGGGCTGGCGGGCGGGTCGGGCGGCCCTGAGGGACGGGAAACCGAGAGAAAATGTGAATAGTCTGGTTTGTGTATGATGAAACAAAAATTTGAAGAAAACTATTTAAACTGGGTATTGAATGCTAAGTCCCCAAACTTAAACTTTTCCCGACGTTTCGCGAAGCAATGCTGCCTGCTTTAACAAGAGTCTAAACTAAAGTCCCAGAGAAAAAAAAACTTAGTGTATCTATATTCTTTCTATCTCGCCTAGCTTTTATTATATTGTTCTAAATGGGACTTCAGTTAAGACCCAATTGATGAAGCAGGCAGCATAGCTTTGCGAAACATTGGAAAAAGTTTGATTTTGGGAGTTTAGCATTCAAAAAACCCAAATAAATAGTTGTTCTGTAAACTTACGAGTTAAGATTAGGAAAACAATGAGTTTTAAGAAAGTAATATTGTCTATTTGTCTGCGTTCTTAGACTCTTAAAAACAATAATAACCTCAACGTTAAAAAGGATTTTTTAAGTCGCATCTTTGCCTTTTACAGCGTATATTGATCTTCTTCCGTGATACCGCCAAGCGATGCTGTATATCTAAAGTAATGTCAGAAGAAGGTGACACGTGCCTTGTTTACGCTATTGATAGAGAAATGCAACCTTCATCTTCTATCTTTTAATAAGAGGAAAGCACAATTGCTCACATGCATAGCAGTTATAGTTATACCAGCTGATCGATGACAGTTGTATAGAGCTAAGCTAAAGCAAGTTAGAGCACAATAGAAAAACCAGGCGGATTCAACGCAAAAGGCACTCACCTTCCCTATCCATCTGCGCAATCAACGTAATTCACTCGACGAAGTAAAATATTTGAATCGAAACGGTTATCGCGGTTATAGGTATATATTTTCAGGCGGATTAACGAATGCACTTGTAATGCCAGCTGTAAAGATGTGAAGGTAGCCTAGTTATCAAGGCATACTGATAACAGCACCAGCACGAGCACGACCTTCTCTTCCGCTGCTCTCGCTTACAACTGGTCGCGATAACAAAGAGATTCTAAGCTAACCTGATACCGTCGTCACCAAATTGAGCTCAACGCAGTACGTCACGGAAATGACGTATCAGTACAAATGTATGAGCCTGGGATCACTTGAGGCTTGAGAGAAATGTATGTTATTTAGAGAATTCGTAAACATGCAGGTATTTGCGTGGCTTTGTTTGCCTTTGAAGGTAACTATTTGGTGATTCACGTTTAGTTCCAGAAAGGATAAGCGTTGGGGAAAATAGTGCACTTATTACTTGCTCCTGCAGGCATGGTAATTTTATTTTTCTCGCAAGTTCTATGGATTGCCCTAATGATCAGCAAGAGCTCGATATGTAAATTGTTTCGTGAATACTTCACTTGTAGAAATGGGAGCAAGGTTTCGGTGATGTATGAAATATTTAGGTTAGGAACGCAGCTATTATTTTAACATTTTATGAAACGATGAGAAAACGGATGTGGTCCAACGCGTAAACAGTAAGAAAGTTTTCATGTTAATTTAAATGTCATTGTGACAATGAGGATTTGCCCAAATTATGACAGACTGTGTAAATAAAGCGTGGAAGAATGCGTCAGAGCTATATGGCTGGATAATTGCGTGCATTGCTTTTTAGCACCGCGTATTGAGTGCTTGCTTCGAATAAATTTGGAATTAAAATAGAACTCGAAATGCTCCCTAGTATCATAACATTAATCGCCCCTATAAACATTGACCTGCCTAGTTTAATCAAGGTATGGCTAATTGCTAATTGCTTTTAATAGAACGCTTTCGTCAATCGTCATTTATCTTCGTTTGCAGCACACACAAAATAAAATAAAAATAGGAAATAAAAACTTGTTTTAAATGCATTAGTTGCTTTTTATTACCGTTGGATTTGAACATTCGCCATTGTATTTTTAAGCCCATGATAGGTAAGGCCTAAAGTGCATATTTTCAATCAAAATAATTTTTGAACGAGTTTCCTTAAAGTCGATTCTTTCACTCAAGAATAGTTATTTCATCTCTAAATTCTCAAAATAATTACCTTCGACGGCGACGGATGCGAAGTGGCAGTCGGCGCCGAATGTGTTCTCGACGCTGACGACGTACTTGCCGCCCTCGTCGGCAGTGATTCGGTCCAGAGTGAGCCTGGACTCGGTGTTGTCCGTCAGGATGTGTAGCCGGCCGTCGCTCACCAGCTCGCGTCCCTGGAGACACCAGCAACACCTCTCTAAACCTGCACTCTGCCAACCCTTTAGACTGCAAGACGCTGGCGGCTGGAGCAACCCTTTAACACTCATTCGTAGATGTTTGCACTGGGTCATGTTCATTATTCGAGTTGGGAAATGTGAAGTCGAGATAAAAATTTCAAAATAATCAAGCCATAGAGCCATAGATGAAAACAATGACTCCAATTGGGGTGATTGGGATAATTGGGAAAAACAATTCAAATGAACTTAATATTCATCAGAAAGGCTGTTGTAGTATTGCTTAAATCAGACAAGGTGAAAGATCCAGGTTCGGATCTTGGTGCGAATACAATTGTGGAACGGGTATTTATCGTTAAAAAAAAGTGTCTTTTGATCATGCGAGGATTGATTGCAGTTTGTTCAGGATCAACACTGATCAGCCCTGTTTCTGATTAGCCCAATAGATAACCAATAACCATTTGAAATTTCGTCCGTTTGTGCTATGTGGTCCCTTATTTCCGTCTAAGAAACACATTTTTGTTTTGAGAGTTCGTTTATTTGAACACTTAATAATCACGTAGGAAGTCACGAGGAAAAGTATCCCAAACGACAGAAGAGCGGGAAATATCCCATGAAAACAGCAAAAAGGAATTTGCAAACACGTTTTCCTATACTTAATGAGAACTCCCTCAAGTTCTTATCGGTTTCGTGGTCAGAATCTTATTTTGTTCGTGTGATTGGCGATAAAATTTACTTGTTCTTAGGTGCCTCCCTATCTCATCAAGTGAACTCAAGTGCACGTAATCTTGAATCGATAAGCAACCAATGCAATTTACATCACACTACTCGTGCATAAACATGCTGCCGCACACTTCGCCAAGGAAGTGGCAAGGAATTTGCCAATAACAACCTTCAGAAGTTTGCAAGTGGTCCAAAAAGTTGACAGAAAAAAGCCAAGCACATTTATACATCTCAATTTATTAAATCTGATAGGCGAGATTTTGAGGAGTATCCGATTTCGCGATGCAACACAAAAAACAGTGTGTTCGCAATATTCATTGCGCGCAGATTCTAACCATGTGTGTTGCGCTAAAAGACTTCACTGCGTCATTGCGCATGCCTTTCCGAGCTGAATGGATTACATTCAAGTCGTTTCTAATGTGTACTGAGTACCGAGTACCGAGTATAGTACCGAGTACCGAGTACCGAGTATAGTACCGAGTACGTACGCACGTACAAATAAATACAGTACGCGCACTACATCTTAATAATAAAACACATAAAAAAAACATACTTGTTGGTTTCAGAAAATAAAATTCCATTTGTCATAAATGTTAATCAACTTGCATTATATTAAATGTGATAATTAATCAAGCTCATGAGTCAACTATATGAATCAATTAACTATCCATGTGATTGATTGAAAATGTAATTTATGAGTCAGACACGCGGAAGAGAGAAAGGAGTATAATTTTCTCATGATTGTAAATTAACTTCCTGCACAAATACAACCCCTGCTCGACACACAGCGTTGACTGAAAATATCTTTCAACAATGACAAATCCCGAGCTTCAGCAATGGAAATATAAAGTAAAAACTCACCGCTCTCAGCCATCGGACTTGCGGCGTCGGACACCCAGCAAACGTAGCCTTCAAGATGACCCTATCACCTCTCAAGACCGTCGTGTCCGTCGGCCCAGTCAACAGCGTCGCCGGCATTTCCGGTTCCTCCGTCTCTCTTCGGCGTCCTCTCGACGCGGTCCTATCGCCACGAGCCGGCGACAGAGATCTAGATCGCATCACGTGGTCGCTCGACCGACCGAACTGCTCGTCTCCATCTTTCATCACTGTCAGCTCGGTACTGACGGACGACGAGGATGTCGACGACGTCGCCGTGCACGTCACGACGCCGGCGTCGGCGGCGTCGACGTCGGAGATGTGGAGGATGGAGACATCGCCGTCGTTTTCGACCTGATTCAAGTTCATGGTTTGGTGAGAACAAATGTAGCGCTGCGAGGTCTTGACATGTCTGTTCTTCGTGTGTGAACAATGGATACTGAGTCAAATAATTAAGCGGTTAATTCGTTTTAAGGGGAAAATTTTATCTAATCTATCAGCAGCCAATTGAATAAAGTACAGCCGCTGTATGATCATAGCTCATTCAAGTTGCCACAGGAACAACAGATAAAAGAGTGTGTTTTAATTAGAGGTGACATGTTTTATCATGAGATCGGACAAGGAATTAGAAAGCAAGCAATGCATTTTCATTTACCGTGACAATTGTTTCACTTGCCAAAAGCGGTGCTCTTGTTTTGTGAGTCTAGAACCAACAAGTCATGTTTGCTCAGGGTTCAATGTTTTAATTGCGAGCAAGTTTAGCGACATATTGGCGATTTATTTGCAGGTGACCCAAGGCTAAGTCACGTGCAAACAAAAACGATGTGAACGAACTCGATCCTATTGCATCGCATTGCGAATGATTGCTCTTGTGTCTGCGGAGCTTTCTAAAGGCATGACCACTCAAACCAGAGATTTCTAATTAACAGCTACTTGATTATCGTTCGGATTGACGATCAATCTCTTTTTGCATTGGAGGTAGCACGCATCATAATTCAATTATTTATAACGAAGGTTATGCCCACAAGAATATACTAAACATATGACAGTTATTTGACTTGCTAAATGGTCTTAAATTGTGACACAGGCAACAGTCAATAAACAAAGGAATAACCTGACAAAGGAATTAAAAAACGAACGATTTCTTTCAACTTGGTGTATTATGCAAAATGAGTTTGACCATCTTAGGCCCAGTTTTTCAGTGGCCCGTTAAATTCGTAACGGTCCGTTTCTATGTTATTGAGATTTCATAGATAGTGTTTTAACATACCATTAAATAATTAACAAGCCATCGGAAATACTGAGCCTTACTTAGACAGCTAAGACAGATATCTCAAACAAATTTGACCGTCTTAAAAAGTACACTGAATGATACTTAACGCAGTGCAAGAGTGTGTTTACCTGATATCTCGGATCGGAGTCCGCGCGCCGTCCAGCCACCGTCCAACTGAACGCGACGCCTTGTTTGGACGCAAGACGAGCACAGAACGACGCCTGCTTGCCGACCGACACCAGCACCGGCGCAGGCTTCTTGGCGAACTGCGGCGGCTGCAGCAACGTCTCGACGCCGCTCTCCTCTGTCAAAGTGACACTGACGTCAATCACTCGATTCACCATGTGGCGCGACGCGTTGTAGCCTGGGCAAAACACAGCGCCTTCGAAACTGGGGCAAGCGCTAGCGAGACGCGCTACTAACTTTGCCGCGGATGGCTGTTAAAGTTTGAAACAGAGCTGAAAAAAGGTGATTGATTATACATCGAATGCAAATAATGGTGGAATGAATGCTGGTGGCTGAAAATGAAGCGCTTTGCTGGCTTGCTTTGTTGCTGGGAATCGAATAGGAAGTAGTGAAAAATGTTGCTGATGCAGATTAAACGCATATTTCTATCTCATTGCACAACATGTTTCATGTTTGTCGGTATTTGCAAAGATAGTCAATTTATTTTAAGTAAAAAACGAGACAATGTTGATTGAGTCTCGGTTAGTCTGATGTGATTTTGTGAGTTTTACCTGTAATACTTGTTATCAGGAATTAGTGTGTGTTTTGTACTTGTCTCTTTTACAGGCTTTTCAACGTCGTGAATGACAGGATGTCACTACTTTGTCTTCAAAAAGTATGTACTCAGATATATTTATATGCTTGGTACCCAAAAAAAGTACATACAATTCTCAAATATGCTTAATTTTACCAAGTTTTCAAACGCTGCAAATGTCGGAAAGTATTATTTTATTAACAAATTAAGTTAGCCCGTTATGCATAAGTCGTAGAGGGTCACAGGATGCGGGGAATGCATCTGTCTTTCATGACAAACTGCATTCAAGTATAGCTTGTTACGTGCAGCGCACATTGTGCCCGAGTACACGAAGTATACAAACTAACAAGTAGGAAGTCAACGCGTAAAGAATGGAGCAGAATTTGCAATTAACTTTACGGCGATGACGAAATAGGAGATTCTACTCTTGTTTTTTTTTTTTTTCAAGATGGCTGCCGAGTAGTGCCATGAGTTACGAGCTCCGCCTAAAACAGTATTTTCTAGTGACTGTAAGCTGTGTAAAGTTACCGGTGACAAACGTGGTTGTGGGGTAGGCAGTGCTTCACCGCCGGAAATATCGTGATGCCTCCTAAAATAGTGCAAAAGCTGGGAAAAATAAATACAAGATCAAACTCGGGCAGCGATCCGCCAACGCCTCCTCCGGACGATCGCGTCGATGACGCAATCAGCAATGGCCGCATACAAAACAACATAACGCAAATCAACAGCGTTCTAAACCAACAGGCGATTGACCCATCGATCCGGCTTATTTTGAGTTCACTGCAAGATTTAAACAAGGCCTTCTGCGAGCAGGCCAAAGCAAACGCTTCCCTTATTGCGGAAAATAAGGCTAATGGGCGTCAAATTGAAGATCTACTCGCAGAAATCCGACGGTACAAAAACGAAAACAACGAAATCAAGCAAAAAAACGACGATCTACACGATCAGGTAAACCAGCTTGAGCAATATTCTAAAAACTACAACTTAGAATTTCAAGGCATCCCGGTGGAAGAGGAAGAAAATACGTATGAAATCGTGACCGAGATCGCTACCGTACTAGGGTGCAGTAACGTATCAGCTCAGGACATCGAGTTTTGTCACCGGCTGAAGCAAAATAGGAATTCAAATAGACCACCTCCTATAGTTGCCAAGTTTTATTCGAGGCAAAGCAAGGAAGAAATCTTGAAAAAGAAGAGAGGAAGAAGAACACTTTTCGCAGAAAATATTGGAATCAGGAAAGACGCGGAATCAAAAATCTTTGTTAACGAACATTTAACGAAAGAAAACAAACATTTGTACTGGCTGGCTAGGAGTACGAAGACGATAGGATACAAATTTCAGTGGACACGGGGAGGTAAAATTTTCATAAAAAAAAACAGAAGCATCACCTACAATTTGCATTAAGAAAGCCAGCGACGTACCAAAAGAGTAACAGAATAAAGCTCGGCTTAAACCTTCTCTTTGCTGTTTGTATGGAAGATCAGTTAGACATAAATACTATAACGTGTACAGATATTAATGACATCAATGACTTATACGGTATAAGTTCCAATAATGATTTTAGGATATTTCACCTAAATGTTAGGAGCTTAAGAAAAAACTGCGATGAAATTCTTACTGTCCTCAATGAACTTAAATTTGAATTTGATGTTCTAGTTTTCTCAGAAACACATGTAAATAATGCTGAGAGTCGGGTCAGTATACCGGGATATCTGGAATACAGCATGATCTCAAAACACTCTAAGGCTGATGGTATCAGTATTTACGTACATGGTGAAAGATGTTGTAAGCATATTTGTAAACCAATCGAAGAGATTACAAATGCAAATGCAGCCAAGCTAACGCTTGAACTGAAATCAAACAAGGAAGTCATAGACATCGTTGCAGTATATAGGTCACCAAGCACAAACGCTAATATTTTTGTCAATGAACTGGACCACTATCTACAAACATTAAAGAGTAAGCATAGGTTATTAATTGGTGACACAAACATTAATATTATTGAGCAGGGCATTTCTCTGAATTGTAGGTACTTTGACATGTACAAAGGGACCCTAGCATCAAATGGTTTTCTATCATGTATCAATGGTCCGACGAGGACGACGGCGGAGACGAGCAGCTGCATCGATCACATTTATTTGAACACTAAAAATACCTCATATATTATCCCAGTCATTCTAGAGACCGCTGTTACCGATCACTTTGCCGTTGCTCTCTCGTGGGGCTATTCCACCCCAAACCAAAACATTAATTACTGTAAAGAACGAACGCAAGAGATAGTATATACAAATGTAATTAATTACGAAAAGGCTCTGACATTGATAGAAATTATCAACTGGGACGATGTACTGATGAATTGTGATAATGACCCGGAAAAGGCTTGGGAAACTTTTGAAAAGAAGATTGAAAGTATTATGGTAGCATCTTCCAGGCTGATTAAAAAAAAGACAAATGCGAAAAACAGGAAACTAAAACCGTGGATTACTAGCGGACTAATAGCATCTATTCGAAAAAGGGACGCAATGAGCAAGGAAATAAAACGAGATGGTATTTATCGTAAATCAAATAATCTTCCCCCAAATTTGGAATTCATTAAAAGGTTTAAGCTATATAGGAACTACTTAACATCACTTTTAAATCACGCAAAGAATAACCACTACAGAGAGAAATTTAGAGAAACACAAAATAACATAAATAAATTTTGGAAGTTACTTAATGAAGTAACTGACAGTAAAACTAGTCCATCAAACCCACAAACTATAAATGAAATTATAAAAGATAGTAAAACGACCCTCACCGCACCTAAAGATATTGCAAACTGCTTCGTAAACTACTTCACCGACGTAGGTTGCAATTTAGCAAACAACATTAAACAAACACATGTCAAAACTGATAGTTATACGAGAAGAATTGAAGACACGATGGAATTAGAGGGTATAACAGAAATTGAAGTTTCCAAGTACATAACCGAACTAAAAAATAATACTGCTTGTGGAATCGATGGGGTCCCTACCAAACTAATAAAGAAAATAAAACAGCACATCTTGACACCAATTACCATGATATTTAACTCGTGTCTACAAAAGGGGGTATTCCCTGATTCTTTGAAGACTGCTGTAATCAAACCCATATATAAATCACAAGAAAGAAACAGATGTCAAAACTACAGGCCCATTAGTCTAATAAAAAATTTCGCAAAAATTTTCGAAAAATGCCTAAAACATAGGCTTACAAATTTTTTAGAAAAACACAAAGTCCTCTCATGCTCTCAGTTTGGTTTTAGAGAAGGGAAAAGCACCCAAGATGCAATCTACTCACTTACATCTGAAATAAGCGAAAACCTAGACAAATCAAGGAAAACTCTTGCGGTGTTTCTCGATCTGGCTAAAGCCTTCGACACAGTAGACCACGCCACTCTGCTTATCAAGTTAGATTGCTATGGAATAAGGGGAAAATCAAATGACATTTTCAAAAGTTATCTCTCAAATCGAACACAATATGTGAAAATTAAAGAAGGTGTGAGTGACCCAAGGAAAATCGTATACGGGGTACCCCAAGGGACAATCCTGGGCCCGATACTCTTTATTGCCTACATAAATGATATATTTGAAAATAAAATCAATGGTAAATTAATATCATACGCAGATGACACAGCAGTTGTATTTCAAGCAGACACATGGGATAAACTTGCTGAAGAAACTGAAACTGGGATTAAACTTGTTTACAACTGGCTAAATAATAACCTACTAACACTAAATCTGGACAAAACAGTATTCATTCCCTTTTCGTGCTATGAAAATCCAACTCTTAAGAATATGAAAATAAAAATACACGTTCAAAATTGCGCCATTGACTTCATTGACGGTAAACAGATATGCTCTTGCCAACCGATAAAAAATGTTGAGGTAACTAAATACCTGGGAGTCATGATTGACAATCATTTGAACTGGAAAACACAGCTTAATTACACTTCGGGAAAATTAAGAAGTCTGTGCTACAAATTTTATAAACTGAGGCCAATCTTAAATTTTAAAAACATTAAATTGGTGTACTATGCCTTGGTTCAGTCCACCATTTCATATGCAATCCTTGCATGGGGCGGTGCCAACAAAAGTCACATCGAAAAACTGAATACAGGAATCATCAAAACAATGTGCAATCTCCCTAGGCTTTACAATACAAAATTACTATATCAGAAATCTAAACTAAAAAACGTCAATCAATTATTCCTTGAATCTTTGCTTACCTTCACATATAGAAACAATTTAGGCTATATACAAAATCCTCGAGAAACCAGAGCAATAAGACTGGAAAAGCTAAAAGAACCGGCAAAATTTTCCACCCTCGGGCAACGACAAGCTGATTATCTCGGACCGAAGCTATTTAATAAACTCCCTTTAGAAATAAGAAAAATAAGCACGTATAAAAAATTTAAAAGCACAATTAAAAAATGGACTCCAAATCTCGACTCTCTTCAAAACGATCTCAAAGCCGATTTCCTAGTGATCTCTAAACTATAATTTCTATTAACTTCTAAACACTAAAAACAATGTTCCGCGAATAAACAAAATTTCCGCACTAAGGCTCAGCAACTTTATAATAAAGTAAATTATTTACCTAATGTAATAATTTTGCATAAAAATTTTGCATGCTTCAAAATTTGTAAATATTGTCTGAACACTGTACTGATTGTACTGACGGTAAAAACATGTCGACATATAAGTCGTCTTGAAAAAAACATATGTATATATTATTGTTAAAACTGTTCATTTATTCTTTCCCACGCACAAGCGCTGCTTATGTGGGTATTTATTTGTATCTATATATTTGTATCTTCTTTTTGTAATCCTATGATCAAATAAATAATCATTTCAAAAAAAAAAAAAAAAAAATATGAAGCACACACATGTAGTTTCAAGGAGCTCGTTGCCATGCGTATCGTTCAAAACTCATTATGCCAAACATTAATAACCAATTAATTTGATATAATGCAGCCTATCAAACGGCGGCGAATCGAACTACGCTAGCTGAATAGGTAACCTATTCGACCAGTCATTAGGTTCAACCAATGTGGACGAGAGAGCCTAACCAAATATTTCACTAAATGTTACTCACATAGATAATAAATTAAGGGGCGAGTGTCTTTTGGCTTTGTGATAAAATCATCTAATTTTTAAATCTCTGAGTGTCATAAGCGAAAAGACAACCCCTGGTCACCAGTTTTTACATTTATAACGTTTCGCTAACTCCATCATGCATCTATTTTACGATTTTTTCAGAAATTCATATTTAAATTTCGCTTTTCCCATTCCGATATCTAGCACACCAATAGAGCAATGCTACACGGTTCTAAAAATTCCACAAAATTTATTTTGAGTGTTTTGTAAGAAAGTTGAATATAAAAATTTTGATTTGGAGTTGAAGAGATTGCTGAGGTGTGTTGACGTCACTTTGCATCATGATTCGTTCATGATTCGTTTCGCTGTTTTCTTATGGAAAGCATGGCTACCGTGCAATGAATGAATCCACTATTTTATAGTCGGTCGTTCACGTTCTTACATTAATTTCTTATCACGCGATACAACCAAAAAACTAAAAAATGCATAGTATTTTGCTCATAAAAACCAAATGGCCGACCAGATTTTGATCAAAAACTGTAATACATCACCACACTGAGCTGTTGCGAACATTTTTGCCAAACTTCACTATGATCGTGACCTACAGGAGTACTCGATTACATGAAAAACAAACAATAATCCAAAAAAAAATCTTCCCCAAGCTGCGAATTGAAGGACTTCGCTTATCTAATCAACGCATCAAATAAATAAATAAGATGAGAGTTTCCCATCCGCTCACCATCAGCGATGGAGACGCGGCCGCACGTGACGGCGTCGCCGTGCCTGTTAAACGCCTCGCACCGATAGACGCCGGCGTCCTCGGGGAACATGTCGGCGAGACGCAGCGCCACACGGCCGTCGTCGTGCCGGACGTACCGGAAGTCAGCGCAGTCGGGGACCTCGACGTTGTCGCGCGACCAGACGACCTCGATTGGTTCAGAGCCTGCGGCGAGGGTAACACAGGGTCAATCGATGTCTTCAACATCATCATGCTCTAGTGGTAGTAGGGTGCGTGGGCGATATGATGAACCATCTCATCTAAATAACCTGGGGCCTTACCTAGCGCGGCCAACGTTTCGGTGCTACGGTGGTGCTACAGTAGCACCAGGTATTACTGTGTTAAAGGGATAAGGAAAACCGTTTTTTCACTAGCACCGCCGTAATACCAGCCTGTTGGGCGCGCTGGGTAAGGGCCCTGGATAGCGCGTCGTATTGAGCCACGGTCAAGAAAATTGAAGCCAGATTTTCGCCAGCCTGGTCGCACCAGTTATTTGGCTATTTAATTATTTTTATTTATTAGCCAAGTTAGCCAGTTTTTCTACAGTATTCAGTAAATCACTTTAATCAATGTTCCTTAACCCCCTCTCTATAGTTCACAATTAAATGCACCTTTCATGCTGAAATACCAAGAATTATGGTCAGAGAATATTCATTCAGTAATTAAATCGTTTCACCACCATATTTACCTTTTTATTTGAAAATTTGAAGTATATTCAGAGTAGAAGAGTTGAGTTGAGAGGCAGGAGTTCAAGTGCTTCACTAATTTGCTTGGCCAATTTTATAAAAATAGCTTTATGTTTTGATAACCTTGGTAGATGAATGGAAACCTAATTTGCGAGTATCTGACATTGAAGACGTTTATCTCCTCCCTTCCCCCTTTGGGTTCTGGGGGGTCAAAATCGCCAAATAACCATATCGTGTTTCAAATATTTGTCCTTTATATCCGATGGAAACCATGCACAAGCTCTCGGTTGCGTAAAGCTATACCGACGCAAAAACATGACGAATAAATCTTGTTTCATTTGGTTATTTATTTGCTGCTGCTTTGTATACGGACATAAAAATTCAGAAAGACCGGAAAAGTTTTATTTGCGTCTTAAAATACTATCAGCAATGGCAGTTTAAATGCAGCGGTTAATTTAATTTCACCTTCTAAGATAAAGTTTTTTTGTAAATCCCACCAAGAAGTTTGACGCATTCGTTTAATTAAGTAAAAGTACAAAGAAGTAGTGGTGATTGCATCGTAGGAGGTGATAAACCGACGAGTGAGCGTTGAAAAATATTCTGGGAGTATTTCTTCCTAATCTTGATACGTTACCAGTTGACTGGGCTATTAAATGCTATTTATGAATATCGAATATGAATTACTAACATGGATACTCTACTGAAAACAGCAAAGCTAAGTGACGCGTTGGAAAATGCATAAGTTGACTTCTGAGCAATCAATAACCCAATTAAAAAGTTTTCCGGTAATACCAAGTAATATTGGGTTAAAAGCATATTATGGAATCCCCGGGTTTTTAATATTCTTAAAAGCATACGCAGCACTGTAATAACAGCCTGTTACCGGCAGAAGTAATACCCCTAGATATCTACACTCCTCAACGGACATCAAAACAAGATGCACCTCAACCCCATGGACAACAATCCACCGCGAGATGACCGGAAGTCCTACCATGAAGCTGAGCCTGGAGCTCGACGACTGTTCCCTCGGCGACCACGATATTCTCCTGCAACTCCTGCAGGAAGACAGGAGGCAGGCGATCCTCCTGGCTAGGGTCGTGTTCGTCGAGCACGAGCACGCGTGCCGTGCATTGCGTGACGCCGACCTCGTTCTCGGCCAGGCAGCAGTAGACGCCGGCGTCGTCGGCGTCGACCGGGTCTACTTCGAGACGAGCCACGCGGCCGTCCCAGGTGGGGGTGACCCGTGAGCTCATCACCACCAGCTCGCCGTTCCTGCGGGATTTGTGTGCGTTGCTGGGTCGAGTCAAGTTGGTAGATTTGCATTGGCGACGCATCGTTTCCAGGGAGAATTCGTAAGTGCACAACGGAAAGAGAATAAGGGACGGTCATTTTCCTACTCCTAACTATATGAATAGTTTGAAATTTTAATTAAGTACTTGATTGATTTATCGTTTAATTTCTCATTAATCAGAAACATGATAATTAGAGCTCAGTGAAGATATTGATCAAGCACAAGCCAGTCAAATTAAAATTTAGAGTGCCAAGATGTTATTATACTAAAAACCAGATTTTTCTTCATCTGTCGGTAAAAAAGTTTCGGTTACCACTCAAAAAGATTGAATTCATCTCGTGCATTTAGGCCAGTTTTACCAATTTTTCACCCCTGATTTGAGAGCTAACTCACATAAAAAATAGAATTTTACTGAACGTGGCTGGCCGCTGTCATGTAATTTTACTTAACTGGCACTTAAACCCAGAGCTAGTGATAAAACTGGCCCCTAGGCACAGTTTTTCAGCGGTCAGTGCTTTTTGCATAAAATGAGTTTCCTTAATCTGATAGAATGGTTGAAAAATATGTGTAATCGACTCTTGCTGGTAAACACTGATCATAAATTTTGTAAATTAATTTATTCGTTTTAATGAACTATGGACCAATTCCATTACGACCAAGGTGCATAAAGAAACCACATTCCAACCGGCTTTTCTTAAAGTGGATACAACTGTCGCCAATTTTCCCCAAATAAAACATGTCTACTGCCCAAATCTCGTCCTGGTGCATCCGATGCGCCGGCTGCTGCGTCGCCGCGCGTCTCACCTGTACCACGCCGGCACCGGCGACGGCGTGCCCCGGATCTCCGCCTCGAGAGTCAGCCGGTTTCCGGCGCGTGCCGCGGACCCGATCAGCCTCCTGCCGAACGTCGGCGACGTACGGGGGGACGCGCTCCAGGCACGCACGGAGCCGCGCGCGCGAGACCCCGTGTGTCCTGGGGTAGTGTGGACAGGGGGGGCGTTAGATGGGCACTAGGATTCTAGTCGGCATTCGAGTGTCACAGGGGTAGCCAGCACATGCAGCCGATGCAAACGACTATTTTGGTTACTTGCATGTCTTGGCTTGACTACTTTTATGACTCGTGTATTTTCCTAATCTTAGTTAGGGCCAGTTATACCATCCTATGAACTCTGGAGTGAGAGTTGAGATAAATTCCATGGCAAAAGACAACCACGAGGAGTGAAATTAAAAAATTTATGTAAGTTACCTCTCTACTAGAGTTGAAAAAAATGGTAAAACTGACCCTTGATCTATGTTAAAGTCTGGTAGCTTGGCATTCAATATTCCTGTTAATTAGTTCATCTGAACACTCTTTAGATATCTTTTAACTCACAGCTAACAAAATGCATGATTTATGGTTTCACCCTTTTCTCAATTCTGATAGGAAGTTGTAGGCTGATATCAAAGGCAAATGTCAATTATCTTCTTATAGTAATTATCTAGGAGTTCAATTACCAATCGTAACAGCGGTGGGATTTGATCACAAGAAACAAGTTTCTTTATGTCATAAAAATGCAAAATAACGAGCAAATATTTTTTAGCACCCAACACAAAGCACCTCATAAAAGGTTCTTATGAACAAAACAAACATAAAATGACAAATGACAAAAAAATAGCTCACCAATAACTTCGAGCCTCGCGCTCGCTTCAATCCGTCCGACCTCGTTCTCCAGCGTGATCCTGTAGAGTCCTGCATCCTCGACGGTGACCTCGGTCAGCTCGAGCACCCTGAGGTCATCCTTCTCGGTGATGGTCAGTCTTGCGTTGGGCGTCACCAGCAGACCGTCCTTGTCCCAGGTGACCCACGGCGTGGGGTGTCCGGCGATGGCGCATTGGAACCGGATGGTCTCTCCCTCCTCGGCCACGCGGTTGTGCGGCACCGCGTAGAACTTCGGGGAGGTCACTTTCAGGCGACGAGTCCGCACGACCGCGTACGACGAGGGCGTTGTGTCGCGTTCGCGTTGACCTGCGGTTCAGGACAGCGGTGAGTTGTTGTGGCCAGGGCCGCCCGAGTTATCGATAAGGAGGAGGAGGTTTTTGCTGCAGGGTGGGTAAGTGAAGTGTGAAGTACTCACGGGACATCGACGGCGATTTGCTTCTCGACGGCGTCGTTCTGGGAGTGTTCCTGGGGGTGGACATCGGCGTCGAGGTCGTCGATAGCAGCCCTGGTGGCCTCGTCAAGTGTTGACTGAGAAGCGTTTCTTTTTCTTCAGGTACTGTCGAACGAATAAAGCGAATAAAATGTTTACTAAAGTTCGAGATTTTTTTTTCAAGTTATAGCACTGTATTAAAGAATTAAAATCTTGAGTAAGTAGTACCATCTACTACGAGGCAAGCGGAAGTGGATGCTTTCCCCAGCTCGTTGTACACGACGCAGGTGTACTCGCCCTCGTCTTCCGGGTAGACTTGGTGGATGGAGAGGCGCGCCGTGTCGCCGTCGAAGTCTGCCTGGAAGTCTCCTCCGAGTGGGACGAGCTGGAACGCGAGGAACAACGTCAACGTCCTCGCCATCACTTGAATCCAGTCGCAGCAGCAGCAGCAGCACAATCAGTGACTCATTGCGAGCGCCGAATAAGGATTTGATTTAGCAACGCAAACGTCTATGGTGAATTCTAGCTGCTCGCTGCGAACTGAACGGGCAATGAAAGCAACAAACAAGTTTACATAGTTCGATTGGCGATTTATGGACAAAGTTACAACTATATACTTTTCACGATATGCATTGAAACATATCTATTAACTAAAATACTATAGAATTGCAGCCAGACTGTCTCTCAATGGGTCGGGGTACTATGTTAGGTGGTGTGATTGCTTGGGTACGCACTCTCCCTTCTTTCTCCCAACGCACGTCCGGCGTCGGGGTGGCCTCGACGCAACATTCGAGGGTGACGGCGTCACCGTCGCAGCAGCGTAAGTCTTTCAGTTCTCTCCTGACTTGCGGCAGCGTCTGCACCGCCCTGCAAGACAAGACAACAGTTCGGTCAGTGGACTGCTAAAATACTACGTCCCCCCAAAATCGCAAGGCGGGTTCTTACTTAGAAATAATGGTTATTTTCTTGCTCCGAAATGGCAAAGACAAGGCAAGGGATGTTCATCTTCTTATAAAGACATTCGCTATTCGATTAACCACCTAAATTCAAGCTTATAGTCTATCACTCCGTACTTCAGTTTTCTCAAATTGCTCATTGAAAGTGAATCGACTTGGACGGCTTGAGATCTCTCCCCAAAACTTAAAAATTTACTTGGAGGCACATTAAAAAACATCCCTTTTGTTTTTTGACCATGCTGTTAGGGTTAACCCAGATCTTCTAGCTTGAATGCTGCTGGTTGGGTTTACATAATTTTTGTATCTTAAACTTACCCATGCTTGACTGAACTGTGCTCCATGCTCTCTTTTCCTTGGCCTGTTGGAAAAATACAAAACAACAATCATTAGTCTATCGTTTTCAAGTCAACGAACAGTTTTCGATCGATAATGAAATTAAATACTCTGACTTGCTAAATTTAATCAGTGGATCTAACAAAAAGATAGCAACACTCGGTGAAGCCCACATTGACAATAAACCTACTTGCTCAACTCGTTTCAATGTTCCGTGCGATGTTCCAATTACTTGCAGACAATTAATCAGATGGTTGGCGAGACCGGCGTTCAGAACATAGAAGACTCACTTCCTATTCAATATATAATTATATATTTATCTTGGTATTGATAGGTGAGTTATTAGCGACTATGACGTCCGTCTCGATTTATCCGAATCATCTTTTTAGGAATCCCGATCATAATCTTCATCCTTTTATGGTAGAAATTATTGAGCCCCTTTATAAACCTACGCGCTCTGAATACGGACTTCACCAAGACGTTTGCTTTAGAGAAGTCTCGTTTTAGACGGACCGATTGAAATGTTAGCGATCCTGGGAAAATGAGATTAGCGTTTGATTTGTGTTCGCTGCCGAATAAGATGCTAACTTACCACACTAAAGTATTAGAGCAGCGTGTTTCTCCTTCTCAAGATGATCCTGTTACTTAAGTTAAATATTTGTAACTCGGTGAAAAGTTTTGTACTTGGGCGTGGGTAGATTGAATCAATATTGCTCGTAATTACAGGCCGACGCAAGTCGTGATAAAGCGGCTGATCACTAATCAAATCTTTCGATATTAATTAAGAGTTAATTAGTTTGTTAGCGAGATCAAGAGCTCGGCCCGTCGCCTGTGGAGTATTTTATTGTGTCAGCCAGGCACGAGTGATTTCTGTGCTGACTCCTGAGTGAAATCATGCAAAGTACAAAAGAAATATCGTCGAGATACTGCCATGCAGACTGTAGATTCCTTCAAACACAACGCATCAATTCTTACCTTGTGTCAGAACACATAAACTCGACTGTCATTTAAAAATGATAGTAGACGTCCATGCCGTTAATAAAAATAAGACTTATTGCATTCTGGTGCGCTATGATTTGTGATCAGGTAAAATCAATAATCGAATCATGAGGACAGAAGGATCTAATTTTGAATCAAACACGCTCATACTAGCATTTCCAATCCCATGGCCAGATCAAGATGGAGATCACGATATAAAATGCCGGAACTGGCTCGAGTTGCAGCCAAAGATAATCAATTCTTTAATCAGATTTTCTTGGATTGTAACGAGATCAGATTTCAACTCCCAGCATTAACAAATAAGCAGTCTGATTAGCTTTGGAGATAGAAACTTTATACGAACATGCAACAGCTATCACACGCGATTGATTGATTGTGATTGGCCATTTTAGTGGGCTGTACCTTTGCTGTGCAATTTTTTTGCAATCAATTGAATCAATCATACTTAACACACCTGCGCAAACGTCCAGTCATTCCCGTATTTCTTTTTAACGGATCATATACTACAGGTCTCTGCGAGATTTACGAAAAAGTGATTTTAAGTTCAAGCCAAAAAAAAAATGGCACATTGCGTTTGTAACATTTTCAGGAAATAAGGAAACATCCAACTACGGGTTATAGTGCATGAGTTCTATGCCATAGAGCCTGGGTGGCTATTTGTTTGCTTCTTGCTTTTTGCTGTCATTGCAAGGAAATACCTATAGCCGCATACACCATTTTATTATGATGAGTTGCCATCGAATTTACACGCACCACAGGTAACGTAAGAAAGAAGTTGCCAGTCTTGGCTATAAGTTATATACCTTTGGCGTAAATCTGCAGCGAAATTACCGCCTTCGCCTCTCCATGAATGTTGCGTGCAATCACGGAATAGGCGCCGGTGAAGTCGAGCTTGGCCCTTGGGATCTCGAGACGGTATTGAGGTCCGTCGCCAAGCCGCCTAAAGTGGGGAGCGTCGCGATAGTAGTCCGGCTGGAAACAAACAGTTGAACTTGGTAAGGAGTAATATGGGGACAAGAGAACGGGAGAAGTAGCAGTAGCTAAGGCTTTTCGTCGACATTGTTGCGTTTGGACGGTTTTCCTGATCAGTTGAATCATTATTCAACAAAACAATGTGTGAGAAATTGAGTGTCATAAAGGAACTAATGCCTCTCATTTATTTATTTTATTATTTTGTGTTTTCCTCCAAGTGAGTGAATACATTGAGTTAAAATGATTTTATACAGGTCAGCCTTGATAAAATATAATTACACCAACTTCTCGCAACGAAATACATGTGGTAACGACAACCATTTTCACTACAACTTATGGCTAAATATTGAATGTAACCATCCTTATTTTGTTCATATCTCATCCAACGAAACAAATTGAACAGACGTTAAAATTACATCTCGCAACGTCCGCCAGGGGAGCTGTAGTTCATTTTCAGACATGGCAGCATTTTAATGTCAACGTTTGATCGAGTTCAGTTGATGATTGAACTATTGTTACATTCGGGTGTCTGTTAGGAAGTGCACGTTGTATTTACTAATGAAACCATGCTCAAAGATTCGTCAGTACTCGTAGGTTCGCGTGTTCCTGTGAACATAATTGTCTTCCTGTTCCTATACGACAAAACGGCTGGAGTTCGACCAAATGGCTGCATAAAGATGGCGAGAACGTAAGTTATCTTGATAATTCTGACAATTCGCAATAAGAGTTGCATTTTTTCCTTTTCTGTAGAAGTATTTCTAATGCGACGATATGCACGACATTAGAATATCCGATCAAAGCTCTGAGCAGCTTGATACCATGCTAGACTGAAATGTTGATTCCAGCCAAGCACGCGTATCTATTGCTTGCTTATAAATATCACTGGATTTGTAATTCAATTTTCGAAAACACCATTAATCTTCAGTTGAATACGAAAGCATATTTTCATCTCAAACGGAAACGCGTCATGAAACGATTAGTATTCGAAGTGGCCAAAGACATCTCAGATGTCTACACGATTACCTTTATTGTGTATACACCTATTCTTGACAGCGAAGCTATTTCAAGCGAGCGATCACCTGGTTGGTAATTGCCTCCGTTATCATTAAACCCATTATTATAAATGCAGCCCGATGCAAGATTACCGAAAACCTTTTTTTATCCATGCAATACTCACAGTCGTAAGCTACCTTACTTCTATCCGCTATGCAACAACTTGCTCCTCACCGGGCTGCAGCAGCCAGATGATCCTCGAAAGGACTGCCTCGCATTGGCAACACTTGCCACGTTATATTGAGCACATTCCAGGAAACGTCGACAACACAGTCTTGACCCACGCCTTACGTCATCCGCCAGCTTGTGGCGTTATGTTTTGCTCGTGAAGTGATAGCTAATCAGTATGCATTGGCATGTCCTAGAGCAGCATGTATAGGGTTGTTCTGAATCCCATACGAAGTCTAGAAAAATATAGTGTACAATGATGTTCGAATGAGAAGTGAGCAGGGGTAACATGTGGTGAGTTGCTAGTAGGTAGCAACTTTTCAGATAATAGCCGTAGAGTATTTTATATGTAAAATAATTGTCATTTGCTAAATGAATAAGATCTATTCAAACCTTGGAATAGATTCAGTACTGACTCTGTCTGGCTGAATAAGGCTTTGCTCAGGTGGCTGGACAAATAGAAATGGTTTGTTAAAAGTGATGTCATTTGGTTTGAATACAAATGACAGCTCTGCATTGCTTGTGATGCATTGCTCTTCCGCAGGACGTTCGTTATGGGCGTTAAAAGAAGGAAGAAAATAAGGAGAAGTGCACTGAATTTTACATATTTTCAAAGACGTAGTCTAAGCTTCGCTTTTCGAATTGGACATCGAGTACGTCATTGCCTTCAAACCTCTCTACCGGATAATTAGTTTAGTAATTTAAAATAGCTAATGAGTTGGAAGGCCATCTTTTCACTCTATGAATGTGTAATTTGGTCCACCAATTGTTTGATCAATTTGTACCATGCAACAAGTTTTTTTGTTTTCGCAATCGTACGTACAGGACGACTAGAGTGGTCGCGGTAAAAGAATTGTGTTGTTTTTCAACCACCAAATATGGAACGCGGAATGCGTCCTTGCAAGGCTGTTTTCTCGCCGAGTTGTTTAGGTGCAATCCGTGCGATTCCGTAGCGGCTCGTACGATTTTCTGTTCTCAAAACTTCCACGATTACCTTTTCTTAATTTATATTTTTGTCTACACATAAATTTGGCGAACATTTCGCTTATCTCATTTTGAAAACTAGTACAGTCAGAGTGTCTTATACCTACTAAGTGAAAATAATCAGCAATATATATTTCAACGAGGTTATGACTTTTGAAGGCCCACTCGCCTCTGATTTCACTATCTGTCGATAGAACTTTAATGTAAGCTAATAAAAATATCACTATAGCTCGCCAATTTCCAACGCAACACACCTATGCAACATTGTACATCGAAATCTAATTACAATAAAAATTGCTTTACTGAATAAAGTTACACCCAACTCAACTATTTCACGCTCTAGATATGGGCCCACTGGGACCCAAAACTAGCCATCTCTCATCCAAATAGGGCGCATCATTGAACCGCATGTGAGAGAATCTCACAGGTGGCATGCTCCGACTCGCAAGACAGGTGTGCAGAGATTTGATTCAAGCCAAGACATTACGTGTTGTACATGAGGCGTTGTCAATTAACATCACTTTACATAAGTTCTGTGGGATAAACTAGGTGTAATGCAAAGAAAAAGGGGCAAGGAGTTTTTTGTTTTTGCTGATCCGCAGTCGAAATACTAAATGATCTGTCACATTGACTCGCTGTATTTGGGTTGCGTGACAAATGGACGTCGTATTTGTTTAGCCAGATGTACGATGAGATGAACCTGTCTCTTGTTCGAGCCCCTGTTAGGTCGAGCCGGTGATGCGGTGGCACAATACGAGGTACTAGTTACCGAGCACGTAACATCTTGCTAGGTCGTGATCTTTCATCAAATACGATTGTTCTGATATCCAGGAGTGTAATTGCAAGCGGTGAATTGATAGGTTGCTCGCGTGGATCGTGATGAGGAGTGGTGTAAGTTACAATCGGCAAATCATTCGCACTGGCAAAACTAAAGCTGCGAGGGAGTACTTATATTATAGTGCGTCAATTTGTCTACAAGCAGGGATGTAAACTGGATCATTCTCTGCTAGGTTTGTCTTCTCAAATGTCGGCGTAGCATATTTTTGTGCGGTTTTGCATGAAGGGTTTTTGTGAAAGCGTGTTACGACATATTTTAACTTTGAACTACGACCCGCAATCCCATGACCTTTCTTAACAATTTGAGATGAAGATGGTTTCAACACCAAACGTATCTTTCATTTCAAGTGATCAATCATGCGGTGACAGTCTCTTGACGGGGTTGTACCCCTGGAATTAAAAATACGGCAAACCAGATATGGCACCAATGTCTCCAGTTTTTGTAAATTTATAAGAAAATTTGACATTTTAGTCTGGACTGGTTACTCGATAATTCAACAAAAAAATATCGAAGCTTGCCAACTCGGTGAGGTTAAATATTATTTAAACGGCGGTTAGGATATTTACGATCCGTTAGCATTGTTATTTTCACGGCTTCAGCCAATCAGATGTCAATACTCTGAGATAACGGTCCATAAATTCTCATCCGAGGAATTCGAGAAACCGGTCCTCAGTATTTCACTCCGGAGGAAAGATGGATACGTTCAGAGAATCGGCGACACTACGCTCAAAAATTGCACCTGGCATTTTCTTTAGGAAACACGATGTTATTTCTCTAGTTTTTTCCTTCTTAAATCTAACAGCTGTCAAAATATTTAAGTAAGGATGGCATGAAATAACCCCTACAGTCTCGAGGATAACTACATCACTTGTAGTTTACATAATGATAAAGCGTCTTTCGCTCGCTTGCATTTGGACCGCACATGTTTGCAAATTAAGTTGGTCCAATGTGCTCAAATCAGAAATAGTAAAATAGTGTATTAGATCCAGGTGTTTTGCTGGATTCGTGGTCAGAATCCATGAATCAGACGACCTTTGTTTATGGATGTCACCGATTACAGTACTCAGTACTGTATATGGGGAGAAAGCATAATACAAGACATTCGTGATTGTTTTCTTTCTCTTAAATGCGGATTCTCACAATGATTCGGCTCGTAATTGTTACTGTTTACAAGTAAACCGCCATCGTCACTCTAAAGTGCTATTGTTACGGGGAATCTATTACGAAGTCAAGTAATAATTGAAACCATTCACGTTTGGTTTGGTTTTATTCTTGCTGAGCAAAGGAGCAAAGCGAGTTCAGTGAGCTAGCTCGAAGCAATAGAAAAAATTGTTTTTTTTTTTCTGTTGATGCTATTTCCGATGTTCATTAAATATCCAAGAAATCTTTCAAATTTCTTCCAAGTGCGTTTGTATTAACGACCAATTTTAAAAGTCTCACGCTTTTCACTTTCTATATTTCAAAGCTATGTTCAATACATTGTTCTATACACACCAACGTAGCCTCACAATTTCAGTGTCATTTCGTGCAGAGAATTCTAGATAATTCCTATTGCATGTCAAGTGCTGGTTGTCAAAATGGCCACATTTAGGGTCGGTTTCACAAGTTTTTCAGCCCTGGATAAGCTCAGAGTTAAGAAAAATGTCATGTTAACAACCTATCAGACACGATGAACTTCAATTTCTTCACTGGGATCTGTTAATTGTGGTCTGGTTATCACAACTTTTCGAAGCCTCATCCCCAGAATCAAAGCACATCCGTAGCTCCTTGCAAACCTGATGAGTATTTACACGCTACGGTACGTTACTTTGATACTCTATCTTCAATTATCCTGCAGACATAGCGGTGAAGAAAACCTGCATGCTTGCGGTTAGCTAGCAACTGCAACTTGCTGGATAAGACGTGTGCAGTCAATAATTCAGCTCCAGTGGCCGCAAATCTTACAAGTCGGCGTCTTGACACCCGTTTCAATCAAGATGAACTGCTGATGACTATAAATACTTGCCACCGACACGGCTCTTGCCATGTATTTATTGTTGCTCACCGAACTGTGTATCTATAAATAATCACGTTTATTGTTGAAGAGGGATGATCACTATCTTTACAAGAACTTTTTCAGTTCTGAAAGAAAATAGGAATTTGATTACAAATCCCCAACTGCAAGCCATAAAGACATGGTTGTCATGGACCACGTTGAATAATATTAATATGTGTGTTAGTTTTTATTTAAGTCCGAAAATTCTCATTCTGTGTTCAGAATGAGAGGTACTTAGCAACTGTAATGATAAAGTAATAATCCTCTAGCAAATAAACGACTGTCAGTGAAAAACATATTGAAGTTATCCCTTCACTCAAAAACTTATAGCGTTTTTGCTACGTTTGGAAGCAACAAAACCTATTCTCAAATAAGAACCATTTTCATTCAAATTGTATCCCATTCAAAGCTATAAAAAAATTTGGACACAAAAATAAACGCTTGAATAATAATTGTCATACAAACGAGCGAATAAATGGCAGCAAAGAAAACTACTTCTTCAGCTCGTTGAGAGCGTACACAATAGAATGCGGAAGACGAGCATCTGAAAGCATCGTTACTTCTGAGCCGTTTGTTGAGATCAACGCTCAGATGTGGCCAAACATCTCGGGCAAAATTGCCAGATGCTGCATATTATGCAACGCACGGATCGATTACAATGATTTGCCGACGGTTTGAACATTCATGCTCAACTTACACAACGAAAACATACATTTTTATATTTTGCGGTGAATTTTCCATACATTGTAGCACAGGTACCAAGTAAAAATGGTAAAACACCAGAGGATGTAGCCTTCGTAGCTTTAATTTAACTCTACCGAAACGTGGCTTGCAAATAGTGCTCGAACCAAAACCTTGGCCTAGTCAATGATCGAAAAAACATCACTTTTCCGTTTGAAAAGCTTGGAAAGCAATATCTTTCTACATATTGCTAAAAAGCGTTCCGTCTAGAAGCCCACAGTATATAATTGATGCATACTGCAGTGCAGCAGACTCGGGCATGCAATTTGAATATGCTACCCCTCATACGATCGAGTTTTTGCACTTGGTATGCAAAATACCCAATCTATTTTCTCAGCTCGTCTGAGTTTGTCTGCACATTTGAAACCTGTCATAGCAGTTTAATAAATAGACGCACTCAGACTTCTGCATCGAGCACCAATGCTCAGCCGATACCTTTCATCTGCATGTACAAGGAATTTGACCACGGATTTTTTATCAACTTCTACATATAATATTTCATCAATGATCCTTCGCCTAGCCTGACAGGCTGGTAGGTATTTAGTGTTCGCTTTAATTTAGTTTACTATTTATCTTGCAAAAGGTCCAGCAGTGGCATTATAATTTTATAGGCCATTGCCACGCTGAGAAGTCGATGACCGACTTGAAACACATCCATCGTTTAGCCATCGGTCGTCGGTTCAGGTCAATTTCAAATGCTAATCATTAATCGAAATAGCGACACTTAGTGCATGATGAAACTGTGAGGCTTTAACCACTACACTTGGAATTTGTCTTGATCTTCAACACTTCACAACGTGACTTAATGCCAATCAAAGGTTTGTGTCCATACGCACTCCAACAGCAGCTATGTCAATATCTTCAATAAATTCTAACTCAATAAATTCTTATAGATTGTAAACATTATTTGCTAAAAACTGATCTCAGATGAACCTCAATCTCTTCAGTCTTCACTCAAATAAGTGTTCCCAAAAAAAGTAATCTTTATTACTGTTCAATCTCGCACACCCCACGTATGATCAAGTATGTATTAAGCTATCTTGACGAAGACAATAGATTCAAAGACACAGTATGGTTCCCTCACATCCTTGATCGTGCATCGAGCCTCAACGTATTGGCGAATATCGGCCGCCCAGATCTAAGACTAATGCGAGGCAGCATCAGCTGCAGTGTCCACACATTCATCTGGTCGATTTTCTAGAGTTGCACATCCTGTTGCCCGGGCGATGCTGCATGCACTGACAATACACACAATCTATCTGATTGATTGCCCGCTGGCATATCTCAGTCGATCTGTTCACGAGAAAGTGTGAGATGAAACAACCTTGCAAGGTGAATTCTCGAGTTTTGTTTTTATCCGGTAAACACGTTCTTAACTCGACGTCGTTGCAGCGAAAATGATGGACCAAGATCGGAGATCTTGAACTTTATGGCGTGGTTGGATCTTGGTTGGATAGTCTCGCGCCAGATCAATGCTCGACACTAATAAAAAGCTGTGTCGGCTCCTGATGTGCCGATAAAGAAATTCGATTTCTAATCAAGATCAATCACGGAGACATTGAGAGGGTTGCAAAATTCATCGAAGGAATTCAAGTTTGAAAAGCTCTTAACATTGAAGGTGGCCGATCAGCTGTTTGATATTTTATTCTCACATCAAATCGCCCTCGGGCCTAACGTGAAACTCTCTCGACTCCAACTCGGCGACCCTCCTCCTCCTCCTCCCCCTCCCCCCTCCCCTCCCCCCCCGCCCCTTTCGCTTGACCACACGGTACCTCTTCTCTCGATGACCGCTGTGTCCTGTGTCCGACGTCGATGTCACCCAGATGGACCGATCGCAGATCGAGTAAATATTGGACCGAGCGTCGCGTGTGTCGGGTGTGAATCTCCGATCAGATCCTCTGCAATGATCACTGAATGGACCCTTCCCCACCACAGACTTAATCACACCTCTCGGCTTAATAATCTCCCACTTTAGTGGTATGCATGACTTTTCTTTTATTATTGAGGCAATGCCGAGACGCTGGCCCGCAGACCGCGGCTTGAAACCCGTCCACAGTTCGAGCACATATTGTGTTCATGTCTGCGGTATGGATCTTGGCTCTCAGCTTATTTTGCCTACTTGCCTTTCATGAGTTATTGAAACCAATTACACTGTTAACAAATAAACAAGAATTGCTGCTGATACTTTTAAGTACTTGTTTTAGTAGATAAATTTCAACAGCTCATGTTCTACCTGGCGTCTCTGTACTCGAAGTACTAATCATAGATATTCTAATGCAATTGACGATATCGAGGCTATGTGAATCGGAGTATAGCCTAATTTTACAACCGTTTGAACATGTTTTACTTACTAGTTTTTCGGGCGACACTTTTTAATTAATAAATTAACGAACCCGCTTATTAAAATTAAACTCTTCCAAACAGATTGAATGCAGCACTAACTCTTGTTTTATTGAATACAAAATACCTGCATGCATATTATAATAAACTGGATCTTGTTTTTTTAAATCAGTTTGTTTATTTTTTATTCCTGTTTTCAATGTTGCACCATTTTTGCACAGCAATTTGATAAAATTGATTTCTGAAGGTCGTTGGGTCTTAACAACAAATTTTTAATATTTGACTCTAAAATGACCCACTTTTTATACGGGATATTTACTAGATATTTACGAGCTATATCTATAAGTTATAGATTAAAGACGCTCAGTGGATTTATACCTTGCATCTGCCTATTTTCTCAACCGCCTTGATCTTTCGATAAATAACTCATGAAGGTGTACTTACTCATCCAACTAAACGGCTTTGACACAGCGGTTGAAACGTTGGTTAAATTGACTTGAAACTCTACGCTGTGTCGTGTCAAGCCGCTAAGCAAACTGTCCTGCAGACATAATTGCATCGGACAACAAAAAGACATCACAATCACTTCCTATCAAAAGCCAGCGTGAACCGAATAAAAATTTAGTTGCTGTGGACTTTGGTCCAAGAAATTGGAAAGCATTCCATTTATAGCAACAAATAGCAGATATTTTTTTCTTAATCTATTTGAATATGTAATTCTATTTCTCACGATGCCTTAGTTGGGTATCGCAATTGACTTTCACGCCCTTCCTAGAGGACTAGTCGTTGCTTTTTTTCTGTATAGCATCTGCATCTTCATGCAAAAAAAACACCACACTCACTACACAGAGCATAACATTACTTGAGATCGAAATGAATATTTTACCTCTGGTAACTAGCAATTTATTTGCATATCAGGTGCTATGCGAGTGGTGCGAATCTGTTCATAATTCAGCTGCATGGTCCATGGCTAGACTTGATCCTCGACAACGTGTCCTGCAGCGGTGTTCTTGGGCTAAACATCGTATCAACATTACCATGTGCCGGCATGTGAGACGGATCTCACGAACCACCGACCGTTCCAGCGCACGACTTGTACACGGTTCAGATGGACCGGATTGCAGTTTTTTTGATTGATTACCGTCAATCTAGATGGACAGCACCGAGTAAATACGCCATGCAAATCAGATGAATTGCCATCAACATGATAAGTAGATCGAAATTATTCAATAAGTATATCATGATCGAAATTTGACTGTCAAATTGTTTTTTTTCTGTGACCCCTCGTGGGAGTTGGCAATTGTCTTATCTAATTATTTTAGGCATGAAAATGTCATATTATCATATTTCTTCAACTTCGCAAGCAATATGAAGCACAGTGAATAAAATGCATGTATGACAATGTCTTCCAAGTAAAACAAGAGCATTCTGTCTGCAGTTTCAAGTCAATAAATTCTTCAAATTCGACATTTTCATCGTGCATTAGTGACCTGTGAGACTGAGTTTGGAGTGATGACTCACACTCTGAGTCTCTTGACTTCTTGATCTACTTGATCGATGAACTTCGGTAGAACGTAGATTTATCTGGTTTCGGTAGTTACCTAGTTGGATGCTTTTAATTGGCATTGTATTAGCAAGTGCAGTTCCATATTAGGTGCTGAGGAATAATTAGGGGGCTGGCGCGTTGGTTCAAGGCAGAGACTTCACACGAAGAAGCCACTGCAATTAGTGTCCGTAGGTAATTGTACGCTGATTATTCAACACAGGTGGGAATTTTGTGTCCATGTAAACACTTCAAATTGATTTTCGGGTGTAATTTATAGTATTTTAATAGTATTATATATATATTTATATATTTAAATAGTAATTAATAATACTCGAGTTATTTTATTCACAAATGTTTACATCTGCCAGTGTCCTTATAAACATTGATCCTTTATGGCTTCAAATAAAACTGTTCTGTGTTACTTAAAAGTAAATTCACGGAATCAATTGCAATTCTGCAATTTCACCAAGGGGCAAAAAGAAAATTACATGTGTCAAAAATTTCTTGACTCACCAAAACCATGAGTTTAATAATGTAGCTTGTTTTATCAATAGCCTATCAACCTCACACCATAACTCAAAAGTAATTTTATAATCACCGCGTTCTATCTCTGTCCAGTTCCACTTGCCCGGAGTCAAACCCGGGTCTCTTAATAGTTGTCTGTATTGTTTATTCAGCTTTGATATGATTACTTTGGACGATAAGAGGCAAAAGCTAATAACAGTATTATTACATGGTCATTAAAGAGTAAATTGCTTCAGGATATGTTACACTACAGTATTGATATGTTCCAATATTAACTTAGCATAATCAAATCGAATGACGCGAGAACGAACTTGAAACGTCGGCTCAATTAATAGGTGATGTGATTTGGGTGGGAAGCTCGCTGATCAAATCTTAGTCTTTATAACTTAATAAACTTTATACTGCCAGTATATTGTGCGTGTGGGTTTAAATTACTAGCTATGAGTAATATATCTTATATACTATGATGGCACGCTTAAAGGTACACACAGAACCTGATGATTTATTCATGTTTTATACTTTTCCTGTACCCAGCTTCTACATTTTAATACACTGATGCTAAGTAAAGAAAAATTAATTAAATTGTATTCGTTCAAACGAGAACGCTACGGGGCTTTTAATTATTCCGGGTTACGTTAAAAGAAAATCATTTGTATGTAAAATCTAGATTGAATCCGGAACGACAGTTAGAGAATCGTGAATAATTGTCCATTGGCACGATGTCGGCGTCGTGGACTAAACTCAAAGTTTACCATAACCAGATTGTAAAGCACCGAAATCGCGCGAAACTAGTTTCTTTTCATCACACCCACATGGTCTAAATGGTGTTTGTCCGCACAATCCCAGCATGTAGAATGCATTCTAAGGCGTACCGTGGCTTCTAAGTGAATGAATAACACGCTTGTCTGGCCTATGCTCTTCGAATTGCTACTGCTACGACACTGAATCTAATAATGGCCCAGGCACACGCCTATCCTATATTACCATCAGTTATATATTGGCGTTGGAGCAACTACAATGTCTTATTTACATCCCGGTTGCATTGTTGCTTGTAGGCGATGCCGTATGGGCTGGAAACAGTTTATTTATTTATTATAATTTTGTTAAGAACTGAATGCCTAGGGAGATAAATATCTTCGAAATTAATTTTTACAAGCATGGGCGCCTTAAATGAATGCTTGGAATTCCTCTTCGTCTATCTCTCTAAGAGTAAACGACAGTGTTTAAAAATCGCCTGGTTTTTCATGGAAGGAATTTATATTTCTTTAATTGAAGCCATCTCTTCTGCTTGCATATGTGTAGTCAATTAATGCTGGTGATCACTCAAATGTACCCAGCAGGTTTGTCTGGAAAAAAAAGCAACAGTTGTTTCTGCGCTATTTTTCACCAGCACAAGTATCGATAAGTTATTCAATATGCAAAGAAACTAGTAATAAATTTTCTCCGAAAGAAAGATGATAATCGTCTTGTAATGAATAACGAATTCGGCAATAAAAACGCATTACATCGTCGGCTGAAATCATTAATAACGTTATAAACGTTCTTTACAATAGGCACTAAGAAACAATATCTTAGCTAACCTGAACAATAACTCTGGCTTACTTTTGAAGATCATGATTTTGATAAAAATCCCATGCGTTTTACATAACAATGGTATGTACCGTCGGCAATATTTGTTAAATCATTCACGTGCCGAGAAAGGTTTCTAACATTCTCAATTGGCATAACGAAAAAAAAAAACGGAGTAGCTTTTCTAAATACTGTCACGATATGTTATGATAGAATAATCAATTTTCACGCATTCTTATACGCCAGCCACTTCTAGGAATCATTTCTGTGGAATTTAATAACAGAATGACGCGATTAATTTATAAGAAAGGCAATTTATCCGAGTTTTGTTCGGTCCATATTGAGAGTATCGCAAAGCAATTTCTCTGCCATATGTAGCCAATTCTCTAATACTCCAAGCGAGATTACTATGATAGTGACTGTGATCTCGGGGCTTGTGGCTAGCAAATCCTACGGCCTCCTTTGTCTTGTTTCATTTCACCTCTACCAGTTATAATTACATGTGATTTAAAAAAATGTGCTTTCGAGTTTTGAGGAGTACGTGCATCTTGCAGACCAATCAGAGCCAGTATGTGTCTAAGCATCCCGCATCCCGATTTCTTATCTCATTACCATTTACTAGTTTTCATCTGGCTGCTATATATAATTATCAGATTTAATTGTGATGAATTAAGCATAACGCGTAATAAGTATGGGTCTTAAAAGTATGCAACTATACAATTTTTAATTTTTTTACTTAAAAATATTCAAACTATGAAAGTGTTTTTAATATCACATCCTATGTGTTGTGCTCAATTTCCTCCAAAAAATGAGAATGATAATGGTTTATAGAAGTTGTGGATCATCTTTGACCTAAATTATATAGAAAATAGTATATTATTACAACCAATAACCGAATTTTGAATATTTCCCCTCGTATGAGCTTCAATTGGTGCTCATTTCCTCCAAAAATCATTAGAGCATGCATGGGACAAACACCGTGGACACTGCATGTAACTGACAGCTGAACAGTTCTGACTTCAATAGGTCAGATAAATCTAGATGCATATTATATAAGAAACATTCAGAACCAGCACGCGTAAGCACATGTTATAAAACGTTGTGCGAGAACTGTATAAAACTTCTCTGCGTGCAATAGTGAGTCATTTCTTCCTCATAAGGGAAAATCAAGTCCAGTTGCGTTTAGCCTCGTAAACTTGGATTTCGCGACAGTTTAATATGCTATAATGTGGCCATGAGAGCACGCGGTCCATGGTCTTTACTCTTCATTTGTACTCAGAGGGAGCGTGCTGAGAGCACTTCTTGCATCGCTTATGATGCCAATGAAATGGAAAGTGTATTGCGGGAGAGCATGAGAGGCAATTTGGCACATCGTTTACGTCATGTTTGGAGAAAAAGTCAGTTTTTTTCCAAAAACTTAAACTTTGAATTACTAATAACTGACATTGACTAATGCACTTTCTGTAAAAATCAGTTCATATGATTATGATATTGATGATGAAAAGATGGCATGGGTGTTTTAATATTTGAGACATATCCTTAAATGTCTTCAGATCCTTGTTCAGTGTTCTATTTACAATTTGTGTGACCGGGGGTTATATTCCTAAAAGAGACTGTATAGCTTTATACTCAATAATCCGTTCTCTAAGTTATTGGATTAATTGCAATTACTATAATGCCTTTTATGTATTACGATTCACTTTGCATACTGATCTGTTCCGGATGTTTTTCTGAGTCATTGTTAGATTGTACGTCGATTAGATCACAATATATCAAAAATTACTTCTTCAAATGAAAGAAAAATTTTGAGAAAAAAGTAAATTTCTTGCACTGTGAAAATAAATAGAGAAGGTGTTAGTGGAGAACACCATATGGTTCCAGCAATGTCTTGCTTCCAGAACATCTTGGCTTATGCTCGCTTTAAAAAAATAATAACTTTCGGTTTGGCTTCAAGGGCTGTCAAGATTTTCAATTCTGTGTTTGGTAAAGACATATCGCAACGAATTCAAGAAGTTAATGAATATGCAAAACCCGGGCAAAATTTTCATCGGCTATTTGCATTTCAAATGGTCAATCAACTGCCCTTCACCCATTTGTTTATTTCACGCGTAAGACAACCTTTCTTAATAAAATATAATTAAAATTTGCTGAAATGTTTGCTAAAGGTGTTGATGTTTATCAGATCGTTTGCCAAATGCTAACAGGTGTTAGAGGCCAGATAACAGGAGAGCAAGCCCGCGAAGAAAGTACACGCATACATATTGTTGATGAAATTTGTTCTCAGCCACAACTATATGCTCATTTTAAAAGCCTATTATATAAGTTCTTGTTTGTTTCAATAATACAATGCCACCTGCTGTAAGTGCACACACTTGTAGAACGTATGGGTAACAATTGGTGTTTTTACTGTACCTCAGTTTCCACCCTTACGAAGCGACCATCGGGAAACGAAAGCTTAACACAAAAAACAATTACACACGAAGTTTTTAAGCGCACAAAAAAAACCCAGTCCAAGAAATCCGCAAATTAAATCACACGCCCAACGGTAAACATTCACCGCCAACAAATTTCACAGAATTTCATCAAAACAAACCACGCGCGCAGCATCCAATCGCAAAGCCGCGACGGTCTAAAAATAGCCCACGTTTCGCCCACCAGATAGTCGGCGCTAGTGCCCTTATGTCGGGTGAATCATTTCGCCGTGGCATAGATCACAGAATCTGCGGCGGCGGCGGCGGCGACGGCGGCGGTGTTCGCTCGCTGACAAGGCCACAGAGAAGGCTGTTGTACTGGCTATCAATGCGGCTTCACCGACGTCGCCGAAGACATCTTAGCTGGCTAGATGACGAGAGAGAACTGACCCGGTGGCAGCCAGGGAAAGAGGCTGATACCGGAGGACCCGCTAGCCGCTCGCCGCTCAGAGGGAGAGAGAGATATGCATCTTGTGCCAATCTTCGTTCACTTGGTTCAACTTTGCATGATGTGTACACGGTAGTGATTTTTTTTGTATATAAGTTTGTTGAGCATAATGCGTTGAAAAACTTTGCTTCCAATTATGTTGGCAGGAGTAGAAAAGATGACAGCTGCGTGAGTTGTTTTTTGCTTGGATTTGATTTTGACCTAAGGTTGGCGCTTGTGATGGTAAACTCTTTGATCTTTGATAAAATTTCTAAATGATTAGCAAATCTCTGCATGGGGGGAAGGCGTTTTTAATAAGAACTAATTTGCCCTAGAAAAAGTTAATTCGTAAAAAGACACGACGAATATCATAAAAGTAACATATTAGTGTTTGATTCGCTGTGTGGACGTATACATTTTATATATTCGATTTGATTTTTAATGAACTTTCATGTATTTTGTGTGATTCTGCACATAACCACAACACCACACCACCATAACACCATAACTATAATCAACCCCTCTAACCTAACCTACCTGGAACCTAAACCATGACCTAAACCCCCCTATGCCACGTCTTCAATTTGAGCAGCTAAATCATTCAGCATCTAAATTCCACCACTGCATTGTCACGATGATGAAAACATGTTCACCCCATGGTAAATATAGGTTTCCACCAAGTTAAATCAAACTTAATCCATCGCTGTTCGATGATCAGATGATAACATAAGAGCGCTATCATTCAGCAAACCAACGCCCCGACGACAACATGAAAAGACTCATTTGATTATAAAACATTCTGTTGAGTTGTATTCTCAGCCCACGCCCCAATGGCATTTCTCTTCCGAAGAGCGCCGTGGCGCACAGATGCACTTTATTACACACATTTGTTAGGAGGCACACGGAATTATGTTCTTGTAAAATGCGAACACCTAGAAAATATTCCAGTTTGTCGCTCGCTATGAGTTATATCTGCGGAAAATTTCTGCTAAGTTTATGAAATGATTGTTATGTTCTTTACAATCTTGTATGCATCGGCATATGTTTAAGTCTGTGTGTTGTCTCAAAAGAACAGCGCCGATCAGCAGGCCGATCGGTCAGCTATGATAAGATTTCACTCGGTGCATCACGGACTGCAATTTAGCATTTACATATTTGAAGAATGTGCATTGCAGCTTGTTGCGCCTTAATAAGAGACTGCAGACGTAGGCGGAAATAAGACAACTGCAATTATTGCACGGACACGTCAAATAATCTAGTACCTCTCTAAATTAATTTATCTAGATGAATTCATAAGTTACCATCCACTATAGAAATATCTGTCAGATTTGAACCAAGTTCATGCGTTAACTAAGGTTAAATGTGTGAAAATTCTAGAATATTTGATTTGCCAAAATTAAATATGACTTCCTCTTTTAACTTAATTTGTGTGACACAAGCTGCCATACGCAATTACTTCTCCTTCAAAAAATGAAGTTGCTTACGATAAGTCTATTTAAAATCCATTTTTATTCCTTTTCCATTATTTTAAAAGGAAATTGATGTTAAACATGGGCACAGGATACCACGGTGGACTTTGGCCGATACTTCTCATAAAAATGTAGCCCTAGTTAGTAACGATTACTGACGACATCGCAAGGGCGCCTACCTGCCAGCGTGACTACCAACTGGCAGTTGGCAATCTGCAATCGAACACCAGCGTTTCCTCCATGTCCCAGCGTTCTATGCTCTGGCCGCAAACAATGGTTCCTGGCAGACTCATCCGTGACCCACTATCTCAGGACACAGAGCTACAGCGAGGCGCTGCGCAGCGCAGCCCATTTCAATGCATCACGGTATCACGTTGCAAGGTTAAACAACACTCATCTGACTTATGTTAAGCGATATTTTATTTCGTAGGACTTTTTATCTTGTAAGGTTGAGTCGGAAAGTGGACACGCATTGTGTTTTGTTGTAGGTGTTGCGAAATTGAATTGACCTGTACCCCGATGTGTTGCACTGTGTTTTATACGTTGTGAGATGTTTTTAAATGCACTTGCATGAAATTGACCTGAAAATTTGGTGAGAATGCTGTCAGACGGTCGTAAATCGGTTGAGAAAATCGACGGAGTTTCATGCCTAGTCCAGCGTTGAAGTCTCCGCCGCTTTTTCTCCTGAATGTATCTCGTTCAGTTCAGTAAAGTGTTAACTGTGATAGCCGGAGCCAGACCAATCGTTTATAAAATGTACTCTTCGCTCAGAGCTATGGAGGAAAGTCTTTTTTACAAAAGAAATTTCCATTGGGGTTGATCTGCGTGTACTAGAATACAAGAAACTTAATGTCATACAGTTTCATAAAATCCCACTATCAACGAGCGACCTTAAGTCTTTGTATCCTATTTTTACGATCGACGAATGATCCTTGTGAAAACAGTCTGAGTAAACTCCAAAATGTATAATGTGTGAATCAGGTTCAAGTAAATAGGTAGGGAGTAGCGTCCAACTCAAAAACGATGGAAATTTATTACTTTAGAAAGCCGCAACGTTTTGCATAACAATCAAATCGCACACCAATGCATGCACCTCCTCAAGAACAAAACCGCGAAGAAGTTGATCATCGCTGTTACACTTAGCTCCACCTTTCGGAGTTCTTTTCTCATCTGAGGCCAGTAATCGATCAAGCAGTATCTTAGCCTGACATCAACTTTACATATACTTCTGTGGATTCAATGCATTCGCTTGTAAACACATGTAAATGCCTGTCTCACCTCTAAGATGTGTCTATCACTTCGCCAACTGAAGATGCAGTTCAACTCTCACTGTATCGGTGCTATACAAAGTTTTGGGTGTATATTTGGAACAACACCCTGTTGAATTCATATAATTTCAACCTGTTACGACGTGAATCAACATTCTAAGGCGCTGTATGTACCCAATAACTTACGAAATATCTTTATAAGTAATATGTTGGAAGCAGTTAATGTCATAGAATTTGTTTGTGAGTATGTCGGAAGGTTATTTTGATGAGACGTGTATTTAAAACAGTCGCACCATATTTGGAATGACTGTGACGTAAAAAGGTCAGGCGGCCTGGTGGCGCCTCATTCACCCGCCGCTGATATTGAGCGTATTGATTGTGCTTTCTACTTTTACTTGAAAAATCTACCTCACCGAAACAAAATGTGATTACAGAAATCACCCACACAGCTTAAACAAAACGTTATCACATGCCGATCAAATTCATGGCACTCTCATGTTACACGACATAGCAAGCAGAAAGATTTATGCAACAGTCACAACGGATTTGACACATTCTTCAATCACAAGATGTTCTTCAAAGATAAGTGCACCCCACACTTGGAACAAACGAAAACATAAAAAACAAGGACTTTCTATAACCTGACATGGCGCCAGTGAAACCATTCTAAAGTATAACATCAACGTGCCAAATTGATGTCAAATCATATTTTTCGATCACAGCATGGCATGGCTATGGCTAGCATAGCTGTCTTGCTGTCTTGCTTGCTTGCTCATGCTACCTTCACCTGTAGCGGCCAGGCGCCAAGCACGCTCGCGGGGCCCGCGGGGGAGTCATGAGCAATGAGCAATGAGTAATGGGCTCTTAGCTGGTACCTGCGAGAGGTCGTACCTCATCATCGGACGGCGTCGCACCGCCGGCAACCAGGCGCCCCGGCAATTCGCAACGAAATATCGCTCGACTCAACTCAACACCGGCCCCAAACCCGCGAAACAACTAGCTTGGCGTCACTGCGTCATAATCTCACAACCTGACGGTCTTTTAATGTCTTGATAACGCCTACAATTTCAGGGTAATTTAGTGACGTTCACTTGATTTCTAGTCAACAAAGTGACAGATTTCCCTGACAGAGGCCAGCGATAATTTGCATGTCAACCTAGAAGCTAAGTATCGAAATGCGACGCATGAAAGGCACTGTTTTCATTATCAATAAATCAACATCGTATAACACTGGCATTTGCGGCCAGCTCGGCATTATCATTTTGACGCAAGTGTGTCTTTGGAGGATCCTGATCCGATATGGAGCAGATCAACAGGTTTTCGTGGCGTGGCGTGGCGTGGTAGGAGACGGTGAAAACTGGCCCGTTGTGCGATTGGCCTGCGAGCCCGGTGTTGTTGGTGAAGTGTGACCCTCCGCCATCCACCGAGTGCCAGTGTGGCGATCTCGGCTCTGATGAAACGCCTTCGCGCAGGATTAACACTAAGGAGACTTGACCATCATCTTGGTTAACACGATCCGAATGTGTACGACTCGCAATCATGAAGGTTAAATTGATCCAATGTGTTTGACTTTAGATTTTAAGAGACACATTTCCGGATGAGGATCCTAGACTGACAAAACAACTAAAATAACGCACGGGACTTTCCTCAAATTCCATTCAAAAGTTAACTAAAACCTCAAATAATTTGATATTATAAGCGAAATATTTCATTCCATAATTTGTATCCGATCCGCGACTTCAACCCAGGAACGTACTTAACCGCTGTCTGGTATCGGCAAATTAACATCGATTCCACAGTCGATTGTTCGTATTAGATAGTGCTTAGTCCCGAACAGATGAAGAATCTGGGTTCAATTCTGGGTTTAGTACGGATACAAATCTTGCAATGGATAAAATATCGTTTCCAATGATAAATGACTATCGCACACTTGTATCAGCATTTAGGTTCGTTTCAAAATCATTGTTTCCAACAGAGCAAAACAATGATAGTACATCGAGACGATTTCAAAAGTCCTGGCTCCAATCGGGCCCAATCCCAAAAGGCATAACGGATCTTCAGCCGGCTGAAGAGCACAGCGTTGATCTCGTGCCAACAATGAGACCAGACATCAACACGCTCAGCGCGATCAGCCAAGTGATCTCCGAGGTCCCCGAGCGCAAACTGGCCCAGCCACATTTGTTATTGTCCGCGGTGAAAATGATCAGCGCATGTCGCCGCTCGCCAGTCTTTCGCGTACCTGTTCAGCGTGGTCCTAACGTCTTGTCGCTGTAACTTAGTAACGTTCTAAGGAGGCAAAGTAATGTCTTGACGACGGCAATAAACTACGCCGCCCAGCGTGCTTAATTGACACACGCACACACGAAATTTACAAGCCTACATCCAGCGAAGCCTGCAATTAGCCCCAGCTTATTGATTTCTTAGCGCGTGCTCAGTCAAATTTTCTGTGCATCCTTGTAAGCCGATCGTAAATTTGCAGCGTTACAGCATTTCATGGGTGTTTTCCCACCGCTTAAAGCTTCACACGGCTGTCAATGACGCCAATTTGCGAACATATGTTGCCCCCAAATCTCCAAACCATGTTTCACGTTTATGAGTTACGGCTCGGTAATGCGAAATCGTTCATCTATCAAAATTCGCTCATTAAATCGAGGAATTTTGCGTTGGCTTAAAGACTGCCAATATCATGCTTATTAGAGCTTCGCTACAGTTTCGCAGTTCCAAAAGATAAGATCATTAGATGATTCAATCGGCCATAGATGGGTTCACATGATCGCTATTGACTCTCAAATCATGCCATCTATAATGATCAGGTAATGAGAATCAAATCAAATCACACGTCATGATTGGATGTAATTTCGTTTGATGCATATCTGTCGGCTGTGATCGAAAACATCATGCTATGTGTCGATTGGTGTTTTGGTTCTTCACAGAACACACATTTCCATCGTCGTTGGTGGGCCAAAATGTATCCTAAATTGATACTGAATGAATGCTGAAGAGCTAATATCATGCTGATTCACAATGATTAGCGGTTATTATAAAACTTGTATGTTCCTATGTGTGGGTCTGAGGTTTTAGTGCTCGCTTGTGGAGTTAAAAGTATCTTGTTCGGGCTACCTTGAGGAAATCTCGAAGCCACCAGACGTCCGGCTTGGGGTCTCCAACCACCTCGCATTGGATAATGACCGTGTCACCCTCGACAGCGTCTGTTGAACGGGGTTTGGTCACCCAGAGAGGAGCAGCCGAGTATCTGAAAGCACAAGGTTGTTTTACAGTACGAGCACACGCTAAGAAATTCAGAGCAAGAAATCCGGTAGTCAACAGATGGCTTGGTCTCGAAGATTGCATAGTGCAGCAGTATTAATTCTTCACGGTAATTATGCTTGGATAAAACCGCGAATAACTATGTTATTACAGGCGAGAGCATGTCGAATCGGACAACATCTTGTGTGTTTTGGAAATTCTACCTCTTCTGATCGACAGCGTGAGCTAGAGCAATAATTCCTGCGTTTTTTGGTTTATGAAAATTATACAGTGTCTTGCTTTCATTTCGACACTGGCCGACACTGGCCTGGTAGCAGGGTAGATAGGCTACTATGCTAGCTCACATGCATTTCGATTTATTTTTTTTGCACGAGATCTGGTTCATCATTTTCAGATGCATTTACTCTATTTCTTAAAATAAAAGCTCGTGGGGATCCCAGAGGGTGTAATTCGTGACCGAAAAACGAAAAATTGACATTGTGTCAAGCAAGCAGCAAGACCCAAGTCAACGTAAACTCGCGTATTTTTTTCCAATCCTTCAATTCGGCAAATCACACAACGAAGCTTTCAAAATCGTGTGATAAGGAGCCTTACGTCACGTCATGTTCACTACTGAGTATAGGATGATACACACGACACACGTATGATACACATTACATGCATATGATACACACGATGGCCCTTGACACAATCTGAGCCTTCTGATTATGTTTTTTCTTGGTGGCTAATATGGCTTATGGCTTATGGCTTATGGCTTGTGGCTTGTGGCTTTTGACTTGTGGCTTATGGCTGAGCTTATGGAGGCAGAGTTGTAAAGCTATCTAGATATAAGAGAAGATACTCTCGAAAATTTGGTCTAGATTCAAGATGAGATCCTGAGTTTGAAAGTTATCTAGTTTTTTTCTTTAGTGTGCATTTTATTATTTATCAGCCCGCACACAAGGTATTTTTCCCTATGCGAGATTCACACATTTTACTATAATTATAATTATTTCTTATTATATTGAATTAATTGCACTATAAAATGTGCGTGAATAAAATGAAATAAAAATAAATTCATAAATAAATGAGTTTGGACTCGGCATCCAATCTAACGTCCTAAGATTAGGAAAAGTCACGGGTCTTAAGAAAGAAATGAAGATCACTCACGGTATCTCCGGGCCGAGCACCTGCGGCGGCTTGACCGACGCACGGGCCGACGTCGCGACGACGCGCACCTTGACGCTGGTCTCGGCGCGTCCCACCTCGTTGGTCGCCGTGCAGCTGTAGACGCCGGCGTCGCGAGGCGTCGCGCCCGCCACCGCCAGCTCGACTCCGCCGTCGTGGTCCAGCGTCATGATGGCTCGCCGGGACGGGCGCAGACGCACGCCGTCGCGGTGCCTGCAGGCCCATGGGGGCACGGGGGTCACTTGTTTGCACTTTGGTGCTTGCACTTGGCAGGGGGCGAAGCGATAGGTGGCAATCTTACCAGATTCCAAACGATATCTCTTAAAAAAACATATATAACACTAATAAAAATGACTTTTTTGCTTGCAAAATGGGTTTCATAAGGCAGGTACACGAGTTTATATAATCGTTTGAATATGTCATACTTGTAAGCAACAATAGTATAGTGCATTTGTAAGTTCGATTATCAACGTTTTCATTTTTTAAACAAATTTGTAACACTTGTTGAAACTCTGTCGCGGTGCCAGTCGCGGCACGTGGTAGGTGGATGGGTGGTGTTTATCACCAAGTCTTTATCTTAAATTAAGTCTTGACTTCAAAATTCGACATTTGGTGTAATGAACAGCTAATATGGTCTGCAGGGTAGTATGCCTCCCGCTTTACTAAGGAAAGGGTGCTACTTCCAACTAAGGATGCATCCTTCAACTCAGGGAAAAAAGCCAGCTATTAAGGTGCAATCGCCTTCTAAGGATGCAGCCGTCAACTAATGATTGCAGCCTTCAAATGAAGGTGTAGCCTTCAACTGAAGGTGTAGCCTGCAACTTGGGGTGCTATCTGCAAGTGCAACTAAGAGTACAACTTAGGACACTCACCACATGACACCGACGGTCGGATACGCCTCGACCTGCGCAGACAAGCGCAGTTCGCCGCCCTCGCGGATCGTCACCTCGGACTCGAGCTCGCTGAGGAAGTCGGGGGCGACGTAGGCTCGGATGCCCTTGTCGACGACCAGGTGGCACTTGCAGGAGACTGCCCCGTGGTTGTTTCGCGCCGTCACCGAGTAGCAGCCCGAGTGCTCCAGGCTCGTGTGGCTCAGCTCCAGGGTGTGGAAGTGTTCTTCGTTGGAGAACGAGTGTTGGTCTGTGGACGCCGCAGGGATGATAATTTTGCTAGGGAGATGCTTTTTTGGTGGACGCGTGGTTTTCTCTGCTTTCTTTGTAAGGAAATTCCGTGTTCGAGGACTTTTTTTTCAGTATTTTGTATAAAGAACGCATTTGAAATGTGTGTGGCTTGTAAATTTGTTACTACCAATCATTTTACCATCTAAACAACCCTTATTATTAGAATCGAAGTATAAGCATTCTAAAATTTTCGCCCATATTGAGTTTCGAGCCTTGATCTTCTCACCCTGCCGGGAGAGAGCACTATCCAGTTACGATATTCGGACAAGCAGCTAAGGGTTGATTATTAATATATTTGAGTTTCCTTAAGTTTATTTGAGTTTATTTGAATTATTTGAGTTTATTTGAATTTAATTGTGTTTATTTAAGTTTGAAGAACTCTCTACTCCAACGCTACCGCACAAAATCAAAAAACACATATTTACAATAGAAATACATTTTCTACAACAAAATATTTAAAAAATCGATAAGTAAATTTCGATGTTCCTATACATTACTCTTTTTGGTGAGCCAACGAAATTGCACACACCTCCTTTTGTACCTGCAGACTCACGAAAACACTCACCATCTTGAGTGATTTCTTGTCCATCTTTGCACCACGTGATTTGCGGCGCCGGCCGTCCCACCACTTGACAAGTGAGACGCACCGGATACGTCATCTGAACGCGACGATCTCGCAGTCGCATCGTGAATTGCGGAGGGAAGTCCGACGTGCTGCCTTGCTCATCTTCCGCGATACCACTGTTCACGAGGACACACAACTAGTCAACAAGCCCAACATCCAGAAGAAGCTCGCGCCGTCCACAATTCTGTCATTTCCAACTTATCTTTACCGTTTCAGATTGTTGTCGGCGATCCAGATCTTCGGATCGGAAACGACCAGCAGCCTGGCGAACGTGGAAACTCTTCCCTTCTTGTTCGTCGCCTCGCACATGTAGCGGCCGGAGTCTTCGTCGGTAAGCGCCTCGATGGACAAGCGGCACTGGGACCCGTTGAAGTCCGACGAGTACCGGGGGTTGCTTGGGTCCAGGTGGGTGCCATCTCGGTACCAGTGGACTTCCGGGGTGGGATCTCCTCGGACCTAGCGAGAACACGGGTTTCATGTTACCGTTGATTTTATACTCAATACCAGGATGGACACCAGTGTCCATGTTATACCATAAGAACACTGGACACTTTCAAAGTATAGAAAATCGGGCTCGATTCCTCGACTGGGCGGACAATTTCAATGGAAATGGAAGTAATAATTTCATATATCTTATTAGATTATGCAAGTTCCTACATTGAAAACTCATGATACAATTTAGTGTTGAGAAACCATGTGGCAGCCAATCATGCCTGAAGGGGTTGCTATTGATAGAAGGGAAGAGGGCGGTCGTGTACGTGTGGTGGACATTTTCCTCGAATGAGTTGGAACAAGGATAACAGCAAGATAGCATCTTGACCTCCAAAGACAGATGTGCTACTACAAATGTAGTATGACCAAATTGCGATTTCTCCTGTACCCAATGAATACTTCCACCATAGCACAAAAGTCACTGGAAATGCCTACCTACAAGTCTATCTAAGATCTAAGATCTTGTCCCAGATTTGATAGAGAGTGCACGCGTGTATAGAGCTCCGGTGTGCAGTGAACCGTATACGAATTAAATCAAGGCAAATCATTATGAGCCTTTGTGCAGGTATCGATTGTGACGAGAACTTGCCAAAAGATGGGAACTTTGTTCAGTGTTATACGTGTAAACGTGGATTTCATTATAAATGTAGTTCAGTAACTGAAAAATCTTATCGGTCGATGTCAAAAACTCGCAAAAATGACTGGCTATATTGCTACTGTGACGGATCGGAAGAACCGCCCTCGCCTGTGTCCGAGTTAAAAAGCATGGAGAAGCACTTTGCGGAATTGAAGTGTGATATCGAAAAAAGCCAACAATTTTTAGCTGACCGTTACGAAGATCTTATCCAAAAGGTTAATGCCAACAATGAAATTGTTACGTCGTTAAATAAGACAATTCAATCTCTCGTGGGTAAAGTTAAAGAACGTGACGAAATCATAGATAGTTTGTCCTCGCGTGTTAATGAACTGGAACAATATGGTCGGAACCGAAACATGGAATTCGGCGAAGTTGATGAAGACGGCACAGAAGATTTAGAAAAAGTCGTGATTGAAGTAGCGAAGAAGATGGATATATATTTAGAATCACGTGACATTGAAGCGGTCCATCGCCTTCCTGCGAAACGAGGAAAGACGCGAAGCATCATCGTCCAGCTAGCATCGCGGAAGACATGGGACGCGTTCATCGCAAAGAAAAGTAAGGTAGCAATCACGAATGACGACATCCTCAAAAACAATAATAAAACGAAAATTTATATCAATGAAAATCTGACACCTTATTACAAAAATTTGTTATGGAAAGCTAAATCAATGAAACAAGAAAAGGGTTACGAATTTGTATGGTTTAGATTCGGAAAGCTGTTTATGCGTAAAAATGAGCAGACCCCGGCTATCAGAATTATGAACGAGAGTGACCTAGAGAATCTCAACAAACCAGGGGCCCCACGATAATTAATTGGCAGCAGGATTTTTAGCGCATTGTACAGCTTTAATTATGGAGCAAGAGGTCGAACAGGAAACATTACCCCGCCTGAAAGCTATAAATACATTGGAAATAGATAATGATGTGTTGTGTACATTTGCTAATACTTTCAATGTTTTGTTTCTTAATATACGATCCATGAAATTAAATTTTGAACAACTGCTTGCCTACATAGAGCCTATGCTAAACAAGCTTTCCATAATTGTACTAGCTGAAGTTAACATAAAAGATCATGAGAGACAGCAATTTACAATCAGAGGATTCAAATTGCATTCTAATCTAAGAAAAACCAAGAGAGGTGGAGGTCTTATACTTTATGCTAGAGAAAGGTTGGATTTAAGAATTGCACGAACAATGTCTAATAATTTTGAAGGTATTCTAGGGACATGCACCCTAAACGATTGTAAAACAAATATATTAGCTGTTTATAGGCCCCCTTGTAACAATACAAGGTCATTTATAAATGAAATAAAAGATCTTTTTGATTCAATTAGTAACAAACAACAGATTTTACTGATAGGAGATATAAACTTAGATATAAATAATATAAAAAATGGAAATGTAATTATGTATAAGAATATTATGGCATCAAATGGTCTACGAAGATGTATTTACAGTAACACAAGAATCGAAATAAGACCTGATGCGATGTCCAAGACTTGTATAGACCACATTTATACCCGCGTAAAGAATATTAACAACACAATACATTCTGCAATTCTAGAAACTAAAATATCTGACCATTTTATAATCATGATTGGGATTTATAAAGCTAATAAGTTGATTAAATATGCCAAAAAAAATATGAAAATTGAAACAAAATGTTTAAATGAACGTAAAATATCTAAAGAATTACAGAAGATAGACTGGGGGCAAATGCTGCAGACAGATGACCCAAACCTTCTGTATGATCAAATATGTACTAGTTTTAATGAGATATATAATTTAGCAAAAGAAAGTAAGATGATCTCCAATGAAAAGTATTCGAGAAATTGTAAGCCGTGGGTCACTCCGGAGATAAAACGTCAGATTAAATATCGAGATAAAGTTTTCAAAAAATGGAGAAAAAATAAAACAAGTATGGACTGCAGAGCTGAATATAATAAATGCAGAAATGAAATTAACAAACAACTATTTAAATCAAAAATGAAATTTTACCAAAAAAGCATCAACGAATGTAATCAAGACATGGGAAAGCTATGGAATGTAATAAACAGCATAATCGGTAAGCAGTCAACAAGCTCTCCAGACGAAGTCATCAAAAAATATATAGGCAAAAGTCTAGAACCTGAAAATATAGTCGAAGAATTTGCTAATACATTTCTCGACGATATTCAAAATGCAAGACACGACTGTAGAATCAAAACTGCATTCCCAAAACAAAGTTGTTACAATAAGTTAAACTCGCTACACATCCGTAAATCGACGACAAAATCTATAGCTGAAATAATTCAAAATTTAAAGTCAAAAAAAAGTCCAGGTAAAGATGGAATCAGAATGAAAGACATTAAAACTATATCCGACAAAATAAGCCCAGTTATTTCAAAATTGATTAACCTCATGCTTAAAACAGGGACGATACCAAATGGGCTTAAACATTCGATTATAAGACCAATCTATAAATCAGAGGATCACACTAAATTCCATAATTACAGACCAATATCAATTCTTCCTGCAATTGAAAAGATAATGGAGAGATATATATCAAATCAACTAGTTTCTTATTTAAACGAATTTAAGTTAATTGATGAGAGACAGTATGGGTTTCAGAAAAAAAAAAGTACTGGCAAACTACTCACCGATTTTGCGGATTTGGTATACGGAGCATTAAATAAAAATTTGTGTGTCGCCGTGATGTTTATAGACTTCAGCAAAGCATTCGACACCCTTCAATATTATAACCTCCTTGACGCCATCGAAAACATTGGTATTCGTGGGCCTTTGCTAACATTTTTCAAAAATTACTTAAGTGAACGATTTATTACAGTAAAATATTTAAACCACTGTAGCAAACTCAAAAAATGTAAATCCGGAGTACCACAGGGATCCATACTGGGACCAATTTTATATCTTATATACGTTAACAACATGCTTAATCAAATCAAAGACTGTCATATTTTTCTTTATGCTGATGATACGGCGCTTGTAGCGATACACAAAAATTTTAAAGAAGCAAATGCAATGCTGCAAAAGGATTTCAATAAATTATTATGCTGGTCACATGACAATGGACTATCCATAAATTATAAAAAAACATGTTCAATGATAATTCAATCACCTTTTAAAGTTCAAAAAAATTTAGCTAACATTACATATCACAATTACGACTGTTTGCACGCTGCAGCATCAAATAATGTGTCAGATGCCTTTAAAAACTGTAAATGTAAGCAAATAATCAAAAATACTGATGAACATAAGTATCTGGGCATCATCGTTGACCACCAATTTAAGTGGGATAGCCATATAAGATCACTTTGTGGAAAATTAAGATCTGGTCTGTACAATATTCGGCTCCTAAAATACCATGTAAATGTAAAACTTTTAATAAATATATATAGTGCTTTAATGGAATCCCACATAAGGTACGGAATTTTGTCATGGGGACGAGCTTCAAAATCATTAATTCAACAAATAGTCAAAATTCAAAACAAATTTTTTAAAATTTTGCAACCCGTTACCCATTTAGAAAATAACAATTTAACCCCTAATATCAACATAATGTCGATCCAACAACTCCATTATTATACATTTGTACTCACCTATTACTTTTCAAAAAACCATAAATATTTTAGAAACTCAAAACTAAATACCAGGAACAAAGACAATATGATCATGCCCGACGACATCATTAACTCATATGGAAGTCAACAACGAAAATATTTAACTCCTTTTTTTTTTAATCTACTTCCAAAACAATTATTGAAAATTGAAAACTACGGTGAACTAAAACAAAAGTTAAAAAAATGGGTCCTGGAAAATGAATATTAACTTTACACAATGTTTCCCCTGAAGTATATATTTTGTTGTTATTTTTATTATAGATCGTTATTATATAATACTTAAATTATTGTTTACACTGTGCATTTTTTGATAATTATATTTTCCTATGTATGTATTGTCTGGACAAGACAATGTAAAAATTGTATTATTTATGTAATTTATGTGTCCCGCAGACAAGCGTCAAAGCTTTGTGGGACACAGATATCAAGAAAATAGAGAAACAATAAATAAATATTCTTTAAAAAAAAAAAAAAAAAAAGTACAATCTAAGCAATCGAAGGTATACGATACTAACATCATGTACACAGATGTATTTCCAGTTGCATATATATCTAGCAAATTCTCACCTGGCATTCGAGGCGGATATTAGAGCCACTCAGCGCTTTGAGTTGTCCTGGCAGGATTTGCACAAACTCAGGCAACTCCACTGTTCGGCCGACGGTGATCGGGGAGCGAGTTGTTACAGATTCACCCCATCCGTACCGATTCCTCGGCGTGATCCTGAACTGGTACTCGTTGCCTGCTTTCAAGTTGAATGCGTCGAAGCTGTTGATCGGAGAGATTCCCATCTGCAAATATAAGATAAGGGACACCGTTAACATCTCCTCAAGCCACGCTTCACACGAAAAGCGCTGGGAAATCGTATTCATGAAGTCTTATTGGACTTTCTGGCTCTGAAAATTTCGTTGGTTATTCCACGACTGGATGACTGAGTTATCGTGAGTTATCTGTATCACTGAGTCAAGTGCTTGTTACGACTTGCTGACCATGACAAAATATTTTAGTTAAAGTGATCCAAAATGTCTTTGCATCATTATCCAGTTTCTTCATCCTTCCAGTCTCTTATAGCTCAGTGTTGATTCGAACCTATATGATAAAGCAGACAGCACAGCTTTGCGAAGCTTCGGGAGAAGTTTGAGTTTGAGACTCAACATTCAATACCTAGTTAACTAATTTTTATGAAAACTAACGCGCTAAGATAAGGAAAAGACATCAGTCTTAAGAAAGCATTTTGTCTACGTTGTGTAACGTTGTGTAAAGTGTTTCTTGGTTCACCTCTTGCCACCTGGCGCCACCATCTTGCCCCAAGAGCCAAGCCTCGACTTTGTAGGCGAGCACAGGGATGCCACCCCTCGTTTCACCCTTCGGCCAGGCGAGGGTCAGCCAGTTCTTGCCGCTCTCGACGACCACGGGCTCGCCCCCGACAGCCGCGGGCACATCTGCAAGCAAAAAATCGAGCTTGACCTCGCATTTCCTTGATCGGTGTATGGAGGCAGGATTTTTTTTTGCGAAAGTGCATTGTGAAAAATCTTCGTAACACTTAAATGGTGATTTTAGGGATTTTTTTATTCTTGAGCTTGTTTGGAAGCACCATAATCAAAAACCAAATTTCTCTTATTTTTTAAATCTTTCTGATAGCATACTTTGATCGTCGTGTGGGTATGTATTTTCATTTTGAAATTAAGCTTAAAACATTGTTTTTCTATTTTATACTACCGAGTCTGTGCCACAGTTCAGATGGGATCAACACATTTTAATCCAAGAAAACGTTGAGCCTGTCTCAGCCTGTCATCAACCCTGGGGACTGGTACCCTGTCATCTATAATAAATTAAAAATTATATGATGTTTTCTATGTGGGTATTCAACACTTTACGAGACGAGGAAATTCTCAAAGTGTTTATGTTTTCCTGGAACATCGTCAGTTTATTGGTCCAAGCTATTTGAAAGCCTAGTTTATTTTCGGCGAGTCCACTCCCTGTTAGGTCGGGATGGGGCCATCGGCTGCTAGAACGACTGGATTGCAAAACCATTTTGCTCGATGTTTACAATAATTGGGTGAACTCTGTGCTCGATTAAGAATGTGGCGAGATTCGCTTTCGGGTCGTGTAAGCGTGGGCGATGCTAAACTATTTTAGTTCCTTACAGTAGAAAATATGTGGTGTTGGCGAGAATAGAAGCGGTACGATCTCATGCCAGCTGTATTAATAAGTGAAAGAATTTGGACCAATTTACTATCAGCAATAATTAAAAAGAAAAAGTGACCCAACTTTGCATGATAATCAAGAGCTGTTTTAATTAAATGTTCAGTGAAATGACGTCCGTCGTGTCGTGGCCGTTTGAGAAAACAAATAGTTTTAAGAAAATGTATATTGGTCCTTCCATATTTCACAATGCAAGCACTTCAGCGTGCACAGCTCGCACAGTTATCATTTCAGTGATCTATTTCGGTTGAAATGCACATAAAACACAGCTCGTTAATGGTCTGATGATGCTGGTAATGATGCAGTTTCAACAGTGAGAAATCGGTAGGAGAAAACTTGTGTAACCAGCACGAGGAATGAACTCGGGCCTTTTGGCGTTCCAGTCAAAAGTTTCACGGTCTAAATCTTCGTCTCTTTCCTTGTTTGATTCGAAATTTACCCCCACTTTAATCCTCCCTTAACAGTGGGAACGTTGGCAACGATTAATGCTTTATTTGAAATGTAACTCAGTGTTCTAAAAGACATGCAGTCATTTACTATAGCTATTAGCTACGATCAATTCATGGTTTCGGCCACGGGCAGTGCATTGATATTTGATTGGTTGCATTTTGGATTGCATCCAAACTTGCATGTATCAGCTATGACAAACATGTGACGGCCGGGCCATGTAAAATGAGGAACATACGCGTTACAAACGAGCTCAGCAAGATTCTGTTGTTATTTCTGACACCGTAATGTATGCCAGTGATAAGTGAAAGACGATAACCGAAGATATACAAGAATATTTAAGCAAAGATAAACCGAGTATAAATCGTACTAACTGATTGAAATCACAGTCAATATTTTCATCGAAACTCCTAAGAAAAACCGACTAACACGAGATCTCGGATAACATTGCATGGCAGTCAATCCCCGATTCTTTTCACAAACTGCATCTCACCTTGATAATCTGTCAGATAAAGCAGAAAATCAGAGATCACCGACTCCCGCTCGGCCCAAGTCTTCCTGAGCGTCTGTAACGACTCTTCCGAGTGCGCGGAAGACGCAGTGTCTTCCGGAAGACGCATCGCCGGCCGCGCTTGCTCGCCGCACACTGATCGTGAGCCGAGGTTCGCGTGAACCGCTCGAAATGAGTGCTAGTCTGATACGGGCCCTTCTTCGCGGACGCTGGCTAAATATATCCGGCGGACACCTTGTAATTCAGTGGCGAGGCTGTTCCGTGCTCGACGCTTACACGCGCTTCGCGAAGTGTTTGGGAAATTAGGTGAATTTACTGAATTTTAAACATCTGTCAGGTTTGATGTGTGCAAACTGAGAAGTGCAAAGTATTTATGCAAACTGTCGCGGATATTAACTTTCCCCAGTTTTTCTGGCTTGGATCTTCCTCGGTATTGGATGGTTATTACAATGATGACTTGAATTCAGAGATCAAAATTTGAAAAAACGAATGAAAATGATAAAACTAGGTATATCATAATATAATGTCAATGATAAAAAATCATACGACACTGTATTGAACCAAAAATGAACAAAAATGGACATTAAACGATTATTATTATCCCTTTACTAATATAATTCCTGTGGTTCGGTGTGTTTCCATCACTTTCTTATAAAAACTTGCAAATATTTTCCTATTCCTATTTTTGGTAACGCACTAGATACAACATTCTAAAACGCAGCGTCGGGAACTCGCTGTGGTTTGACCAAAATGGGCCTTTTTGTGGGGGTTCACCCACCAAATTGGAACACAATATGTTTGTGGAAAATCTTTTTTGTTCTAAGAAGCCTACGCAGAGCTGAACGGTATCTTAAGCATTACTTATAGAACTCTTGTCACCCTTCAAATCGTGACACAGTTTCTCACGGCCAGTGAATATAGCAAGACACGAGAGCAAACTCCATCTCGAGATCAAACCTCTTCCTATCGCCCATATCCTCTGCGCGTTGTTGACGAGTGGAGCTGTTATTTGTGTTCGCTTCGCCAAAGTGACGTACGTGACACAAATTGGCAGCCGGCCTGTCCAAAGTGTGGGTGCCAACTGGTTAGCTATCTCAATTTCACGCCCCGCACAAGATGGCGGCAAGGATAAAGTAGAAACCATCAGGAAAACCAGCCAAGAATATCATTGTAGATAATGGAAACAACATAATTTGTAACAACCAACGAAAAGATGAGACTTCGGTGTGAGTCAGGTAGAATTGAGTTAGTCACTAACCGGGCGCCTCCGCAAAAGCTCAAGTTTTCAAAGGAAAATGTCAGTTGACAGAATTAGATCGGAAGGTTTCGGTGCCAAGATTACTCACCCCTCAGCTTTGCGCGGTCCATGTCATCCCTGACGTCCCTCAAGATGGACGAAGTGTCTTGAGGATAGTGACTTATGCTCGGCGTCAAGGACCTTGCTCGTTGGCGAATCTGTGACAAGAATGAAGTATTTGTTTATCATTGAATTAACAAAAACGCATAAAGTCTTATTGATATCATGCGTGCAAGACTGTATTCCGCGTACCTGGACCGTGACGAAAGATCTGTCGCATCCGTACACGTTTTTGGCCATGATGCAGTAAGTTCCAGCATCCGAAGGCAGCGCTCGCTTCAACGTGAGACGGACGTAATCGTCGATGGTCTCCTTGAGCGATCGCTGGCTGTTTGTGATGTCCCGAGTCCCTTTCATCCAGATCACTGAAATATAAAGTCAATTAATTAAATTATATGTGTGACCAAGTTGCAAGAAAAAAACAACCGTTAAAACATGTGAAAGTAGAATTCCCACAAGAACAACTAAAGATGCGGCGTCGCAGATAATCTTCTCAAATAATAGCCTGGGACATGGACATATTGAAAAAATCCACAACAATTTCATAGCGGTTTTCTTCCATTTATTCATCATCGAAAGCTTCCTTCCGCGCCACCGAACTATTCGACCTACTTCTAGACTTCAAGTCGCCGTCCACCCTGAACGACACCGAAATTCTCTCCCCCAACATGACACCAAAGCGGATTTACTCGATACTTCCTCTCATGTAAAGCTACCATGGCACAGGGATCATCACGGCTTTACTCTATGTTTCCCCCATGTAAAGCCACCATGGCACAGATACGCGCCACCCAGACCTACCTCTGGGCTTCGGGTCGCCCTGCACCCTGAACGACACCGAGATGTCCTCCCCCAGCGTGACAGTCATGTCCTGGTCGGGACGCGACATGAACATGGCCGGACGGCCGCCTCGCACGCTGCCTGGCCGGACCACTTCGACGGCGGCGGAGGTGTCCACGTGGCCGAACGCGTTGACGGCGCGACACGTGTAGATGCCGGCCTCCGTGTCGCGTGCGTCGGCCACCATCAGCGTGTAGACGCCCGACTCCTCGAACGTGCGCACGCGTGACGAGGTGGGGCCGAGCGGCTCGCTGCCTCGCAGCCACGTGACGTCGGGTCGGGCTCCTCCTTTTGGGGTTGATACTTGCTTAGCTTAGGGTTGATTTTAAGTTGAATATGGTTAGGGTGGGCATCGCGCCATTCTGTTAATCAGGTCCGTGAAAGGTGCATCCATGTGTGGTATTAGATCTGATATTGTACCCAGGAGTTTCGATGCCAGTTATTGACTTGGCAAACAAAGTTTAATATTATGGGCTCACTTATAGCTTTCGAAAAAAAAAGGCATTTTCTACATTTCTCCCTTCAAGCATGCCTCCCCGCACGGAAAATATCTCTATTGGCTATTCTTTTATTTCCGTATTATCCATTTTTTAGAGTCCTTCGAGGTTTTCTATTTCTTATACCATAAATGTCTAACGTTCGAGTTCACCACTGCCTAGTTTGGCGTTTAAAATATGGATGCTCATACCATTATAGATCGTGAATTTAACTATGATAACAACACATTACGTTTTTTTCTTAGATTATACATTGATTTCGGTAATTAGCATGAATGTTGCTCATTTGCAGAGAGCTTCAAGAAGCGTGGTGAAATTTTTATTTACTACACTTGGTGCCACCGCATGGGATCTTTAAGTGTCAGTTTATTTATACCTTGACGGAGTCAAAACTACTAAAAAACTTTAAATTCAACACGTTGACGTCTTTAAATTTACAGAATGTGGTTGCATTCTTGATTTGTGAAAGTTTCATCACAAAAAAAAAAATCACTACAATTGGTGTACATAAGGTGGGATTCCAGTAACACTCGCTTCCTCGGCTGTCCGTACCTCGGATTTCCACCTGCAGCGCTATGGTTCCGCCAGAAGGCACCAGGTGGTCGGTGAGGACGCTGGAAAAGTGTGGGCGTCGCCCATCGCGCGCCACTCGCGCATTTCCCGACCTCTCCATCCGGCGCGTAGCCATGTGCGTGTCGCGGCCTGCAAAAGTCATAATTGAAATTTTTATTATGCATGAACTTCCTTTTTCACCCAGAAGGAAATATTATTAAATTGGAAATACGTATCACGCAAGTTAAGCAGGTCCATTTGTTGAATAGGTGACCCCTGTCAATGACGACAAATATAATATTTGGAAAAAAAATGACGTTTGGTAGACTTTTAGAGCGCGAGAAATAACTCATTAAATACTTCCTCAAGAACGTTTGATTTTGCTACTGAAGAGGAAGTGACTTTCTGCGCAGCACATTAATGTGATCGTATTACAGAAGAGACGCTATATGGAAGGGTGGGGCCCATCGGTATAAAAAATGCCTTTTATTTTTCCATTTTTTTGTACTTTTATGCGGTGTTAAGGGTTTTTTTTACTATGCCCTCATAGCCATACAATTGTTTTGTTGCAAGTTACAACACCAAAAAACAGCAATTTGTTTCGAACCAGTTAAAAATCTTTTAAAATGTGGCAAATTTGAAGAAAATACGTAAAAACCATCAGCACTCACCCTCGAACTGCACCGTGTGCGAGATCTGATCCGTCCAGACAGCGTTCTCCGCGCGGCACGTGTACTGGCCGCTGTCCGTGGCCCCATCCGGCCCGTTGATGGTCAGTCTGCAGACTCCATCGGCCAGCTCGGTCTGCTGGTAGCGGCTGCTCGGCCGCAGCGGCACGTTGTCCTTCAGCCAGGTGACGCGCGGCGGCGGTTGGCTGCGCACGCGGCACTCCAGCACCAGCTCGTCGTCGGAGAAGTGGTACACATCTGCCCCAAACACGATATTGTGGGGTACAGTTGCTTGGCGGGGGTTCGATTGGCGGTAGAATTGATTCACACACGATATTGAAGGCAAATTCTGGTACATTTGCAATAAGAGGTGCAGTGATATCGATCAGTGATCGTAACTCTTGAAGCAAATACATCGATTGATAGCTAGGAAACTGTGGAAAATGGGAATTAGAATTTTTTTAAATTTATTTGTATTTGTCATTGCAAATATCTCGAGTGTGGTATATGGAAATCATCACAATTTTCAAAAGAACTTCCTCGTGCATGCGCTCAAGACTCTGAGGAATCCAGTGATCAGAATGAAACAATAACTTTCATCAGAAATGTGTTGTAAGCAGAAGAGTATAGGAATTCGAAGGAATCATGGCTTCATAATTTTTATAACCTTTTTAACTGGTTAACTGGTTAATGCAAAAGATTCTTTATGCTACATGCTGGACGAGTTGCCCACTGAATTAATCTTTCACTTTTTTCTCCTGCATTTCATGAAAAATTTAACTTGAAATATTTAAAATACAATACGATCAATGAGTGTAAAGACAGATTGGTGACCGACCTTTGATTCCTCGCGTGAACGTCGGCGGGAAGGGCGCCGGTTCGAAGCCCGAGAACACCTTTAGCGTGGCCGTGGTCGACGATTCTCCGTGCACGTTGCGCGCGACGCACGTGAACTCGCCCGAGTCGCACGTGGAGGCGTTGAGGACCTCCAAGTGGGCCAAGCCGTCCTCCAAACGCTGGCGGTACTTCGAGGAATCCCCTATCGTTCCAGAAACTTGAGTTTTTCCAACTAGTCTTATGACTTTATGACAATACTAATTATTTACTTATTTGTTATTTTTAACATTCATTGCAGTTGTTTAAATTAATCAAAGACCCTTTTATAAATTTTAAATAATTAATATCCCTACACGAAAAAGACAAGACACCCCCTTTTCCCCCTTTACCCCCTTTTCCCCCTTTACCCCCTTTGACACCCTCAAAGTTTTAAAAACCGTGTTATTTAACACTAGCCCTCCCTAACTAAAGAAGACAAGAGAGACAGTTGAAATTTTACCTTGTCGTATCTGCAAAGGAAGCCCGTCGCGCAACCACTCTACTTTCGGCTCCGGACTTCCCAAAACACTGCACATCAGTTTGATGCGAGACCCGACGGCAGCCGTGCGATCGGTCAGCCGCGTGCAGAAAGTTGGCTTCTTCTGGGCGTCACGATGACCAGCCTACACAAATAACGAGAATTACTTCACATTCAAAGACCAAATTCAAAACCAAATGGTGTAACTCATTATCACAATGGTACCTCAGTACTTTCTGTAGCCCTTGACCGTCTCGACACACTGCTGTCAATCGAGAAGTCCTCCGAGCTGTTCCGACTGGAGTCGTCAGCTCTGGAACGCGGTCGAATCCTCGGCGTCAACGTCGACTCCGTGTAAGTGTCGCTAGACTCCAGCGAAGCGTCCGCCCAGGGACGATGGTCGAAGCTCTTCGTCTTCCGGAGCCGATTCGTCTCCAGTGCTTCGACTTGAGTATCTCGCTGTCTGCGTCGCCGCGACGCCGCGCTCTCTTCAACGACGAGAGTCGACGTCGACGAGTCGTCATCGTCAATAGTCCGTCGCCGTCTGGCGGCGTCCTGGTCGCTCGTGTCTTTGGCGGTGGTTGTGTCTTGGGACGCCGACGATATGTCGCTGACCGACGCCGTGTTGGCGTCTGAGCTGAGACGACGGCGTCGACGGGGCTCGCTAAGTTCGGTCGAGGTCTCTTCGGAGATTTCGGTGCTGATGCGACGACGCCGTTGGGTTGGCGCTTCTGCTTTGACGGGTTCCACGGGCGAAGAACTGGAAGTGTCGGTCTTCGCGGTTGGTTCTTCCTTGGAAGTCATGGACTTTGTTTTCCGGTCTTTTGGCGAGGTTTTCTTTTGATCGGTTAGAGAGACAGAAGCAGCTTTTTCTTTATTCAAAGCCTCTGTTTTTTCCTTTTGCGCTTGTTCTTCTTGCTCCTTTTGCTTCCTCAAGTTCTCCTCTTTAATTTTAATTTCTTCTTGCTCTTTTTGCTTCTTTTTCTCCTCTTTCTCTTTTAACTTTAATTCCTTTTTCTCATTTGCTTTCTTTGTCTCCAATTCCTCTTTAAGCTTAAGTTCATTTTGCTCTTTTTCTTTCTTGCTCTTCTCTTCTTCTTTTCGTTTCAGTTCTTCTTCCTCTTTCTGTTTCTTTTTTTGCTCCTCTTGCTTTAGTTTAAGCTCTTCTTCTTCTCTCTGCTTCTTTTTCGTTTCTTCCTCCTTAAGCTTCATGTCCTTTTGCTCTTGTTCTTTCTTTCGTTGCTCTTCTTCCTGCTGTTGGAGTTCTTGTTCTTTCTTTTTCTGTTTTTCTTCCTCCGGTTTTAACTTAAGATCATTATCTTCTTTTTGCTTCTTTTTATTTTCTTTTTCTTTTAGCAGAAGTTTTTCCTGCTCTTGTTCCTTAATCTTTTTCTCTTCCTCCTTTTGTTTGCGTTCTTCTTCTTTCTTTTTCTTATTCTGTTCTTCCTCTTGAAGCTTTAGATCTTTCTCCTCTTGCTCTTTCTTCCTTTGCTCTTCCTCCTTCTGTTTTGATTCTTGTTCTTTCTGTTTCTTTATTTGCTCATCTTGCTTTTGCTTAACTGCTTCCTCTTCAATCAGTTTATTCTGCTGTTCTTCCTCTTTGCGTTTGAGTTCTTCTTTCTCCTGCTCTTTTTTCCTTTTCTCTTCCTCCTTTTGTTTTAGTTCTTGCTCTATAAGTTTCTTTTTCTGTTCCTCCTTCTTGAGTTTGAGTTTCTTCTTCTGTTCTTCTTCTTTCATCCGGTTTTCTTCTTTTATTTGCTCTTGCTCTTTCTCTTTTTTCTTTTGTTCATCCTCTTTTCTCTTGAGTTCTTCCCGTTCCTTTTCTTTGATTTTCCTCTCTTCTTCTTTTAGTTTTAGTTGTTCGTCCTCTTTTCTCTCATTTTCTTTTTTCAGTTGCTCTTCCTCGTTTCTTTTACTTTCTTCGTTCTCTTTCTCCTTTCTCATTTCCTCTTGCTTATGTTTCAGATCTGCTTCTTCTTTCAGCTTCTTTACTTCTTCTTCCTCCCTTATCTTCAACTCTTCTTGCTCCTGCTTTTTCTTTCTCAATTCCTCCTTCTTAAGTTTAAGATCTGCTTCTTCTTTCTGCTTCTTTATTTCTTCTTCTTTCCTTATCTTTAACTCTTCTGCCTCCTTTTCCTTCCTTCTCGTTTCTTCCTCTTTAAGTTTGAGTTCTTCTTCTTTCCTCTTCTTTTCTTCTTTTGCCTCCTTTATCTTCAGCTCTTCCTGCTCCTTCTCTTTCCTTCTCATTTCCTCCTCTTTGAGTTTGAGTTCTTCTTCTTTCTTCTTCTTTTTCTCTTCTTCCTCCTTAATATTCAGCTCTTCCTGCTCCTTCTCTTTCCTTCTCATTTCCTCCTCTTTGAGTTTGAGTTCTTCTTCTTTCTTCTTCTTTTTCTCTTCTTCCTCCTTAATCTTCAGCTCTTCCTGCTCCTTCTCTTTCCTTCTCATTTCCTCCTCTTTGAGTTTGAGTTCTTCTTCTTTCTTCTTCTTTTTCTCTTCTTCCTTCTTTATCTTAAGCTCTTCTGCCTCCTTCTCTTTCCTTCTCATCTCATCCTCTTTAAGTTTGAGTTCTTCTTCTTTCTTCTTCTTTTTCTCTTCTTCCTCCTTAATCTTCAGCTCTTCCTGCTCCTTCTCTTTCCTTCTCATTTCCTCCTCTTTGAGTTTGAGTTCTTCTTCTTTCTTCTTCTTTTTCTCTTCTTCCTTCTTTATCTTAAGCTCTTCTGCCTCCTTCTCTTTCCTTCTCATCTCATCCTCTTTAAGTTTGAGTTCTTCTTCTTTCTTCTTCTTTTTCTCTTCTTCCTCCTTAATCTTCAGCTCTTCCTGCTCCTTCTCTTTCCTTCTCATTTCCTCCTCTTTGAGTTTGAGTTCTTCTTCTTTTTTCTTCTTTTTCTCTTCTTCCTTCTTTATCTTAAGCTCTTCTGCCTCCTTCTCTTTCCTTCTCATCTCATCCTCTTTAAGTTTGAGTTCTTCTTTCCTCTCCTTTTCTTCTTTTGCCTCCTTTATCTTCAGCTCTTCCTGCTCCTTCTCTTTCCTTCTCATTTCCTCCTCTTTGAGTTTGAGTTCTTCTTCTTCTTTCTTCTTCTTTTTCTCTTCTTCCTTCTTTATCTCAAGCTCTTCTACCTCCTTCTCTTTCCTTCTCATTTCCTCCTCTTTAAGTTTTAGTTCTACTTCTTTCCTCTTCTTTTCTTCTTCTGCTGCTTTTATCTTCAGCTCTTCTTGCTCCTTCTCTTTTCTTCTCATTTCCTCCTCTTTGAATTTGAGTTCTTCTTCTTCTTTCTGCTTCCTTTTTTCTTCTTCTTTCCTTATCTTCAGCTCTTCTGCCTCCTTCTCTTTCCTTCTCATTTCCTCCTTTTTAAGTTTGAGTTCTTCTTCTTTCCTCTTCTTTTCCTCTTCTGCCTCCTTTATCTTCAGATCTTCTATCTCTCTCTCTTTCCTTTTATTTTCCTCCTCTTTAAGTTTGAGTTCTTCTTCTGTCCTCTTCTTCTTCACTTCTTCCTCCTTTATCTTCAGCTCTACTTCCTCATTCTCTTTCCTTCTCATTTCTTCCTCTAGTTCTCTCTGTTTTTCTATTTCTTCTTGCTCTTTAATTTTTAACTCCTCTTGCACTTTCTCTTTCCTCTTTATCTCCATCTCCTTTTCATCTTCTTGCTTACGCATTTTTATCTGTTCTTCTTTTACTTTGAGTTCTTCTTGCTCTCTCTCTTTCCTTAACTGTGCCTCCTTTTGTTGCAACTCTTCTTCTTCTTGTTCCTTCAGTCTCTTTTTTAGTGCTTCCTCCTTTTGTTCGAGTTCATCTTGTTCTCTCTTCTTATTTATCTGCTCTTCCTCGATTCGTCTTAATTTCTTTTGCTCTTCTATTTTTGTGTTCTCTTCTTCCTCTTTCAAAATAAGCTCTTTTTGTTTCTTCTCTGTCTCCAGCTTCTCCTTTTCTTCTTTTTCTTGTTGAACCCGCATATGATCCTCCTCCAAAGCTTTTTGCTTTTGATTTTCTATTTCTTTTTCCTCTTCTTGAGCTTTCTTTCTCGCACACCGCTCTTCTTTTTCTTGTTTTATTTGTTTTTCAACTTCGGCTTCTTCCTCCAGTTTCTTTCTCTCTGCTTCTTCTCTTTCAAGCTCAAGCATCTCTGCTTGCACCTTTTCTAGTTTCAATCTCGCCTCTTGTTCAAGCCTATCAAATTCTGCTTCCTCTCTTTTCCTTTCTTCTTCCATTTCTATTCGATGCAATTCCTCATCTTCCAGTCTCAATCTTTCTAGTTCCAATTCCTTTTCGCGCTCTTGCTCTTCAAGTCTAAGCCTTTCTGCCTCTTCGTCCTGCATCCGAATCCTTTCGGCCATCTCCAATTCGATTCGGCTCGCTTCCTCATCCTGCAGTCGTATTCTTTCATCTTCCTCTTCTCTGAGTCGTTCAGCCACTTCTCGTTCTTTTTTCTTTCGCGCTTTCTCGTCCAAATCTTTTTTCTTACGCTCAACATCTTCTGCCTCTTTTCTCTCCTTTTTCTCCTTCTCTTGTTTTTGACGGTTCAATTCCGCCTCCAAATCCTTCTTCGCCAGCTCCTCTTTCTCCAATTCAATAGCTTTCCTACGAGCTTCTTCTGCGATTTCCATTTGTTTTGAATTGTTTTCGGATTCAGCCTTTTCTCTTTTCAATCGCTCACTTTCTACGGATTCGTTTGTCATCGGTTCTTCTTTAGATCCAACAGATGCGTTGCGTCCACTAACTTCTAACACCTTCGTCTGCGCGACCTCAGCCTCAAACGTGCTGGCTTCTTGTTTGCCATCTTCTGCTATTTCTAGAGAACCCTTGTCTATCTTTATCGCCGACGTAGGCTGACATTCAAAAACATCAGCTTGTTCGATGACGGCTACTTGCCTTTGTGATTCCTTAGCCGACGAGAGAAGATGCTGCTCTGACGCGTCAGTGAAATCTGACAGCGATCTTGCTTCCGGTTCAAAAACAAACTGTTCCTCCACCTGGACCACGTTCATCGATGCGTTGCTGGCTAGCGTGGGAAGGTCTGAGACGATAGTGTCGTCGTTTACAGAGATCACTGCAGATTCCATGCCTTCCAGGAGTTCCTGTTCTTCGATCAGCACGATCTGGCGTTCGAGTTCCTTAAGAGGCGCGGCTAGTGTTTTCAACAAATCTATATCGACTTTTTCCGACATCGATTCAGCACCAGTCTCCATTAAATGTTGCTCGGTGATTAGAGCGATGCCGGATTGAATCTCTTGAATCGGTTTGGCTAGCGCGGCCAAATGCGGAAGGTATTCTCTTTGTGACAATTCAGCATCTCCTTCCAAAACAATCTGTTCCCCAATCTGTACAAGTGCTTGATGTACGTCTTGGATAGGTTTTGCAAGAGTTTTTAATCCAGAAATATCTTCTCGGTCTGACATCGCTGTAGAAAACTCAACTGCAAATTGTTGCTGGACTACCGCCAACTGTTTCAGCACTTCCTGCACTGGACGTGCGATGTCCTGAGTTTCTTTGCTGAAATCAGGAATGGCCGTGGCTAGAGCTTCGAAGATCTCGGCTTGTTGGACGACTGCAACTTCCCTCGGTGAGAGTAGAGCTGCTTTCGGTTGCTGCTCTGACGCGTCAGTGAAATCTGACAGCGATCTTGCTTCCGGTTCAAAAACAAACTGTTCCTCCACCTGGACCACGTTCATCGACGCGTTGCTGGCTAGCGTGGGAAGGTCTGACACGATAGTGTCGTCGTTTACAGACATAACCGCAGATTCCACGCCTTCCATGAGTTCCTGTTCTTCGATCAGTACAATCTGGCGTTCGAGTTCTTTGAGAGGCTCGGCCAGAGTTTTTAGCAAATTGAAATCAAGTTTATCTGTCATTGATTCAGCACCAGCCTCCATTAAATGCTGCTCGGTGATTAGAGCGATGCCGGATTGAATCTCTTGAATCGGTTTGGCTAGCGTTGCTAAGTAAGACATGTTCTCTCTGTGTGACAATTCCGTATCGCCTTCCATTACGATTTGTTCGCCGATTTGTTCCAGTGCTTGATGCAAATCTAGGATGGGTTGTGCCAGAGCTTTCAAGCCGGATGGGTCTTCTTGATCTGACATCGCTGTGGAAAACTCCACAGCGAATTGTTGCTGAATTTCAGCCAATTGCTTCAGTACTTCTTGAACGGGAAGCGCCCATGTTTTCAAATCAGAAATACTACTTCCACGTGACATTTCCTGCGCGTTCGGCTCCAAAACAAGAAGCTCTTGAACAAAAGCAGCTTCTTGTAGAGATTTCGCTTCTTCATGTCCCATCGTCTTAAGACCTTCGACATCTGTCTTCTCGGAAATCTCTTCGACATTGGCATCTAAGATGACTTGCTGTTCCTTTGTGGCAACTTCTCGCAAGGAAGCTTCTCCGCTGTCCGCACGCACGCCAAACACTGAAGTGCTTGTTTTGTCAGCAATTTCCTCCTCTCTTGCGTCCAAAGCAACTTGTTGCTCCACTTGTGCAAGACCCCTTTGAACCTCTTGCATAGGCTGAGCAAGGGTTTGTAATATTGACACACTTGACTTTTCTGACATATCTTCTTCCCTTCCTTCTAATGCAACTTGCTGTTCCACTTGCGCAAGACCTCTTTGCAGCTCTTGCATTGGCTGGGCCAAAGTCTTCAGCAGTGAAATGTTAGATTTTTCCGACATATCTTCTTCCCTTCCTTCCAATGCAACTTGTTGTTCCACTTGAGCAAGACCTCTTTGCAGCTCTTGCATTGGCTGGGCCAAGGTCTTCAGCAATGAAATGTTAGATTTTTCCGACATATCTTCCTCTCTTCCTTCCAATGCAACTTGTTGTTCCACTTGCGCAAGACCTCTTTGCAGCTCTTGCATTGGCTGGGCCAAAGTCTTCAGCAATGAAATGTTAGATTTTTCCGACATATCTTCCTCTCTTCCTTCCAATGCAACTTGTTGTTCCACTTGCGCAAGACCTCTTTGCAGCTCTTGCATTGGCTGGGCCAAGGTCTTCAGCAATGAAATGTTAGATTTTTCCGACATATCTTCCTCTCTTCCTTCCAAAGCGACTTGTTGTTCCACTTGCGCAAGACCTCTTTGCAGCTCTTGCATAGGCTGGGCCAAAGTCTTCAGCAATGAAATGTTAGATTTTTCCGACATATCTTCTTCCCTTCCTTCCAATGCAACTTGTTGTTCCACTTGCGCAAGACCTCTTTGCAGCTCTTGCATTGGCTGGGCCAAGGTCTTCAGCAATGAAATGTTAGATTTTTCCGACATATCTTCTTCTCTTCCTTCCAAAGCGACTTGCTGTTCCACTTGAGCGATATCTCTTTGAAGCTCATGCATTGATTTTGCTAATGTTTGTAATTGCGAAATACCTGACTTTTCCGAGACATCTTTTCCTCTGGCTTCCAGTATATCTGGTTGTTCCACCTGAGGCAGGCTACGCAAAGGCTCAGTGACAGTCTTAGCCAACGTTTGCAGTGCGCTAAGCCTAGATTTTTCAGATAATTCCTCTTCTCGCGCTTCCAGCAAAACTTGTTGTTCGATTTGCGCTATATTCCTTTTTATTTCTACGATTGGCTGCGCTAAGATTTGAAGTATCGAGAATCCGGAGGCCTCGGGCACTGCACCCTCTGCTGCTTCTTGCTGCACCTGTTCCTCGATTAGCTGGAGGCCATGCTGTAGTTCTTTGATCGGCTGCGACAGAGATTCTAAGATTTCTGCTTTAAAAAGCGTTGCCTTTTCACCTTGAACAGTGCGTCTTTCATCGATGAGTGCAATTCCCTGTTGGATCTTCTCGATTGGCTCGATCAAATGTTGAAGAATTGTAACTTTTTCATCCGACAACTGCTCGATGCCTACGGCAAGCAAGTTTTCTTTCTCTACTAGATTCATCTTGTCTTGCAGCTTCTTGAGTGGCTCGTTAAGGCTTTCAACCAAATTAAGGGATGCGATTTCGGAAACTTTCTGATAAATCTGCGCAGTTCGACTTTCCGTGATAGCTATGGCTTTTTGCAGTTCTTGTATGAGCGCTGTGCCGAAGTCCATCACTTCTTCTGAAACGCTCTTTTCGGTGACCAAAGTCTCGAGCGCTTCGGCTGGAATTGTTTCTTGTATGTGAGAAACACTTGCTTGGAGAAGATCTATGGGCTGAGCGATGCTTTCGAGAACTCTCATTAGCTCACTGTCTTCTCCGAAGTTAAACAAAATACGTTCTCTCACCAAAGAGATGCTCCTCTGAACATCGTCAATCGGAGATGCCAAAGCAAGTAACGAGATTTTGTTCTTCTGTTCGTCATCGGTAGCAGAAGAATTCTCTTCGATTAAAGACCAACTGATTGAAAGCTTTTCAAGGGGGTGGGCTAGATTTTCCAGAATTCCAAATTGTGGATTTTCCTGGACGATATCGTATATTTTTGTGGGCGTTGACGCCTGTTTTATGGTGTGTGTTATGTACTCGATCGGATTTTTCACCATTATTCTCATTTCTTTCTCTGTGACGATAACACTCTCAATAGAGGCCAAAGTTTTGCTCAGCTCCTCGAGCGGTCGAGCAAGTGTTCTGGTAATCGATAACTCGGACAGCTGGCCAGCAGACTCACTGTCCGCTTGCTGGTTGAATATCTCAATACCTTTGTGTATTTCTTGAATCGGAGGAATTAGCATTTCTAGATTCTCTATGCTCATTTCTTTCACCTCTTCTTCGAATCCTGCGTGAACTCCACTAGTTTCAACTCTTATTAATTGTCTCGTTAACTCCTGAAGTGGCTGTGACACACTTTCTAGAGCTTTAAGGTTCTCGTTCTCAGGTGACAAAACTTTACTTGACACTAGGATCTGTTGCTCGTAACACGACAGGCCTGAATGTAATTCGAAAAGTGGCTCGGAAAGTGCTTTCAGTATCGTCAGTTGCTTCTGCGTGGACGTCCCACCAGTTGCATTGTCATCGATTTGCGATATCTCTTGACGAAGCTGTTGCACGGATGCTGTCATCGTTTTCAGGATCGTCGTGTTATCCACATGCACGTCTTCTTCTTGTATTTCCATTTCCAATTGAGGCTCTTCGATAATAGTTGACAGACTGCGCTGCAATTCTAACAGCGGTGTCGCGATCGAATCCATCAGAGAGATCCCAGCTCGCTGCGTTTCACTGCTCACCACCGCATGTTGTTGGATGCTCACAATACCTTTCTGAAGCTCATGGATCATCGGCGATAAGATTTCCAGTGACGTGGCGCCCGCTCTTGACAATGGTGTCACGTCTTCGAAGACTACCCTTTCGATTTGTGACAGGCCTTCTTTCAACTCGTGCAATGGCTTTGTCAGCGTTTCCCACGACGACAAATCGATTTCCTTGAGCTCTTCTTCAGGCGTCTCACAGAGGACCTGCTCGGCCTGAATGAGTCCTCGGTGCAGTTCTTGCAACGGTTCGGAGAGAGTTCCGAGCAGCGAGAGCGTGGCTTTCTGAGACGCTTGGGGTGGGCTGGAGATCGCTCGGTATTCAATCCTCGCCATTTCCTGTTTTAAATCATCGACGGATTGTGTCATAGATTGCACCACCTGAACAGAAGACTTGTGCATTGTCGACTCAACATTGTGAGAGACCAAGCTAATGATTCCATCCTGGAGAACCTTCAAGGGCTGGGTTAAGTTCGCTAGCATAGCTATGTTTATCTCCTCTGACGAAAACGTAGCCTGTTGTTGAATCATTGCTATGTTTTTCTTGAGTTCGTGGAGTGGTTCGGCAAGAACTTCCACGGATGTCGTCGACTTTGCCATTTCAGAACTAATTTCAACGACGAACTGTTCGATTTGTGTTAGTCCCGTTTGCAATTGATGCAGTGGCACGTTCAGACGCTCGTAGGAGGATGGTCTCGTCTCGGTCGAAGCTGCATCCTTTTCAAGCACTATGTTTCTCTCTATCTGGACGATGCCGCGTTGCAAGTCGGTTAAGGGCTGATTTAAGGAAGTGAGCAATTCAATTCCCTTCGCTTCATTCGCTTCCAGCGGCTTCCCTTGATGAATGTTCACTTGCGACACACTAGCGATTCCCCTCTGTACCTCCTTGATTGATTGCTCAATATTCTCAAGCATCGGGATTTTGCTCTCCAAGTTTTCTGTTCCTTCTAAAATGTACTCCTTCTGTACTTTAGCGAGCCCTTGCACTAAATTCTGAATTGGAGCTGCAAGCTGCTTCAGTATTGTAAACTTAGACATTTCGGTGACGTCATCGTAGTTGCTCTCGAGAATATTCTGTTGCTCGATCACAGCGATAGATCTCTCCAGTTCCTCCATCGGTTGATTGATGCTTTCAATGATCAACGCGCCGATGTTTTCATCGCCTGCCTTCCCCAATGCCTGCTGTTCAATCATAACAATACCTCTTCTCAATTCCTCGATGGGTTGCGAAAACGCTTCCAAAATCGAAACACTAGCTCGCATATAAATTGGCTCGTCACCTCTTGCTTCCTCATCAGCCTGTTGCTCCAATGCTGCTAGAGTCCTCTGCAGATCTTGAACAGGATGAACTACAACCTGCAATATCGGGACGTTTGTCATCTGAATGAGGGGCACTGACTCGTAAATCATCTTGTCTCCGATTTGCACCAGTGGCCTGTGAATCTCCTGCGGCGGAGTTGAGTACGAACGAATGCTCGGCGTCGACCCTCTCCGAGGCATCAAGCCCTGGCTGATGTTCGCTAGTGCCATCTGCAACTCGCCGACCGGCGACACATAGCCGCCGATACTCGGGACTTCCGCCAAGGAGGCGTCTTCGGACTTTCCGTGCGACGGAGCCACGTTCTCGTAGATGTGTTCCCAGCCCTGGTTCTCCTGTGGCGGCGTGCCGTACGATCGAAGGCTGGGCGTCTCGGCCATTGAATCATCCAGGTCGTCAGGCTGCGTCATTCCGATCTTCGCCAACGCCCTGCGAATCTCTTGCGCAGGCGTCGTCGTCGAAGGGATATTGGAGACGTCGGCCAATGATTCGTCGCCCATCGTCGTCTCCAGCATGGCCAGCTGCTGAATAAGTTCCACGTTGCGGTTGAATTCCTCCACTGGGCGAGCAACGTTTTCAAGGATTGAGTACTGAGTGCTTTCCAGTTGAGTGTCTGCCGCGCTTGACTCGAATGCTTGTTTCTCGATACTTGCAAGGCCGCGCTGGAACTCTTTAATTGGCTGCGATAGGGTTTGTAAGATCGACATCCCGGCTTTGCCAGGAGTCAGCTCTTCCGAAGAGGATTTTTCTTCGGCTAGTGCTAACCCTTTCTGAATGTCACTGATGGGCTGGCTTAGCGACTCCAAAACAGAGAGGCTTGATTGGGCGAATTTGGGATCTAGTTCGGAGATGACTTTTTCTTCGACTGAGGCCAGGCCTTTCTGGATGCTGAGGAGAGATTGTGTGAGATTATCAAGCAAGGTTGGTTCGGCCTTCTCGGCAGATGTCGGGTCAGGATAGCTGATGGGATCCAACAGCTCTGGACTTTGAAGGCGAGGTAACTCATAGTCGAGTCCCGATAAGCGCTTCTCCCTGTCGGTCATCGTCTTCGTAATGTTTTCAATCTCGCTTTGAATAGTGGTTTGTAGATTGACTTCTGCTTTGTTGATTTCCATAGAAGACGATCGCCTCTGAAGGCGCTGCTCTTCCCTTTGGTCCTCTTCCTGCTGCAGTGCTAGTCTTGTTTTCAGCCCGTCGCCTTCTTCCGAGTACGAGTCGTCTTTATCGCCACTCCTTCGGACATCCTCCAGTGACTGTAAGAAGAATGGTGCATCGCCAGATTTTTCACATTTTATGGTATCAATTACTACCTCACCGTCACCAGAAGCAGCTGCCTTCTTCTTTCTTCGAAGAACAACAGGAGGACCGTCGGATTCAACGTTTTCTTCGTTAGAATCAGAAGTTTTCATTTTCTTTCTGGTAATTTTAGGTGTTAACTCTGGGTCCGGAGCAATTCCCTCGACGACAAGCAAGTCAACTGATTGAATCACCTCACTAACACCAGTTTCCTGACCTGCTTGAATCGTTTCCTCGACAATCTTTTCAGAGTCTTGCCTCATTGTCAAATCCATTTTCAGAGCAGCTGTATCAGCCAAAGATCGAGCAAGAGCAATATTCTCAAAAGACTCCCCTTGACCACTCTCCACAGAACGCATAACTCTCTTCGGGGCACCCGTTTGCGTCCCATGATCAGATTTCGGCTCGGAAATCTTCTTCTTCTTGCCTTCAGACAGATCCTCGTCGTCCTGAGTCTTCCTTTTGACCGCTGCCTCGGCAGTATCGACCACCATCTGCTCGCCCGAGCTTCCTCTGGCGCTCTCAAACGTCTTGGCCCGCGAATCGTAGTCCGGCGACTGCGCGTTTGCATCGGTGAAGTGCTCGCTCGGAGTCTTACCTTTACTGCCACCTGCCGACACACTGTGGAACGAGTTGTCGCTGATCGCCTCGGAGTCGCCCCGTGAAGACGACTTCTTCCTCGGAGGCCGACGGGGCGCGTCGTGGAACGGCGTCGACGACTCGAGCGCTTTGTCCAGGAACTCGTCGTCGAGATCGTCGAAGATGCCGTCGTCGTCGGCGTCGTGCGGCAGTCCCGGATGCTGCGCCGCCTCCGAGATGGACAGGTCCTCGATGTCGGCGTCGGTGCGGAGGTCGTCGTCGGCGGCCGACGCGAAGAACTCGGGGGTGACATCGATCACGACGGCTTCCATCAGCAGGTTGCCGGTGTTCGACGACTCCTTGGTGAAGCGCATCGGCGGCAGCTCGACGACGTTGTGTTCTAGAAAATGTGGAAAATATTTTACATTTAATTACCACTGATGAAACTTTTCATATACGTTCAGATTGATAAACATTCAATCTTTCAACAAACTCGTCAAGCTAAGCAACTCTCAAAAATGTGAGACATTATAACAATTTCAAGTTTGGAATCTTAAAAGGACAAAATTATACTGTAATATATCGTTTTTTTTACTCTCTTCTTTACTTCGGTCAACCACTCATAATAATATTACTTAACAGCACTACACATATTCTTTATCTACTCAAATTAGTGAAAAGTCGGTCTTACGGACTCCTGCAGTGCGACTCTGCAAATATTTCAAACTAAGATGAGATGAGATCGTTCATTTGTTCCTCCCTCGGACATTGACACTTTGAAGATCTCATCTTATCTCACATTAAAAAATTAACAGAATCGCACTGCTGTGCCAACAGGGCTTTACAAACTGCCAGATGAACCGCAAGCAGTTAAAAAATCTCAACGTACCCGACACATGCTCGGAAAGCTCGTCTGCGTACATCTCGAGCACCTGCAACGCCTCCTCCTCCGTCAGGTCGGGCGTCTCGTAGAGCGACACCGACACCTCCTTGCCGTCGAACGAGAAGGACACCTCGGCCCTCTCGTCGATGGTGAGCGACTTCTCGGTGGCCGGGTCGTACATCTGCGACGTACGCTCCTCGTGGATCGTCGACAGAGACGTGTTCCTTGCCAGCATGTGTCCACCGCCCATGCCCGCTGCACTTTGCTCCAGGCTCACGTGCTCGGGCGGTTTGGCGAGCATGCGTTCTGCAGGAAACAGTCAGAGAACAGGAAATAGTCAGAGAGCAGGAAACAATCAGAGGTTGTGTTGGCACTTGGCAGAGATACTTTACGTTTCCGGATGTGCAGGCTGAAAATATCCAAGTTATTTTATGTCTCCAAATGAAGAAGACAATTGGACACATGGAATTTATCATATTTTCTCCAAAAACAGGTTAAAAACAGCGATGAACACTCGCATGCTTCAATTTTTGTTGAAAAATCAATTATTTTACCATTGTTTATTTATCATGGGTTTTACATTCTTAGTCAGAAAGATTTTTAATTTCTATAAATGCGTATATCAATAATTTCTATAAGTCACTGAAACCAAAACGTTTTCCTGTATCTATTCGAAAGCGATAAAGTTTTGATAAAGAATGTGGTAGTTTGTGAATTGAACAGTAAAGTAAAGTAATGCTGGAAATGTAGGAAATTTATGAAATTTAAGTACCCTCGAAGCCGAGCAGCGAGGCTGAGCTGGAGACGACGCCCATACAGTTGCTGGCTTCGCAGGTGTACGTCCCTAGACAGCATCGCCCATCCTCCCCGGAGATGATGCGGTGGATGTCTCCTGGCTTCAACTCCTCCCCATCTTTGTACCACTTCAGTACTGGCTGGGGCACGCCGATTACCTGGAATAGATTTGTGTGCGATGCTTACGATGGACCAGATTTCATCTGTTACTTTGTGCGGGATCAGGAAATGTAGCTAAGACTTGCAAACAAAACGAGTTAAACTTTGCTATGCATTGCGGTTTGGGTATTAAAAATCATTATTTACTACATATCTATACAATTTATATTTTAATATATTAAGTCCATTGTAATTTTTACCTTGCATTCTAAATTAACAGCACCTTCTTCAGACAATATTGCCCGCAAACACTCTAAGAATCTCGGCTTCTTGAAGTGTTTTGGAATGATAAGCTTCATAAAGCAAGAGGTGACGCTGTGCCCGAAATCATTCGTGGCCACACATTTCCATTCAGCCTGAAACAATTGATATAAATAAACGAATGCGCAGCTACCAAAAGTCACGGTTGCATTATTTTCAAGTCTAAGAAATACCTGATCTATGATCTCTAATCGTTTCACATCCATGTGGCAGACACCAAGATTTTCTCTTGTAGCCTGGTATTTTTCTGAGTCTTCCAGTTGCTCGTCGTCTCGATACCAGGATATCTTCGGCTCTGGAGATATGCTCACTGCAACGAAAAATTAAGAAGTTTAATGCGCATCACTCAAGAGATAAGGAAACATCAAATTTACATCCGGATTTAATATGGACCTTGGACGGTTAATCGGAAGTGTTCGTTTATTTTCGCTTCGCAGCTTTTCAGTCCATGGAAAAACTTCGGTGGTTGATTGGTTGAGAAAAGTTGAAGACGTTCCTCTTCACTGAGTTGACTTTGAATGTCTTCCACTGTCAACTCGGCTGAACTTGTTGCTTCTCCCATCAAGTTCTTGGCAATGCAAGAATAAGATCCTTAAAAACAAATTATTTTGTTAACATTTCATCACTCTTCGATGTAACTGTCGTTTAACTAAAATTTGATTTGAAAAATTGCAGAAGAAAAAAATCCCTGAGTGTTCCAGCCTGCACTCTATGCAGAAGAAATATAGAAATACCGTAATCACGATTAGCTCTTAAATTGTTAGTTATTTGTCACCATGGCTACTATATTGTTTACAGACACACAAATTGTATGTAATTTGAAGCAGAAACAGATGGCAAGATTTAGGAATTAGTAACATTCAACAAACAGGGCACTTAAGAGAGGAAGCTGTCGTCTCAACTGGCAGATTAGTGTTTCCAAGCAGTACAACAGCTCTGAGTGAGGGAAACTCACCGAGGGAGTTGGTGCCTGTCAACTGGTAGACATCACCAGGCTTCAGCTCCTGTCCGTCCTTGAACCATCTCAACTGCGGCGTAGGAAAACCAACCACCTTGCATTCGAACGACACGAGGCCTTCTTCGGTCAAAATCGCTTTCAAGCTCTCGAGGAATCGTGGTTTGCGGTAATTTTTCGGATCTAGGCATTAAAACACCACATTATTTCTTATAAATCCACTCAGACGAAAATAACAGATAAAAAAAAATAAAAAATCTCAAGTTAACTTTTTTCTTACAATTTTTGAATCATTGAGAGGAAAGACCAATAAAATTTAATTTACGAAAAATAAATGCTTGTTTAGTTTGGCACAACCTGATTTAAGAATGAATTTTTTATTTCCTAGTATCAGTTTTGTAAAGTATACGGTCAACTGGGATTGGGATTGCTACATCTGAAGCACAAAGTATCCGCGTTGCCTTATATTTCTGGTCCTGCTAGCCAATCAATAAGAAATTACTTACACGCCATTGTGACGATGGCCTTCGAGAAGCCCATAGAGCCATCTGAGTTTGTCGCCACACACTTCCATTCGCCCTCGTCGGCCGTCTCGGCAGACAGCGTCTCGATCATGTATCCTCCCAAGCCATCTTCCATCACGTGGTACTTGTCGCTCTCGTCCACGCGACCATCTTTGTTGTACCAAGCGATGCTCTTCGGCCACGGAGGAACGCCGACTTAAACACAACACAATCAATGTTAGATGATGGTGAGGATGCTGTAGAAGAGACTGACTTAAACACAACACAATCAATGTTAGATGATGGTGAGGATGCTGTAGAAGAGACTGACAAGGATGTTGTGGAATTGACTGAAAACAATGAATCTGTGGAATGATTAGAAATATATCCAGGAATATGAAGAGTAGGGAAAATGATAGAAAAAATGAATCGATAACTTGTGTTTATAAATAGAAAAGTATAAAGAAAATTATAGATTATATAGATTAAGTCTTTCTCGACAACATAATTAAATATTCAGCAAGAATTAATGAGAGGGAAGGGGTATGGAAAGGAAAGAACTCTGAGAAAGGTTAGAATAAGTGTTATACAATGGAAAAATTAACCATGGCTATAAATAAATGTGTAATGAAGAAGGAAATAGGAGAAAAAATGTACTGGACAAGGGAAGTAATGAATGGATATTCATATGAGGAGACGAATGTCGGGATTGGTTAATTATTCGTGCACTCGGAAATAGTAAAAGTGTATTGCAAGTTTTTTCTAAAAGAGAAATTTATAAATCTTGAATCCACACAATGGAGTGACTCGAACAATGTGTGTGTTTGGCAGCAGTTTTTCCGTACCGTGGCATGATAGAGTTAATGGCTCGCCGATCTTCGCTTTCTTGTCGCATAGCTCTTGCGTGAAGATTGGCGGCGGTCCAGCCGGAGTGAGGCTGCGGAGAGACAAACAACGCAATAAGAAGATGCCTCGAGGTGCGGCATGAGGTGTGGGAGCTCAACATCGTTTGGCTGAACCAACTCAAATCTGTTGACACATTTTGGCGGTCGAGTATGTCAAGAAATACAAAATACTTCAACAATGAGGTGGTACCTAATTTTTCTTGTGGGATTAGGTTCGAAAAGTTAATGATAATTAATATATTATATTAACAGTTCTGGGCGACACATGCAAAAAAGCATAATATTAAGAATCAAGTTTCAAAGTGCCATATTGGTTACAAATGTTTTGGCCAATTATTTTAATGCCAGTTGAGATATTACTCTAAGCAAATATTCAGATTGGGTGTTAAAAGTTATAAGCTCGAATCTCAATTCGACCCAGAGCAAGAAAAATAATGATGGCCAGAAATAAACAAGATGGAACTGAAAAAAATGTAAAGCACAACCCAACACGCTACAGAGCTCAAACAAATTAAAACTCAACACACCCAGTTTATTTTTGGATATTATCTTGTAATCATCATCAAGCTAATCACCTGTCAGCTGGTTTGAGCGACCCTTCGCGACTCCCCTTGCCAACAACGTGAACGCGCGACGAGGAGTAGGTCTTCCCCATGCAGTTGACGGCCTCGCACGTGTACGTCCCTAGCGACGTGGGATCTTCTGCGTTGGCCGTCAGGGCGAACACGTCGCCCGCTTTGATCTCCTTGCCGTCCTTGTACCATCGTAGCACCGGCGTCGGGACGCCGATCACCTTGCACTCCAGCGACACGGTGCCGCCCTCGGTCAGGATGGCGCGCAGTTCCTCCAGGAACTCCGGGGTCTTGTAAGCTTTTGGCACTAGAATCGAACAATCCAGAAATAAACAGTTTTTTTCTCGTTAGTGCGTTTTTTGTTAATCTGTGTGAGCCACACGGACGCATAGCATTTCCGGTGGAGCTTTGGTAGGTGCTTTCTTTTTCAAAGTTAGAACTGTGTACTAACTATAATAATTTTTTCTATCAAGCTTAATCCAATCTTGAACGGTTCTGAATCCCTTGCAACTCTTGATTTATTAATGATTTCTCTAAAATAAATTAAAATTACCGATTATGTCACCTACATAACCCATTACAAGTTAAAACCAAATCTAAGGCTTTACTCATCGCACAATTGCGCATTATTTTGATGGTCACGCTGCATCTTCTCAACTCTAACTACTGCTTTAAAATGTCTCAAGGAGTAAAAAAGAGCCCAATCTAGTGTAAGATCAAATTCTGACAGCAGTCACTCACCCAAGACATTGAGATGCGAGGAGCAAGTTGACCTCCCGCTCGAGTTCTCTGCCAGGCAGGTCCATCGACCACCGTCGTCCACCGTCACAGGGGCAACATCCACGCAAAAGAAGTTGCCCTCGTGGATGAACTTGCAGCGTTCACCCTCGACGACTGGTCGATCACTCCGGTGCCACGTGACCTGTCAGAACCACCAGCTTGATCGAACCTCGGTGGCTTGCAGAGCTCATAGTGGATGGAGGAGTGGGGTATGGAGGGTTTCTATTAAGAGATTGTCGATTGGTAATAAAAAGGACAGTCAAATCAAGAGTTATCATCTTACAAACAACCCAAACAACGAGCAGGATGTTCTAAGGGCATCAACTTTATCATAATATGCAGACAATTTTATTATTTCTGTATGTTTTGTAAGTTCAAAATATCAGCACATAGCATGATATAGCATTAAAGAGAAATCTGGAGAATAGCTTTAGCTAGACAGTTTAACTAAGTTGGGACCAGTAAACAGGAAGTTCTTTAAATACCAAGCTGAGGGTAAATATGACGCGTTCAACAACTAAATTTTACCACACCAATTTTTATTTGAAGGAAATCGTTTTTTGGTGGCTGTAGAGCTGTGTGCGTTTTGGTAAAACTTTCAGTGTGGTTTTGCCTTGCATTGAAAATAGGTTAACACAACTCACAAATAGAATCCGTACGCCAAAAAGAAAAAATATAGGAGCTCACGTTTGCCAATAAAAATGAAGAATAAAAGAACAGCCGTTTTAACATTGCCAAATTTTTGATTGAGTTATCTTGACCCATCGAACAAAAAGCATCCTCACGATCAATTAAACTTTACATGAAAATGCACGTCTTTTGAAGAGAAGATTTAAATCTCATATCTCAAGAACCCAATAAACAAGGGGCTTTGCTAACAAAAGTGTTTATAATATATTGTCATCTTTTCGTAATACATGCAAAATGATTTTACCAAATTTTGATACTTAAATGTCACACAGTCATATCACTTCACCTTTCACGCTTTACTGTGTGGCACGGCCAAAGTTATCCCTCACTCTCGGTCAATATTTGGCTAAGATTTTTTTAAGATCTTACTCTATTTCAAAACAAAGTATAATATGAAAATGTGTTAGAAATATCCAACGTGATACTTGAGATCGTTAGTAACTGTGTTGCTATAAAAACACTAACCCAACTTTCCGTCACCCGAAGCACAAACCAACCTTGACGTCCGACGAGCTCCTGACCTCCACCAGGAACCTGGTCCGCGTGCCGACCTTGACCGCCAGGTCACAGAGCCTTCGCACGAAGACAGGCGCATCCGTGCCGCCCGTGTCGCTCAGCGCATCGACCTGCAGCTGCACGCTGCCCCGCGCCTCGCCGGCTGCGTTCTTCGCCAGCAGCGTGTACTGTCCAGCATCCTCCGCCGTCACCCGCTGCACGCTCAGCTGCACTGTGTTGTTGTTCTCTGAGACCGCGTAGCGCTCGCCCAGCAGCTCCTGGTCGCCTCGCGTCCTGTGGGATCAGGTGACACTTGTTAACAACGTGTTCTGCATCACAACGTGGCAACATCAACCACCAGCGTGTCGATGTGTCTTCATAAGCAGCTGGTCAACAGCGCGGACTGCAGCAAGTGTCAACATCAATAGCTGCTGGTAACAAGTGTTTCACTGTTATCAATTAACTCTCTCACATTCTGCTGGACATAGTGGTATTTTTAGTAGCGTGTGCTATAGAGGACAAGTTGACCCATGTTACCAGCACGTCATCGTCAACAACCGGTCAGCACAACGTTGGCTCACAACGTGAATGGATGTCAACAGCTTGCAACCAGCGTTTCGTTTGGTCTCCTTGCCTTCTGCTGTAAGTCGTGGTATTTTTTTTTAAGCAGCGTTTACAACACAAGTTGACACTTGTTACCAGAAAGTCATCGTTATCAACTGGCTACACAAGGTTCTTCAGGAAAAGTAATCACGTGTTGACAACTTGATAACGGCTGGTACTTCCGAATACCAGTTTTAACACTAGATGTCATACGGCCTTTGTGGTGGTTTTAGCAAAAAAATGCCTCGTCACAGCTTACACAGCATGAGCAGTGAGTGATCATTCAGTTGTTGTTGAGTCATGTTTTTTTTCCTTCACCGGTGGTTTGTCAAGGTGGAAAGGCGGAGAAAAGCTTTCCACCGGCTTGGAAAAAAGTGGGCAGAATCTGACAGTCTGCCGATACGCTGCACTGACTGCAGAGCATCTAATAAAGTAAGGCTAGGAAAGGATCATCATCATCACCATCCACGTTCAGTGACACGAATGGACCGAAATCATGGTAATGTCCTGCTTATGCGTGGTATAGGTATGTGTCACACGTAAAAATATAACGCTTTTCCTCTTAGATACACTTGGTTTCAAAAATAGTAATATTTCTGGAGATAGTTGACGAGCGCTACGAACGAAGTGAGTGAAGCGAGTTTTCATTCACACTTACAGCTGATTTTGCTGTTGCTGTTTGTTTGTTTGTTTGTTCGGTGGTTCGTTCGCTTATTAATTATCTCTATTGTTTGCTCGCGCTCTAATGGCCAAACCGCAGTCATAAGACATTTTACAAAACTTTAAAAGCAGGAATGTAAGCCATTGCGACTGCTTACTACCAAATTACTTTATTAATTGATATACTTGGACAACACTTTCTATATAATGATAATCCTCACGACATAATGTTTGGTCAAAAAATAGATTGTTTTGCTTGTCTTTATAACGCTTTTGTATCGTCTTAGCAGTTGTTTGCAATTAAATCAATTTTTGGCCTCTCCGATTTTGAAAAATATAACATTGTGCTACATAAACTGTATAAAAAGGTACCTACTGTGTTGTTTTGAAGCAAATCACTAGAATAGTTTTCTTTGAAATCGATTCTTAAGATTTTTTTTCCATTGCCAAATGACTGGGAAAGCTTTCAATCGGCAGCGAATAAATGACGCTCATCTACAATGCGATAAAAATACCTAGTTTATTTAAACAAGCTCTTTTAAGGGTTGCGCCTAGACGCATCCCGCAGAGCAATCATGGCACCTCCACTCTTAACCTAAACCGCGAACCAATCCCCCATTAGCTGATTACAACAAAATATTTATATATCATTTTATATTACTACTCATCTAATGTTGAAATTAATGTTTTTGATTTTGCGAACAGACCGCGAAAAATTAAAGAGAAAATGTGGACAGCTTGTAAATTTGTACGACGCCCTGTTTCCGAACTTAATTATATTATAGGCCAATTACAGGTTACCAGACCATAATTAAAATGATTACTACACAGGAGGAGCACATTTAAATAGGGCAGAGGTAAATGAACCGAGTTCATTATTTGGTTTAATTCAAAACATGTTCACTGAGCAGATAACAAGCTCAACAATGTTATCTGTTGACAAGCTTTGGTTAAAAATGATAAAAGTGAATTTGAATGAAGTTATAATTTGTATATAAACTGGAGCACGCTGTTTGTGTTTTATGGAATGTCGCCAGTTCCACCAGACCTTGCACTCAAACTGTTTGCTAACCGTCCCCAGTCGAATATTTGGGCTAATAATGTTTTCATGCGACTCGTTCACATTTTATTTATAACAGCCTTGATTCAATTTAAAGCACAGTTATTGTCTGCCCCTCGACGGTCAAGCTATTAGGCTTTTCACGGGTGGCTTGTCGCATATATTTAAATCATGGATCAGAAAGTTGCTTTCATGTTTTGGGAATCTGACAAAGTTTATACTTTTTACAAAATTCATATGATCTTACAAGATTCAAGATATTTTTTAACACCCTAATAAAAAGCTACAAATTTCACATGTCAAAAGAGTGATATGAACAGTGGCCGAAGAATGACTTTAAACATCTTTCTTTCTTATCATCACATTCCTGTCATTCTTAGCATCGTCTTCTTGTTTTCTCTCACAAATAGTTACTGTTGTTGTCTAACAGAAACAGAAAAAGAGGAGGCGAGGTCCTTTTTTCTGGCGTACTAACAATTAGATTCCTTGCCGACAATGATAAACGTATAAAACAGGTTAAACGTAGCGATTAAACCCATTTTATTCTACATTCAGATAAAGTGGATTAAAAATACCGAGCACATAGATTTTGTTCTAAGATGGCTTCATCAGTTCTATTGTTGACTCACGTAGAAAACTGGGACAAGTCACTTTGCAGTGGCTAGTGAAGAACAATTGAGAGTTCCTCATCGAAATGTCAGCCCAACTTGTGGACGCGGTCCAAACTGCTTATTGAGCAAGAATATGACGTAATATCGGTTTGGAACACGGAACACAAAGCAAGGTATGCCTTTTAATTAAGTTTCAAATAACTATACAGCTTTTGATTTAACGCAGATGCATATAATTAAACTATGAACATTGACCTGAAGTGTCAAGTGTCAAAAATAAAAACCGTTGCATGGGGCAGACAAGAACCACAAGAACCAATAGGAACTTCCTAGGTCCATAGATGGTTCTGTGGTGATTTTTTGCTGATTGTGTGGCTTAAATTTATCTATGTGGTTGACGTACAGCTTGTTTTACGTCTCAAGTTAGCAAATAATCGCTGCACTGTTGTACAACAAGTTTAAATCCATGACGTAAAATGTTCTGTTTATGCATTCCGCTATTAAATGCATTTTACTACCATGACCAGATCACGGTTACGCAAATAGCTTGTATCAGAACTAAATTCGAGACAAATGTCAGGACTTAAACCTCGATACGTCAATGATCTCAAGGATCAAGAAGAATATGTTTGTCAAAGAAAAACAGAGCGATGGTTTTGATCGGATGTCTTCTAGATACTTCGGCTATACCTCTCTGACTTTGTGCTGTCATACATCTACTCAACAACAAACACAATGACATGCGAGGTCCACGCTAATTGCATTCGGTTACAGATCTATAAAAATTCGTTGACCTCAATTTTGCTAACTAAATAAACACAGAGAAAAACTTGTGAAAAGACAAGCGTACGAAGTTAGCTTAGACCAGCATCTAAAAATACATATTTCCCTCGCATCCTTGACTTGATAAACATTTAATAATCAGATAAAATCAATGAATTCGCCCAAAACCCAGCAACCACCACCACCGCCGACGCCGCTTACCCGAACCGAGACGACGTCGACGACAGCGACGTCGGCTTGTTCTTGCTGTTCGATGCATCGCCCTTACAACATTGACTGCCCATAATGTCACCCGCTCACACCCCGCGCGGAACTACCCTCGAACACGGCGACGATCTGTGATGATAGACACGACGAAGCACGCACACATGACGCCGTCGTTCGTCGTCGCGACGCCCGCACTCTCGCTAGCTGCTCGTCGACGCCGATCTCCCAGACTGGCGACGTCGACGCCGACGCGCGGTCCCTGGACCCGGTCTCGACGCTCTTCCTTGCGCTTGGGGTATTTTTGTCGCGCGAGGAAGCAACATGGCGTCATGACTTATGTTATAATTGAATTTGAAAGATGGGATGCGCGTTGGTTTGGGTTTGTGGCGTGTGATTTTGTAGAGTTCTTAAAAATTTGTTTGAAGTGAAGAGTTTTTTTTATTGGGGACTGTTTTTGTATAGTCTCGTTACATTTTATTGCTATTACAATTTCACAAGTATTACTTTTTTTTATCTCATATCTTTTGGCTATAATTAATATGCGATTGTTTTGGTGCGTTTTTTGTTTTGACTGTGTATTTTGATAAAACCAATTTCAATAAACTTGGCGCGAGATTTCATAGACCACATTCGGAAATGCCCATTCCAGGGTCAAAGAGTGATTACAAAAAATATATCACCATAAGAAATTTTTATCGGCTCTGGCATTGAATTATGAATGTGGTCTATTGCCTCTGCTTTTATTCAGTGAGCTCAAAGTTATGATTTCAGGTGCTTATTTAATCTGTTGTTTCCTTTGTTTTCCGAATATTTATTTTGAAATTATTTCCACGGTAAATTGAAATCTGTGCATAAGTCTGAAAAATGGCAGGAAGGGGTGAGTTCGCAGATGTTCAAAGATCGAAACCACGCATGGAGAAAGACCCTAAAAAACTGACGGAAATTTCGTCGAGCACGATTTTTGAAAGTCGCGAACATAAAGGTACTTCGGAAAAATATCGAAGCCATCAGACACTGTCCTTCAAAAGGAATCTTTTGGATTTAGAATTTAACGCAGCGCATGGCGACACGGGTGCTAAGAAATCCACTCAAGACTTAGCCGATATTTTTGAGAGAAAAAGCAGTGTTGGCAGTGCCCATAATTCGGGGTATAGTACAGCAGGCACCCCACGAAAAGATGAAAAAGGATTGCTTGAGCTGAAGGACGAGAAGTCTAGGAATAAAAGTAAATTGGCCATAATTTTAAATGAAATTAAAGGTGATAAAGCAGAGAGCGTTGATGTTGAAGACAGTTTTGCTGAAGATTCAATCAAAATCGACGAATTTTCATTCGAATATGAGAGTGCAGAGAGCACGACCGGAAAAGCAGAAGAACCTTCGATGGAAATCGATGACAAATTTTCAGAAAACTATGATAGCAGGTCTGAAACTGCTGATATGGAGGATTATGTCCATGAAACCACCGAATTTGTTGATATTGATTGTATAGAAGCAATCACCGAGAAGAGAGAAAGCATCTCAGACAAGATAGATATCGACCAATCTTTGCTGATAGACAACATCAGCACGGAAGGTGATGCGATCACTCAACAAGATATTGATTCTTTCGACATTGACGTAAGCGAAGAAGACAGTATTTACCACCGTATAAGAGTCTTAAAGCAATCGATGGATGAGATCAATTCACAGATTGCGCTCGAAAAGGATTTTCTGCGTCAAGAAAAGTTAGAGCTCGAGAACAGCCGAACTTTGGTTCCGGTTACCAGAGATGGCGAAACAGGCCGGTTAAGAGTCAATTTTCACGATCCAAAAAAAGTGTTCGAAGACACGAAAATCAAGGAACGTAGATTGAAGATGTCCTTCCAGATGAAGCAACTGGCAGAAGCGCAGAAAAAGTGTAACAGTGAAATGCAGATGATCAGTAGCACTGCTTGCCAGGTAATTAAATACGTTATCTCGCAAGGAAAATTTCGTAGGAATCCAAGAACGGCAAATTGAAATCAGTCGAGGTCACCTTCAATATCAAACCAACTGCCCACTGTGACTTTACTCAGTCAAAATGGCATCAATGATCTAACACTAAAGCAACAGTTACTCTTGTTAAGCAGTGGAGGCTTTTGGTTGTGCTGGGATAAATAATTTTTCATTGAAAATGCGTTTTATGACAGGTGGAGCAACTGAATCTAGACATGGCTGATTATTCCTTCGAGGAGCTGACCTATTTGACCGTTCAGGACAACAACTACAGCATAACCCACCGACAAAGCAGATCGCCTTGTTCATCAGCGATCAGCTCGACAAGGTAGCCAACTTGAAATCTAGCAAGTCTTTGCTTTGTTGCGTAATTGATTACTTTATTTAATTGTTTGATTGATTTCCAGGCTGGCAAAGAGTGCTGATAGAAAGATGCCTGCCATGGTTACCACGTGCCCAAGCGACCTAAGTGCAGCCCATTTTGATGCGTCGTTGATTTCTCCAATTGAGTTTACTGTACGTTTATTTGCTACTTTTATTAGTTTTATTTACTTATAAAAAAATATTACTTAAATTTTGCACAAAATATACAATGTAATATTTTGTTGCCTTAAATCTCTTAGCTGGAAGACACGAGACTTCAGATGCAGGCTGCAGATCATTTCAAACTGAAGATCAGTCAACTTGAAGCACAGCTGAACTCGAGTAATTTTCAGCCTCCCAAGAAAATCTTCCCTGGAAGAAGCTCAGACATCAGCCTTGCTTCTGGATGTAAATCTACTCCTATGAAAGCGTTGACTTCATAGATCATTCAAATCATGCCACTTTCTGTTTTTAGACAAACAATATACTTTTTTTTAATTGAAATATACACCGCTGATTTGAGAGGACTAAGTTCGATGACAATTTTATAAATTACGGACGAAGAAAGTCAATATACCGAACAATACGTTCTCTGTCGAGTTTATACTGGTAGTCTATTGAACTATTTTCGTATTTTCAGTCATCACGAGTTATTTACAACACTAAAAATACCTACCGACGCTTGTAAGTTGCTAAAATCTCTTTCCCTCGAGCTCTACGTCCGATTTACCTCTTTTCTCGTCCCGATCTGTCACCCATCACGTCCCCATTGCATTATAATAGCCGTTGTGTCATTGATGTGCTATCGGTATGCGATACACTTCGATTCCGAGCCAAAGAATGAATGAAAGTAGCACTGTTTGCAATCACAGCTAGCGGAAATCTGTGCTGAACGTAAATATAGCCGCCGCAGTTCACAACCTCCGGATTAATTAGTTGATTGCACTCACCAGCAGACGGCAGTAGGAGCTCCTGCAGACGCCGACAGCTGCATTGTGAGGATGACGTCGTATCCTTCGAGGGCGTGCACGCATTGTGGCGTCTCCGATGCAACAATGCACGGCGCCGCCATCGCCTCGCTCTTCGTTTCCATTATTTCTAAAAAGTATCGGAATAGAATTGATTTCGAAATCATTGCTTTGTCAACTGGAATGGTTTACAAACACCTGGTTCCTCCTAGTTTGTCGGATGCAACGCAGGCCGCACGCCGTTCGCGTTCCGCTTTTCTTTAAACACATTCGACTAAACATGTCTGCTGTTTTTTACGGCTAAAAATAAGCGTTTGAAAGTCGGTCGAAGCGACATCTGAAAGCAGCAACGGCGGCCCACGTTTCTCGGTCGCAGCACGCGAACGAGCTTTCTCACCTGACTCGCAACAGCGCACACTGTCAATCAGTTATCTGAGCAGAAACTTACGGCATCGCTTTACGCCGGATTTGACAGCGCGAATGGCGATATCAAAGCTGATGCTTAAAATATTTCAATATTTGGAATCTTGGTAAATTTTATGATGCTATATGCTAACCATTATTGCTAAATTCCCTGTTCCTCTATAAATCTAGTTTAAATGTTGTTGACGCCAATGGTTGAACTATTAAATAGTGGACTTGAACACATTTTAAAATGCCAAAACATTTAAAAACATGTGATATCAATCCAAAAACATTTCCTACACCGTTCATTACGTGCACCGATATCTTCTCGAGCGAATTCAGCCCCTCGCCAGCGTATTCCGCTCCAGATTCAGAACGCATAACCGATGCCAATAAACCAGCATCCGTATGCCCGCACTTGCACCGTTGCCATCAAATATTTTATAAGCCGACGTCTAGCCAGTGCGATAGCGGCGGCGCCAATAAACGCGATCACTTACCTGTGATCACTGTCATCGTGAGGATCAGGGGTCGAACGCGAGGCGACACAACCGATCAGAGGTCATCCTACGGGGTTAGTCACACGCACACGCGCACGCATACACGCACACGCAGTCGGCAGTCGGCACTGGACAATGGCAGGTAGCGCCCGTGGGGAGTTGGGCGGATCGGACGAAATTAACGCGGTCGCCGCCGCCGCCGACCAAACCGACGCGCTTTACTTAACCAGGGCTAGAGGCTAAAAGCGTCGCGGCGTGCCAATATTACGCATGCGCATAATTAAGAGGTGACGTCGACTTGAATTCCACGGGATGATGGGATGGATGTCGTGGAGTTTGATAAAAGTGAGACAAGTTTATGAGCGAAATTATTTTAATTGTTTGGTTGTTTGGTGGTTTTGTGGAGTAAGGGGATTATTTTCTACTGCTTAGAGCATAAGCTTAATGTTACAATGAGGGACTTTTTACCGAAAATGTCGGCATAAGCTCAAAATGTCGAAAGAAATTATGCTGAAATCTTGGATTGGAATTTGGCGAATATTGGCAATGTTATAAATAGGCTATGGGTTTCAAAACGCCAAATGGCAGCGTTCTTGCATACATTTATTGCTTGAATGAAGCAACATTAATTTTTATTTAATTTTTAGAGCTTCGTTGGCATTTATATGCAACAATTTTTATGCCATTTATATTTACCTCGCTTTTAGTCGATGGCTGTTTCTTCTCAGCTGTTTCTTATCCGAATTAGTTTTATCATTCCAATTTAGCGTAGTGAAAAACCAGCAAGTGTTTCACTCGAAACTTTGCGTTGGTGAAAGAACACTAACTGAATTACTAGACGTGAAATTATCGTTTTTACGTAGAGGTGTTTTTGGGTATGTATCTAAGGCATCAAATACAAAAAAATCTTTCGGATCAACATTTTAATAATTATACATATTGACAAATAGGGTGACAGCATTTATATACTGTTGTAATCGTTGGTTCTAGATGTAACTATAATTGGGTAATGCACGAGGGTGGGCAAGTGCGTAACTATGCGTGAAGTTAATGCTTAAAATATTGTGTAGTAAAGGTAATAATAGGAATATTTGGAGGCAGGATTATGGAAATATATAGGTACGTACACATATACAAAAATCACAATAGGCATAGCACATCGACATCAAAAACAATTTAAAATTATTCCTTCTTTCTCCTCCACCTTTCAGGTATCCAAGCAAGAATAGCAGCGTTCATCTGTCGATAGACCATCAGGAGCAAGACAGGAATCGCCAATCGCTCATCTTTGAACAAATACAGCCAGCAGGCCAGTAGAAACATGGCCCAATCGGACAGATAAGTTATGAAATTGTTGACTCGGGACTCTGCGTTCTTTGCCAGGGCCGCAGGATCAGGACGTTGTCGTCGGAACGACCTTTTCGGGGTCAAGGACCTTCGAATGCGCGCCATCATCTGCCGAGGAGTAAACTCCCACGGGATCTCTTCATCTGATTCTTCGTCTGAATACCTTTCAATCTCCCTCTGGCTCTTCGCGCCCGACGTGGAAGGCTTTGGCTGACTTGGCTTCAGGTCGGGTGATGGGGTGGGTGTGTATTGTTGCTCACGGCGTCGCGCGGCCGCCGTCTGCGTCGGGGATTGCGCCGGAGACTGCGATGGCGTCGGCGAGTACGGCTTCGAATCCTTGCTCGATGTCGGCGAAGGCGAGGGCGTGTACTGAGGGACTTCTTTTTCTGCACGAGCCTTGTATTTGGTGAAAATATCTTCTTTCGCTGTCGTATCAACTGGTCTGGAATAACGTTTAGCTAACATGCTAGATTTTTCTGGAATTATCTCCGGCGATGCCGACACGCTCTTTTCCATCTCTTCTTCAGTTTGATTAACTGCTTTCTTGAGGTCTTCCGTATTCAAATATAACGTCGGGGAATATTTTTTTGGGATGCCATATTCTTTAACGATATCACTGTAATGATCTATGATTGTCTTGTTCGCCTCCTGGTCTTCCTCTACTGAAGACTGCCGGGTTTGAAGTCGGCGCTTCCTGGCGATCTCTGCCGCGGACAGTCCGACGTCCCCCTCCCTCCGCTCAGCCTCCTGGACCGGCGTCTTGCTCGAGGACTTCGGCGGGGAGCTCTTCTTTTGGCGTCGAACCACCACGTTCGAATCTGCCGCTTCATTCACAGACGCCGTCGGTCTCTTGAACGGAGACTCTATTTTATCCAGGATTTTGTTCAAAATTGGCGTCTTGGATTTCGATTCACTGCCGAACGGGGTGCTAGCTCGAGGGGAAGGCGGTTTTATCTTCGTCTTCGTCTCATCTTTCCCGAATTTGCTCGAAGTTTTCAGTATGGGCTTCGGTTGCAAATCAGATTTTGGTTCGTGACGGACTGGAGCAGCCGACTCCTTGGCATTGTCGTCAAGAGTCATCACAGTGAGTATTTCCCTGTGAACAGGCACCGGTGGTGGAGGCAACTCCTTGACGGCGACAGCTCGAGGGACCATCGACCGCGGATGATACGGTTCTTCATCATCGTCGTCATCGGAAAATCTTTTATGTTCCATCGATCTTAAGGGTGGCGATCTTCCCGAGCTTGCCTTCATATCTTTTGTACGATATGCTTCGTTTTCTTCATCAGAGCCATCCTCTTCCTCTGGATTTTCTTCGCTTTCTTCTTCTTCTAACTCTTCTTCCTCTTCTTCCTCCTCCTCCTCTTCTTCCACGCTCACTTCCTCTTCATCATCCAAAGTTCCTTCATCCTCTTCGTCAACTTCCTCGTCTTCAGGCGGAGTGTCTTCTTTCTTGTATCTCATCTCCCTTTCAACTTCTTTTGAGTCCTCCTCGAGCGTCTTTTTTATTCTATCCCTAAGTCGCGCGAATTCTGCTTCCTCCTCTTCCTCTTCTGTCAGCACCGTCTTCCTCGCTGGCTTCTTTTCCCTCCCTTCGTTTTTCATTGATACCCCGAGCGATGCGACCGCGACCTTCTCCTGTAGACTTCTTTCTCGCCCTTCGTCGCGCTTTGCCGCTGAGCCCGTGGCCTCTTCATTCATCCGCGATGCGTTGCGAGCCTGCTTGTTCGGTTCGGAGGGACGCTCGAAGCTACGCTTCCTCTCCAGACTGTGTCGACGAGTCAGCGTGTTCGCCTGCTCCTCAGCCTCCGCCTCCTGGTAGAGACGCACCATCGCCAACTCGTGCAGCAGCTCCGTCGAGCTGACGGCGTTGCGCAGAGTGGACTGCGTGACGGGCTCCCCGCACCCCAACTCGGGGGATGACAGCGACATGGGCGGCGCGACGCCCAGGTTGTTGCTCTCTGCGAAACTTCGACAGAAATCTGCGTGCTGCTCTTTATCTGAAAAGGAAAGACATGTTTAAAACGTGGAAGAGATTCAGGAACGTGAAAACTTTGTTGCTAATGATTGTGAATTTTGTTCCTAACCTGTCTCACTTTGAGCATCTCTTGTGTCTGGCAGAAGTACTAGCATCATTTCAGAGCTACCGTGATGAATGCTGCTATCATCCTCTCTCGGTGAAAACCCTGTCGGAGTTTTTCTCCCATCTCGCTCTTCAGACTTGGCGCTCCTTCCCACGGGGATTTTCAGGGAATAGACTGCCGGAACCATTTCTGTTTCATCGGAATCTTCCCTCACTGGCTTACTGACCCTCGAAGAGTTTTCTCTGGAAGGTTTTGTTTTGGGAACAGACATTGGCTCTTGCTTGGACTTGCCTGCCTGCTTGAACTTAGGACTTTCTGGAGATGAAACATTGTCTTTCCCTCCTTTCTTTTCCTGTTTCTGATATTCCAATACAGTCAATGGGATAACTTTAGCATCAACGTCTTTTTCAGCCCGTCTTTTACTTTCCATCTGTCTCGGCTTGAAGTTTACTTCTGCTGCACTGTCAGGATCACTTGACGGATACTCCATCGACGAGTCCAAGTGCTTCTCCTTCCTGGGGATGTTGGAGTCGCGGATGGGCGGACGGCGTCGCTTCCTGTCATCCCTCGATGGTCCAGGCGCCTGTTCGATCGGCAGCTTGTGCTGACTTCCTCGAGCTGGGGCTTCCATTATCCTGAAGATCAGGGTTAGTTCGATTTTGTTATAAATCTCGTTTGATTGACAGAAACATTAAATAACTTTTCATTGGTGTCAAAAATGTATTGGTTCATTGGTAATAACTTGACATGAGTCATGACATGACATGACATGACATGACATGACATGACATGACATGACATGACATGACATGACATGAGACATGAGTCTTAAGAAATTTATAACTTTTAATTGGGATTGGCATTTAATTAAAAAATTAAGCAATTAATTAGGCGGAATAAAATAATGGGGATTCATTTTTCAACTGTAAGGGAAGAAATCACGTTCAACTTACCCTCTCTTGGGGTCCGGGATAAAAACCACTTCAGACTCTCCACTCGGGTCACTAACTCCGTAAGGGTTTTCGGCTTTGACCCTAAACTTATATTCTGAGCCTTCTATCAAATCGCCCAGCGTTGTCGTTAGCTGTCTGCACGTGGCTGCCTTTAGCCAAACGTTCCAGCCGAGCTGTAAGATACACATTCACATTACATGATGTAAATTGTAACACTGATCATTTGACTGCAGACATCTGTTTTGATGGCGTACCCTATAATACTCGACAATGTAGTTGCCGATCTTGCATCCGCCATCATCTTCAGGCTTAATCCAGGACAGAGTTACGGATCTTCCTAATGTCATTACGACCTTTGCTTTGCCGGGCGGCACAGGACGATCTGGAACAAAATTAACATTTGAAAGTTTAAACTGACATCAATCTGTTGTTTTGTCTATCAATAACTTCCACAGAAAGACATAGGGACATAATAAGAAAAATCTTATGTGATAACTCGGAATTATCAAATATATTTATTCTGTGTCCTTTGAATTATTTTAAAATAAAATTGAAAAAACAACCTTAATTTCGTGGTCTCAAACTCTTATGTTGTCTTGATTTCAAAATTAAGTTCCAATCCATTGAAAGAGATGAAAACACCCTAAACCACACCAAACAAACGTAACACTCCCTTCTGATCGCACCTGTGACGGTCACGAGGACCGAGACGACATCCTCCCCCAGCCTGTTAGTGGCCTTCACTTGGTACTCGCCCCGGTCGTGCCTCTTGGCCTCCCCGACCCTGAGCGACGAGTAGCGGTCCGTGTTGGCCACTTCGTAGCGCCCTCCGAACACCACCTGCTCGCCGTTGTGAAACCACGTGACCCGCGGCAGGGGGCGTCCGGCCACCGACACCTTCAGCTTGATGATCTCGTCCATCTCGAACAGCAGCCCGTCCTCGTATTGCCGGGGCAGGCGGATACGAGGGGGTGCTGAGAGGAAAAGCTGTTAGGTGATCGCCGCGTTTAAAATCGAATTATTTCGTTGTAGGTTCATTTTGAAAGGATCTACCCTGACTTCAGAAAATTTATTTAGCTTGGTTAGTGAATGCTAAGCTTAAGTGTTAACCTTGAATGTTTAAATCCTTGAATGCTTAAATGCTAAGCTTGAATGCTATGTTTAAGTTCAGAAGATAAGCATTAATTAACCAAGTTAAATAGCCTTCTCTGCAAAATAGCGTGCCAAGTATAGGAAAAGACGTCATCTGCATAAATTGTTATCTACTTAGTCGTTTTGCAAAGCTGTGTTACCGGCTATCACTGCTATAAGCTAATAAGAACAAGGGTATATTCCCAATTAAATATTTTTTTCTGAAAACTAGCGTGCTGATATTAAGAAAAAGATTGATTCTTAAGAAGGTAATAGGGTTACTTGGTTGGCTACAATATTTTCACATGTGAAAATTATGAATCTTGGACAATTTACTAATGTTATTATGTTAATACGGTTAAAATTTACACATCAATTTTTGAGTACTGGCGTTGAGAAATGAAACTTAGTTTTTGGGGCTAAGCTATCATCTATTCTCCAGAAAAAAAAAACTATTTAACAGGGTATTAAACTATTCCCGACGTTTCGCAAAGCTGTGCTGCCTGCTATACGAAACGTTGGAAATAGTTTAAGATTCAATACTACCCAGTTTTATGGTTTTTCTGAAAACTAACGAGCTAAGATATATAAAAGTCACTACGCTAGCAAAACAAAGTGCAATCAGCTACCTTCTAGTCGTAGTTTGGATTTGGTCACGACATGACCAACTCGATTTGTGGCCGTGCACTTGATCTCTCCCTCGTCGCTGAACGCGGCTTGGAAGATAACCAGCGAGCTCGCTTCGTTCTCGGTCAAAATCTTGGTGCGCCGGCTGCTGAATATCTCGAAGCCATCTTTGAACCAAGCTATCTTTGGCGTAGGGGTGCCACGGTATTGCACCAAGAACTCGGCCTGAAATTCAGAAAGCCATTTAACTCAAGTATTTTTGGAACTTTAATCCAGCTATTCTTCATGCTAAGACGGCACTTGACATGAATGTTAATCCATGGATGAAGGAACTGTGAAAGAAACTTGCAAGGATATCAGCTATGTTTAAAGCCAAGATAAAAAGTTATCATTAGTTATCAATTAAAATCAGTATTTATAACTAAAAGTTATAAAGAAAACAGAAGCAATCGCTAGGTTGTCACCATTAAAATGAGTTTTTATCTTTTTTCACCTGTCCGGAGCGATGCATAATATGCTAAACGGACAACCAACTGTCTAATCGATATTAAGTTTATTTCAGTTGTTGGAGATAGAAGCAGGACTATGAATGAACATTGAAGGCACTGAATCTAGCGACATTATGCTGCAACCACACACCAACAACTTGACTTACCCCAATTATGACGTTGGGTACGTAATTGTATTAGTGTTAATACGAATTTTCGAATGGATATCTCGTTTTTAATTATAAATATCTACCGTACAGACCACGGTTATTTAAATTTAGGTTCGAATCAACACTATCAGATTTGCTTTTTTTTCTCAAGAAATATCAATGTTATCGAATCGTGGAAAGCCATAAAATTGTTAACTAACTTTAGCTTATAATATCGACACTTTTTCAATGACTGCATGACCTGCAATCTGGCAACGGTGCAACTGAAAAGTCACCTTCTCGTTTTCCAGCGCCGTCGTGTCCTTGAGCTCCAGCGAGAAGTGGGGCGCCGCGGCCGCAGACCGGTTCAAGGTCACCGTGAGCGGTTCCGAGAGTTCCCCCGGTTCCGAGGTTCCGGCCGCGTTCTCGGCGCTAACGCGGAACTGGTAGCGCCAGCCCGGTTCCAGCCCGCTCAAGGTCAGCTCGGGCGAGTTCACCAGCGAGGGGGTGGCTCTCACCCAGTGTGGGGATCCGGTGCGGCGATGTTCGACCAAGTAGCCTACCGAAGGAGGAGTAAGCTTTTCTTCATCCAAAGTTTGCAGGGCAGATACAAACTAAGATATTCTTTCATACTGTGAAATTTTACTGAACATTATTTGTAAGTCGTTCCATTTGTTGTGTAAATTCGAGTACACCAATCATTTTAGCTCTGAAGACTGCCGACCTGAATGGAATCGCAACTGAGATTATCAAGGTGTTCAAGTGTTTGCCAGAAATAATTCATGTTAGATTTTATAGCATTTGCTATTTAACAACGTTTCTCTTTGATGCGTCGTAAAAGTAATCTAACTTTGAATTACTCTTGTCCTATTTTATGTAACGCGATCGAAGGTATATTTTAGATTCGATAAATCTTACTGAAATCACCACAAATCAAGACTTTTACATGTAGTCCCATTATTTCTCATGCAATTCAGTATCATTGGATACAAGTATTTGAAGCAACAACGCTTTATTATCATTGAATAGTATGAACGCTTGATGTGAGTGGTGCTATCTGACAATCTGCCAGGATGATGCCCTGGTTGCCTGGCTGTCAGTTGACATGCTAGGGTGTTGCTGTTTCTACCTGTGACAGGGGCACCTCCGTCGTTTGCCGGTGGCTCCCATCGGATGGTGACCACGTCGGGCTGGTTGTGGGGGGTGCCTGGCACCAGCTGGGGCTTCCCGGGCGGAGAAGGCTTGTCTGGTGAATACGCAATTCAACATATTACAGATTGAATTTTTTTGCTGGTGCTCTACTTTTCCACAATTTTGAAATGAAAAAAACGACGTTTGTCTCGGTGGTCCTCGTGCAGTAATTACATCTCCACTGTTAACCATGCGGTAAACATATTATTGTGTAATTGACATTTTTTATTGCTGTTATTCATTTTTTATTAAAGATCTGTAAACAATGTTCACACAAAGCAATAATGTGTTCATCCAGTTGTTCTGAATCCAGATCAAGTCACATTAATCAATTATATGTTAAATTCAAAGAAAACCTCTGACAGATCTGAAAAAAGCCCGATCGGAGATTTTACCCCCTTTTTTTGGAACCCTTCATAAATACTTCGCTATACCTGATTGCTACCTTTTTTCACTTTCTACTCGTCATGTACTGCATGTATTCCCTGCAAGTTCGACATGCTAGCAAACAATGCAATTGTTGAATAATTGTTGTTTTGCAACCAACGCGGGCCTCAAAGTGCCGCAACGCGCTCGATGTGTGCACATCATGCCAAGACAGCTCGAAACAACGGACCCGCGACAACACATGGACCCATCTAACTAACATCCAAAAATAAACATTTCGTCTAGCTCGACACCACCAGTCTCTGGTGGTCCCGATTCTTCCTAAGAAAATACGATTCAAGAACTTCACTCATAACCATTTTAACGTCCATCGAAAACTATAGTGTAACATCAATCAAGATATCAACACGCAGTCCATTTGACGTTTCCATTTCAGATTTATAAAAATAGATATATTTCTATAAACAAATATTAGAGTTATGCTTGTCGTTATTGATTGACGTACCCGCATTGCTCCAGTGGACGTTCTTCTTGTTGCCTTTCTTCTGTAGCCCTTTGGTCGGGGCGTTGCCCATTGCTGGTTGTTACCGCACAGAGCACCCCTAAATCCTAGCTCCTGCCCAGCGTCGGCCCGATATAGCCCACAGCATCACCTGAGAGCCACTGGTGGACCACTAGCCTTCAAATCTCACCAATGTTACGCCGTCGAGCTATGCGCTCGCTGTCTGGCACGCGCTCTAAATTAAGAAGTTTCGAGGCGAAATAACGTCGTTCGGATGAAATGCTGCGGTTTTTGTAAAATATTTACTTTTTGTCTTGTGACCAGCTAAAAAGGCGTTTCTATATTAATTTTCACGCTGCGGTATGAACTAGATTAATGAACGCACATCTGAGATGATATTGCAGCATCATTTCGAATGTAAAATACCTCGTTCGGAAATAGACTGCAATGTTCTCCAAGGCAGATGCTGAGGCCTGACGACGATCCGTTCAACTATTGAGACATGCTCTTTCCGCTTGCAGCTCCATCTACGTTACGTGTTGGGAATCATTTCATTATTTTTAAATCGAATATTCAAAATTATTTTTACATTAACATAATTCAACACTTTTATTGTATAATACGAGCTATATTTGGACCGTTACTGATTTTATGAAAGATGTTCAGTTCATCTCTTTTTTAAAGTTACTACGTTTCTATCACGATTAATTTTAACGCAATAATTTTCGAATAGGTATCGCCAAAAATTGCACACAAAAAATATGAACCAATTTTTTTCTCATCAAAAAAACACTCGCCTTCTGTTCGGAAACGTCCAGCCGATGAGGTGTGAAACCAATTGCTTGCATACAGTCAGTGTCAAGACGCGATGCCCTGGAGTGTACCTACTCCATCCCAAGAGGTCGACGTCCTTCATTGACCAATAGCTGCCTCGCCGCGGGCGTCTGGAGGTCGCTACCATCCAATGAAGCGCCCAATCGCCGTCGCCGTCGCAGTCGCCGTCGCCGTCGCCGTCGCCGTCGCCGCCAAGCATCCCAGGAGCCAGGACCAAGATATGGTCCAGCAGGACGCTGAAGGCTCACCCAGATCAATGAATCGCAATTCACGCGCACGATGACAAGCCATCAAGCAGCAGTAATCCTCAACTTCACGACATTTTCTTTGTCGCGGCTTTCAACGGTTACTTGCATTTTTTATCAGTGCAATAAATTGCATCGTCGTAATCGCGCAATTGTCGTTAAACTTATGTCGTTTACAGCCGCAGTGTGAAAGATTATTATTTTTGTGCGTTGAGTTCTGAAGAGCTTTAGTGGTCCAAGTATGAGAAAAGCACACCTTTGTTTTATCGCCGGATCGTGACCCAACAATTGATTGTTCATCCATCTCGAAGCCATCCGGATTTGGAAATCCTCGCGCGGGTTAAACATTCAGAAGGCATAAGACGTGTTGATCGTCAATTATAGTGCAACTGTGTTCCTTTAACACTATTTTGTATCAAATATGCACGTTATCCTTATAAATTTAAATGTATTATAAACCAAACATGTTTATTACATCGATTGCTGGACATTTAATTTCCAAAAAATCCGGTTCATTTTGATTTTTTGGCTACTCCACAGTACATTCAATTCGCGACTCAAAAATGTGTTCTCTTTAATCAATAAAAGAAGTCGCTAGACAGTGGCCCAATTCGATCATTGTCTGATCTGCAACTAATCCATCGGACAAACCACAACTTTGTCTCGCATTCACTCGAAGTGGATCAAAGGTTCGGTCAGTTGGGCTGTTAATATCATCCGGGCGTTTAAATCACTCCCGACGTCAAGTAGTTCCACACACCTTGACTCTCGAAGACCTGGTAGTTTACGGTATTCTTGAACTTGCGGTCGAAGTGGCTCAAAGATCACCGGCTGTGTAGCCGACTCCGCATAATTCGCGGGCCGCGAGACCGGGAGGAGAGGAGATGCGACGAGCTGGGAGGCTGCACGGCGGCGAAGGATGCACATGCTCGCTGGGAAGTTGCTGCAGACGATGGAGAATGCAGTGGGTGATCATTTGCCTCGGAGGCTTCGCCAGCCGAGAGACCGAATCGATGCTGGAGCAAGATACCGGCGAGAGAACGGTGAATGCCACACCAAGGGCCACTCAAAATTGGGGAATAATTTTGATATTTACCTTCCTACATTTGTTATCAGTAAAACTGGAGAAATTAATTAATTTTATTTAACATGATAAGAGCATACTCAAGTGTTGTTACTGTAAAGAATCATGTAATAAAATGACACAATTTACTGAAACTATGTCAAATGGATGTTTATTTTAGGTAAACACGATCTCGTGCAAGATATGGCTCGCTGTACGTTTGTCGAGTTTTTACCCGCTGCCATGGAATTGTATATTTGCTCTGGTTTACGCGCAGCTCCGCTGGTGTAGAGGGAAAGGTGAAGAGTACAAACAAGTTGTTCCTTTAGCTGCTAGACGAAACTATAGCGCGACGCGAGCATAGCTAGCGCGCGTGTGGATTCTCTCAGGTCTCTGAGAGGCAAGCAGGACGGTGGTCGGTACCTGTTACCTGTTGTTGCTCGCTCGTTTGCCGATCGCAGTCAGTTATCGCGGGCAGGCGGCTGGAGACGGACACGCGCTCACCGCTCCTCGCTCGGGTGCACCCGCTTGCATCTCGCCTGCACCAAACTGCATTCGGATGCATTCGCGTGCGGCTACGGATGCTGTGGAGCTAGGATTACCTTGTGACAATGCGTGAAAACAAATAGGTAACATCACTAATGATTTTGTTATGGTACTTGGTAATTGAAAAGATTCTTCTCTGTGACTTATTGTGACTGTTTGTCTGTCTTTGACTCTAGTTTGACTATGACTGTTTGTTTTCTTTTTGAGTATATAAGCTTGGTGCTCTTAATATAACATTACGTCTTTAAAATATCTAGTGAATTATTCACACCAACCGAAAAACAATATATTTAATTTGCTTCAATTTGACACTTATCTTCCATTTAATTGTCGTGCCGGCTTCTTACGTGGTGTTATCTTGCACGCGTCGAACTGTTTGGTCATACGGCCCAAAGCAGCAGTCAACGACACTGCTTACCTGATCAGAGAGTAATTTTGTCTAGCTCATCTTAGAAACGAGTTTTTCAGGCGCTTTATCAGCTGCATGTCTCGAGAAGCAACAAAACAACACCGTAGATTAATTATCCCTCGGGACACTATTAACCTTTTTTTACGTGCATCTTCTCTGATCATCGGCCAAAGTATTGTTATTAAAATCACATTAAGACGCTAACAGTACATTTTCTTTGTAAAATTCACAAAGTTATAATCAAACATGGTAATATTTGCTCTGAAAATGTTGGTAATTCTTAATCAAAGGCCAATCAATGACGGTGGTGTCCTGTTCTAATTATCAAAGTATGTTAAAGTTGTTAACATTTATTCCTTTCATGATAACGGATTCATGACCTCATTCTGTTCATTCATTCATTTTAATATTAATGTTGTAATCAACTTATGGGTTTATGAAATGAAACGAAACGAATGTAGTAAGTCCCTTTCTAGTTTCTACTCGCTAACGTGCATTGATCTCACCTACGATTTGCAAGCGGATACATCTACTTATAGCTAATCAACATTCCCCAGTCATGTGGGCTGCCGAATTATACATCTGTCACCTGCGTTATTGATTAATTAATCTATGCGAATGAATAAATTACCATGCGAAACAGATCCGCGTAGCCGATCCCCAAAATCGTGATATCCGTTGCATTCCTAATAATATTTTAAATAATTCAATTGCCACATAAAAAAAAATGCCAAGGGTCACAAAATATTTCGCCAACCATTCATGTGTATCAATCGAACAGCTTCATTGACAAGAAACACATAACAATAAACTTGCCTTTTGATATCCCGCAAAAAACTTCATCGAAACATTACTGTACTCTTGTATATAAAAATGCAAGTTTTTTTTTATACCCTGACGACGACAACCATATTGTGATGTTTCTCCTAGAGTCGCCACACTAAGCCATGCATTCCTCAGCTGGGTGTACCATTTCACACTATTTAGGGCGCAGTTGACAACAAGCAGGGTGTAACAATGCGCGGAGGTGTTGTGTGGTGTTGCATGGTGTGCAGACAGCTCATTGTGGTGTCAAACTGCCGTCGCAGACACGTGCAACGAGCTGTGTGTGTGTGTTACGGCTAAAGCTTGGCGCCATACGCAGCATCACCTGAGACTTCGCTGTAGCTCGCTGCTTATGCGTCTGTGTTCTTGCCGCGTGTGTTGACCTGATTGATCTGGCTGTGTGATAAGTCGGTGATTTGACAGCTCTTTAACAAGATTTAACAAGAATCTCGCGTGACTTTCAAATTTGATTCGTTTTCATAATGCAATCGATCAATGATATTATTTACCGTTTCAAATTAGCGTTATTTTGTCCATCAATTTAGTGAAATTCCATTAAAACTCTGGTTCGGCGTTTGTGATACTGATAAGATTCAAAGACACTTAATAAAGATACTTAGTTGCATTCGCTGGTTGTGAAAGTTATTTTTCTATTAAAGTCCTGAGCGAGTCGGCTTTACTCGAATGCATTAAATCAAGAGAAAATGGAAAAAAATTAAAAAAGGGTTTACTGACTAGTTGATTAGTGTCATAGCAAGAGTTATAAGGAAATGGCCGGCGAGATTGCAAATCGCCATATTATCTCCTTTAGTGCATTGTACTGAGCATATCGTTCGGGATTGTCAAAGGCGAACGCGGCGTAAAATGATAATTTTATGCCATCGCCTTTTAAAAAAGTGCATAGCATGCAGCTCTGATGCAAATTCAAGATTGTACAGCATTCCAAGGAAGGTTGTTACAGATGACCGAAGGCGGACAGTGCATGTGGAGGTGGAGATTTGGTGGGAAGTTGACCGAACATGTCTTCTTGACTTTTTTAAGTGACACATATATGGACATTGCGTGGGAAGCTTACATATTCTGCACTGCATCCGAAACAAATTATCACTGTCTACAATGCAGAAAAAAAACCGCATAATTCTATTAGCGTCGCATCTCTTGTATTTATTATTTTTCGAAATGTCAGCTAAGGATGGTTACTTCTTCAGAATGTAAGCAACTCACTGAGGGTGGTTACTTTTCCAGAATGGAAGCCGGAGATATCTTGAGCGTCCTCGAGGAGCGTCTGGCCATTCTTCCTGGCGGTCGAGATGAAGAAGGACGGCCGTTAATAATCATCACAGTCCCCGCCGAGGGACAGCCATGGAACAAGGAGCATCTCGACACAGTTCTCAAATACCTCGTGTCAATCTTCAGGTATGTCATTATCGAGCGACCAAGCTCCTACACATCCTTTCAGAGTCTATTACATCTTGTTTTCACAAGGATCCTCTTTCTCGTATCACTTTCAGAAACTCATTTCACCAAGAAAGATACTTACCGTAAATCATACATCGACATTATATCCTCCTGCTAGCACTCATGGTAATGACAGGCCATCCGTTGTACACACACACTGTTTCCGTTCACTGCAATCGCCAGTAAAACTATCTGAAAAGTATGTTAGGTTTTTTTTCACTTGTGTGCTTAAGTGTAGCCTGAGGCATTGATGTCAATATGCGTGTAATATTTTTCAAGAAAAATCTATTGTTAACCGGAACTAAATAGCTAGAAGTTTGAAACGTTAAAAGTCAAGCGTGTCTCCAAACACATCACATACAAAGGAACTAAAGAATAATTAGTTTACTCACTCATACTAGAAATAATTTACATAATTATGGTATATAGATTTTCAAGCTCATTGTTTCAGTGTTAAATAATTACAAGGCTCATTTGTTTACACCCATGAGCGTTGTGTAGAAATCTGAGTAGGTACTCGTGTGTATCGCAGCAGAAAAACGCTGAACTTCATCACGCTGATCATGCGTACCTAAGAGTTCTTACTCACTGACTGCAGAAAGCAATTAAGATTGAAAACAATTCCAGCAGTACGTGTGAGCTCTAATCAAGATTGCCAGCATGAATTCATGTCTTTTTAATTTGAAGAGCTGTTCAACTTTGATGTTAACATCACTTCTGAGCCTTCGAACCAATTAATACCGAACTGGTCGGTGATTTAACAACCCTGGTTAGCTTGAACATCACAACATTATAAGTTTAGCAGGACGAGAAGGGATAGCTGTGGTAAAACATTAATCCACAAGCATCATTCTAATATCATTATTTCTCATATTTTTCTAATGTTTAGTAGGAAAAGGTGTGAGAGCTATTCCAATAGCTTCACTCGCATTGCTAATTAGCATTGCTAAAGTGAATGTGCTCTTCACAGATTCGTAGTTTTGTCATAATTGTCATGAAAGTGAATCAACCAACAGCGCTAGAAAAGCAAGGACCAGTAGATGAAATCCCCGAGAGGGTGTATAGAGTAACTTGAGAACAGATCTGAAATTGATCTAGAAATCTAGCCAGTGCCACCCTCGTGTAGGATCGTGACGGGTGCGTCTTGATGTGTCTTGATGTGTCTTGATGTGTCTTGATGCGTCTTGATGTGTCATCAGCGCGGATTCCCGACGCGGCGGGCTGTCGGTGATCATCGACGCCCACCGCGGCGCCTGGCGTCTGGCGCGCAGCTGTCTGCGCCAGGTGACGACGACGCTGAGCGGCGACGTCGCGGCTCTCATCATGGTGCGTCCCGACGCCTTCTGGGACAAGCAGCGCGTCGACAACTGCGCGAAGATTCAGCGCGACGGCGAGGTATGGGCTGTGGATACTATATACAGCCTACTTGCGAATTCGAAGCACGCTTGGTTGTTTTGTGCACCGAGAGACGTTTTGTTTTTCTTTTGTAAGCAGGCGTAGAGTGAATCATTCGGAAAAAATATATTCTTTCTATTCCATGACAAGAGATTGTTAATTCCATTGCCAGCACTTACGATTTATTATCGAAACGTGCATTTCCGTACTTATATGGTTGATGATTTGTAACAGATATTGATGTATCCATCATTTGAGTCGATAAGAAACCTTATCTAATAAAATCTAGAAGTAAACTTATCATAGCACAAACAAAACCATTTTTTTATATCTTATTACCACACGCACTCGTGTTAAATTTATCATTCACAACTATAGATAGCCATGAGATTGATAAAGTTAACATTGTCACAATCTCTGTTGCAGCATGTCTACATTCCAATATCACGGCTTCAAAAATACGTGTCCGCATCACAGCTTCCGGAGGAACTGGGTGGCACCTGGGTTTACAACCACCACCAGTGGATTCAAACACGAATTGTAAGAAACGTCATTGCATCTTAAGTTGCATCCCTATGATCAATGAGATATATCCGACTCCAACATTGCATCTTCAGTTCGTAGAACGATTCACAAAAGACGCCGAGGGGTCGTCGTCGGACTTGGAGAAGCTACGCCAGCGTCTCACCAGCTACAGGGCTGGACTCCGAGCCAGCAGCGCTCAGCAGATTCTAACCATCAACCGTGACTTCTTCGACGCCTCCGCCTTGCTCACGCAGAGGGTCTTCCATGCAGGTAGCCCACCGCAGCGAACGAGATCAGAATGCCATCTGACCCTTCGTTATCGCCCCCGGCGTCGTTTAAGCAGGGGAGACAGAAGGGATGGCCTTACCTTCATTAACTATAGATCCATTTTCAATCAAGCCTGAGGGTATTGCTTAAGTGTTGGGGTTCAATGAAAAATAAACTTTGTGATTTGATTTTTTGTCGAATGCGTGGGTTTCATGTTTTTGAAGTATGAGAGCCCTGGAGAGAAGATTTTAATGAATGGTACCACGATGTTTTATGTAAGAGGAGAAATAACGAATCGATGGTCACGAAACTGAATGGTTTTGTAATGTGCATCGTGAAAGTGATCGGAAATTTGCAGCAGCGGAATGCAATGTGATGTGCATTATTTAAAGGGTGACCTACTTGCTGGGAAATGTCGTGTAGTCAAACACGAGGATTTGAATCGCTCGACGATGTCATTTATTTGTATCGAATCATTGACTTTATGATACAAAAGAAATCTGCTCGAAGCTATGAAAGTTTTGTATTAAAAATTAATACTATTATCCTTCATACCTGCTGTAGAAATCCATGGGAATTTTAGTTACAACTAAAGATATTTATGCCTCAGGACCATTCCACAAATTATTTTAAAACGTTTCTGAAAGATCGTAAAGACTCGAATTGATAACCAAGCTTCAAGCTACGTTGCTCCCAATCTGTTGCTATGCGTGGAGTTAACAGGACCAACTCTTTCGCGATCCTCGCCAAAGTTTTCATTGAATTAAATTGATGCATCTGTCCTTTCAGGAAAGGAACTGCTGCAGAGGATTGAACTGGACTTCCAGGAAGCACACGGAAGAACAGGAAGAGAATCTACCACACCTCAGGACCTTCTCGACAGCCGCGATAGAATCGACCGACTTCTTGAGGTCATCAATGTAAAACAGGTAAAATATTTGCTTTCTGGTGTACTGCAAGCTTTATTAACTCTCCAAGTTAGTTCTTGTTTACATTATAGCTACATTTCCGAAAAATAATATTTTAAATCATAAATCGTAAGTGTTGAATGCTGGGGTCGGTTTTTGTGTTGTCTGAACACGTCATCAATGCCTCATGTGTTTCTCGAGACACTGCATCACCATCGGTCCAGTGACGCATTTATCAGAACTAGTTCCCACTGAAAATAAAATTGATGTACTCAGTTGACAAACATCGCACTATTTTTCAAATATTTTCAAAAAAATTAAATGCACGAGATTATACCCTGTGAAATAAACTTAGTGAGTGAATCTTTAATTTGGTGACTATCTGTACTCGATTGTCTCTTGAAATCTGACGAAAAGTTTCCTTCATGTGATCAAGCACCCGGACGTACCTTCTTGCTCGCAAGCAATGTTATCAGCCAGGATTTTCTGCAGCATGTCCGGCTTGTCGGCAGCGACAATTCGAGCTTTCGCGTCGGCAGATGCTCGAGAAAACGCGCCGTTAACCATCAATCCCATTTTCTCCATCACGCAGCCAACGAAGCACTGGAAAAAGTAACATAGTTTTGCTTGTAGTGGGAATTGTGACTCCAGTTCAAATGGCTTGAACACACTGTGTGGAGATTTAATACACCATGTGAGAGGAACGGAAAGGGAGACGACTCAGGCAATTGAGTGGGAAATTATCCTATATTCCTTGCGAACCTGACCTCTTAAGCATAGTTCATATTTGTATGCATTCTGATAAAGTCTCCGTGCTCAGTGAACTAGTTACTAGTTCAATTGTAAGAAAAATGAATGCTTGATAATTTAAAATGAGGTATTGTTTTGATGTTTACCTTGCCCGTCTGGGTGGTAGGAGCCTGATGATTCCTGAACGTGGCCACGTCATCTGAAATCAAACAAATGAGTCATTTTCCCGGCAACCGACAGACAGTCAGGTTTTTGCGAGTATTTTCTGAGTGGTTTACCGGCGGTTGCTTGTTCCGAAGCAGCGCAAGCGTCCTCGTTTTGCTTCATTTCTTGTTGGAACTCCGGAGACGGCCCATGTCCATCAACAGTCTGCAAAGTTTTCATAGATTTTTACCTTAAGAAGCACCTGAAAAGCTTGCAAGGCTCGAAAAATTCAGATTATATTTGGGCCTGGCATTATATTTGGTAGGGCTGAGACTGTATAGGCTCAATAGGGTTCACAGGCACAGCAAATCTTGTAAATTGCTCTCCCAAAGGGATGGTGTTCTGAGAAATTATGCCACGCTATAAACGAAATGTTTCATCTTGTAAAACTATGAGCACATAATAAAAATGTTAAGTACTGCAACTTACCAAAGTCAACGCAGCGACCACCACCAAAACAGTCAGACACAACATTTGGTTCATTTTGCGTTCGGTAGCTTGGTCAACAGATCAATGTGCCTGCTGAAAGTTTTCCAGCTCGTTATATACTGCGCTGACTACAAATGTGAATTGTCAACGTGAGCAATTAGCTTCTTTTGTCGTACGGAAACCAATTTGTAATTAACGTCTGCGACGCTTCCCTGATTTTGTGACAACATGATTGTATTCGATATCAAATTGAGCCTTGAAAATTTTACGCTTAGTACACAGTCCATTTTGGTAAAAAATTAATAACATTTTTCATGCATTACAATTATATTTGAATATATATTTGCATCCGTTTGGCTATTTCAATTCTTTGCTGACTCACTGATCCCTTTTTTCTGTTCAGGGCCAAATTGAGGAAGCTTGGACGAACATGGAGAAACATTTCGTGGATACAAGAGAAGTGAACTCACTTGAAGATGGTGTTACCAAAGTGACCAACTGGATCCTGGGTCCAGCAGAGATGATGCTCAACGGACAACAAGAAGTAGGATTCGACTTGATCTCGGCAGAAGAGCTGAGGCAAGAGCATGAGAAGCTTGAACTGCAATGCAGGGTAACTAATAAACAATCTTATTTAGACATTCATGATTACATAAATTCAAAAAATCTTGTAATCAAGTAACTGATAACTTGAAAGCAATTCACTTGAAAATCAAAAAAGTATTTTTCTAGAAATCTTCCAGCTTTCACTAACCAATTTTCAAATATCTCATATGCTCACTGCTGCCAACAAGAGTGGTGGCGAGTCTCAATGGACCTGAAAAGGGGAAAAATAAATTCCCAGCCAATTCGTTTCATGCCATTTAGCGCATGTCCTTTACAATTAATATATTACTTGTTTTAGGAAACTTATGGACACTACGCAGAGTTACTGCACAAAATAGACACGCTGCCACAAAATGACATCAGTTTACCAGATGATTTGAAATCACAACGCGACTTCATGAACTTTGTGTTCAGAAGTTTTGCTACGCGACTTGAAAGAAGGCGAAATGTTTTGATCACATCTCTCAGATTCTTTAGACTTGTTTCTGAGGTATGTCCCAACGAAATACATTTCACACAAATAATTACAACGATTTGTATTTGGTAAGCAAAGATTTAATTTTATCAATTGGTTGCAGTATTTTGATCGAACAAGTGAAGTATTTGAAACGCTTGTCAAACGCAACAGCGTGGATGACTTCGATACCGCCGAAAACACACTTCAACAGTTGCAGGAAAATCAAATCAATATAGGTAAGCAAACAAAACCTTCTCTCAATTACAAGTGTACTAAGCAAACAGCCACTCTCTTCAAAACGCAATGCCAAAACACTGCTAAGCTTTAGCCACCAAAACGCTGTCGCCACCAATGTATTGTTTTGTTTGGCGCTTAGATTTCCTCGAATACGAGGTGATGAGAGAAGGCGAGAAACTAGCGGACATGCTGTCGATGCCCGTGAAAGACGCGCTCGGGCGCGACGTGCTCGTTAACTACGAGAACGACATCGTGAACGTGCACGACATCCTCGACGCCACCAACGCGCGCAAGAACATCTTCTGCGACAGCCTCGACCTGCAGAAACTCACACTGGAGCAGGTCACCCACATCTACGTCTACGAAGCGGACGCCACGCAGGCCGTACAGTGGCTGGACGACTTGTTTCAAGTGCTGCTCAAATCGCACGCTCATGTAGGCTGCAATGTCTACGAGATACAGAACCAGAAGGATGAACACCAGAACTTCCAGGAAACTGCCAAGGTAAATGTGACAGATCCCTTACCCCCTAAACTTGAAGGTAGGAGGAAGCGAAGCAGGTTACTGATCACATTCAAACGATTACAAGCTTGGAGCACAATTTGTCAGCTAGTTCTTTTTCAAATAAGCTTCCTATTCCCTCTAAAATCTTTTACTTTTTTCTTTGTTTTGCTTCGTTTCACGGTGTTTATGACACGATTTAAAATCAAGGGAACATTTAGGTTTCCGAGCAAGTTCCTTTTGCTATAAGCTTTCCATTCCCTCCACAATCCATTAATTTTTGCTTAGTAGAACCACCACCTCGATCGTTGATCCACCTAGACCTGCTGGACGGGTTTATAATATAGTTAACCTAGGTAACTTGATATATCACTACAGAAAATCACATCAAGTTGACTGTGTTTGGCAATTCAAATTTAACCCTGCGAGTTTGTGAAAACATCCCTATGAATTTCCTGCCCCTGGCTTAGCTTCACCAGACAGACAAATCCTAACACCGATGCATGCTTGTCGTAGGGGACGTACGAGTACGGCGGACAGCTGTTGACGGCGTCTCTAGCCCTGAGACAATCGTGCAAGCTCCCGATCGACGCGAACAACGCGTTGACGCAGCAGCTGTGGCACTCTTGGAAGAGATTGCAGACGATTGGCCAGGAGCAGATGACCCGGTTGCGCGTGTCTGCGGTGTTTCATAGGAGTGTCGAGGAGGTGAGCACTGCGCATCATTGACCGGAAGGATCGCAGAGATACGAACATGGCCAGCAAATGTTTTGAGACGTGTTTGGGATAGTAATTTATAATACGATAATTGCACTACACACCTATAATTATGCCTGCAACTATTATAAAAGTTACATGGTCGTAGAAACTGTTCATTTTCATAATTTAAATGGTATCGGGACGGTTTAAAATTATAGAATACCTGAAAGTATACTGAATTAAATATGTAATTTCGTCCACTTAAGGTATCGTGCGTTTTTGTCACAGCACTGCAATCAGCTGAAAGATCTGATGGACGCTGTCAAATCGATGTGCACCACGGAAAACCTGGCGAAACGTCGATCAAGGATCCACAAATTCCTGACGAGTCGCGAACGTCTTCTGCTGGAAGTCGGCCGCATGGTTCGCCTCGGTCGCCTGCTAAGAACTCGCCTCCGGGAACCCCTCAGCGCCGAGCAAAAGTCAGTTTGTTTTCCCTTTGAACACGCCAGCCTCCGTAAAAAAAGCGACAGTTAAATTTTCGAAACGCCACACTAGTTATAAAGTATCTGGCGTTAGTTCACCCGTGATGGCTGGAGCAAAGGTATTATAGTTATGTTCGAAAAGTTGGCAGGAGCAAGGCGTGGGCCCCTTTCGCCTGCCCCAAACACGTGCGACCGCACTCGAGTGAACGCTAGTGGCTGCTAGATTAGTGCATGAGAGAGGAAAACAAATTATTATTATCCCGTGTTAACTTCTCAGTCTTCCCGCAAAGCGCACTAGCGGTGGTGGACGAGGTCTGCTTCGCTGCTGACAGTGTCCGGCGTCCGCGTGCTCCCAACAAACACACTAACAAACAAACAAACAGACATCACATAAATCGAACAGATGAAGCGGCAAACAAAGCGGATAGGTGACATGTGAGTTGTCTTTGAAAACCAAATTTTTGCTTGTTTTCTAGGTTTAAAATTGACTGTTGCTGTCAATTAGCTTCATTTAAAAATTAGCTGTCATCCTAAATATAGTTTTTAATTCAATTTCACGCAGAAAAATCAACAGAAGTACAGCAGGATGTGGTTTCATCGTCGGCTTGTCTATAAATTTTGCAAACGCACCGTGAATAACAATCGTTTGAAGTTATACCACATTAAACCCCACTATAGCCGAGCTAGAGAAGGGGCGAATCTAAATATACTTCTAAATATCCAGAGTGCAGCTGCTGGACATGAATTATGTGCAATTATTTCCTCGGTACTTTAAACTTTTCAATTTAACTGAGCAATTATGCACTTTATCCGATGTTGTATAAACTCAAAGCATGCAGTGTCCTTTGCGGTTCTAGCAAGTTGCTCTCAAAAACATGGCGGTTATCGTCGAGTGCGAACGTTTTATTGAAGTTTAATGGCGGACATGGAATACGCGCGAGCGAGGCTTTGGCAACTTGCCTATCACAATCTGGTGGAGCGACGTCTGTACTTCGGACGCATGGACATTTATAGACGCCCTGAGTCTGACGTCGGCGTCAGCGTCGGTGTCGGGATTGTTCGACATTCGGAGCTCCATTTTCCATTCCACTCATTTTAACAAAGTACTCATTTTGCATCCGATTTCATGGCCGTTAGAGTTTTGTTTCTATTTTCTGCTTGTATATCTGGTTCTTTGTAAACAACATGACGGGAGAAAATGAAAACGGCAGTTAATCCCAAGAACGAAGAAGCGCTTTTTAAAAGGCCACATTCAATGTTTTTGTTGAGTTCTAAATCACACTAAAAGCAAACATGTTGTAAAGTGAGTCGCTTTACTTTACTCGCAATGATATAAATTAGTATTTAGGCAAAAACAAGAAAGATGAGACAAGCAAACATCAAACAAATTCTTATATTTATCCTTTGGCAAACATCCGAAACAATACCAAACTATCAATACCAATACAGACCTAAAGTCCATACATTTTCATTCCCAAGAAAACGAAGCGTTTCAGAGTTAATGTATGTATGGTATTGGTATACACATTATATAAATGTTTGCCGGATAGGTGGGTACCCACTTCCCATATCATTTCCCAACTATTTCTTCGAATGTACTGAATACAAGAAATCAGACAAGAACCCCCCAGTCTTCCCCGTGACCTCCTCACCCCAAGGTTCGACCTTCCACCTCCTCCCCATGGTCCCCGTCCAACCCCCAGCATCTTGTCCAGTTTCTACCTCCCCATGACCATACCCTGACCTCCTACCCGTGCCCTCCTTCCCGTGGCACCCGTCTCACACCCCCAGGTCCAGGTATGACCTCCCGCTGACCTCTCCGTGACCTCCTTGTGACCTCCGTGTTGTCCAGGTCCGACGACGCCAGCGACGGCAACGCGACGGCCGTCGAGGCGATCTCCGACAAGCTGGCGGAAGTGACGGGTTTGGCCGAACAGCTGGACGTGGCGCTGTGCGCGGCGCAGGGCGACGGGTCGCCTGGAAGCCCGGGAAGCCCCAGCAGCCCCGTGTCGCCCAACATCAAGCGCATCTTGGACGGGACGGCGTCTAGCACGCCAGAGGTACGCTACGCTAGCTAGGCAACGGCAGGCAGGGCAAATACTATAGCACTGGTAAGCGTCACTGCAATGCTGCAGTGTACGTTGTAATTCAGGGTGCAATGTTGCAGTGCTCGATGCAATGCAGGGTGCAATGCTGCAGTGTCCGATACAATGCAGGGTGCAATGTTGCAGTGTCCGATGCAATGCAGGGTGCAATTTTGCAGTGTCCGATGCAATGCAGGGTGCAATGTGGTATGCGGGTGTCCCGATGTGCTCTGAATGTAATTTAATATTATAGGATCGGTCTCGCTTTATAGGACCACTGATAATCGTGGGAATAGTTTGATGCATTTATTTCTAATATAAAATTGCTTTGGTTAAAGTAGGGCCTAAATTATTCCCTATATAAAACATGATCTTTCTAAGGAATTAAAAATAGAAGGTCTGTTGGACTACTCATCCATGAATTTCATGACTCAGAATTCATCAGAATCAAATATTTAGATGCTAGAGTTAAGAAGTAAGGAAAACTTCTAGGTAACCAAATCGTAAAGTTCCGCAATTTGGCAGATAACTGCAACAGCCTTCGCATGAAATGACAGTATATTTATCATAGAATAGAATAGCAGCGAAGCTAGGGGGATCATGACCTCTGGGACCACGCCAATATTTAGCATAATAATATGCATAAACCCTCTTTCAGAGAAATGCATATTATGCTAATCACGCCAAGCCACTGCTTTAAAAACGCACTCATTTGAAACCGGCTCCCTTCATCTCGAGTCTCGTGTCACGTGTGTTGCGGGTTGCACGTTGCAGGAGTGGTACTCGAGCATCAAGACGTCGTCGAAGTCTTCGGCCGAAGACAGCAAGTCGGAGGACGAGTTCGTGACGGCGTCCGAGTGCACGTGCACGCCACCGTCACGCTCATCCTCGTTCCACACGGCGTCGGAGTGCGGCGCAGCATCCCCGTGGTGGGAGCTGGACCGCACGTCCGACGCCGACGACGACAGCCGGAGGGGCAAGCCGGGGACGCCGGTCAAGGCGGCGGTGAAGACCACGTCGGAGGTACGGCGCGTGCGGGATTTTATGATAGTATTATCGCTGTTGTTCAGTATGTTTTTATCACTTTCTTGTAATATGTCTGGGCAAGCTTGTCATTTTTATCCTATATTATGAAATTTTGGAAACGCACTTGATACAACATTTTACAATTCAACGTCTGGGTCTCGCTGCGGTTTGACCAAAATGTGCCCTTTTTTGGGAGGGTTCACTCACCAAATTTGGACTTGGAGGGTTGGAAAATTGTACTCGTGTAGAAGCGGCCATTTATAATTCAAATCCAAAACTTAAAATCAGCCAACTACGCCAAAACTTAAATTCTCTCACATCTTGGGTATATTTTTTTAAATTTTGATAACTCAAACGATCCAACAATTTATGAAGTACTGTTGGGGTCTCGGTTCGGTTTTGGGGGGAGGGTTCATGCGCCAAATTTGGACACACAGGATTGAAAATTTGTACCCGTGGGGCCTGAGGGCCGGAGGTCGCAGGAGCGGAGCCACTAGTAGTTGATGATGTTAACGGAAGTCAGGCGGGAAATGTTTTCAGTAATTACTGAATTATGGTTGGTTTGATGCTTCAGAGCGTAGGATGGTTCGAATTGTTGTATACGATAATGTTCTGTTAAAGTGAGATTTTCAGGAGTGTTCACCCCTGAAGGTGACCGTCAGGCCTCTGCCAAAATGTCGATACTTAAGGTCCTAAGGCCCAATCTCTTTTTAGCAGAGAAATTACTTCCAACACTTTGAACAATTATTAGTGAATCATGTGCAGAACAAGCTCACCTACCATTTGTTAGTCCAAACATAAAGTCACTGTAGGAATATCTTATAGAAAAGTTCGTGGTTATTTCTTATATCCAAATATCTCATCAAGCGGGACTACAAAATATACATATTTATGTAAATACTTTGATATCTCGATGTCATAAATGGCACTGACATTAACTTTGACAGGATGAATCTGCACAATGATTAATAAAATCTATATTTTCCACTTTTCAGATAACATCAGACGTCGTAGTACACGAAATCACCGAGACAACCCGCTTGAAATTGTCGCACACCCCAATTCAAGACCTGGCGTCGTATTTACAACTGAACAGGGTAGCTCCAGCTAGTGCCAATAGTTCACCCCATCCAGCCAGCAAGGGTAACGTTGGAGAAAGTGCCATTTTAGCTAGATATTCTCCAGCGAGCCTGACGAATGTACGACGCATCGACGAAGCAGTGGCCAGCACTGAAAGCGATCGCACTTTGTCTACCGACGACGAGCTGTTATCCCAGCTGATTCAGGTGAGTGAGCCAGATCCTGAGCAAGATGCATGTGCCAAGTATTATTACCATCACATCACTCGTCAGGCGCTCAAGACGATTCTTTGATAATAATATTTTAGTGATCTGTAAATTGTATTGTGCTGTAACTACATTGTAGTGTTTGTAGCTTTAGAGCTCCGTGTTGATTTGGGCTGCTTCGTAACACAAATTGCAATGCATTATGAGGGCTAGGTACAATTATTATCTTATAAATTTGGTGCACTTAATGACAAAATTCACTGTAGTGGTAGTTATTTGTTGTAATCTTTAGTTTGTTTGTACATTTTGTTTGTTATTTAATCACACGTGTTTACGCTAAATTAATTTGGCATCATGTTTTGTAGTTATAGAATAATTATAATATAGTAATGCAAATAATTTCACTGCAAACGTCGTGCTTTTTTATTTTCGTGTTACCCTATGTGATATTCCATGCGATCTTTTCCACATTCCTATTTTCCTAAAAGTGCTATGTCGACAATTGGCTTGAAATATTTTAATTAGTTAAATACACTGAGGTAGCTTCACTTGTAGGCTACTTGTTGATAATGATTGTGTTGGAAGAAATCAATAATACATATATTTAAGTTATTATTAAAAAAAACTTCAATGGTTTCGTATCCGTCTCAAGAATTTTATGTGTAGGAACTAATACAGGCCTCTAGAGCAAATATAACCCACGTCGTCACACCCAAATACACTGGCTAATATTATGCATCCATACTATTCACAACATAATGATCAACCACACGAAAATTCACTCATTAACCTAATTACAAGCAAAAAATAAAATTGATGGCATATAAATAAAATCACCTACACGGTCGCTCGTTGTCGTTCGTGCAAAGTCGGCTCGGAACCGAGAGCGGCGGCGGCAGCAGCAGCAAGCTCGTCAGTTCTGGTTGGGATGCCGAGTCCGATAGACCTGGCGAGGTCGACATACCTCGTGTCCACGTGATAGACAACCACGGTGATAACGTTACCTGAACGCGTGCCGGTGATACGAGAAACACGAGGTGATAACGATATGGATAGCTTACTGGTTTGGCTGATTCGATGTGGTGCTGAATTTGATACTTGCAAGCGCTTTGAGGGTTATTTTTGAGTTAAATACAGCAAGTTGGTAGGAAGGTGTGGCGATATTTTTGACAATACTGACGTGTAATTTGTTTTTTACAAGTGCAAATGGGTTCAAACCAAAATTGAAAGCCAGTTACGATATTTTCTGTTTTGGTTTTGTTTTCTGTCAAATGTTAGTTTCGCAGTGCAACTTTCATGGCTTTAGTTTAGAGTAGGGTATTATGAAGTGACAGTTACGATTCGAACTTTTAAATAGGAGTCTTTTTCTGGCGGATCACGCCTTCTAAACTTCTATCTTAAGTGATTTTTGTTTCAACAAAGTTCAACAAAGTTCAACAAAGTTGAAGCAGTCGTAGTTAACGAAACATTCAGTGCTAAACATTGACAATTGGCCAAACCAGTAGCTAATTAACCAGTGTTATCATCGCGTGCTAATCGCGTGTGCTTGTGACAGTGATGGGTGACATCGACGTGGGCACGCCGGCGTCGGAGGCGTCGGATTGTGGCGTCGCGACGCCAACGACAACTATTAGCACGATATCTTTAAAAAGTGGCGACACACGTCTGGTGATCGCGCTGTTACAAGTACGTGTCGTGCATCTCTGCTAAGTCGATGTGTACAGAATATTATATCCGGTCATTTGTAGTCGATTCAAAGCTTCCTTTAGGCTGCATGGGTCACTTGGGTCATCCACTTGGGCGTAACAGACCTTCGATAAACGCTGTATCCGACGAACTTGAAAAGATTGCAGTATACGATATCAATTTAATGCCATAGCAGCTCTATCCAGGTCGCATATATTTCGCATATTTTACGACGAGGGTGTGAATGGAGAATTAGTTGATCATCAGACCATTGTTAAAATGCATTAACAGGAAATTGGGCTTTAAACTCGCGTCTGGGTCCAATCTATGCGGCCATCGTGCTGTAACGTTATGCTGTGTTAGCGTTGCTTTTCTACTTTACAGCCAGCTTCCAGTGCAATCGCGTTACGCTCGGTCTCGCCTAGACACACTTATTTACACCGTGACAGGTTGTACACTAATTTGACAATCTCAGGTATACATGCACCGGACTATATTGCTCCGTGTTCTTTGCATCCCAGTAGTACTATATCTCATCTTAGCGCGTCGCATGACGCCAGTAGCATGCTATTTACGATGCTGATCACACATGAAACATTAATTTTAGGGGATACAAATAAGCTCCTCGACTTTAGAGAATATGTATGGCGAACGCGTTCACTGGTCTTGAAATTTAGTCATCCTTGTTGGTTTTTTTGCTCGACCGTTGTTCCTGCCAATTGCCTTTGGGACAGTAGGACACTTATAAATAGACATCCTACTGTTTTTTCGCTTAGTTTTATTTATTTATTCAGGCTTCGTTCAGAAAAAGCCGTGACCGGAACTAAGAGCATTGAGTGACAAACACCCATATTTTAATTCGTGTACAACTTAACATGTTGCTTGATATGGAGGCATAACGACGAGGCACCGTGGTCTCTAAACTCCGTCAAAGTGATCGTTCATGAAGTGACCTTTTAACATTCCTCTGCACAATAACAACAGCTAAACAATAACAGCCTAAGTGAGGTATGCACCTGACATAGCCATGGATCCGAGGAATCAACCTGTTTTAGGGGTCGACCATATTATAGACGTTTCGTTCGGCAATCAAGCCCATCATGTAATGAAATCCCCCGCCGAGGCCGTAGCGCATCGCTCGGGGATGCCAGCATCCGCCACGGACCTGTCATAAAGGGTGTGCATTTGATGGAGATAATTCATATTCAACGCCAGCGCCTCTCTCGCTTGGGTGGGCCGTAGGTGGGGTCAGTGGCGATATTATTCCAAGAACTTGGTAATTTGTTGTTACCTATAACACAATTTTTCATTAGCGGCGTTAATAAGCCCGGTCAACATTGTTTCAGTCCCTTTCAATGATAACGCGTAATTATGAAAACCACTTAAAATGTGCATTTTCTTCACGACTATAAAATTTATATCGATTTATACATGCAGTCTGCTGCTGGTAATTAAGGGTTTAACAGATCGCTTGTACTTCGATGTACAATATACCTGCGTGGATGTGACTGCAGATTGCTGACTGCAGATTGCTGACTGCTGACATGATTTATTTAACGACCTGCAAATCATTCCGTGAAATTGTGTTCGCGCATATTTTGAAGCTTGCTGCATCTTCACCGCGTGCTCCGTGGTTCGGAATCGCGAGGCCGGCTATAGTGGCGGGATGCTGTGCCACTAAGGCATGTCCAGTGGCGCAATCTCTCCCCCCGTCTACCCACCCTATGGTTAGCCTGTAGGGGTTTATAGCCCTAGCATGTGAACTCTCCGATCGGTAAGCAAGCGACGGGCTCCACGGAAGTGATGCTGCATCATGCGATGTGGGTTATTCGAACACAAGACACTGCCGACAGCACCGGGTTCGATCCTGGCTCGGATCCAATGGCTCCAGTTCCCTATGCCGTTCCTGTCTTGTTTTAGGCTCGGTTCAACCAACTTTTTCATCTCTTTACTTGCTAACGCACAGTTAGCATTGAGTTGTTTGAATATATTTGAAAACGCCAAAAGTAGAAAACGATGTCAATAGCAGATGGTTAAATGTCACCCTATTGACAAGTAAATATCCCTGTCACATAACCACTGTCCGCTGTATGAGATCGTCTGTAATAGCAGTAGCACCCCTAATCGGTCTTAAGGTACGTACCGCCGCCACTGGCTGGCGTGTTTCAGTACGTACCAACGCCACTGGCTGCTGTGTCTTATAGTACGTCTGTAACGACGCTAATCAAAGTGTACCTAACAGGCGGAGTAATGCCAGGCGAGCGAAGCCCCGCGGTGCTACGATCAACGCGTCAATTAATGTTTTCATTATAATTATTAGATATCGGGGCAACGATTTCTTGACTCGCCGAACCTCCGACCATTCGGCGTGTAAAGATGTGTAAAGTGTCTGCAGGTTCGGCCGAGCCTCGTGGAACACTCGGGCATGAAATCCTATGTTTAGCATCAGCTGGAATCAATTGTGTTGCGGCTTAAGGAGGTTCGACTGACGCTGGTTTCGCTTCGAGCTGAATGGATTTTGGGCACTGTTTATTGACTAAGGTTCAGATGGTGTGTCATAGTAGCTGGGACATTATGAGTTTTATGCAAATTGATGTGTTCCTGGACCTTTCATGTAACATGGAGCCTACTGACAGCAGGATTTTCGTAAGGTGTTTGGTCTGAATTGCTGATCCATCCAGGCAATTGAGGAGACAGTCTAGGGTCACGGTGTAGACTTCTTAATAAGCAATAGGTAATGACGTGACTGCGTTGCTGTCTGCGAGTGTACTTGGGACTACTTTCACTGATATTCAGTTTTTAGCGCTTCATTTCACTGCACTTTGCCGCAGAATGTGAATACTAAGCGCCGCGGGTGCAACACATGCTCGGGTTGGAATTCTTAGGGGATGTTTAAACGATTAGCTTCACAGCGTGCCGAGCGCTTTATTAGCTTCTGGCTGAAACCGAGATTTATCGAGAAAGAAACACCGAGTTCGTGTACGAAACATGATAGTAAATATTATGATGGAATTCTTTTTTTGTGATAAGGATTTGGGATCCACAGTTAAATGATACACTGTTTATCATTGGAAAATATGACATGTTCATTTTGAAATGTATATGTGCCACATGGCGATTACAAAATTACTTGTAACAATAATCAAAAAAAGGTTGAACATGAACGTGAACATTTACATTTTTGCTAGAACAATCATGAATTCCCACACGTATTTTTCAAACATTATTCAACGATTTGCTGTACAACCTAGCGATTGTCGTGAACACAAGATCCAGCTGAAAGACATCAAATCAAAAATCCTTCTCGAAACCGGCCATGTTGGTCAAAGAGAAGTCGGCGTCGTAAACATACGTCACGCGGCCATCAGAGGTACATAAACGTTGCCAAGAAAGTCCGCTCGCTGGCTGTGAACGATATTAGACGTTACATCATCGGTGTCAGAACTAACTCAGAAGTCAATTTCCTCCGACAGATGACCAATTATCTTGGCTAAAAGTATGAGATGGCCGATGCGAATAAAAGTGATAACGTTGTTAGCTACTTGACCCGAATTGTTACGATAAATGACCTTTGGTCTAATGCTGTATGAATCATTGATTGATCCCAGCTTCTGTTCGATAAGAGCCACGTAATTTGTGTGCTAAATTAAGTGTTTTCTGTTTGGAACGTAAGAGTACACGTAAGGATCATGTGACCTTTTTGTTGACACTGACTTCTATCGATCAGTTTGGTAAGATTCCAAGCGTTCGTTCAATTTGGCACAAAATTTGTCGACATGTTTTTTTTTCTGTTTGTACTTTGTATTTCTATATTATTGTTTACTCAGTTCGGCGGTCTTCGCTTGAAGATCGCTATTCGGCTAAGTAGAAAGTATGTCGGGTCGGGTCGGCGAAGTGATTGATTATTTAGGTATTGGACTTGCGGAGGATTGTCACGAGAATTGACCGGCGTACGGGCAGCTGAATTCCGCCTCGGCGGAGGTCAGAACGCAGAATTGCATGTAGGCGGTCGTGGTGGGATTCAATGTGACGTAACGACCGCGACGAGTCACTTCTAAACTAGGTTTTGTTTAATTCTGATTGCAATTCGCTGTGTGAAGCGAAGTGATGATGAGCTATGGCGGAGAATTCATTTAGACTTTATGTAGAGTTTTTGTTTTTGTTTTGGATAAGACACGAATTTTAGAGGACATCGACTCGTTGAGGATTTTATGGAAAATACCAGTCAAAAGGAATGGTGGGTGACTCGTTTTAACATCGCTGCACTTGCTTCAAAGCGAAAGGGTCACAAGAGTCAGATCTTGATGCTCAATTCAATACGCAGTCGGGCATTAAATTTACCGTTTTATACTATGAAAATATTGAGTAATCTTATCTCTACCGTATTGAGTTTATAGTATGGAGTCAAAGCAAACCATGGTGTGGGTATAAAAAATATATGTCATTATTGTACTCTACTCGCAGTAGGGAAGCATATAATTACGAACCTTGTCACATGATCAGTGACGTCAGCTCGTAATCAGAAGGTATTGTAGGCGAGATGTTAACCATATTCATGAACCTTCACAGTAAAAGAACATAACAATCGATCTTCGAAGATGGAACATCCTCAGTTTCGTGGTATTCGGACCAGCGATATGATCGTATCGGCAACATGATACTCTCTTCATGATGACTCCTGTGTCCTGACAAGGGATCAGTCTCTTACATGCTCGATCTGTGTTGTGCTGCATGGATACACAGGTCAGCTGGCTTCGAAGGGGGCAGCAGGAGGACCACATATTCGGCCCTATTTTTATCAAATTTCCCACGGAATTCCGGAACGTTCTTTTCGTGGAGAATATGAGATGGCGAACTGCCACTGAAACACCATCAGATATTGCGAAGATCACTCTATGGGAGCTGTAAAACATAACGCATAACATTTCATAACTCTTTTTTTTCTGAAACGACCACTTGTGCATTTTATGCAACAAGTTTTGGCCATACAGACAAGTGGAGTTAAAAACAAGGCAAGGTATTAAAACGAACACAAATAGAATATCTAATTAGCACCGCCATTTAGCATGTCCGTGTGCTGCGGCGTTCGACAAAGCGTCTCTAGTGCACAGCTAGAAGATTTGTGTGGAACCTGATCGGGCAACATTTGCATTGCATTAGCGGCCTGCCCACGCGATCTTACATTCGATGTCAACAAATGAGCCGTGTGACATTTCGTATGATCGATGCGTGCACGTAAGTAGTTGGCGAATTAAACGGGATATTAGCAAAGACACACTTTCAGATAAGAGGATGCAAGTGCAGCGTAGCGACTAGCGAGCCATTAGCGAACCATCATGGCTTGAGGCAGTCTGGTTTCATTTGAGGAGATCGCAAAAAAAAAAATTGCTTATTGTATTTCTGGTGATAATGCGAAGTGTACAAGCCAAAATACCTGTTTATAAATGATAACACTTTTAGATATCGCGATTTTATAGGCAATTACTCATTAAAAGATTACTGCTCTGCGATTGCTGTACTGATACTGGATCTTTAAGTAGGTTCCTCCGGCAATTTTGTTCCCTAACAATTATGCACTTAGACGTTCGATCCAAGTCGCTTTTTTAGTAACCCATCAAAAAGTATCTGACTGTAATTATCCATCAGATGTTTGGCATTGAGTCTGCATTTTTCAATACCAAACTTCTGCTCTTGCAGTATGCGTCACGTTCAAAGCTACCTGGAAAGCTGAACATTTCATAAAAAAAAAACATTTACTCAGTGCAATTACTTATAAGAACATATACTTTTGTAAAGATATTATATTATGGCAATAATATGAGATATGTGTAACCTGTTCGTCGCCCAAGATCAAATAAGATTATGAAAAATTTCATTATTTCATAAAATATTTTTTCATCCTCGAGCGGTCGTATGCAATATGGTGTTCTTCTAACTTCAATCTTCATTCTGCGAGCAGGCAGCAGCGGCGGGCAGCATGACTAAGCATCCAGTGTGAGGTTGCGATCTAATTATAAGAAGTCGAGAACAGAGACCCCCTGGCTATAATGTTTGCCAGAGCTCTGACCATGGCCAGGTCGGATCTCTCAACCGTATAGGCAATCTGCACTCTCCGCTCCACACAACGTTTCATTTTTATCAAGTTGCACGCATGTTAAAAACGGCTCGTCTCTTCAATATTTCACTCCCACAATCTGTTCCGTAAAGGAGACTTCACACTACAATTATTTCCTCGCGTGAGATTTGAACAAACACACAATGATGGTATACCTGGAGTCGAACGATTTGGCATGCTACTTTGCATATCGGGTATATAACAATCAGAAGGCCAAACAAGTTACCGATAGGAATTTGTATTTGCTATGTTGGATAATAAGAAGAAAAAAATACCTGATTTGTAATGGGTTCATCTCCAAACGTGGTTCTTAAGCGCATACTGTGCATCTGTGCAATCACATTTTATACCGGCGAAGGACTGATCCATATAAAACTTCAATTTGATTCTCGTTCTCTTTCCATGTCTTACCATGTAATTTTAGGCGACCAAGTTTTGGTGCGTGTTCCTCCCTAATCTCCTCGTCGACCTATTAGAGCTCACTTCTGAGAATCTATTCCAAAGATAATTTCACTCCTGCGGACGACTAGTGACTACCAAAGGTGCATTGTACCGCGGTGATGAAGACAAATTCAAATGTTGACACTGAAAGATTAGCCTACAATGATAGGACACTTTAAAGGTGGCCATTCATGGTGGCATGTCTTGTCACCGTCGTTTCACTTTCAAATAAAACCAATGCAATTGCCGCTCGCTTTGTGGTCAATAACTGCACTCGTTGAAATCGAATTGAGATCGTCGCTATCCAGACTCGGAACAATCTCGTGTCCAAACACCGATTGTATGTACCCAAGCAGAGCGAAGGAGACTCGGAGTAAATACTTTCTCCGTTCTAACACGTGCTGCTTAGAATCGCGAGAGTTGATTTGATTTATACCAAATTTGGTATTAAGTCCATGTGTGTAGGTCTCGCCGAAGCCCGGCGAATGGCAATGCAGGCGCAACCGGTCGCGACTTGGAAATAATTGCATCGCGACGTGGAATTACAAGACCGAAAGAGAATTCTTCGTCTCGGCGAGATGCAAGCTGGTCGGCTCCAGATGGAGGAAGAGCTGAAAGATGCAGCCGGGAACGGATAATCGCTCTATTTATGTGTTTAGACGTGTTTAGAGTTTCTTAACGCGCGCGATGTATTATTTTAGAAGCGGGCGTGGGACTTTTGATTGTCGGCGCGAGTGAGATATTTTCCAGGAAACGATGTTGTTTGAAAAGAAACAACCCTTAATTTGCTAGTGAAATATATTCTCCCGATTGGGACTAGAAAGAGATTGGTGATCAGAGCTGAATACAGTCAAATATAGCAAAGGAGATGCGCCTAAGATGTCTCTTTGAAGTGAATTCCTCCCGAGCGTATTGAAAAGAAAAATATCTGATACTGACATCACCAATATTTAGAACTACTCGTAGTGGTGGCACGTTTAGAAAACATTTTTTTTAACTTTCCGGAAAATTTCCGATAAAATATTTTTAATAATATTATTTTCAATGCCTTATCGTCATGTGATCACACCTGAATAAAATTCTACCAAAAACAAATTGTCGGGAATCTCCTAAACGAGCAGCAGATAACCTATTTGCCATAGTTTGGGTGTGGCACACGCGGCTAGAAACTTGTTTTACGAAACTAGACCAAATTGATTTGTACGAATATACGATAAATACCGTTTGGACGTGTCAGAAAAAGGCGTAAAACAATCAAAAAGTCCATCGTTTGCTCCCCTTTGGTGCCTTCAACCATTTCTTATGCTGGACATGCAAATGCCTACTGCTGATGGTCTCTTTCCTGGCCGCGTAGGTCGACGCTGCTCTTCTGGCAATATCACGCTTATTAATATTCAGAACATGCGCCGGCCACCAAAGCCCCAGCGACAGCGCATCTAATCTGATTAATCTGATTCGGCTTCGCACCATCTCCGCTGCTATTCTTTTCAGTAATCTGCAGACCAAAACGTAACACAAATGCACTCGGTATGGGCTCTAAAAGGGTGATTCATCTCGTGAAAAATGTGTAGGAGACGTTCTTTAGGAGATACTTGTGAGTATAGGAAAGGAATTTCTTTCTTGAGGCATGTTAATTAATATCGAGAAGAATTTTTAGTTTGAAGTTAAATATTTTATAAATTCCAATTCACTGATCGCTTGGCGTATTTCAGCTTGAAAGATAGGACGTTGCACCTAAATGTCAAAGAGAGGAAGACTACCAGCGGCTTGTCAAAATAGTACCTTTAGAGGACCACCATCATGGCAGAACTCCCACCAATCCGTGATGTAGAAGTAGTGAGATTGACAAGCAAGATGAGTGATGTTGTTGTGCCAGCTTCAAACACAACAACCTGTCCCCAAGCAGAACTGTGTCTCGGCCGAGAAATTTTCACCAATCAGATGGTTAATTTCGTTGATCCCATGAGAACCGCTATTGTCTTCCCATGGTAACTAACTTGAGCATAATATAATGTGTACCAAGCTTTAGGCGTGCGCCACGGTGCTGCCTACACTGCACAGGCCATAACTTAAGTTTCCCCCAAGCTGCTTTTTCACACCACATATATATTTTGAATATTTCAACTTGCAGAATATATTTTTTTTATACTGGTCAGAATTTGTTTGATTTCATGTCCACGTAGCTTCTATTAACAAGTGTGTCTAGAAGCTCTATGACCTTAAGTCAAATTTCAAATTTAATTTTTATTGTGTGCCCTATCTAAACTCTAAAAACTAAATCTTAACATATTATTGGTGACTCGGGCAAAGTTTCGGGCACGAGCGCTCCTATCGTACTGGCGACAAAAGTCCCAGGAAATGAAGTGCATGGGTGCCATGTGAGTCTAGGGTTTTAAAGGTGGGAAAAAACCGTTTTCTTTTGAGGAAAATTGAAGATGTTGTCGTTGAAATTTTGAAATAATTCACTTATTTGGTGATCAAAATTCACTCATTATGACAAAAATTAAATTAGATAGTTGAAGATTCTGCGAAGTTTGGGAATCCTACAGAAACTATTTTTAGCTTTTCATTCCTTACTGCAAGATGGCAGCAGAGTAAGTGATTAAAATTTCGGTGCCTTTATATTAAAGTGTAGAAAGGCATATATTTGAAGAAATTAAAATACATTGACATTTTTGTATACCTAAATCAAAAGCAAATAACCAATAAAACTCAAAAACTGTGCTCGAGCCATCAACCTATAACATTTCAAAACAAAAAATCGCAGCAATCAAACATAATTAAAAACAAAAATAATTTTTCCTAAATTTCCTGTTTATTTCCGAAAAAACCGAAAAAATGTTTTTTTCCCAAGAAAAAATAATGGAATTTTAAAAACCCTACATGCGACTGATGAAGCCGGCGTGCTCGTTGATTGCAGAGCCGGGAGTACCTCCAGCTGAAGGTGCTGGAGGTGACGCCCGACTTGACGCAGCTGGGAGCGACGCTGGACGACGCCGAGCGGCTGCAGCGCGCGCACGACGACGTCCTGCAACAACTCCAGGTGAACATCGGCGTCGGGCACCGAGCACGCGTCGCACGCCCACTAAGAACTGGTCTTAAGTCAATGTAGAGCATCGAATTATACAGATCTTTTGCCTTTGTAGATCTGCTAAAGAACAGCAAGTTGTTGGAAGGAAATATTCAAAGCCAGCAATTTATATTGTGCCTGACATATTATAATTTGCGAAGATATTCTATGCGTTATTACTCTCTTAAGACTCGTGTAATTTCCTAATCTTAACTCGTTAGTTTTCAGAAAAGTTCAGAAAAGTTCAGAAAAGTTCAGAAAAGTTCAGAAAAGTTCAGAAAAGTTAGCAGTGCGGCCTGCTTTATCAAGGGTCTAGACTAGAGTGTCAAAATTTAGCAACAAATCAAAACAAAACAACCAACAATAACCGAAGCCTCCTAAGAACAAACCCAAAAATCCAAAAACCAAATCAATATGAATCTGCTTTTCAAAAAACTTACATCCGAAAAAAATATTTGACTTATATAAATATCCTGACCAACTATTTCCAACCTGCTTATCTAATTCCTCCCTTTCTTCTACCTCGACGTCTACTACTATCATTTCTATTCCATCTTTCTGTTTTTAAAATACCTGCCCAGTTATTAAATAGTTTTTATGTAAGCTGGCGTCACCGTTCATCTGACATTCTTGATTTCATCCGTCTCGGGGACTCCATTATCGTTCCCAAGCGTGGAATACTTTTTTCATCCTTGAATCAAAATCTGATCACTTGTCTTATAATGTGGAATTGCCAATTTTTGGAGAGAGTCCAATGTTTGGATGAATTATCGGTCTGTGTGTGAAAGGCGCGTAGCTTCCTTTAATTTTCATTTATATGAGTTCAAATCACACAAAATGTCAAACAATGACTGGGCATTGTATGACATATTTTGTCAATATTGATGTGTCAATTATTGACTGAATAAAATAGTCCAATGGGCAATGACTAACAGCAAAACTGTGCGAAACACAAAATATTTGCATGTACGTTGAAACAGGGTATGCGCTCTGAGGTATTTATAGAAATTCTGCCCCTTCCCCTTTCAGAGAAACAAAATAAAATGTGCCATAATCGCAATTAATATACCTTGCTACAGTCACGCGTATTAACAACAGGAAGCATGCGGTTAGAAGACCCATTTGTTACAACAGTTATCTCAGCACTGGCAATTTTATTGATTGTCTTCAGAAAACAAACACCAATCGTAGCAGAAGATTTCACTTAAGCTTTTCATGATTTAGGCGTGGCACTGGCAGATGAAAACCGAACTGTATGTAACATAACGTACACACACCAGGCAGCGCGCCGTCCGTGTTTCTGGCACCGCATTTATTTATACGGCTGCGGAACAGAAGCGGACGGAATCACCTAAAAATAGTCATCAATTCATTTCCTATCCAGTTGCTGCTGTTAGCTGCTCGGCGCTGGTAAATGCACGCCCGAGAAGTTACGGTCCAGCTTCATAAAAACTAACTGTTCCTCGCAGAGAATCGCGAAATTAAATTTGGCATAGCTCGAGCCATACATATTATTACTTTGTCGTCGGCCCGCCTTCATCTCCATTAAAATACAGTCCCCCCAGCATTGCGCAGAAAGTGCGGCCTGTCAACGGGCTAATACTTTATCTCGCACGAATCTCACGTCTCTACCCCATTCATTGCACGAGATGACACCGACAAAAAACGGCGCCATTATTAAATTCTCCGCCGCGACGCAAGACGTTAAAAGCTCGCCCGAAGGTCTGCGGCGTCGGCTGCTGCAGCGACGCCGACGCCGACGCCTGAATTATAGCTTCCCACGACGCCTTGTACGGCGGTCGTGACGTCACGCCACGATCTTGCGCTGGGGAGCGATGACGATGAGCAGACGGATCGCTTTCACGGACGACGCCGTCAGACGCCGGCGTGATTGACGTGGGATAAACGACGCTTGTCCGCCTACCCGCACCACACCCCTCACCGCAGCCCTCCGCTAACACGAGGGTGGGCAAGCGTCTTATCAAATTTCCTTCGTTGATGGTGGAGTGAAATGGCCGTCATGTTTGCTGGACCAAGAGTTTAGTGTACGTGTGTCCAATCTTATCGGGTTTATGACCATCTTGTGCAGCCAAAGTCTTGCAAGAGAATATGTACGCATTTTTCTCGCGTCAATGTTGAATTAAAACCATGGGGAATCGAAGCAAGTTATTGTTGCTGTTAGCAGGCCTTCCCTCTGTCTTCTGGATTTTGACTGTCTAAAGCAGAGTAACTTGGTTGGAGATATTTTGACTTTTTGCGCGAAAATTTTGGGGTACCGCCAGAATTTTTATGTTGATACACCCGTTCTTCCGTCTGTATAACCACCCTTGCAACGAATGTTTTGTCTGCAGAGCAGAATCCCGTGAGGGAACCCCTGCTTCATGCATCTCACCGTTAGAACTCACCGATTGTTTTGTCTGCAGAGCAAGCAGAGTCCCGTGGAGGAGCTACTGCGTCAGGCTGACCACCTGATCTCGACGCAGAAGCCCAGGGCGGACGTGTACGCGGCGATGGCCGAGTCGCTGGGGCTCGCCTGGCAGGACGTCAACGCACACCTCGACCAACGAAAACACATCCTCGACCTCAACGTCGCCTACCAAAGGTACCGGGGGTCGGTTGGTGGCTGGTGACCGGAGGGAGGGTCAGGTGGAAGAGACAACGATTCCAAGGCGATTCGTGCCGCCGGACTAATTTGACTGTGTTCAAATAGAGTACCAGTAAAATATTTCTAGCCCCTAAAGTGAACGATGAGTGCGACCAGTTATCAAGTTATTGGTCTGGGTGACAGAGCTTCCTGTTTCCTTTAACTACGACTCATTAAAGTAATTTTCTAAGTGATCTTATTAACTAATGTAAAAATTTTATTGGTAGTATATATAATAATAGATACAGCTTTATTTATATAGCGACTTTTCCTGCAAATCAAATCAATATTAACGACAGACTCGCCAGTTTCCTTCATCGTCATAAATTTTCTTTCGACAGTATCCATTCAATCGGAAGCTGAAACTCGAGTAACAAGAAAATAATTCGTATTTCCAAAATATGATCAATTTTATTTGGCAATGAAAAAAGTTCCTCGTGCAGTAACTGAACTTTAAACTAAAAAAGTTTTATAATCAATTAACTTCGTTTCCAAGAATTTTATCATACAAAAAACTAAGTATCCTTAAGCGATAACATAATATATGTTCATAAATGTTCAAAACGAAGCACAGTGCTCGTTTGTGAGCTGCAAACATCAGCCAGTGTTTTCTGCAATTAAAATAATCATAACCCTATCTTAGCATAGATAAAATGCATAGATATAAAATTAATAAGAATAAGCAGTAATAATAGCAATGCTAGGCAAGCGTCTCTTGGCATTGTGTTTCCCTCCCGACCATTGACAATACAATCATATCTGTTTCAAACGAAGTCCAAGGCGTTGATAATTTGTTTTGTTAGATGTTTTTATTGGCAGTTTTTCCTGTTCTTACATTTCAAAGTACCGTTCTAGCCCCTAGCCTACGTCTTCTTAAATGCGTAGCACACCTACATCATTAAGCTTCGTGACGTTTTTTAGATATCTTGAAATTAATTCTTGATTGTGTCAGTGCTCATATTGTGTGTATTGGAAAACTTCTCTTGCCCCTGAGTTTTCCGCGCAACCAATGATCGCCTGCGTAAACAATAATCATATCTGCTTGGAACGAAACATCCCAAGACAATGCTGGTTTATGGGCTGCACAGCGTCCCTAGCCACTTTGTCTACCTCCCAACCATTGATCTACTCAAATATGTTTGAAATGAAGACCAAGACATTTCTCGTGACAGCATAACTCTCCAAGCTACAGAATTTTCATCCCAATTCCAACGTTCGCTTGCGTTAACTTTAATCGTACCCGTTTGAAAGACAATACTCGTGTGTACTGTCCATAACTTCCCAAGCCACTGCATTTTCCTCCCAATTTCAATGATCGCCTGCGTTAACAATACTCAAATCTTAGTGTGAATTTAATCCTAAATGCAAATACTCGTTGCATGGACGGTAGATGATGATTATTAGAAACGAAATATCAATTCCAAAATTTGCATCCGTACCGGGACTCGAACCCGGATCTTTGTCTATCCGGGACACTGCACTAACCAATTGTGCTATACGGACGACCAACTGTGGAATTGATATTAAGTTTATTTGAGTTGTTGGGCTCCATGGAGATAGATTCAGGACTATGAGTGACCATAGAAGGCGCTGAATCTAGTGACGCTATGCTGCGATCACACACCAACAAACTCGACTAACCCCAATTATGACGTTGGGTACGCTTGTATTAGTGTGAATTTAATCCTAAATGCAAATACTCGTTGCATGGACGGTAGATGATGATTATTAGAAACGAAATATCAATTCCAAAATTTGCATCCGTACCGGGACTCGAACCCGGATCTTTGTCTATCCGGGACACTGCACTAACCAATTGTGCTATACGGACGACCAACTGTGGAATTGATATTAAGTTTATTTGAGTTGTTGGGCTCCATGGAGATAGATTCAGGACTATGAGTGACCATAGAAGGCGCTGAATCTAGTGACGCTATGCTGCGATCACACACCAACAAACTCGACTAACCCCAATTATGACGTTGGGTACGCTTGTATTAGTGTGAATTTAATCCTAAATGCAAATACTCGTTGCATGGACGGTAGATGATGATTATTAGAAACGAAATATCAATTCCAAAATTTGCATCCGTACCGGGACACGAACCCGGAACGGATGCAAATTTTGGAATTGATATTTCGTTTCTAATAATCATACTCAAATCTTATTGAAGCGAAGCCCAAGACAATGCTCGTGTGAGAGCTTCAACGTCCCAAGCCACCTGGATTTCTACGAACCAACGAGTGCTTTGCGTTACCAGGCTTCAAGCTTCGGGAAGCTTCAACTTCCCTAGCCACTGTGTCTCTCTCCCAACCATTGATCTAATCAGTAATCATACCTGTTTGAAACGAAGACCAAGACAATGCTAGTGACGGCATAACTTCCTCCTTACCACTGCATTTTCCTCCCAATTCTAACGATCGCCTGCGTTTACTTACACCATATCTGTTTGAAACGATTTCGAAGCAGCTTAAGACAATGATCGTATGTGAGCTTGACTTTCCTATCCCATGAGTTTTCTTCCTTACCAACGAGAATTTTTCCCGTGACCCGCCGCAGCCGCGCTGAGGAATGCAACGAGCGGATGCGAGCGCTGGGCGACGCTTGCCAGCCGTCGTCGCCGCCCGCCGACATCGCGCAGGTGAAGCAGCTGTTGACGTGCATCCATGAGCTGCGTCGCGCGGTGCTCGAGTCGCTGATGGCCACGCTGCAGGACGGCAAGGCGTTGCTGGAGACGTTGAGGGCGATCACCGCGCAGGGAACGCTCGACTCGCGCCCCGACAAGATCAGGGCGCAAGCGCAATGCGGTACGGTGACACGTCGGGTGTTTTAGTTTAGTGTGGTGCTGGCACTACGTTGCTGGGGGTGTCGAGCTCGGTTACTTTTGTTTTAGAATATCCAGGATAAGATCACACTAAAAAAAATGGCCGTTATTTACATTTAACAAACTCGCGAGACTAAATCCGCAAGGTGCTATTTCAAAATATCAAAATAGAGTGGCTAAACGTTTTGTTTACCACTTGTGTATCTTCTATCTTTTAACAATGGTAACTTAATTGTTACAGTTATTTACTAATAGAGCCAGAAATAAAAGTTAATCGGTGACCGCGAATTTACGTCGCATCATGTTGTTAATCATATTGACTACAAGCGCTGAGCGGAAAAGGCCGTTTTTAAATTAAAAAAGTCTTAAGAACTGTGATTCTGTAGAAGTTGTCTAGTTGAGTGATCAGGTTCCACTATGTCCGGTTATCCGGGGGTTGTAGGCCGTCCGTCCAAAATTTAATGTATTTCCATACATATAAGTCTTTAGGTTCATCGCTCCATTAAAGCTCAAATCAGATAAATTAATTGTGAAAAAATTGTATTGCTCGCTTGCTTCCCTGCTTGTAATTTTCCGTGACGCAACAGCGTTTTTCTGAATCACATGTTATGATAATTTAAATAACAAGAAAAGAGTTTAATGCACTGTTCAGATGCATGACATGAATCAATTGATAGCGCCAACACACGAAATAAGTGTTTAAATTCACAAAATTTGTGTGGAACTTAAATATCGTCAAGTAAACAATGACCTTCAATTTATACCAGTGGAGGTGCCGGGTCCGATTGCTCTGAGGGTTGCGTTCAGGGGCAACAGCCAGCAATCCCATTTCGACGCTACCATCTCCCTGTGAATCGCTCCAGCCACTACCAACCCTCGCACCTGACACAGCCTCCATCCTCCCGCAGCCGTGACGCAAGTCGAGTTGTGGCTGGAGGCGCTGCACGACCGCCGCCGCCACCTGGACGCCACCTGGACGGTGACCAAGAGCCGACTGGAACAGTGCCTGGCGCTCGCGCTCCTAGCCAGCGACCTGCGCGAGCTCGACGACCACCTCGCCGGGCGTCGCGACGCCCTCGCTGCCAGCGTCGACCAGCTCGGCAACTCCTCGCAGAGCGCCGAGCTGCTGCTCTACGAACACCTCAAGCTGGTCGGCGAGGCGCGCGAGATGCAGGACCGCGCGCTGCGCATCACGCGCGCCACCGAGCAGATCGTCGGGGACAGGCAGGTCGGCGGTGGCGGCGGCGGCGGGGACAGGCAGAGCGGCGGTGAGAAACACTTTGCCGGCGAGCAGGCGGTGGCCAAGGCGTACGAGGTGCTGCAGGCGTGCGCCGAGTACTTTGACGCGATCGAGCAGCGGGAGACGATGCTGACGCGCGCGATCGCCTTCTTCCATCTGGCGCACGCAGTGAGTTGTTGTTCATTGTTCGACAGGGTTGCTTTTTCTGTTTGCTGTTGTGCGAAGGTTTCTGTCAAGTTGCCACCGAAATTTTTTAATCTTGATATTGATTTCGTGAAAAGCTTAGAGTTTGTTTAGAGCTGTATTGTGCCGCCCTGAAAAAAAAATTGCTGTATCCCTCGCCAAGATGTATGGGTGTCAATGAGGGGCCAAGTTGACGCACAGCCCCCCAACTTTCGAAATCTTGAAAGTTTTTTCGCTAATCGTGTAGAGTAGATTCTGTAGCAACCCCAAATTAAAGTTTAATCAGCTTTTTAGCTCACGCAAAACATTTTGTTAAAAAAAAATTATAACTGTTAAAGCTTACCTGGACGGGCAGTTAAAATTCTTACATTGAAAAGAAGCATAACTCCTCCAGTATAAGCTGAATTACAACTCTAGTGGTAAAATCTACAAAACAAACATATTTTTTAAATTTTATAACTGATGCAAATGTAAACAAATCAATCAGGCAACAGAAAGCACACGGTTAAAAATAACGTCGCTGCAGAATATTGGCCGAGTTTCAATTGCAAGTAACTCCCACGCCAACCCACATTACCAAGCGGCGAGCAATCACACAGCCAGCTGTAAACTCGGTCTTGTAAACACCGCTGCGCTGCCAAGAGCATGTCTAACCGGGGATGATGCACGCATCGCGCAGGCGCGCTCGCGGCTGGACCAGCTGGAGGTGCAGCTGACGAGCAGCGAGCCGTCGATGAGCGCTGCGCAGCTGGCGCAGGCGCACGCGCGGGCTTCGCGCAGCGTCGTCGACTTCACGGAGGAGCCGATTCAGGAAGGGTACAACATCCTGGAAGCGGTCGGCCGCGGCGCTGCCGGCGTCGAGGTGAGCCAGACTAGCTTTCAAATTCGTTATTTTAAGAAATTATTAGGTTGTTTGTATTATCAGATATCAGTCTGTCTGTGGCCCGTTAATTTCTTAACGGCCCGTCAATGTTTTACTACGATGGCCACTGCCAATGACATGTCTTAGATATTGTGTTAACAGACCGTTAAATAATTACCAAGCCACTGAAAAACTGGTTCTTTAAGATAGTGCAAGAGTTTGTAAAAATTAAACTGCCTTGCATCGGTATCACAAAGATGAAAATTTCCCATTGATATCCATTCTCTCGAGGAGAGTGAGAATGGATTGAAACTGATAAAAAAGAAGCAATTCTTGCATCCAGCGGATGTCTTCTTGACATTGCCGATCTCGTAATGGTCTTTCTGAACCTGATCATGTAAAATTCTTGCTTACTGTCGTATTTTGATGGAGGTTCTTTGCTCAAGCTGGAAGATCAAAAATACACTCTAACCTCCACAGTTTGATTTACCTGCGTGAACGTACTAGTGCGATCGTGGAAATGCAAATAATCACCAATGATTATCTCTCATCTGTAGGGCGTGAAGAGCGTCGTGGAGGACCTGGAGAACCGGAAGATCCACCTCGAGGGACTCTGCACGGCGCACAAAGAAGAGAGTCTGCGCGTGACACAGGCGCTCACCAACTTCCTGGAGAACCAGAACCTGGTACGACCCCTGATTTCATCCTGGCACGACCCCTAATTTCACCCTGACACTGTCCTTCATAGAGACCTTCACCTGAACTTCATATACCCCACGCCACGAGGGCTTACTTAACGACTTAGCACTTAAAGCAGAAGCTTCAAAATATACAATCCGTTGATGCTTCAATTCTATTCGGAGCAGCTACGGAGATGTGTAAGCAAGTGATTTGTTTTTAATACAAACGACTTTTTATTTTTCAATTGCAATTTGCAGTAAATAGACCTCTGACGTAAGCTAGTTTAATTTTGCTTCATACATTTTTTATCAATGTTTTATGGTTGAGAAGTTTTCAGGAACTAATACAATGTCTAAATGTCTTGAGTCTAAGACTTCCGTCTAATTATAATATGAAAGTTTGATTAATTTTTTAAGACTCAAGTGTCTTTTCCTACCATCTTAGCAAGTAAGTTTTCAGAAAAATAAAAGCCTTCTCCACCAAAAACCATTTAGCTAACAAAAACAAGAAGATTCACAAATCGAGCCTTACAAAAGCCAGGGCTTAACTTTCCATTCCTCGTCGCGCACGCTCAGATCTTCTCGTGGCTGGTGAGCGTCGCCGAGGCGTCGCTGCAAGCCCACCAAGACATGGGCAGCGTGCTGGCGACGGCCGAGGACTTCCACGCGCTGCACGCCGCGCTGCTCGCCGACCTGCAGCGCAAGGGCGCCGAGATCAACGCCCTCCTGCTCACGCTGCCACCGATCCTCGAGTGCCTCAACGACGAGCAGCGACGCGACGTCGACGACAAGGTCGACAACCTGCACGCGCACTGGATGAACCTCAAGTGCGTGCTGGAGGCACGCATCGACCTCGCCGCCGAGTACGTCAAGTTCCACAAGTGGGCCGTGAAGCTGGCGAACGCGTTCGACGAACTGGACGAGCTGTTCCGCGGCGGCGACGGCGGTGGGGTCGACGACGAGACGATCTCGCGCGTCGAGCAGCACTGGCTGCAGATACAGCAGCTGTACGGCCAGCTGGCGCACTTGGGCGCCAGTTTCGTCGAGGAGGCGGCGCAGGTAGGGGTCGGTCGTGGGTTACCTATGCTGAAGCTACGCGTCACCTTGCCGAGACACCTTGCCTTTATCTAGTTTCATTCATGTATATTGAGTATACAGTATGAAGTGAAGGCCAAAGATGGCCGGCTACATTTGCTATCTACAACAAAAGTGGATGCTGCCTCCTAGGAGCTAAGATTTCTAGTACCAAGTACAGAAATATTCCTTAGTAAATATATTCATTGGGTGACCGTTTGGTATCGAAATACGCAAGAACCTGCTAACCTGCAAACCACCATTAACATGTTTTTCCATGGGGCCTTGTCTCAAATGTGGCTGCTCTTTCACGTGCATTGACATCTTAATGTTTCTGCAAATTTTTATGCCCTTATCCACACTGAGAAATGAGTTTCAATTAATCCTCTTTGTTAAAGTAAGAAAGTTTTCGTGCGTCTTAACTTTACCAGAAATTTCAAGAAATATAATGCATTGGATCGTGGTGGAGCATCTTGAGTTAAACTTAAAATTGGTGAAACTCCCACGCTCGGTGCATCTAGCAAAATTAAACTGATTATTTTCAAACTGAACCACAGAGCAATGTGCCAGACTCGTGGCAGTAAAGAAAAGCATCCCGGAAATCATCCGCGACACCCCAGTCTAAACATGCACTCGCTGCCAGCCACCCACGCAATCAGATCGTCAGAGCCGTCATCTCGCGTCACAAGAATCACCCGCTAATCACTGCCGGATCTAAAATTTTCCATGTTAATCCCCCCATTCTCCTCCCCGTCCCCATTTCAATGACCGTCTAATTCCATCGCTGGACCGCGGCCAACGTGTCTATTTCTTGTCCAGGTCACGGACCCGCATCTGGACGTGAAGCGCGCCTGTCTCTGCATCGAGACGCTGCTGGAGCACTTCGCTAGCCGCCGGTTGACGATCGAGACGTCGTTCAACAGTTGGCAGACCAGCGTCACCCACGAGCGCGAGTACAAGATCCTCTGGGAGAGGCACGTCACCGAGAGCCATCGGGTGAGTGCCATGCGTAGCCAGGAGCTGGTATTAAGTTACCCTCTAGTGCGAGGACGAGATACTCTGGGGGAGGACGAGATACTCTGGGAGAGGAACGTCACCGAGGGTCACCGGGTGATTGTCGTGCTTTGCCAGGTGCTGCTCTTATGTTACCGAAAGAGCGCGAGGTCAAGGTTTTTGCCAGGATATGTTTTTTTTTTTTAATAATTAACCAATCAAAACTGACCACCCTCTCGGGGATTGTTGCTATAACGTCAGTCCCAACTTCAAACAGGTGTTGTTATCGGCTGCAGAGCTCCACAAGACAATATTTGGGACAGGTGAAAGAAAACCATTTGTGGGTCTTTCAAATTTAAGTTTACTGTCACACATGAAAAGCAAATATATCATTATGAAGCAGAAGTTGCATTGCAACTGTGTTCGGTGAAAAGATTTTAATATATGTTCATGATGAGATCGACACAGCACAGACGTAGTGTAAACTGCCAAAGAACACCGTTTTTATTTTTCAGAAAAACTGGGTCATGAATGCTTAGTCCCAAAAACACAAACCCAAAATCTCAAAACTCAAACTCAAACGCGAAGGGAAAAGATTGAGATTTTGGGACTTGGCATTCATTACCCAGTAAAAAAGTTTCTCTGAACTGAAACTAACGAGCAAAGATTAGGTTAACAGGACGCCAAAAAACATCTAGAACATCTAGTAAGTAAATCGGATGTTTTACTTCAATTTCTTCTTGAAAGTACTTTGTAGAGAAAAAACGTGGCAGAGTACGCACTCTTGGTGACCTTAAACGGAATAAGTTGGTATAAATTATTTGATATCGATTAAATTTTGTATTTCGCTAAGTCACAATTGAAAACTTACACTAGCGAAGGTTTCCATGGAGAGTGAAATAACGCCAGCTGTTCGAAATATAAGCTCGCGGTTGCAAGTGGACATCACAATTCCCATCGACTTCTTGAACTTGCCAGATGCTTGAAACCAGTCGCAGCTGTACAAGGAATCCCTCACCTTCTCAGCCTGAAAGTTCAATTTTAGCAAATCATCTTGTATATTAATCCATCAGTTATTATAATGACTGATATGGGAGGAAGCATGGCAAAATATCACTGATATTATCAATTAAATTATATAAACCCACAACTCAGTAAAAAAGTGGGATATTTTTTTTTAGCTCGCCTAGGCTCAAAATTTGTTTCTAAAATTTTTTGGAGGCAATCTGCTTATGGAAGATAAAATTTATGGTAGGTGCAGTGATGTTTGCCTTAAATATACATTTGGTTCTTTTAACTACTTTTAAATACTGTTTTAGATAACAGTGCGATATGGACATCCTACTAGGAGAAAGATCACACAAATTTACCTGCTCTGATATTTGTGTCAATAGTGTGCAATATACAAACAGTTGGATCAGACAGAAAGTCAAGTTTATGAACTGCAATATCATCTTGTGGTCAAATTCTCGTGCCTGTATAACCGTAAAAGAATACAAGAGTCATCCTAAAGATCTTCCCATCATTAAATTTTGCGATTTTCCAAAATAGTTACCGTGAACAAATACAATGCACAGGTCGCTGGTGCCAAATAATTTGCTGCTACTTGGACAGCAAAGACGACATTGAAAACTTCTATTAAGTTGGCTACAAATCTGCGTTGAAATAATGAGTGATTAGAGCCTGATGACATTTAACGAGGAATACTACAAATAACAAAACCAACTCCGTGTTGCAAAAATCTAAATATGTAAATAGGATTTTCTGTTTTAATATAATCAAAGTTTGAATACTCTTATCACGAGCTTTCCTCATTTTTGAAAGCTTTCCGCTTACTTCAAAAGCTCATTGTGGTGCTCTACACAATTTGCCAATTGTGTTTCCATTTCAAAATTCACTTGTTGGTCGAATTTTTCTTTGTACATTTTTTCCTCCGTCAGAAAATTTTCAAACAATCGTCTTTCTATTTTCTCATCGAAGACAAGATTAAAATGATCCAGATTCTGTTTCCGAACAAACAATTCTTTGTACGTCGGGGAAATATCAGGGCAGTGTTCTTCTAACACTTTTCCGATTTCCATCAACTTTTGCTTCACAGCTTCGATGGCGCTTGATTTAAGATTCTCCAATTTACAATTGAGTGTCTTCAGCTGAGCAACGGCAAGGATCATAAAAATAACTAACACAGAATCGGCAGTGGCTATGAACAAGTAGTAGCTTGAGCTCGTTATGAATACATTTGCAAGAGTCAGCTCTAAGTTGATTCCTTTGTAGACGTCATATGGATACCAAAGTCTAGATATTTAAAAAAAAAGTTGTAAGTATTTCTTAAAGTTTTTCATCCGACACACAGAACACTGTGTTTATAAAGTCTTCACACAAATAAATCTGTTGAGTTCTAGATGTAAATTTTTTCCTTACCTGTAAGGAAGCTTCCTTTCAGCAAGAATTACACAATAACTCGAAGCTTGAAAAAGCAAAATTGTAATACTTAAAAAAATGAAACTGAAAGATGCCCAAAAGTCGTATTTTTTACATAATTTTTTGGAGAATGGGTCACTTAAACTATCATTATTGCGGGATGAACCGTTTTTGAAAATAATCTCCTCCATTTCCTTATACAAACGCTGCATATTGTTTGCATTAAGAAGTGTTACCATTTTAATGATAGCCATTAAATGAAGAAATATTTGTGTTATATTCTCACAAACAACTGAAATGTCAAAATTCCAATAAATATACAGTGGGCTTCCTATGCAGACCACGTAGACAGCAAATACCACTGTATACCACAATATCGTTCGAATGATGTATTTTGATATCCATTCGTACTGTTTATTCTCATGAGGCCAGAGACCTGAAATCGTAAGTAATGGAAGTTATGAGTAAATGACAGCAAAGTCTTACCAACAAGAATTAGCTTACCAAAAACAGAGAGAATTCCAGTAAAGTTGCTCAACATTTTCTTCACTATTTGCTTAAGATGCGTAATAAACGTCTGCTGCCTCTCGATGGGGTGTATGATGTGAGTAAATTTTCTTCATGTGCAATTTTATATGTCCAAGTATAACTAATGTACAGTTTTATCAAAGATTTATGAAAGGACATTTTGTCTGGCCTCAGTATACAATCGCAATTTTCTAACCGTCTTTTGGATTATCTTTTGGATTATCTTTTATTCAATGCTTTTAGAAAATTGGGCTGAAAAACAGGAATTTTCTTGGAATATTTATACACTCTGTTAGTCAGCTAAAGTAATTTATACATATTTTATTGGTAAGTAGGTATATTAATTCTTTGTTTGGCCGGAATGTTCGGACAGAATATAAAATAATAGAGCGTGTTACTTAAATATAGCTTTACATGGAATAATATAACGGATTATGCTCAAACTAGTATTGCAATATTTATCCCTGGATCTAAGAGGTGTAAAACCCTTATTGATGAACCTTAAAAAAGAACTGTTAGGTGTTTCGAGCAATATCCTGTTAGTCAAGAGTAAGACACATTCTCCTTGCAAATCAAAAATTAAGTTATTGATATTTATAGATCAAGATATTAATTCAAATACTCTAACTCGATGCTTGAAAAAGTAAAATGGCAACACTTATAAAAATAACAATGAAATATGCCCAAAAGTCGCATATTTACACTAGTTTTTGGAGAATGGGTCAAATTAAACGATCAGTATTGCCGGATGTACCGTGTTTGAAAATAATTTCCTCCAAACGCTGCATATTGCTTGTATTAAGCAGTGTAACTATTTAAATGACAGCCATTAAAATTAAAGAAACATTTGTGTTATATTCTCACAAAATAGGTACTAAGACGTCAAAATTCCAATAAATATCCAGAGGGCTTCCTATTAATGCGGCGTAGACAGCAAATAGCATTGTATACCACAATATCATTCGAATGATGTATTTTGATATCAATTCGTATCTTTTATTCCAAGAAGGCCAGAGACCGGCAATCGTAAATAATGGAAGTATAAAATATAAATGAATGTAATGACGGAAGTAAATAAATGCAATGGTGTGACGAACAAGAATCAGCTTACCAAAAACTGAGAGAATTCCAAAAAATGTTTCAAGCATTCTCTCGATCGAGGACAGAAGTGGATACATTTTCTTTAAGCTCTATATTATGTATAAGAGTATAAGAGTATAAGTGTATAAGTGAATACAGCACGGACATATTTTTCTGCTTCGGTTTCCTTTATATTATTGAATTCCTGTTCGTGTAAGACTGTATAAAGACTGAAGCAAATAAATTCGAGGAATATTATGCTTTATCATTCCATTTACCAGTCAGTACGTCTTTTTGATAATCTTTTATTCAATGCTTGTCAATAGCGATCGATGGTTTTCTTTACTAGGCTTGGTCTATGGTGGAGGGGGGGGGGGATCATAGATTAATGTTAAATCAATCAATAATTGTGTAGACTAATATAGTGTCATTGAATCCTCAATCATCAAATCATTAATCATCAATCATCAATCAATGAAATCCTTTAATTTAACAACTTAGGGAAAAAAAGGCGTTTGGATTTTATTTTTTTTGTTTGTAACAAAAACGAGCAGCCCTACTTAAAGGGTCACAGATCGTTACGAACTTTGGCAAAAACGTTCGTGGTGACTCAGCGAGGCATGCTGTATAATTTTTGAGCAAAATCTGGTTAGCCATTTTGTTTTTAAGAGGAAAGTTTGGAGCCAAGGGGGCTACTAGAGTTTAAGAAAGAGAGTGGACTGTATTTTGCAGAAAATCCCAATCTGCCTACCTTGTGACGCGCTGAAGGCGACAGTTAAATGTCTAGAGGTAAAGGTGAATTAGGTAGGAGCTGAAAGCGAAGGAACAATGGGAGACACAAACTTAGCTTCGAGATGCGCAGATTTGGAGCTCCATGAAATACACTTTGAAAAAAAAACACTGATAAAATGAAACTCGCAAATTCGAGGGTCGCGACCTGCCTCCACAGACTACCTGTCTGATGCGAGGTTCAGAGATGAACTGAAATAAAAAGTCTCACCACTACACGTGGGGCGCGGGTCAAACTTGATAAAACGGAAAACCAAACTAAAAAAAAAGCTGAAACACACAGGCAGCCAACAGAAAGAAATTAATAACAAAGCGACAGAAGGTGGCGCGAACAATCACAATTCGCATCGACTTCTTGAACTTGCCAGATGCTTGAAACCAGTCGCAGCTGTACAAGGATTCCATCGCCTTCTCAACCTGAAAGTTCATTTTTTGCAAATCATAATGTGCAGTAATCCATCAGACTGAATGACTGATAGTGGCAGTATGGCAAAATATCACTGATTTTATCAATACATCAGGCTCACTACCTAATTAATTATTGTGCATTTTTACTTTCAAATATTTCTACTTATAATTTAAATATTCGATCTAATTTGATGAGTCCATTGGCAACTAAGATGAAATTTATGTAATGCCTTGGAAATAGACAACACTGGCAACATTGAGCAGGCGGTGACGGGTTGAGTCGCTCCATAGCAGAAAGTTTGTCAGCTGTCTGGTCTGGATGTCAGATGAAGGCAAAGTTGCCAATATCGCTCTTTCATCTTAGTTGCCAATGGACTCATCAAATTAGATCGAATATTTACATTATAAGTTGAAATATTTGAATGTGAAAATGCACAATAATTAATTAGGTAGTGAGCCTTACTGGATCTCCCTTTTTAGCAATATTGCGCGAATGTAAAAATTACGCTTTTGTCATTAGGTTGGCATTTCCCTCCCTAGTCATAACAACATATACTCTAATAATGAAATAATTTATTTAAAAAAAATATCTAGCTCTTTATGATACAATTCTAGAATGTAACAGTAAAATATTTCGCATTTTTAATGTGTATTGACGTCCAGGGGATTTTATTTTGATGTTTTGTGAGGCACAAATCTGACATTCATGACTGTGGCTGACTAACAAACAAGTCACGTGATCAATTGCAAGAGGTACAGTTGGCTACAAATCTGCGTTGAAATAATGCGTGATTAGAGTCTAATAACATTTAACGAGGAATACTACAAATAACAATACCAACTGCGTGTTGACAAAATCTAAAAAGGTAAATAGGATTTTACAACTGTTTTGATAGATCAAAGTTTGAATACTCTTATCACGAGCTTTTATCATTTTTGAAAGCTTTCCGCTTACTTCAAAAGCTCATTGTGGTGCTCTACACAATTTGCCAATTGTCTTTCCATTTCAAAATTCGCTTGTTGGGCGAATTTTTCTTTGTACATTTTTCCTCCGTCAGAAAATTTTCAAACAATCGTCTTTCTATTTTCTTATCGTAAACAAGACTGTATAATGATCCACATTTTGTTTCCGAACAAACAATTCTTTGTACGTCGGGGAAATATCAGGGCAGTGTTCTTCTAACACTTTTCCGATTTCCATCAACTTTTGCTCCACAGCTTCGATGGCGCTTGACTTAAGATTCTCCAATTTACAATTGAGTTTCTTCAGCTGAGCAATGGTAAGGATCATAAAAATAACTAACACAGAATCGGCAGTGGCTATGAACAAGTAGTAGCATGCCCCTGCTAAGAATACATTAGCAAGACTCAGCTCTAAGTTGATTCCTTTGTAGACGTCATATGGATACCAAAGTCTAGATATAAAAATTTAAATTACAGTTGTTGGTATTACTTGAAGTCTTGTCATTTCAAACACAGGACACGTGTACATAAAGTCTTCGTGCAAATAATAATGTTGAGTTCCAGATTTAAATTTTTACTTTACCTGTAACTGTATGGAAGCTTTCTTACAGCAAGAATGGTAGTGCAACTCGAAACATGGAAAATCAAAATAGCAAAACTGATAAAAATAAAAATGAAAGATGCCCAAAAGTCGCATTTCTTACACAATTTTTTGGAGAATGGGTCAATTAAACGATCATTATTGCCGGATGAACCGTGTTTAAAAATAATCTAATAATACGCTGCATATTGTAGGTAAAGCAGTGTATCTATTTTGATGACAGCCATTAAATTAAGAAATATTTGTGTTATACTCTCACAAAAAACTGAAATGTCAAAATTCCAATAAATATCCAGCGGGCTTCCTATGCAGACCACGTAGACAATAGCACTGTTTACCACAATATCGTTCGAATGATGTATTTTGTTATCCATTCTTACTGTTTATACTCAGAAGGCCAGAGACCTGAAATCGTAAGTAATGGAAGTAATGTGTTAAATGACTGCTAAGTGTGACCTAAAAGAATAAGCTTACCGAAAACAGAGAGAATCCCAATAAAATTTCCCAACATTTTATTTCGCTATTTTTGCTTAGGATGCGTAATAAACGTCTTCTGTCTCTCAATGAGTTATGAAGTGGGTAAATTTTCCTCGTGAGGAATTTAATATGACTTATGTTCAGTTTTATGAAAGATTTATGCAGTGACATTTGTCCAGCCGTTTTTAACTTATATTCGTAATTTTCAAACCGTCTTTTGGTTTATCTTTAATTCAATGCTTTAAGAAAACTGAGCTGACTTACTGGAAATTTCTAGGAATATTTTGACACCCTGTTTGTCAGTTATAATAATATTCAAGAATATTTAGGTACTTCGTATTGATTCTTTGTGTGGGAACAAAACATTTGAAGGACATTAAAATCAACGTCGCGTGCTACTTAAATGTATCACAACATGGAATAATATAACCGAAAATGCGTCAACTCATAAAACGATATTAATTCCTGGATCTATGAGGTCTATGACAATTATTAGGGTACCATGTTGCAGAACTGTTTGATGTTTTTTTAGAAAATATCCTTATGCCAACAGAAAGACACATTCTCCAAACACATCAAATAATTAATTAATTGATATTCATAAAGATTGTAATATCATATCACTCAATAAAAATGATGACTAATATAGTGTCATATTTTATACACAATTGCCTTTAATGAATGATCAAAGAACGTCATTTTTACAAACATGTGCGTTATAAATAACTTTCTCTACTGACAAACTGGACAACAATCAAACATCTAGAATTATTGGTATTTTCCTTTTTATTTTATGTCTTAAATAATCTGATGGTTACTCGAAGTCAATTTCTTCTTGAAAGCACCTCGTAGAGAAAAAAAGTTGCAGAATACGCACTTTTGGTGACCTTTAACAGAAAAAATGAGTATGTACAAATTATTTGACCTCGATTCAATATTTCACTACGCAAAGGCACATATTATACTCACACTAGCGAAGGTTTCCATGGAAAGTGGAAAAACACCAGCTGTTCGAAATAAAAGCTCGCGGTTGCAAGTGGACATCACAATTCCCATCGACTTTTTGAACCTGCCAGATGCTTGAAACCAGTCGCAGCTGTACAAGGATTCCCTCACCTTCTCAGCCTGAAGATTAAATAATATTATCAATTCATCTTTAGCATTAACCTTTCAGCCAATACTGTCCGTTCAAAACTTGTTAATACAACAACCGATTTTAATACACAAAAAATATCAATCGAATTCGTCTTTAACTTTCAAAAAGCGTTTATAAGAAATCTGCTATTAAGATTAAATTAATGGTTTGAGTATTACGTTTACCCAGAATATCAATTTGGTTATTTTGAAGGCTTTTTTATTACTCTTTAAGTCATGTTTGTCTGGCAAAGGGTATCAAAATAGTCAATCACACACAAATTTACCTGCTCTGATATTTGGGTCAATAGTGTGCAATACACAAACAGCTGGATCAGACAGAATGTCAAGTTTATGCAATGCAATATCATCTTGTGGTCGAATGCTCGTGCCTGTATAACCATAAAAGAATACAGAAGTCATCCTAAAGATCTGCCCATCATTTAAAGTTGCGATTTTCCTTAATAGTTACCGTGAACAAATACAATGCAGAGCTCGCTGGTGCCAAATAATTTGCTGCCACTTGGACAGCAAAGACAACATTGAAAACTTCTATTAAGTTGGCTACAAATCTGCGTTGAAATAATGAGTGATTAGAGCCTGATGACATTTAACGAGGAATACTACAAATAACAAAACCAACTCCGTGTTGCAAAAATCTAAATATGTAAATAGGATTTTCTGTTTTAATATAATCAAAGTTTGAATACTCTTTACGAGAGCTTTCATCATTTTATAAAGCACTACGCTTACTTCAAAAGCTCATTGTGATGCTCTACACAACTTGCCAATTGTCTTTCCATTTCAAAATTCACTTGTTGGTCGAATTTTTCTTTGTACATTTTTTCCTCCGTCAGAAAATTTTCAAACAATCGTCTTTCTATTTTCTCATCGAAGACAAGATTAAAATGATCCAGATTCTGTTTCCGAACAAACAATTCTTTGTACGTCGGGGAAATATCAGGGCAGTGTTCTTCTAACACTTTTCCGATTTCCATCAACTTTTGCTTCACAGCTTCGATGGCACTTGATTTAAGATTCTCCAATTTACAATTGAGTTTCTTCAGCTGAGCAACGGCAAGGATCATAAAAATAACTAACACAGAATCGGCAGTGGCTATGAACAAGTAGTAGCATGCACTCGTTAAGAACAAATTCGCAATAGTCAGCTCGATGTTGATTCCTTTGTGGACGTCATATGGATACCAAAGTCTAGATATAAAAATTTTAAAAAAAGTTGTAAGTATTTCTTAAAGTTTTTCATCCCACACACAGAACACTGTGTACATAAAGTCTTCACACAAATAAATCCGTTGAGTTCTAGATTTAAATTATTACCTTACCTGTAAGGGAGCTTTCTTCCAGCAAGAATGGTAGTGCAACTCGAGGCATGGAAAATTACAATAGTAACACTTATAAAAATGAAAATGAAAGACGCCCAAAAGTCGCATTTTTTACACAATTGTTTGGAGAATGGGTCACTTAAACGATCATTATTGCCGGATGAACCGTGTTTGAAAATAATCTCCTCCATTTCCTTATACAAACGCTGCATATTGTTTGTATTAAGAAGTGTTACCATTTTGATGACAGCCATTATATGAAGAAATATTTGTGTAATATTCTCACAAACAACTGAAATGTCAAAATTCCAATAAATATCCAGAGGGCTTCCTATGCAGACCGCGTAGACAGCAAATATCACTGTATACCACAATATCGTGCGAATGATATATTTTGATATCCATTCGTACTGTTTATTCTCATGAGGCCAGAGACCTGAAATCGTAAGTAATGGAAGTGATGAGTAAATGACTACAAAGTGTGACAAACAAGAATTAGCTTACCAAAAACAGAGAGAATTCCAATGAAGTTTCTCAACATTTTCTTCACTTTTTGCTTAGGATGCGTAATAAACGTTTGCTGCTTCTCGATGGGGTGTATGATGTGGGTACATTTTCTTCATGTGCAATTTCATATGTGAAAGTATAACTAATGTACAGTTTTATCAAATATTAATGCAAATAAATTTTGTCTTGCCTCGTTATACTTACAATAGCAATTTTCTAACCGTCTTTTGGATTATATTTTATTCAATGCTTTGAGAAAATTGAGCTGAATAACTGGAAATTTCTTGGAATATTTCAACACTCTTTTAAAAGTTGAAGATAATATTACATATTTTATTGGAACGTATTGATTATTTGTATAGAAACGAAACATACGACGGACAGGATATAAAACAATCAATTGTTCGTGTTACTGAAATATAGCTTGGAATATTTGGACACACTTCAGTCAGTAATAATAATATTCAATAATTTATTGGTACGTATTGATTCTTTGTGTGGAAACGAAACATATGACGGACAGAATATAAAACAATAGTGCGTGTTACTTTAATTCAGATGAACATGGAATAATAACGGATTATGCTCAAACTCAAATTGCAATGTTAACTCCTGGGTCTAAGAGGGCTGTAAAGCTAATCAATAAACCATGTAAAATAACTGTTTGTTGTTTTCGAGAAATCATAGATCATGATATTTATCAATCAATAATAGTGATGACTAATTTAAAGTGTCATATTTTATCAACTAAGGCATAGAATGAACTATCAAAGAACGCCATTTTTACACACATATGCGTTAGAAAAAAACCTTCTTTTTACTGACAAACTGGACAAAAATCGAACATCTAGATTCATTGGTAATTTGCATTACATTTTAATTCTTAAATAATCTGATGGTTACTCGAAGTCAATTTCTTCTTGAAAGCACCTCGTAGAGAAAAAATGTGGCAGAATACGCACTCTTGGTCACCTTAAACAGAAAAAATAAGTATGTAGAAATTAATTGACCTCGACTCATTGTTATCACTACGCAAAGGCACAATGCATACCCACACCAGCGAAGGTTTCCATGGAAAGTGGGAAAACACCAGCTGCTAGAAATATAAGCTCGCGGTTGCAAGTGGACATCACGATTCTCATCGACTTCTTGAACTTGCCAGATGCTTGAAACCAGTCGCAGCTGTACACCTTCAGCCTGTAAGTTAATTAGAGCTTAGAAGCAAATCATATCATGCATACCTATTCAAAGTTATCAGATATTACAGATAATAATTTTACGCATGTCAGAATATTTTCGGCATTGTTAATACGTACCTATATATCAAGCACAGCTAAATATATAATCTTTATAACATTTAATTCAATTCAAATAAATGTCCAGTGGACTTCCTTGCATGACAAAATAAGCAGCAACGACCACGGTGTACCAAACAATTGTTCGAATGATGTACTTTGAGATCCATTCCAATTGTTTATTCTCAGAAGGCCAGAGACCTGCAATCATAGAAACGGGATTGATAAGTGATTGACAACAATGTGTGATTTAACATATTTAGCAACTATAGCTACTAGTGACTGTTGATAGCTTACCAATCACAGCGAGAATTCCACAAAATCTCTCCAGCATACTCTCTAACTTTGTGCCTCGGATGGGTAATGAACGTTTGCTACGTCTCGATTGACAAGAGAAGTGGCTCAATTTTCTTCGAGCATTTGGCTTGAGTATCATTATTAATCAGTAATCGGTAGGTACACTTGTCATTTTTGGCATCTTTTAGCTATTATACTCCCATATTTCGAGGAAGTTCATGCCGTATAATTTGCATTGTCTACAGATAAGCAGTGTCTGAAGGTTAATCTTTTATAAACAAGCATTTTGAAAAACCGTGCAGAAAAAAAGCGAACTAGTTAATTGCAAAATATTTGGTAACTAACGGTGAATAAAAATATTTTATTTTTAAATAAAATATTTTTGTGAGACAATAACGTGTTATTAAAGTAAAGCTGTAGTACAATGTGATAGTTTCGATCTCGTTCTAAAGTTCTTTATATAATAATATGTATAATGTATAAACTATCGTTTTTGGCTTCAATAATATAGCATTAGCTTACTTATGAAATATTGATATTATTACAAACCCGTTTTACAGTTTCAAGAAAGTCTAAACTTACAGTAAACATTTCCAATCGGGTATTTATATTTAATTAGGTGTGCTTGAATGCGTGCAAAAATTCAATTTAAAAAACGTAAGAATTGTCTATAAATAAATGCATCTTCGAATTCAATATTTCCGCGAGAGCATCTCGTAGAGGAAAAACGTAAAAGAGTATGCGCTCTTCGTGACCTTGAAAACACAGGGTTATTTTCAAAAACCTAAAAAAAATAACTTTCTTGACTTTGATAGACACATGTTTAACGCGCTCATAACTCACACTAGTAAAAGTTTCCATGGAGAGTGGAACAACACCTGCTATCAACATTTTCACCTGGCGGTCACAAGTGGTCATGATTATTCGCATCGATCTCTTGAAACGGTCAGATGCTTCATACCAGTCACAGCTGTACAGGGATTCCTTTACTTTCGCCGCCTGAAAGACGGATTAGAACATGCGAGATATTGTACGGAATGCACTCTAGATCTGCCTTAGAGTATCCAACCAACAATTTTCTACCTAATAAATGTTTTTATTTGCTACTTAAATCAATTAAATCAAACATGAAACAAGAACTTTACCTGCTCAGATATCTCAGTGATTAAGGAGCAATACAAGAATAGCTGGGCGATGCAGAAAGACAAGTTTATACATTGCAACAGCATAACGTGGTCGAACTTTTCAGCCTGAAACCAAAAGAAATGTGGCGAGAGCTTCAAGACTTTCCCTGATGTAAAATATGCTTAGCCGCTGAAAATGACATGCAAATTACCTTCATCAAATAGACTGCACAGGCAGCGGTGCCCAGATAATTGCAAGTGACTTGGACAGCAAACACGGTGTTGAAGACTCGGTTTAAATCACGTGTGAATCTATAACAGCATTAGTGTAACCTCAAACAGCTGTTTAACTACATGTATCTAAAAAAAAAATCCAGCAATTTTTCCTGTAATATTTAACTTTTGTTCACCTCAACAACTCGTTGTGGTGTACAGAACAAATTTCCAATTTTCTTTCCATTTCCAATTTCACTTCGTGGGAGAACATTTCTTGGTATACTTTTTCTTCGCTCACAAATTTTACTAAAAACTTGAAGCGCTTGACCGGTTCGAGTTTCTTGGTTAGGTCATTTTTATATCGGCTGAGATTTTGCTTTCGAGCAAACAACTCTTTATAGTTTGAGGGAACCAACCGATGGCTTTGAATATCTTTGCCAACTTCAACCAACTTACGTTCCACGGTTTCGACGGCAATAGATTTAAGATTCTCCAAATTGTAACGAAGTATTTGAAATTGAGTTACAGCAAGAATCATTAAAATAATTAAGAAGGAATCAAAAGTTCCTATAAGCACATAGTAAATTATCCCTGTGAAATATGTATGCATTACTGCCAGTTCGAAGATGATTCCATTGTTGATGTCAAACGGGTACCACATCCTAGATTGAAATAATAATACACACAATTAGTTAGAATCGCGGAGGAAAGTGTAAGAATTCTCTATCAGCAAATTTCAACCATCACTAGAAGAACACATTAAAATCAGGTTTTATATATTGTCTTACCTGAACGGAAGTCTTCGTTCGGTCATAATTGTATCATAAGTCGAGGCTTGAAATAGGATGACAGTTACTATGGCAAATATTATCAAAAATGACCCCCAATAGTCGCATCTTTGACAGACTCTTTTGGAATACGTGTAAATATTACGGTCATTTGCGGCAGTCCCATATTTCAGAAACATATTTCTAATTTTATTTACCATGAGCATGACATTTTTTTTATCGAGAAGTGTGCCTATTTTAGCAACAGCCATTATGTGAAGAAATATTGTCGCTAGATTTTGACAAACAATTAAAACTGTAAAGTTCAAATAAGCGTCTAGTGGACATCCTACAAGTACGACGAAGATTGCAACGGCAACGGCGTACCATAAAGTGCCACGAATTATGTATTTCGAGACCCACTGGAATCGATTTCTTTCGTGGGGCACGAAACCTGCAATCGTTATAAAGACATCAAATATTAGAAATCGGCAAATTAGTGAGACTGGCAGTAATTATAGCTTACCAATTAATGAAAGAATTCTGAGATATTTTTTTAACATTTTCTTTCTACTTATGAAGCGCAAAGTAAGGAACGTTCTGATATTTACATTCGTACGTATAGATATGAGAGAAAGCATGACGTGGTTTTCTTACATAGTAGTATGCACGCTATGCAAGTTAATCATTTATCGCTTGTGTCTTGTGTTACTTCAGGTTATTTAATAAAACAGAATATTTATATTTTCGATATGCTAAAGAACAGCAAGTTGATATAAGTGAATACTTAACGGCAGCAATTTAAATTGTGCCTGACATGTAGAACTGAATCCATATTTCCATTATTTCTTTATTAGAGAAAAATTTGTTATGACAAGGGGTGTAAATGCCAACACAACCAATATCTAACCAATATCAAAATATATTACTAGGTCTATAAAATTGGATTTGAATATATCCATGTCGAATCTGAAGTTTTCTATCTGGCAGTAAGTTACTGCATAGTCTAGCAAAATATTTCACAACAGCAATTTCACCCTCAAATACATTACAAGAACATTATATACGTACTTAATTGCTAGGGCTTCGCGAACACTCATATAATCGTGCTGTGAATGAGTTTAATATTAACGCTTTAAATTTTATATTCAATATAATATGAACAGTAAGCAATTCCAAGAAAAATGTATTTTTAATGAGGTTTGCTTGTATGCTTGTACACTTCATTTTTAAAACACAAAGAGTTTTAAAATAAATGCATCTTCGAATTCAATATTTCCGCGAGAGCATCTCGTAGAGGAAAAACGTAAAAGAGTATGCGCTCTTCGTGACCTTGAAAACACAATGTTATTTTCAAAAACCAGAAACAAATAACTTTTCTTGGCTTTGATAGAAGCATGTTTAACGCTTTCATAACTCACATTAGTAAAGGTTTCCATGGAGAGTGGAACAACACCTGCTATCAGCATTTTCACCGGGCGGTCACAAGTGGTCATGATTATTCGCATCGACCTCTTGAACCGGTCAGATGCTTCATACCAGTCACAGCTGTACAGGGAATCCTTCACTTTCGCCGCCTGAAAGACGGATTAGATCATTCGGGATATTGCACGAAATCTGCTCTAGATCTGCCTTTGAGCATCTAGCCAACCATTTTCTACATTATAAATGTATTTATTTGCTATTTAAATCAACCAATTCAAACACAAAACACAAACTTTACCTGCTCAGATATCTCAGTGATTAAGGAGCAATACAAGAATAGCTGGGCGATGCAGAATAACAAGTTTACACATTGCAAAAGCATAACTTGGTCGAACTTTTCAGCCTGAAACCAAAAGAAATATGGGGAGAACTTTAAGACTTTCTCTGGTGCAAAATAAGCTAAGCCGCTGAAAATGATATGCAATTTACCTTCATCAAATAGACTGCACAGGAAGCTGTGCCCAGATAATTGCAAGTTACTTGGACAGCAAACACGGTGTTGAAGACTCGGTTTAAATCACGTGTGAATCTATAACAGCATTAGTGTAACCTCAAACAGCTGTTTAACTACATGTATCTAAAAAAAAAATCCAGCAATTTTTCCTGTAATATTTAACTTTTGTTCACCTCAACAACTCGTTGTGGTGTACAGAACAAATTTCCAATTTTCTTTCCATTTCCAATTTCACTTCGTGGGAGAACATTTCTTGGTATACTTTTTCTTCGCTCACAAATTTTACTAAAAACTTGAAGCGCTTGACCGGTTCGAGTTTCTTGGTTAGGTCATTTTTATATCGGCTGAGATTTTGCTTTCGAGCAAACAACTCTTTATAGTTTGAGGAAACCAACCGATGGCTTTGAATCGCTTCGCCAACTTCAACCAACTTACGTTCCACGGTTTCGACGGTTTCCACGATTTCGACGATTTAAGATTCTTCAAATTGTAACGAAGTATTTGAAATTGAGTTACAGCAAGAATCATTAAAATAATTAAGAAGGAATCGAAAGTTCCTATTAGCACATAGTAAATTATCCCTGTGAAGTACGTATGCATAACTGTCAGTTCGAAGTTGATTCCATTGTTGGTGTCATACGGGTACCACATCCTTGATTGAAATAATTAGACACACAATTAGCTAAGACTGTGGAGTAAAGAGTGTACATTTTTATCAACGAATTGCTATCACTAGAAAATCCAGGCAAACTACGATTTGATCCGGACATGAAACATGTCAAGCTAAATTTTTTCGAATATGCTTAGGTGACCCTCCTGAACATTGGCCAGTATATGTAAAACTGCCCTTAAACAAGATTGAAACGAAAGGACTCACCGTCCCAATTTCGCGTGGCTTTCTGACCAATGTTCAGGAGGGTGTTTGGTCCAAAAAAACAATAGATTGCCTGGACTATAGAAGAACACATCGAAATCATGTTTTATATTTTGTCTTAGCTGAACAGATGTCTTCGTTCAGTCATAATGGTATCATAAGTCGATGCTTCAAATAGGATGACAGTTACTAAGGTGAATATAGTAAAAAATGACCCCCAAAAGTCGCATTTTTGACATACTCTTTTGGAATACGTGTAAATATTACGGTCATTTGCGGCAGTCTCATATTTCAGAAACATATTTTTAATTTTACTCACCATAAGCATGACATTTTTGCTATCGAGAAGTGCGCCTATTTTTGCAATAGCCATTATGTGAAGAAAAATTGTCGCTAGATTCTGACAAACAATTTTTTTTTTTTTTTTTTTTTCACACAAGAAACAGAAAAATGAACAAGTTATTCCTCAAGAAGTCCTACAAAGCCAGAGGCTTGACTGTAGGCTTAAACAAGAGCGAGAAAAAAAAACGAATAGCAGCTACAAAAGACGTGATCAAAAAAAAAACAAAACATATATATATATACATTAGTGTAAATAAATATATAACGACTATGTGCAGACAAAAGAGCAGAAAAAGAAATTATATATACACATGGAGAAAATTGGAGAGAATGACTAATGTTAAACATATGATATTGTGTTTCAGAAATACATTATTTAGAATCAAAAATCGAGGCCAACAAATCTTAGCGTTTATCATATCGAAATATACACAGCAGAAAAGGGTGCACGCTTTTGAGGGTACGCAACAGTTGACTGCAAAAACAATAAGCATGATAACAAGACAGGATGGAGGGGGGCTACAAATTGTCTAGGAACCAAGTTTTAATCACCATCTTTAAAATATTAAATGAACTAATATTCCTCATAGATTTCGGTAGCTGATTAAATATTAAAGGTATTGCAACACTAAGCTGACATTTACCATATTTATTTATGTAAGTAGGAACGATATAGTTCATACCCAATTGTAGCCTTGTATTGAAGTTAATTTTGTTGATTGTTTTAAAATCATTACAGTAGTAGTATTTCAGAATAAAGCGATAAAGAAATAGTTCATGAAAAGGTAGAATTTTACAGTGTTGATAGCGTTTTGATTTGGAATCTAAATAAGGAACCATGGTTTTTACAATTCTGTCCTGTATTACTTGAATCTGGCGAAGGTGATTAACTGAAGCGTTACCATAAGACAAAATTCCATATAACATAATCGACTCAACAATAGCGTGGTATACAAGTTTCAATATATAATTAGGTAAGATAAGCCTGAGTTGGAAAATTTGAAATGAGGTGGCTCTTAATCGGTTACTAATTTTAACAATATGAGGATTCCAACACAAAAATCGGTCGACCACAATACCTAAATACGTAAGATTAGGAACAGTTTCGATTTCATTGCAATTATGACAGTTAGAAGACCTTCTAGTCATCAAAACGCGTGCACAATCATGAATACATTCGTATGAGTGGCATATAATTTGAACAGGGCTGTCTAAATCTTTGTTGAAAGGAGAGGCGAAGTGAATTAGTTTGGTTTTATTAGCGTTTATGACTAATTCGTGATCATGTGTCCAGTAGGTTAAGTTAGTGAAGTCTTCCTGTAAGTAGTTCTCAGCGATTTTTAGGTTTCTGTGAGAAGCAAGAATGACCGTGTCATCCGCATACATTAGAATTTTACAGGTCTTAATACAGTGGAACAGGTTGTTTACGTAGATTAAATAGAGAACAGGACCTAAAATCGAACCCTGCGGAACACCAGATTTTATGATATTAGGAATACTACACACATTACCCACTCTAACTAGTATTTTCCTATTTTGTAAATAATTATCAAACCAACGTAATAAAGGACCACGTATACCGATAGATTCTAGGGCTAGTAACAATTTGGAGTGATTTAGAGTATCGAAGGCTTTGGAGAAATCAATGAATAAACCCAGAACGTGTTTGTTGTCATTAAGTTTTGAATTAATAAAATCTGAAAATATTGATAAGAGATCGGAAGTGCTTTTATGTTTTTGAAATCCAAATTGGTTAAAGTTGATAATTTTATGATTGAGCAAATAAGCATGCAGAGTGTTGGCTACACAGCGTTCCGCAATTTGTTCAATACTTGGTAGAATAGCAATGGGTCTATAATTCGAATACTCCATGTGGTCACCCTTTTTATAAATAGGCTTGACTAGGGAAATTTTTAGACGGTCTGGGACAACACCGCTACGTAACGACAAATTTATTAGGAGAGCCAATACCGGACTAATTTCATTTTTTAATAGCTTTAGGTCGCGCACTCTAATGCGATCTATACCTGGTTGCTTACTCATATCAAGCCTATCAATGATGGTTTTAATATCGGATTCAGTAATTCTGGGCATACGCATCGATTGGCACTCTTGAAACTCATCAATTAAACCGGCACGAATGTCACATTTATGAGTTATAGAATTTACGTCACTGAGGAAGGAACTAGCAAAACAATTAGTGAGATCCATTAAAGATTTGCTTCGACCTATGTATTTCATAATAACCTCATCGACTGATGCTTGTTTTCTTTTTCCTACGAACTCGTTAATTAATTGCCAGGTATCCTTGGAGCTATTGGCAGCAGAGGTTATTTTATCCTTGTAATACTTTAATTTAGAAGAGTGGATACATTTACTGACTTGATTTCGGAATATCTTATAATCAGCTCTATAATGTTTGACGAGAGAGCTTTTACAGTTTTTCCAAAGTTTAAATTTCCTATCTCTCTCTTTAATTAAATTTAGTATATCATTTGTGACCCAACTTTTGCACTCTCGTTTACGTCTATCCTGTAGAGTAGGGATACAGGTCGCACTGTCATAACACTTGCCAAAATATAATGCAAGCTTTTCACATAGACTGTTACTATCTGTTTCAGTTAGCAGGCTGTCCCATTTGACTTCCTGAAGTAACCTGGATATTTTTTTTTCATTGAGGTATGGCAATTTAGCCTTTCCTCCATTGCCAGACATCTCTTTATTTACATTTATGTTTACACCTATCATATAGTGGTCAGACAACTTAGTCGTATAAATAACTGAACGAAGTTTATATGGAGCGTTATTATCAGTGAGTCTCACAAATATATGGTCCAGACAAGATTTAGAAATAAGGTTCAGCCTATGTTCCTCTCGAGTGACGTCAGAAATACAAGCGAGAAATCCATTTGCAGATAGCAAGGTCTTGTAGGATTGAACAATTACATCGTCCTCCTGTAAAATGTCAATATTTATGTCGCCTAACAGAACCATGTTGGCTGTCTTCGTATCAGCCAAGAGCTTATCTAATTCGTCGATGAACAAGGACCTATTACAACTTGGAGGTCTATAAATAGCTAGCAATTCCAGGGAGGGCATGCCACTAATACCTGTCAAGGAACCATGGAGTGCTTCAAAATTAACAAAGTTATTTTTTATTTCTATAAACTGCAGAGAGTTTTTGATAAACAAAGCTATTCCGCCTCCACGTTTGTTAAGCCTTGTTTTAAAGAAAGAGTCGTATCCATCAACCTTATATAATTTACAAGAGGGTTGATTTTCAACTGTTTTTGTACCTATCCGGGTTTCTGGGGTTGTCTTCCATTAATCTTTTATAGAAACGGTGAAAAATGGACGAAACTTATTGGGGTTTGTTTTGAAACTTTTGTAATTCTCTTCCCAACAACACTTTCGTTTTTGAGCGAGATCTGTGACCTTTTTCTAAATTAATTTTGAAGAAATCTAATTTCGTCTAGGCTGAAAAAAAAACAAATGCAACCGACGGCCGGCCAAAATGCATCCACTATAAAAATGGAAAATATCACTATGGCACTGGAATTCAACAAGTACACAGTAGTTTACGATTTCATGCAATAAAGACACACTGCGTCACTAAAACTCTTCCCACGCACGCGCTTTTTGCCCTATGGGCATATTGTTTGCCCTATGGGCATATTGATGTTGTTTTGCATGTTTTTCTATGCCCTATGGGCATATTTTTTGCCTTATTGGCATAGGACTTTGCCCTATGGGCATATTGACATATAACTTTGGCAGCGTTTTGCCCTATGGGCATATCGTTTTGCCTTATGGGCATAGGGTTTTGCCCTATGGGCATAATGACATTTAATTATGCCAGCATTTTGCCCTATGGGCATAGCTTTGCCTCATGGGCATATACATGCCTTATGGGCATAATTTTTGCCCTAGGGGCATAGTTATGCCTTATGGGCATATTGACATAAAAAACTGCAGCTTTTTGCCCTACGGGCATAGCTTTGCCCTATGGGCATATCTTTGCCCTATGGGCATAACTTTGCCCTATGGGCATAGAAGCTGCCCGCAGGGCCTAGCTGGGTACCAGCTAGTCAACCTTATATAATTTACAAGAGGTTTGATCTTCAGCTGTTTTTGTACCTATCCGGGTTTCTGGGGTTGTCTTCCATTAATCTTTTATAGAAAAGGTGAAAAATGGACGAAAATTGATGGGGTTTTTTTCAAAACCTTGGTAATTCCCTTCCCAACAACACTTTCGTTTTTGAGCGAGATCTGTGACCTTTTTCTAATTTAATTTTGAAGAAATCTAATTTCGTCTAGGCTGAAAAAAAAACAAATGCAACCGACGGCCGGCCAAAATGCATCCACTATAAAAATGGAAAATATCACTTTGGCACTGGAATGCAACAAGTACACAGTAGTTTACGATTTCATGCAATAAAGACACATTGCGCCACTAAAACTCTTGCCACGCACGCGCATTTTGCCCTATGGGCATATTGTTTGCCCTATGGGCATATTGATGTTGTTTTGCATGTTTTTATATGCCCTATGGGCATATTTATGCCTTATTGGCATAGGGTTTTGCTCTATGGGCATATTGACATGTAATTTTGCCAGCATTTTGCCCTATGGGCATAGGGTTTTGCCTTATTGGCATAGGGTTTTGCCTTATGGGCATATTGACATATTATTTTGGCAGCATTTTGCCCTATGGGCATAGCTTTGCGCTATGGGCATCTACATGCCCTATGGGCATATTTTTTGCCCTAGGGGCATAGTTATGCCTTATGGGCATAGGGTTATGCCTTATGGGCATATTCAAATAAAATAATAAAGCATTTTGCCCTACGGGCATAGCTTTGCCCTATGGGCATATACTTGCCCTATGGGCATATTTTTTGCCCTTGGGGCATATCTTTGCCCTATGGGCATATTTTTGCCTTATGGGCATAGGGTTTTGCCTTATTGGCATAGGGTTTTGCACTATGGGCATATTTTTGCCTTATGGGCATAGGGTTTTGCCCTATGGGCATATTGACATATTATTTTGGCAGTATTTTGCCCTATGGGCATAGCTTTGCCATATGGGCATATACTTGCCCTATGGGCATATTTTTTGCCCTTGGGACATATCTTTGCCCTAGGGGCATATCTTTGCCCTATGGGCATATCTTTGCCTTATGGGCATATCTTTGCCCTATGGGCATATCTTTGCCCTATGGGCATATTTTTGCCCTATGGGCATACATTTGCCCTATGGGCATATCTTTGCCTTATGGGCATAACTTTGCCCTATGGGCATAACTTTGCCCTAGGGGCATAGAAGCTGCCCGCAGGGCCTAGCTGGGTACCAGCTAGTGTAAATTATAATTTTCCCCTTCACGCACGTATGAAATCTCCGTGAGTACAATTATATCATAGTAGCCATTCACAGGCTGCAGTACAGCCTCTAATTCCAACCAGTTTTTTCTTATCGACCTAATGTTTATATGCAGAAACGTTAACCCCGTTGATGATGACATCCAAGTCACTATGTCGTCTGTTATTACCTTATGTACATCATTCTCATCATTTTCATTTACGTTAACGAGAGCCATGCAGCGATATACAAAATAACAATAGTGAAGTCTAAGTATTTAATGAGCGAAACTTAGACAAATCGTCGTGATTATAAATTTTTATTACGTTATTACAATTTTCGTCTTTACGAACGAGAATTTTTCCAAATTTAAAGCAGACAAATTTAAACCCTCTTTCCTTGGCCAGTACCTTGGTGTTGAAAAGTAACGAGCGGAAGTAAGGGCCCAGGTTCTCGTTGATATGTAACCTCTGCGTGCTGGTTCCTCCCACCAAGTCTTTACTTGAAACGGCAGCGACTTGTTTCTTCTTATTGATAAACAGATCCCGCTTCTTTCGAGTAGTGAGCTGGACGATGATACTGGAAGGTCTCGAGTTGTTTCTAGTCGGTAAACGATGCGCAGCGTCGATATCGTCGGCAGAGATGACAATATTTAACTTATCTGCTAGTGACAGTATGATTTTCTCCACAGACTCGCCCTGTACCTCTTCGACGTTGGCAATCTCGAAATTTTTGTTGCGTCCGTATTGGTCAAGAGAAACAACTTGTTGCTGCAAACTGTATTGTAAACTAAAACTACTGTAACTAAATTGTAAAATTCCAATAAACGTCTAGTGGACATCCTACAAGTACGACAAAGATTGCAACGGCAACGGCGTACCATAAAGTGCCACGACATATGTATTTAGAGACCCACTGAAATCGATTTCTTTCGTGAGGCACGAAACCTGAAATTGTAATAAAAACACAAAATATTAGAATTCGGCAAATTTGTGAGACTGATGGTAATTATAGCTTACCAATTATAGAAAGAATTCTGAGATATTTTCTTAACATTTTCTTTCGTCTTTAAGAAACGTTCTGATATATACATTGGTACGTATAGGTATGAAAGAATTTTTTTCTTACGTAGCAGTATGCACGCCATGCATGTTCATCATTTATAACTTGTGTCTTGTGTCACTTTAGCTCTTTGAATAATACATAACTTTTTCTTTTTATTGATCTGCTAAAGAACCGCAAGTTTTTGGAAGAAATTTTCCACGTCACCAATTTAATCTCTGCCATACACATATTGATTTTGTGCATTATCAATCGTAAAAAGAAGATACCGTGTCAATTTCACGCAAATCAATTGAATTTTTTTCTTTAAATCGATTTTTACGTTTTTAAATATTCAAATAATTTCACGACGACTACATCATGATATTTCCAGTTAGCGAATCTCATTGAGAAAGCTGCTAAGATAACACCAACATTTTAAATTGTTAATTTAAGCCTCTTGGCTATGCGCATACTCAATATAATCGCGTAAGGGTGAGTGAAAACATGTCTCACACAAGCAGCTAATTGTTCCTCCATTTCTGATTCAACTCAATATCGAATCACCTTGGTCACGTTTTCTGAAGATATCTCTTCTAGAATGGCTCCAATTTCATTAGATACTAGAATTCTTTAATTGTCCTCGAGAGATCTTTGTTCCATTTTCTTGGTCAATTTCGGATGTAACCAGTTTTTTCTTTTATTCCCAGAGCAAATTCTCGTAAGCAATTGCTTGGGCCTTTTTCCCGCAAACAGTTCAGTTGATAATTGATAATTTTTAAATTTGTGTCCGAGCGTGGTAAAATAGAAAAAATATCAGCAAATCTATCGTTATGTAGCATATAAATTGCTGGGTAAATGGCACAAACGGCAAAGAGAATCGACAGGTTGATCGGCGTTGCTCTGTGAAAAGGTACCCACCATCTGAAAAACCGATAAAATAAATAGAAACAACAAAAAAAACGCTTTAATGAACGAAACAATAGTTGGTTACCGCCGAACTGGCACCAAGTTGTTTTGGGATTTTTTTTAGCTTAATTGGGTATGTAACAATTATTGCTGTGACAGCTTGGAACAATAAAGATAAATGCATTACGATGTAACCTGTACCTGTTGGGCAACGTTGGGTTCGCTGTGGTGACGATCTCTTGTCTATCGCGCTGAAAGCTATGAAAATGACAACAGCTATTGACATCAACAATCGGGTCCAGAAATCGCAACGCTCACAGGCACGTTTTGTCGTGGTCCGTGCAAATTTCAATCGTGACGATATTCCATAATCTTCTAATAGCTGATCCATGATCAAGACTAGACGTTTTATTTCAGCTTTCTGATAGAACAGCGTAAAAATGTTATCACCGTCTACATAACTACTATACTACTAAACGATGAGGTCAAATCTTCATAAACAATGTCTGCTTGGTCAAAGTTCTCTTAAGAATCCATGCTTATGAGAAAAGATCGCAATTTCCGGAAGCAAGTTTCGCAGACTGCTGGAAAAGTTTCTTGGTGCTCTCGAAGGCCACGCGTCTGAAAAGGAAATGTTATAAGTTCTGTTTTGATTAACTTGAAAGCCCAAAATATGACAACTCTTACTAAGCAATTCCAGCATCTGAACATTCAGATTGAGATCATTTTCCTCTTTCGACATGTTTCAATCATGTATTTTGTCGTTGTGACCTGCACTTCTCTGACGCAATCTATTTCAACAATAACAATGTCTGGTTTCTTGCTTTGTAGAGGAATATTATACTTGATTGGCTCTGCAAATAGAGCTTAATAATGCAACACTTCATTTCGAGGTATTTCTTTGTTCAAAAAATAAATTAAGTTTTCAAAGGGGTACTGTGCAAACATCCCTGTAATCAGCCCTACAAGTTTCAAATGAAACTCTGAAAGCGCGTCAATCGCGCAAAAATGTCTATCATATGCCAGGACTTTTTTACGAACATTTATTGTTTTATTTTTGTTTCTATGTCTATGAAAGCCCTAAAAAGGTGCTGAAAAACTGAGTTTTACAGAGTTGTCAATTGAATGTGCTGAAAAAAGTACAGAAAATCGGTAGAGGTGTTTGACCTTTGAGGGCCTACAGATATAAAAACAAAACAAAAAACATACAGGATTTTTATTCAGCATTAAATGTAATTGAAGATTCGCTTCACTTGCATCGCTCGTTACGCTCATCAAAAAAGTTCAACTATTTCTAATTTAAGTTTTGATCTTTAAGGAGCGAAACTGCACCTTGCAGGTTAAAAACATAACAGAGAGAGAGAGAGCGCCCTTTCCTCACCCAGCGAAGGCAGGAATCTTGTGTGGCCGGATAGCTCAGTGATCAGAGCAACCGCCCGGCAAGCGGATGGTCCCGGGTTCATTTCCCTGTTAGGACGCACATTTTTCCTGCTCAGCTATCCCATCATAATAGATAGCATAAAATACGGAATGATACGCATCTGAAATTATTCCTCCATCTCACCCTCCACGCTCGCCTATTGTCCGTGTTTTAAACGGCGTGCATTTATGTTTGTTCCAGACCATCGACTGGGTGTCGAAGCTGGACAAGCAGCTGTATCCGATCCTGACCGGCGACCAATCCTCCTCCTCCAAGACGGTGACCAGAGAACTCGAAGACAAGCTCAACGTGGCGCTGCCGGAAGTCAAGCGAGCGCTGGCGGAAATCGAACTCAGACTCAGAACCACCGAGACGTTGTCTCTACGAAGTAACGCGACCACGTTCTGTCAATTACTTCACAAAGATTTTTCACATTGTGTCATAGAATTTAACGACTCTCGTTTTGTTTGCAGGTGACTCGCATTCACAGAACGAAACCTTCTCTAATCAACTCAACGAGTTGCATTCAAGACTACAGGAAATTTTCACCGAGTACCAAATACTGTTGCAAATGCTCATAAGCTTCTTCAAAAACCTATCCGACGTAAGATACTTGTTTGATTAGTTTTGATTTGAACCATTAATCTTTGCATGGACAATAGATATGCGGAGGATAGGGAATTATTTATCTATTATTAAATTATTAGACTATTAGGGCTAGTTTTACAACTTCCAGTTAAGTAGCTAACCTCCAGACAAAACTTATCGGTTGCCTCAGTTTTCTTCCTAACTGTAAGATTACTATTTGACTGGATATTTTAAAACCTGCCCTTTGATTAAATTATTTATTTATTATATGATTTATTATTATTATAATAAATTAGATTGTTAGAAATCGTCGTACCGGCACGGCCACAATTTTGAAAAATAGGTTTCGTTTCATATTAATAAATCGATCGTTCAATTATTTTTATCACAGAAAAGTATTGAAGTGTCCTGGTTGTTTGTTTAGTTGGACAAAACGATCGACCTCCTGGAGTCGCAGTACAGGCTGACCAACCTTCCCCCGACGGTGCCGGACATCCAGCTGGTGCTGAAAGAACACGAAGCGTCCAGACAAGCGATTCAGGAACTGTTCAAGTTCACTAACAATGAGTGCCAACAGATCATCGCCCGAATCCGCGACCAAGAGCCCGCGGACTGCGCTCCCAAGGACATAGGTGACGCTTTTATCATCATTCAAAAACTGTTTAACTGGGTTATGCTTAACTACCAAACTTAAGCTTCACCCGACATTTCGCAAAACATGCTGCCTGCCTTCTCAAGGGTCTAAAATCAGCTTCCTGCAAATCATTTTTTTTTAAACCGTGCTAATGCAAGGAAAACATGCGAGTCTTGTGAATCTTTGGAACAGGGCCTTGCGATGCTTCGTTTCGTTCTCAAATACTTTTTCTTCGATTAAAATCGAAATATCCAATCGAAATATCTAATTGAAATGTGTGTCCAGACCGGGAAACGTACCCGAGATTCTAAAAATGGTTCAATCTACTTCACACTTTTTCCTTGAGTTTGTGGGATTGTTTTTAGGGTTGCGTTTTGAAAATCAGGGAATTATGGCCAAGTTAATTGACTTTTATATGCAAAAAGATAGTGAAGATGATAATATGCAAATGAAATAAATGTTAACTAGTAATGAAAAGTGATAGGTAATGTTAGAAACTAGAAAGTCAGTCATGATTAGATGTGTATGTGTGGGCCTATCTGGGATCTTGCAAATTTTGGGTCACTCCGGCGAAACATTTTAACCAGCAGCGTGTTGTGCTTGTGGCTGCTGCAGAGCGCTTGACCAAGACGCTGGAGACGAAGCGGAGAGGCTGGGAGAGCGCGTGGACCGAGCGCAAGATGCAACTGGAGCAGCACAGCGAGCTGTGCCACTTCGACAGCGACCTGCAGCAGATCAACGCCACCCTGAGCGACCTGGGCCGCCAGCTCAATGACCTCCGCGGTCAATACGGCGAATCGTTGGCCACTTCGAAGGCCACGTCCACGGCGTTCGTCTTTTTCGAGAAGACTATCGAGGTACGTGTCTTTTCAGATGTTGGGGTGTGACTTGATGGGAGCCGAATTTTTGTACAATGCGAATATCCTTTAACGGATTCTGCTTAAATTGTGTTTTTTCCCTAAAAATATCTGTTTGAAGTAATAATATTTACATGAAGACGTTTTTACCCTTCAATTTACGTATGAAATGAACAGATTTTTAAAAATACTTGTAAGAGAATTTAATTGATGTGACATTTAAAGAACAAAATTATTGCTTACAACTTTTTCATTCATTTTCCTTACTGAAAACGTACTATCAAGTATTATCAAAAAAACGTACTATCGAGGTTTTTTCTATCTACCCTAGCTCCTATTCTAGGTAATTGGACATAGGTGTCTCTGCAAAGTATGTAACTGAGCGTCTCGATCCTGAATCCTGATGCACCTGTTGCGCTGGTTGCAGCTGCTCGAGGTGCGCATCCAGACGTTCCTGAGCACCGCCGAGGCGATGCTGGAGAGCGAGCACGTGTCGTCGCCGCACATCGAGCGTGAGGTCGCCCAGCTGCAGGCGCGCTGGGCAGCGTTCCGGCGCCAGGTCACCGAGGCCCGGCGGCTCATCAACCTCAGCACACAGTACTTCACGCTCGTCGAGGAGGTGAGCATGCACCACGACAATCACTCAACACTAATCAAGCATTTATTATTATTTTGTTTTGTTAACAGATTCATTCATTTACATGGTTGTGTTGCGTACGGATCTGCTCCGGTGGTACAGACTTTTTCTCCTATGAAGGACCTAAGCCACTTAAAAGCAGCGTTTATCTCGTGCTTTCCTCACTGTCCTGAAGATGACCATGCGTATGTGGTCGACACGTCGAACTAGGCCCTTCTAGGACCAAAAGTCTCTCCCATGCCAGAGCAGAACCGTTATCAATACAACCATCAATACCACTCCGTCTAATCATTAATTTTCATTGTTTTGTATCTCAGTCACTAAACCATTTTCATCTCATTCCATTATCATCCCCTTTTTAAACATCCCCATATTTTCCATCTTATTTTCACTCGCTCTTCAGTCTTTTCTCATTAATTTTCTCGATAAAATTCGTATCTTCCGCATTCCTTTCTTTTCATGTCCAGCTTAAAATTATGTCCATTCCTCCCAATAAAACTCGCTTCTTCTTATCTCCTTTCCAGCATCGACCTACAATTCTCTATAATCTTTTGTGCAATATAATGACTCGTCGTGTGAACAAAGCCTTATCCCAGGCTTTCTACTTCATTTTTTCTTGGCGCAAAGCAATTATAATACGAAAAATATAAATAGTGACATAATGGCCAATGTAAGTTTGACATTACTGCTTATATAGTAGTAAATGGGTGAGGCTAGGTATATTTTTGTCAGTCATAACAGAATCAAATCAAATCAAATTAATTTGCTATCGTTGTGCAGCAATGACAAAAAATATAGTACTACAAATAAAAAAACACTGCTCATTGCCAAACGTGCCAGTGGTCCTTTCCTGCATCTTGATTGTATCTCGACTGTATCTTCCCTGTGTCTTGCCTGCATCTTGACCGTGTTTTGACTGTATCGCCGGTGTGTCTTGCTCAGGCCGAAGAGTGGTTCCGTGGTGGCAGCAAGCTGCTGGTGACTATCGCCAGGAAGACGACGTCCGTGAAGACGCCGCAGGAAGCCGCCCAGCTGCTCAGCGATGTCGAGCTCTTCCTGAAGCCCGGCGAGGTGCAGCAAGACGAGCGCATCAAGAAGATCTCCCGGCTGGCGGTCGAGCTTTACGGTATCTAGTCATCATTCCAGCTTACGCTCAGTTGTCTTCTTAGCATAGTTTTAATTCTAGTCAAATCTAGTCATTAGTAAATTTTGTACCGAATTGTATCGATTCTATAAATTCTATACTTTACTAGTACGCTTACTAGAAGTTTTTTATAAAAAAAAATTGTGATATTAAATCACTTTACTGCTTCCATGCTTATTTTTTTATTTCTTTCATTTTCTTCCATTTTTCCTGGTTTTCTTTTCTCTGTACCGACACATTTAACCAAAGCAACAGCAATTTAATGTATGATTGTTCTTTTCAGGCGAGGAACGGTCCAGGCAAGTGACCATCGTGGTGAATGAGACAAGAGAAATGAGAGAGTCATTCACGTCAATCAGTGAAGAGCTGGTAATTTTGTCGAGGAATTTGACCATCGCCGAGGAACAACGTCAAAGCCAGAAAAAGGTACACTATAACATGAAGCTTTTTCTAAAATTTACATTTATGAAGTTGTTATTTGTGACGTCATTATGTCATAATGGATCTTAACGATCCCGCTCGTTAAAATGCAGTCGTTTGCATTGAAACATTGTTATGTTACGCAATGTTTGTCAACACTTCGGTAAGTAACATATATCACAGCAACAGCCTCTTGATTTGTGAAAAGACAAAAAGGAATTCCAAGCAATCTCTGTATGGAGGGGTAGCGAACCAGGAATAATAGGTAGTGGGATCCGAACCCGGGACCTCAAAGTAAGCCTGCTCAATCTTGTGGTATACAACGATTAAGTCTTGTTTCAGGAGCAGGAAGAGGTAGATGCTAATCTGGCGCAAGCCAGGGCTGAAGCTGAGGCTGCCAGGGCTGCTGCCACCGCGGCCGATGATGCCCGGCGAGCGGCGGAGGCTGAAGCATCGGCCTTGAGAGATGCAGTCCCACCGGTCTTGAAGACGGTGAGTTATAACGCGTGGGTGAAAGCGTCTTAGTTTACACTTCTTGGTGGAGGTGCCAAGTTTTAAGCTTAGTAGTGGAAGTGCCAAGTTTAAAGCTTTTTTGTTCCATTTTGTAAGCTTGTTGGTGGAAATGGGTGAGGCTCAGGGTTTACCGAAATAGCAACGAGATATCCGACCGAAAATTCTGCGGATTATTCAGTTGTGTCCAGTTCATCTCTCTGAGGATAAGGTTTCTAAAACGACGTTTTACATGTTAGGTTGACGTTGGTGTGGAGGCGATGCCACCATCCCCTGAACCAAAACAGAAGTCGCCGACACCTCCCCCGAAGGTGGAGCTACCGAAACCTGTTGCTCCCATGTTCATCATACCTCTGCATGACTCGAACATTCAAGAAGGGGAACGCTTCACTTTCGAGTGCAGGTAATTTCAGTAAAAATCGTTAGCATCAATATGGTATTTTTCTTCTTAGCATAGGGCTGAATGTTATGTTCCGTATCGCAGCGTTACGGGAATCCCCAAACCGGATGTGATCTGGTACAAGGATGGAATGTCGATACAAAACAATCCTGATTATCTGACGAGCTTCGTCGATGGCAGATGCTCGTTGACGATCGAAGAAACTTTCACCGAAGACTCTGCCAAGTTTACCTGCACCGCTGGTAACATTGCGGGTCTCGCGGAAACCAGTGCGGTCCTTTCAGTGCGAGGTAAAGATATTTAACTAAAGTTGAAATTTAACAGCATATGGGTAATGCAGCGCGACTGTATGTTCAAAAATCATAATTATCTGTCACAACAGGTCCCTATATCAAGCATTGAGAACGTTTATTTTAATTCATACAGAGATGAGCTAGCATAGAATTGATTGTACACACGATTCTCAATGATATAATTAGCTTAGTGTCTGTTTTGTCCCACGTGTTAAAATCATTCCCCCATTTTTCGCAGGTTAAAATAGCACACTTTGAGGCAGTAAAAAGTGTGTGTGACATGTGGGAAGTGACATTATTAATGGAAAATATATAAAACGGCTTAGCCAGCGCTCACCATTGGCTGGAGTCTGATAGATTGATCCAAATTTAACCTTCTCATTCGAATCTTTTCAGAAACCGAACCGGACGAGGTGCTCTCTCCGCCAGTGTTCACGAAACACTTGCATCCTAGCACCGCCAAGGAGGGCTCTGCTTACCACATCGACTGCAAAGTGCAGGGCAATCCCCTGCCCACGGTGCAGTGGTTCAAGAATGGCAACTGTGTGGACAGTTCGCCCGACTATACAATCACTTACAACAACGGCGAAGGCATTCTGAGATTCGAGGAAGTGTTCTTAGAGGACCAAGCCGAATACTCTTGCAGAGCAATCAATCAAATGGGAACGGCAACGTCAACGGCTAATTTGAATGTCGAACGTAAGTTGCATTATTTTTTTACTTTTTTCTGCAAACATCACTTTATAGCATAATTCGTTGTGTTATAAAACTTTGCGTTTCTCATCAGCCAGCTTAAGTTTTGACGACATTGGACTGTTATTTCATGCTTAGCAAGGTGTTGGGTAATTATTCGTGTTTTGAACGTAAATGTGTCTTAATTGAGTGTTTCTGTCTTGATTGGAGACAAATTCTAACCGGCCCGTCTTCCACTGCAGCCTTGGAACCGACGGAGGCGCCATCCTTCAAAACCCCGCTGACCAATGTCATGGCAAGAGCCGGCCAAAAGATCAAGCTTGACTGTCAAGTGACAGGGCTGCCGGTCCCACAGCTGTCATGGACTCACAACGGCAAACCCATCAAGGAAGCGAGAGACGTTAAAGTAAGTCAAACATTTATTGGACGACGACGTGCAATCAAGCCTGGATTTTATTACGTAGCGCGTGTTGCTTATTTCGGTTCGCACATGAAATTCAACAAAATGTCCACTTGGCATGTGTGAACTTGCTGCAAGGATTATTGCGCGCAATTGCCGAAATTTTGGGAGACTACCCAAACGGAAGATGCAAATCTCATGGTAATTTAGATGAAATCTCTGCCAATAATTATTAGGAGGCTGTTTGCTACCGGATTCACGACTGTCTCAATTAGTTGCGTTGTTCTACGAATCCAACACACAATTAGAATCATCTAGCAGAGGCCTGACTCCGACTTGTAATTGATTGCGAATGTCCGAACGGCACGGCACACTAACTTCCACTCAAGTAACCAGAGATGGGAAATAAAGTTAAATATAAAACAATTTTCAGCCGGAATCAGTTTAATGCTCTATGTTTATATAATTCTTGGCACCGGTATCATATGCCGCGCGACTTGAAAAGATGCCATATTTTATTTAGAGTCGCGTGGGCTTTTGGACGTGCTCAAGTAGACGTCTTTGCGTTTGCGAAGTGAGGTGCATTTGTTACGAACGAGGTTTTTGACCGCAAAGCGTTGGCTACGTTTCTCCGAGTTTAGTCGGACGCAGGTTTAGCACGCAGCACGACCGAGGGCGTCCAGACCGAGTTTGCCACGAAGATTATACCTGTAACTCTCACGTCGCTTGAGAAACGTAAGAACTAGATCATTAGAGGTCATTAACTCGAGCTTTTCATGTTTTCAAGTCACTAATTACTGTGAAGATGCGTTCAGATAACAGTTTTTTTAAGCAAAGGAAAAACACGTGTACCCTTCTTCTGTTAAATATAATTTTGGACCGGCTTGACCCTCATTTTTGAAAGTGTTACTTTCGTCGGAACCATTACTGACGTGGTCTGAGACTGGGGCACTAAATCAACTATCAAGGCTCTTACTCCGTTCAAATTCAGTGCCACGTGTAAGTAAGTATACAGGGAGACAGGGAAACGTCTGAGCATATTCTGAAAAGGTGCCTATGTCTGAACCGTCCGGACAAACCACGCCAAAAATATCCCCGACAAGAAATTCTGACCAATTCTCGCCGCTCTAGGTTCAGTTCGAGGAGCAGAACGCCAGCCTGGTGATCGGCGAGGCGTTTCCCAACGATGCCGGCGTCTACACGGTAGCGGCGAAGAACCTCGCCGGCGAAGCGACCAGCACGTGCAACGTGTCCGTCAAAGGGCGGCTGCCGACGGAGACCTCCGACTCGGAGCTGGCTAGTGACATGGAGCCCGTCAAGCCGGCCATACAGCTGCAGCTGAAGAACCTCTCCGTGTTCGAGGGCGCCAGGGTTCAATTGGACTGCATCATCATCGGCCAGCCGGAGCCGGAAGTGATCTGGTACCACGACGGTCGGCCGGTAAAGGAGTCGCCGGAGTTCAAGTTGTTGTTCCAAGGCGACCGGTGCTCGCTCGTCATACAAGAGGTGTTCTTGGAGGACGCCGGCGACTACAAGGTCACGGCGATCAATTCGGGCGGCGAGGCGTCGAGCACTTGCAATCTGACAGTCACATGTGAGTCAAGATTTCGTTAGTGCTTTTGGAAGAGTCGCACACTATTTTCAAATGAGTATTTCAATGGTATTTTTCCAATTGATTATTATTATTATTAATTGGAACCTTGGGTATCAAACGATTCTCGATTAACAATTTTAGAAATCACATCCACGGTGTAATGTTATATTGATGGTCCATCACGAATTAAAAGTTTCATATGTGTTAAGAATTTTGTTGCAATAGCTGAGAAAAAGAATTTACGCTGCTCTAGCCAATGTGGTTGGGTATGCAATATTAAACTTGGTCGAGGTGTTAGGTCTTGCAAGCGGTCACACAGAATCTGGATAATTCTTCTCGACATGAAAGAGAGTGGGGGGCAGGAGACGCCCTCAAATGAATCCCTTCTCGACCTCTTTTCTGGCTTCCATTCATATTTCAGCACTTTTGTTGTCTTTGATGACATTTTAGAGTTAAAAATAGTAGCATCAACTTAATGTTTTGTCTGGCTGCGCTCTGAGAGCCTGTGCATTTTGCTAGATCGCAATCGACACTGAGAGTTGAATTGTGTTTCTTGCTGGCAGCCGTTAATCCGATCGAACCCGTGTCGCGAAGCCAAGCGCCGCAAGAAGTCGAACAGGAGGCGGTGGGGACGCCGCCGAAGTTCAGCAAACTCTTGACCGACATCTTGGTGGCCGAGGGCGACAAAGTGTTCTTCGAGTGTTGCGTCACCGGAGACCCACGGCCTGACATCCGGTGGTTCCTCTACAACAATGAGATCCAGCCGAAAGAACGGATGGAGGTACGCTCAAAACACTCTTTATTCGTGATCGTTTCTGATGCCACTGACACAAACCAAGCCAGATTGCGAATTTCCTCATAGCCATAGAAATCCAAGCGAAAATTTTTAATAAAAGGTATTTCACTATGAATATTGCAGACTAGAAAGATATATTTAAGACACTTTTCAGGGGTTTTCACAAACATATAAGTGCTCTTCCGTCGAGAAATAATTTATTTTAGCTAACGAATCGATGTTGGTTTGACTGCAGGTCCATAGCCACGGAAAGATGGTTTTGTATTTAAATCTGCTCTGGTGGTACAGACTGTTGCCCCTAGGTCGACGTTTCGACCACGTGACATGACGGTTAAGATTCTAATAATTTATATTCTCGTTGAATTTGAGTGTGTTCGTGTTGATCTCTAATCTTAAATTAACGTCCGAGATTGCGCTAGTACTTGCAAATTTAAAACAACTCTGTCATCGTAACGAGTCGTTCCACCGCTATGCAAACCCGGGCACAACACAGGACTGACCTCGCTGCTTGCGTCCGTGCGCTTGCAGTTCGGCGAGGACGAGGAGGGCAACGTGAGCCTGACGATCCTGGGCGCGACGCCGACCAACAAGGGCGTGTACACGGTGAAGGCCAGCAACTCGCTGGGAGAGGCCAAGTGCTTCGCGACGCTCATCGTGAAGGCGTCGCCGACGCAGACCCCGGAGAGCAAGGCGCGGCACATCGAGGACGTGTCGATGCCGCCGTCGTTCAGGGAACTGTTCGCCGACAGGAACGTCCTCGAGAACGAGGCGACCAAGTTTGAGTGCATCGTCGCCGGAAAACCGGCGCCCAAGGTAAGAGTCTGAAGCCGCTTCCGGTGAGGAATAGGGTGAATGCTTCCGGTTTGTTCTCACCATGCCGATTGGTCTTTGTGTGGAGGTTCGGATAAGCTGACTTACTGGACATTTGAAACTGACGCTTAGCCGCTAGGCATATTTATCTTCATCAAGATAGCGAATTTTTAAATGTCTCTGAATAGTAATAAATCATCTGGCAGCGTCAAAAGAGTGTCGTTTTATAGAAAAATACTGAACAAACAACAATAAAATTGTACAAAGTCTTCAGGGCAAAGGATCAGATATCTATAAATTTTAATCAAATTATATTTACTAGCTTGGCATGTATAGAGTGAGAAACGTGATGAAGAAAACTTGAAAATTCTCATATACAAGTTGGCCGGTTTGCCTTAAAACGTTGTAGAACTAATTTTAAAGATTGCAAATTTTTGCAGAGATTTTCATCAAAATCGATTGTGTCGTTTGGTCCGTGTAAAGCGCAACAAACGCACAACACATAAATTTTTAAGTGGGAAATATGTACGGTTTTGCTCTTTTATGGTCGATCATCAGCCCTGATCGTCGACCTGAGCCTTGTAACTTTAGAGGGCCAAAAGTCGATCATCAAATCAAAATACGTACACATACACCCACTGCATCAATCGTAGGCTTTTACTCCATTTATCCACAGCAGCAAGTGTATGGTTCAAAGAATAGATCCAAGAATAGTTCAAGGAACGTGTCCATCTCTGTTTGCGTCTCGCAGGTGAAGTGGTGTTTCAACGACGAGCCTGTCTGCGGCACCGGCTTCCTGGTGACGACCAGCGGCGAGCGCCAGGTGCTCTCCATCCCGACTGTCACCAAGGAGCTCGTCGGCAAGATCTCGTGCGTGGCGGAGAACGACGCAGGGAAGGCTGCGTGCGTCGCCAACCTGAAGATCATGCGTAAGTCGTCCGAGATCGACTTCAAAGCGCTCGCCGTGGATCGCCAGTAAATTAACACGTTGATTTATGCGCGCGTCTGTGTTTTATGGCTGGCGCGGTTGCTGTGAATTTTGAATGAATTCTGTTGGCCGACTTCTTGTCGCGTGAACATTGCCAGGAGACGGTTCAGGATCAGCGACTTTTGTTTTCTGGAAAACCAGGGACGCGATGATTGACATTCAAGGCTGCACACGCCGTTTTTAATTACGTGGCCATGTTTAAATTTATACGCTGTGCAAACTAAACTGCTAACTCTGTACTCTAAAATCAGAGAATTCCACTTCAGGCAATATGCTCCTTCAATTTTTTTTATGAGTAACTCTTTTTTTGCATGAAAAACCAAATAATCTACTATTTTTATTTTTTCTCAAAGGTGCAATTACACTGACTCATAATTATTCAGATTAAAAATTTAAAAATATTTCAATGATCGCCTGACTTTGCCTAGAGTTACCTATCTTCTATATTAATTTGACCCTTCTGCCAGCACCATGCAAACACCAACCAAGCATTCAACTCCAACAGGAGACTCCGACGCGCCCGTGGAGGTCACCAGCGTCACCGAACAGATCGGCTCGATGTCGTTCACGATGAAACGCTCCGTGTTCGTGCAGTCGTCCAGCAGCCACGTGAGCAGCTCGTCGACGACCCTGGGCGGGGGCGAGCCGAACGTGCAAGTCCACAGCTTCGCCACCCAGTCGCAGGAGTCGCTGCTGAAGGACGGCAACAAACCGGCCGTGCAATCGGTGACGACGAAAGTACACGAGTACCGGCAGATCAACCAGCAGACGCCGGAAGTGCGGGAGGAGAGCTTCGTCAAGATTACGAATGGTGCGTGAAGGCTGGTGTTAACTTAAGTATATACAGGATAAGGTCATACTCAAAGAATGGCCGCCATTAACATTTCACCAGCTCTTAACTTACATGACAAGAAATAATGGTAAATTGGTGATAGCAAATTTACTTTCAATCGTGTTGGTACTAATACTGACTACTAGCGCTGAGCGGACAGGTTATTCTTAAATTAAAAAGAGTATGATGGAACGGAAACGCTACGTGAAGTCCATGAACTTGGGGGGTTGGATTTTCCTCATCCAAGCACAGATGAATGACAGGTTTTACCTTGTATTCTGCCTCAAAGTTGAGTGTCGTAACTTGGGGCCAGTCAACCGCATTTTCAGCAATTTGTTAAATGTATTGCTAAATTGAGCAAATTTTCCAAGTTTTGTTATTTATTTAATTTGTAATACGCCAGCGATGCATGTACTCGTCTCCTGGTCATTTTCTTCATAACTCTAATAAAATTCATGTCTTTTCTTTCAAAGGCGACGAAAACCATGCGATCCTCTCGGCGCCAATCACAACGCCGAAAGCTACCAGGAAGTCGGTGGCGCCCCGGTTCATGACCCCGTTGAACGGAAAGATTGTCGACCAGGGCACCGACGTCGTCTTCGAGGGAATCATCGATGGTGAGTCACCAACAAAATTCCAATCGCATCAACCTTGTTTCACCATTTATTATTTAACCCTTGTCTATCAGCCCCGAAACTAACATATTCCTGGACATCTCGCGTTTGAGTTGTATGCCAATTGAGATCGGCGTGTCTTCGCCAGGCTTCCCCGCCCCCGAGGTTAGCTGGACCAAGAACGGCGTGGACTTGCAACCGAACGGGGAGGCGTTGACGATCACGTGGGCGTTGAACAAGGCTCGCATGGAACTGAAGGACGCCGGCGTGAAGGACGCCGGTCGCTACACGTGCAAAGCGGTCAACGAAGTCGGCTCTGCCAGCAGCACAGCCGACCTAGTCGTCAAAAGTAGGAACATCTAAATTCTATGCTTTTTAGCTTGGGTATGCTTGGAGGTATGCTTGGGAGGAGACGCACTGCTTCATTGAGTTTCATTTCGCACCGCTATCTCTATTGGGTTGCGTTTTTAGTATTTGTGTATCTCTTGAGAGTTGGCTTCGTTGGAAAAGTGCATTTAGCAAATTGAAGTAGCACGAATGTCGTTTTTATGTCTGAATTGGACAAGCTATAGTTAACTTAAATGCCGTTTATTGAACGTTGGTGAACTTGAGAGAGCTTGAGCAGTTTAAGCATAAGCATTAGCATTAAAAAAGAATGGAGCTTTAGAGGTGGCATTGAACAAGCAATAATGTGCTTTATTTTCAGCAGTTTTAGCATTAGCATTCGCATTAGTAGCAGAGCATTAGTTTTAGCAGTGTTATAGCAGTTTAAGCATTGAAGAAGCTGGAATAGGGCTTTTAGTGTCATATTGAACAAGCTTGAATGGGTAGTTGTCAGTACGAATGAGCTTTAGTGCCAGCATTGATCGTGGTCTGTTCGCGCAGAGACCGTGTTCCCGCCGGTGTTCGGTCGGAGGCTGCAGGCGCAGATGTCTAAGCTCGGGGAGCGCGTCAACATGGAGGTGGAGGTGACGGGCACCCCCGAGCCCACGGTCACGTGGTACAAGGACGGCCAGCAGATCCTGGGGGCGATCCCCGGCTCGAAGTTCAGGACCAAGATGCAAGGCAACTGCTACACGCTGATTATTGAGAAAGGTACGAACTCCGATATTTTGTGAAAGTTACTAAAAAGGACCGTTTCAGCGATATAAACCAAGTAAAGATATAGCGAAGCTTGAAATTTTGGCAAATTTGTCTTGAATGAGATATATTTGTAAGCTCACAAGCAGGTAATAATGATTTTGATTATTTCCTTGCAACTTTACGTGGAAATTGGGAGGAAAACTTATCTATCTTAGTGAATTTCTATTAAAAATGTGGTATTTTAGAAACAAAGACAACGAAGACAACAAAGACAACAAAAACAACATAAACAACATTCAATATGCTCTATACCTTTAAAATATGCTTCTAAATTACCTAAATGTACGAAGTTGTTGCCACTGACTAAGATTTATTGACTGGTCCGATTTGCATCAACACAAAACTAGCTCAAAGACGCTCGTGCGTCCGTCCACCGAGCTGAATACATACCTGCCGAAGTACCTGCCGAAGACCTGTAATTAGCAAGCCGCGAGCGCGCGTCACGCGCCGCCAAACATCGGACGTTATGAGTGACAGTGACCGACGCGACTCCCAACACTGTTTTCTGTCTAAAATTACGCGTGTCTATATTCGTTAGCGGAGGCCGCGCTGGCCGGCAAATACATGGTACGCGCCGTGAACGCCGGTGGCGAGGCGCAGAGCATCGCAGACTTCGTCGTCTACGAGCCGCAGGTGAACGCCGGCGTCGAGATCGTGCAGCATCTCGTGTTCGAGGACGTGGTCCACCACACGTCGCAGGTAAATCACGCGGCCACGCGATCATCTTCGGACTCGGGGGGGGGTGTGTGGGGATTTCTTGGAGGCGGGACAAGGAACTTGGTGATTCGAGGGAGGGTTGAGGTGACGACTCTCGCTTCCCGCGTAGGTCGGGGGGTGCTATTTTGACAATCTCGTGGACGGTTTTGATCATGTTGTACAAATGTTTACTAGGGGTGCTTCGATTTGTTGGTTAGAGCATGTACATTTAAATATGCCAGGACAGCTAGAATGAGTTTTTAAGAATAGTGAACAAACGTGAAATTGAGCCAAATTGTCGCTTTTGTAATCAACAAATTAAGAGAAGATTTCGTCTCCTATACAAGTGAATTTCGTTACTTTGATTACGAATGTGTAAATATGACTGAATTAAGATATATTTGAATTCACACAACCAGATTAATTTAAATGGCCGACATCTTGCTACTATAGTTGTATATTTATGCAGTGAATTGAGATGAAGTCATTAAGATTTAAGACCAACACAAACTTTTCTTGTGCGGATTTTCAGCTGCAGGCTTCCTTGCTGTAGCTCTCCTCTAATATATGTTCTTTATTTTCCCCGTCGATTTGTTAAACATTCAGAATACAGGTCCACCAATAACCGAGCCGCGAGAAGAGCCGCGACAGCCCGAGATCGTGCCAAACACACTATCATTCGCGCCTCTAGCTAAACGCAGCTACTCTCCGTTTACCACCGAAGCCATGGAAATCATAGAGAGCACCAAGTCGTCGCATTTGATAATAGATTCTAGCCGCCACGAACCGCCCGTTGACACATTGACCACGCCAGCAAGAGAACAGAATATTTCTCGTTTGCCGGAAGAGATTAAAGCCACAGAAATACCGATACAAATAGAGGAAAACATCCACATAGACGTGAAGGAGGCGCCGATCTCTAAAGAACCGGAAACAGCCGCACCGCCCGCCGAGGAAAAGCCAGTGAACGATGGCGTGGAAAGCGCGTCAATCAGCAAGCAGACCGCATTCGACTTCTTCCTGAACAAGATGCACGGAAACGACGAGCCAAAGGAGGAGCGGAAAAGTGACCCGCCATCGAAACTACCTCCATTCGAAACTATCCACCCCACCGAGTCCATCGTCCACAAACGCGAGCCGTCGCTTTTCGGCAACCTGGACTTCCACAGCACGCGACCGCAGTTCGGCTCGCCCGTCTACGCCCTGCAGCCGGCCCAGATCAGCTCGATGAACTTCCCGCCGGAGCAGGCAACGCCCACGCTCGACTTCACCACGCAGAGCGTCCACTCGACGACCACCTCGCTGGAGCAGGAGGAGTTCTTTCTGCAGCCGGAGCCGCCGCCGGAGATGGGGTACAGTCCGAAACCCGAGCGCCAGACGTCCGTGAGGGAGGACGTGACGGCCAGGGTGAAACGGCTCGAGGAGGCCACGAGGATCTTGTCGCCGGTCGACATTCCGATGGGCGCCGTCAGGATATTCCCGATCAAGTTGGAACCGCTCAAGCAGGAGGTCGCCGCTGCGCCGCCGTCTTACGAGCGGAAGGAGGTGGTAGAGGAGACGTTTGTCAAGGAAGACGTTAGTTTGACAAAGTCGTATTTGACTGGCAGTGGCGATACGACGATTCCTCTGGAGCCAATCAAGCCGCGGGATGGCAGCGAGAGTAATGAGGACGATTTCACGTCACTGCCGTGGGTGACAGCGCCGGAGAAGGCTGCGGAGACTCCTGTCTACCAGCCAACTCCGGTCTACCAGCCAACTCCCATAATGAGGCCTCAAGCCGAGGTCATACAAAGACCCACTACCCCGAGGCCATCCGCAGAAGCTGTGTCCATGGAGAAGTTGTGGGCTTCTCGCCGCACACCGGAACCGGAACTAGTGAAACCTTTTGAACCAATCACGAGGGAGCCTGAGCCTCTTCGTCCTGTGACGCCAAAGCCTCAAACGTTCACGACTGACAACAGCTGGTCATCAACGCAAACGACTTCGCACAAATTTGAATCATTTCAATCTTCGAGCTTCACTGAAGACACAAAGCGAGCCGCTTCTCCAAGACCTTCAGCTGAAGGTGTCTCAATGGAGAAGCTTTGGACTCCACGAAAACCGATCGAAATAGAACCAATCATATTGAAGCCGTTGTCGTCGGGTCAGCATTCAGACAAGCCGTCGGTCGAAGGTTTGAAGATGGACAAGATCTGGGCGCACAAGCACAAAGACTCCAGCTTGAAGAGGTCGTGGCCCCCGCAAGAAGGGAATGTCGAAGACAGGCCGATCTTGCCCTGGTCGGCAAAAGAGACTGAGAAAATTTGGCCACCAGTTGACACAAAAGTTTCCCTCACTCACAAAGAAGTTGTGAAAGAAGTTGAAGTTGTACAAGAAGCACCAGCTCAGTACATTCAGCCACCAGTAGAACCTCCAAAACAACCAGTTTACGAGGCTCCAAAACCTGTAGAGCCTCCTCGGCAACCAGTTTACCAGCCTCCTCAACCAGTCTACCAGCCTCCACAACCAGTCTACCAACCTCCACAACCAGTCTACCAGCCTCCGAAGCCAGTTGAGCCTCCTAAACAACCTGTTTACCAGGCTCCTAAATCAGTTGAACCTCCAAAACAACCAGTCTACCAACGTCCACAGCCAGTCTACCAACCTCCACAGCCAGTCTACCAGCCTCCACAGCCGGTAGAGCCTCCTAGACAACCAGTCTACCAGGCTCCTATACCAGTTGCAATTTTACCACAGAAACCAAACGATGTCATTCCTGCAAGCAGCACATCATTTCAATCGTTTAGTCAAGAGACAAACGAAAGCTCAGTGTATCGGCGGTCTTTCCACGAAGAGATTCCAGCAGCTCCTCAGCAGCACTACGTGTCCGAGTCACGGGTGAGCCACTCGTCTTCCATGCCAGAGAGCGAAATGGTTTCATCGTCGTCCACCACCTTCCAAGAAACTAAATCCAGCCATTTTGAGTCGAGCTTCCAGTCGCTGACGTCTTCAGATGAGGTTGAGAGAAATATCAAGCCATCGGAAGCCAAGCTTCATTGGCCGCCAAATCAGAAAGACGAGTTTGTGCTGAAAGCTCCGCCCACCGTCCAGGATGTCTTGCTGAGTCGAGAGCCGACTTCCAGGCCTCAGTCGATTCAGTACGACGACGTTGTGCTCGAACCCGGAAGTCCTCCGGAGTTCGCGGTGGCTCGGGCCCCATTGGAACGTCGCCTCTCCTACAAAGAGACCATTGAACAAGAACTCGAGAAAGATCTGAATAAAGAGCCGTCGAGGGTACCTTTCGGCTCGGTTAGAATCATACCACCGTCGGCGAAAGAAAGATCTTTGCCGCCTCCTTTGCCACCTAAAGATCAGCCAGTTGTGCCACCGCCAATACCAGCCAAAACGCCTTTAGAAGTTAAGAAAGTTACAAGGAAAGAGATCAAATCCGTTGAGACGAAATTCGAAAGGTTTCCCGATCTAGAGCCTTTCCCTTATAAGCCTGACCAATCCAAACCGAAACAAAAGCTGGCACCTCCACCGAAGCCATCGAAATTCAAGAAGGGAGAATTTGGCGCCAGTGATTACGACAGCGACATGGAGTCGACGATAATCTTGCCCAAATGGCGTCCGTACGAGAGTGACACAGAAGACAACCTGGGTTACCGCAAGGTGAAGGCACCATCGTTCACCCCCCAGTCGTCAAGGGCAAAGTCTACCGACCCTGAGCCTCTGCCGCCATCGAAATTCGACAACCCGCCGACATTCGAGGGACCACCGCGTCCTGTCATCGAGAAAGTGAAAATATCGAAAGAAACGAAAAGCGAAACTAAAGCCAAAGTTGAGGTGAAAACCGAAAAGGCTAAAAAGCATCATCACCACCACCATCATCACCAAGAAGAAAAGAGGAAGGTGTCGCCTCCTAATCTTAAGCCAGGCTCGCCTCCGATCTACGTGCAGCCGACTGCGCCAGTTAAGCAAGAGCCGAAGAAGGTGGAATCTCCTGCTAAACTTGTCAGCAAGCAGCAAGACAGTGGCTACATGGCTGACACCGACGAGCCCAGGTTGCTGTTGAAGCAATCGACACAAAAGTCATCCAAGCAAGAGGAGACCAGCGTTAAAACCACTATCGAACATTTTACTAAGATCACGGAAAACTATTCGCAACAGAGCTCGCAGTCGACGTCAGTGCAGCGTCAGTCTGCTCCGGTCAAGCCGCAGCCAATTTACCAAACGCATCAACGACAACAAGAGAGCAGTTTCCATTCTTCGCATTCGTCGCAGACGCCCGCCAAGCCGCAGCCAATCTATCAAGCGCAGCACGCGCAGCCAAAGCAAAAGATGCTAGCTGCGGCGCCCGCCAAGGTTTGCAGCGTTTCATTCTCCAAGTGTGTGTCCGCCATCTCACCGCATTAACACCGCGCGCGGTTGCAGACAGCATCAATCAAAGCACACAACGCAAGCACCCTTGTCACGCAAAGCACCACAGACGCCAGCACCGCTGACAGAGTTCAATGTCTGCACTGCACCAGCTAACACATCGCGACAACGCAATGCAACTCGCCGCTTTATTTGTGTCACGTTTTCTGTAATAATCGCTTTCCTTCACTTACAGCTTCAGATATGTTATTTCGAGGCTTGTGTTCATTTAATCATTTCTAATTGTGTTGTTCCATCTATTTAGCTTACTGTTTAAGCATGCACCTAGTAGATTTGTGTCTGTTTAATTGCCAGTGTATTTTTTCTGTTGTGCACTGTAGTTTTTTTTGTGTTAAAAAACTAATTTTTGATTTTTTTTAACCGTTCTGTTTACTGAAAATGTAGAGCTGTGTAACAAACGCAAGTTTTAATTTCCAGGTGCTTGTTCCGAGTCCGATACCGCAGAAAGATGATCGGCCATCAAGCTTGGAGCCGTTCCCCTACAGCGTCGAACCTTCTCAGCCGGTCGCAAAGCGCCCGATAGGGCCGCCTCCACCCAGTCCGTCCAAGTTCCACAAGGGCGAGTTCCGGGAGAGCGACTACGAGAGCGACTACTACGACAGCCGCATCCCTCCACGCTGGCGCCCCGACGGCTCTGACACTGACGGCCCGATGTTCAAGCCCGTGCGTCCAGTGCTCACCCCGAGCCAGCCTTCCCGAGCATCGACCGCAAGGACGCCGACGCCGCCCACAGAGTTCGACAACCCACCACCTTCCGACGGACCTCCCCGGCCAAAGTTCACTCCAATCGAGAAGCACCCCGTCGCCAAAGCGCCCGAGGTTTTGAAACCCGCCAACAAGCAGCCGGTGTTCAAGCCGAAACCGGTCGCCGCGACTTGCATCTCTCCGATGGAAACGATCATAGCGACGCCCGCGGTGAAGGAGGTTCTCTTCCTGAAGCCGGGGTCTCCGCCGGAGATGGCGTTCGCGCCGCGCACGCAGAAGTCGTCGCCGTACCACAACGCGACGCAGACGGAGACGTCGAACGTGGTCAACTTTGCAGAGTCGACCGAACACAGCCACCGGGTGGTGAGCGTGCAGCAAACCACGCGCATCATCAAGTTCGGCGACAAGGAAAACAAGCCGGGCGCGGCGCCGGCGCCTCAGCTTCCGCTGGAGCCGTTCCCCTTCAAGCCGGATCCGGTGACGCAGACCAAACGCAGCATCGGGCCGCCACCGACGACGCCGAAGAAGTTCGTCAAGGGAGAGTTCAGGGAGAGCGACTACGAGAGCGACGTGGAGGCGGTGCACTTCAAGCCGAAGTGGTCGCCGGGAGAGAGCGACACGGACGGCATCCACTATCGGAAGGTGCAGCCTCCGACGATGAGCCGGTCGACGAGCGTGCCGGAGCGCGCCGTCAAGGTGGCGACGCCGATGGAGTTCGACACGCAGCCGCCGTATCTGTCGTCGTCGGTCACGTCGGAGACTTCCAGCCAGATGACGACGAGGGTGGAGGTCGAGGCCGAACAGAGTCGGCTGCGACGCGTCGACGAGATGAGGCAGAGGTTCGGGGAGAACAAGGCGATGTCTTTGCCGACGAAAGATGTTGCTCGACCGTCTCCGGCGATGCCAGCCTCAGCTTCATGTAATTTATTTAAAATTATCCAGGTAAACGATTTGAAAATAGTCTGCAAGATGGTAACGAATTTGTCATGTTTTATTTGTGTAGATGCTGCTTCGAAGCATATGAACGAGATGACGAGCACATTCAAATCAAAAGCTCAGCAATTTGTGAACGACATAATCACCGACGTTGAAGCATCCAGGAAACCTGACAAGCCCATCCTGAAAGCGAGCAGCAATCAGGCTGATAATGCAGACGAGCCACAAGCGTACAGAGAAGAGTCCAGGCTGGCAGAATACGGTAAGTGAACGTCAAAATAACTCTAACACCCGTGGTTGTGGCCAATTAATACGGTTTAATTCAAAACAGGTACGAAGCACATAGACCCAGACACCGGGCTAATCTACTTCAAGTACGATTTTGGCTATGAGTTCGGTATTGTCTTGCCCGGCGAGGGTAGCAAGGACGGCGACAAGACAAAGAAGCGTAGGATCGAAGAGAAGCGCGACGACGATATCGATTTCCCGATCATTCACGAGAAAACTAATAAGAGCGTAGTCGAAGAGGCGAAGCAGCTTCCGCAGTTCCGCCCGAAGAAGTTCACCCACTTCAAATCGGTGAAATGGGACCCCGTGTCCGAGAGCGAGATGTCAGAGAGTGAGGACACCCTGCAGCACAAGAAACGGTACAGCCTGCCGCAGCCGACCGCGGCGATGCTGCAGAAGGAGCCGCACATCTTCATACCGAACTCGTCCATGATGAGTCCCACGTCGACTTTGTCGCCAAGTCTGCCCAGCCTCTCTCCGTACTGTAGCAGCATTGGGCAGTCGGCAGGTACACTATCAGTAGTGATACCGCATCGCGATTCTGATACCGCATATGTGAAGCTGATTAACTGCAATGTTTACTAATGTCTCACTAATACTACGTTTTAGTTCAAATTTCTCATTTCATTTTAATAACGCATTTAATTTCTCTTCGTTTTATTTTATTTTTTAGATTAGCTGCTGTATCTGCTCTCTCTATTATTTTTTGTGGTTTGTTTTAGATTCTAGGTGTACCTCTGTTACATGCTATCGAATACTTCTATAGGAAATAGAGTAATTTGTATTTAATATTAGCAAGTCGCAAATAGCCTAAGGTTGTCTTGCGAGCAAGTGTACTTATTTTCCTAGCATCTCATGTGTGTCATGACTGAACTTTGCACAATGTGGACATAAGGTGGATCACCGTGGTCAACGCTGAGCCCCACCAAAGGGCACGGCGCCCCGGCGAAGGGGCGCGGCGGAACCCCGACGCCCCCGAGCACCCCCAGCACCCCAAGGTCGGGGATCGTGTCGGGCAGCCACCAAGTGACGCAGCCCAGGAAGCCCCCATCGTTCATCACGGTACGTCCTGCTCAGAGATCTTGAAACGCGCTGCTTGGTGCACGACAGATGCCTGAAAAAGCGATTTAGAATGCCTACTGCTTTTGGTGACACAGACACTATCATCGTGGGTTGCGTGAAACTTGTAAGAGACCATTGAAGACAAATTTTTATAAGTTGCCTATCGGAGTGCTTGAAATCTGTGGGTCTTAGCAGGTGGATTCGGAATCGATTGATTTTCGATCCCAAAAATGGCCTGGTTTATCGGCGTTCGATCATTTTTACGTGGTCATCTTCAGAACAGCTGTCCTGGTGTCGAGCCACCAGTGGCGGCGCCAGAAATAAATCAGTAGGGGGGCAAAGCAGGGGCAAGCGAATAGGTGAAGGGGGCAATAAACACCCCCTCCCCCCCCACGGGAGATCTGGAATTTGGGACTTTTCAGCGGGGGGGCACGCAGGGGGGCAAGCCAATTTTTGGGGGTGCACTTGCCCCCCCATGCACCCCCGTAGCGCCGCCACTGCGAGCCACAGATAGAGCAAAACGTAGCAAAACATTATCCATATTTTATGCTTATCATTTTGTGATCTGTCTGTGCTATAGACCAGCTTATTCCATACATTGACAGTCTAGGAATTATTATCTTGAAAACTTGTTTGAAACGCAGTCTATATAGTCTTTTCCTGGGTCCGGAAATGCTCACACCAAAGCGCTCACTTTTTCCTACCAGTTCACCAGGCCACTGCTGTTGCCGTTACAGCAAAGCCATTGCAGTTGTCTGATGCTGATCTGAAGCGTGAGGTACAAATGGTACGCGTTGTTGTGCAGCCTCTTCGCGACATCGCCGTGGTCAGCGGGCAGTCGGCGAGGTTCGAGTGCATCGTGCAAGCGGAGCCACCGCCGAACGTCATCTGGTCCAGCAACGGCAGGATCCTCGAGAACTCGCCCTACTACCAGATCGAGTTCAGGAACGGCGTGTGCAGACTCACCATCCCGCAAGCGTTCACAGGTAACATTTAGATAGTGAAAAATTAGCTTTGTGATCAACGGCTGGTATTACAATGTACAGATCTTGCAGAATTAGGATGGAGGCTTAAGCAACCGATAGTTTGTCACCATTGGAGGTGAATTTTTATCTGGAAGTTAATTTCGGTTAATTTCGCTCACCTTGAAGTAATTTGGCCCTTAATCTTTTGATAATCCTAGGAAAAGGTTTATATAAGACAATTTGTCAAATTTTGGTCCGAATTCAAAGCCTGCCAATTAATTTATCGACGTTTCGCAAAGAGTCGTCAAGATGTGACCCTGCGAAAATCTTGGCTTAAAGTTTTCTGGTTATAATAATGTAGTTAAATTAGATCAATATCTCTTTTGATCTTGAGAACGGTGGATGGTGAATGGAAACGCTAATCGTGTGCAATGCTTGTTTCAGAGTACGCCGGTTCCTACACATGTACAGCTACCAACTTGCTAGGCACAGCAGGCACGACCGCCTCCTTGCAGGTTCCAGGTGAGAGAAAGTTCAGAAAGTAGATGACACTGCCGTTCAATTCTCTTTTGTCACTTCGTAAAATGTCACAAATCATTTATTCACTAATCAGCTAGTCGATAAGTTTCGAAATAAATATTTTATCTCATATTTTATGTAAACACTATAATTGAGGTAGAAATGCATTTTTCTTTTGATTTGTGCATCACTTTGATTAATACCTTTATAGCTATTATTATATTTTGAACATCATTGGTGTTAGTTTAGTCGAAAGCCCATAAATTATTTTTCATATGCCAGCCATATCGTAACTCTTACGATTTTCAGAAGACACTAAAAATATTGTTGCTTAATTTTATTGTCTGTGTTATTTTGTAATATTCTGGTCGCTTGCTGGCATGGATTATTCTTGATAAAGGTGGTGGTTCCGAACGGAATGCATAAATGGTGGCATGCTTAAATTGGTTGAACTAAATGGGTCCTGTTTGTATAAGGTAATTGAATAAATACCTGGATGTCCTTTCGTCCTTTGTTGTAACAAGTTTACTTTCTAGTCAAACAAATTAGTGCCTTTTCCATGGTGGTGTATGAAGAAAATATTTAAACTGTGTTTTCTATTAGTGTCTGTCTTAAAATAGCCGTAGCGGTCATTGCATGCATCTTATTCACCGTGGACAATCTTCAAGATTAATTGAGATGGCGGTCTTTGGAGCTTTATTAATTATTCGTGCAGGTGTCCACGCTTAAATCACACTGCGGCTCCGAAAATATACGGAAACTGCTTTTTTTAAAGCTGCTTTTGCAAAACATTGACATGGTTGGTGGTGTTCACATTTTCTTGTTAATAAAATTGAATTGAATTCGCTGGTTTTATTTCAAAATCAATGCTACACCTGGAGTTTGGAATTTTGATTTAATTTTGATAAATCCTTTTCAATTGAATCCTTGCCAGGAATATTTTAATAGCTTACAAAGCATCCATTTGCAGGAATTATTGCCCGTTGAAAAAGTATGTTGGCTTGGGAAAGGTGATGTGTATAAAGTGCTGGTGTTGGTGGTGTTGGTGGGATTCACATGCATGTTCCCAATCATCTGGATTCCTTGGCTTCTTGGTGGCGGAATGGCTTTATCTTCTGAGGTAAGGACGATCTTCTTATCAATTTGCTTGCAACGGTAGGTATTGATGTGGCAATAACATTACATTTTGTGCACGCAAAAATCATTTATAAAAAATATATTGAAATTTTGAGTTTATTATTGGTAGAATAATTAGTGCACGAGTGTGCACCTCTCATTAGACCCAGGTAAGGTCTTGGCTCACAGACGCAACAACGATCAGCTTTTATTTCTGCTAATGACCGGGCAATGATTCAGACCACACCGCATGTGCAGTAAATCCTGCAACACCTACACTGGACCGCCGAGTGAACGGGAAAATTCTTGCATTTCGGAAAGAAAGTATATTTTAAGATTAGAAAGATGATTCGTAAGGTATATCACGGTCCTGACTCACGACGCCGACGCCGACGCCGACGCCGACGCCGCTGACGTCATTGTAAGCTTTGGCACCAGAAATCTAGCGGCGGTGTATTGTTAAAAAGTTATGCTTGAGATCTTCAATGCAAATTCTGACCTCGATGGGAGCCCAATAATAGAACAATTATTGTTTTTTGGTTAAACTTTGCACTCAATCCTACTAACATTTTCTTTCGTTTAGTATTAGCGGTTCTTTATCAATCAACAGATGCAAGCGTCTGCGAAATTGCTTACATTATCGCGAGTCTCATTGGGTCGACATGATTTTTATGTCTCTGCGCATGCTGAAAAAATGCTTCTGTTCATGATGCAACTGTCTAGTATCAGTTTTCAGAAATAAGCATTGGTTACAGATTCGCTAATTGCGAAATGTCATCAAATTTCAATTTTTGTGATGGTAACATGGTACAATGCTAGATTTAATTGCAAATAAAAGTATCTTTGGTCCACCCATGAGCAGGTCAAACTTAAAATTCCGACACCTGCTCAGAAAATCGTGTCGATTCCTAGCAAGATGCAACCCACCGCTCGTTTGAAGCCCGTGCCAGCCTCCGTTATCTCCCGAGGGACAATTTGTCAGTGTGTCACTGTCTCAAACAGCCTCTCTAGCAGATCTCTGCATATTTCTCGCGTGATTGTTTAGGAGGAAATGCTTCGTGTTTAACCTGAAATAACGTAAATGTCAGCTAGCAGCGAGTCAGAGGTGCGCCTACCAAGGCACAACTATTTTCGTACTCCCCGATGGACGTCAGCCATTTCTGCGCACTCTTCCCATCGCTCCCATCGCTGCTCGATCGCCAACGCATCCCTTGGATGATTAACGCCTGTCTCGGCATGCTAGCATCGACCTTGATAAGGGTGACTAAGATGGGCCGAACCCGCACCCCTCTTCTTATCGTGATCAGGAAATGTTAAGAGTACACCTATTCCATTCAATCAAAATTTTATCATAATGACGTCATGATATCCACTTGCTTAAGCCTGGTAGAGAATTCCTGGTTGTGATTTCGCTCCTTAATATATTTTTCTAAACTGCAAGTACGTCCAGTAGGTATCTGACGTCATATTTTCCTGAGTGGAATTGGTCTATTGGAACAGATTTTAAATTGCGTGGTTAAAAGATTGAATTGCTGCTATTATAAGGATTTTGTGTGTGTCACCGAATGATGATTTTCCCAACTTATCTTGTGAGAATGATTAAGTCCAATACATCATTTATTTCTCTTATTAAAATAGTTTTATGGTTACTCATTTAGTTCAATAATTGCGAACAATCAACCCTTAATGTCCTGTAGTTTGGAGGTCGTCGTATTGAATCTTGCACCACAACACATTTTGGGGTCTCTCTCCTAAGCCCACAGAAAAAAAGTCTACGCTCATGCCAAACCTTTTCTGTACACCTCGACTTGAGGAGAATTTCTTCACGACGCCAGCGGTGTGCTTTTGAAATGCTCTGTACTCGAGATGCTGAAACCTTCTGTCACTCGATTCCCGTCGACTATTTTGTAGAATGATTCTAGATAGCATGGGAAAGCTGACAATATACCGCGATACTAACATTCAGCAACGGGCAATGGATTAATCTCACTCATTCTTGGCAACTTTGAGAGATGCTTCTTCGTGTTACGTAACTTGTTCGATCTTCGATTACATAACTTAGAACTTAGATCTGCCCAAAAAACTTAGATCACAAGACTATACTTGAATAGTTACTCTATTTTTAAATAGTTTTTCTGAAAATAATACTTGAAAGCACACTCGCAGAGAGCTGTACCACAGCAGAATCAAAATCTCGATTGGCGTGCATTTATATGAATTAAGATTTTTGTGTTTATAAAATTGGGGTATACTAAGTTGCTTTGTTTATTACACATTAAAGCCCATTTTATGGTGGAGAAATGCTTCTATTAGATGAACGTGGGTAATGTGTAATAGGTACACCATTATATACCTATTATCATTTACTCATATTTTTCCAAAACTATAACTTCGTTATTTCCTTGATAAACCACAAAAACCACCATGAATCAAATGAAATTCCTCGTCCCACCCCTTTCTTTTCGGTTCTATTTTCATTTGCGACTCATTTGCATCAGCGTTAGCTGTATCATAAGCTGTATGAAGAGAAGACAACTAATATTCGCACGCTCTGAGTTTGCTGCGCGCAGTCGACTCGGCGCCGCGTGGGTGAGATTTGTAGGCGATGGAGTTGGGCCAAAGACAAACTCACACATAATTTGCAACAACATTCGCATTGCCAAAATATTCGTCTGCCTGCTTATTTGAGTCATTGCCGTCGGAGTCATCAAATGCAACTGCGCAGTTTCCACGCATCAAGTGTTGAAAGCATGCTAATCGAATTTCGGAAACTGCCAGGCAACATGGCAATTTATAGACCTGGAAGAACTACGTCTATGTGCATACTATAGCAGTTATGCCTCTGGTTTTTGGTGTCTATTGCCTATTTGTTTCATCTAGTAGTTATATGCTCAATTGACTGGGCATTTTCGCTATTTTGGTGGCTATTCTTGTTTAATTGAGCATGTTAAGTTTTTTTTGCTCTCGCATACAAGAAATTGTCCGTGATAAATTACTGTTAGAGTGATAAGTTTCTAATTTGGTTCACACACGCATTGATTTCGTTTGTGTCAACACAAATTGGGAACTATTTAATTGTTTTTTAAATCGTATTTAAAATTGAGCATCCAATTTGATTTTGCAAACCGAACGGGAGTCTGGCGACATTATAAAAACGGAACTAAATCACGTTCTTGGACTTAATAAAATCAGAACAACGTTAATTTTCTTTGGCTGTAGCCTTGTCAAAGCTTCAAATTAATCAATTATCAGGCTACTTGAAAATAATGAGAAGACAACAGACTATACAGAGATGCATGCTCGTTTGCTCATGATTGGGTTTGGGCGACTCATCCGCATGTTTCGTTACAAATCAAGTGATTGATTATGTGTCGGTTGTTTATACCTTGCATTCCATCATAGCTAATGCACGCTGCCAATAGAGTTAATTGAACTCGAGCAAGGTGTCGTGATGTTTTTAAAACGGGGTGAGCTTTATCTTTGGGCATTGTCCAGATCGTCTCTCGCACGGTCCTACTCGCGTCCCTTGAAACTCTGTTCAGCCAAGATTGCACGCATAACCGTGAAAACGTGCAACTATTTTGCGCTGTCTTGTGTCTACATGCCCAGATCTTTTTCTAAGCTAATCTCTTGTGTAAATAGTTTTGTCGCTATCAAAAGTTCAGTTACACCTAAAAGTCTTGGAAGTCTGCAAGAAATTTACAAATAGCCGAGAACGTTTAATTCACACTGAGCTTTGCGCAAATTATTTGATCTAGGCTCCGACAAACTTCAGGAACTTTGGCACAACTTTATATATTGTTAAAATCAACAAGTGTAGCGAAACCGATCTAACTCCTTCAGCAATATATTTCTCAACACACTTCTTTAATAGATTGAGCCCTAGAATCATCAAATTCACTTTTAGGCATGGATGCACCACCAAAAAGCCTCTGTGGTAGCTCCTAGTAATTAATAACCTGCGACACAAAGTACAAATTATCTAATGTTTTAAAATATGGACGATGAGAGTTGCTACAGCCAACTTTAACCTAATCGGCATGTCATGGTAGATTATTGAAGATGTTTTGATGAGAAGTAACGTGAATGATCGCCTACAATCTCATTCCAAGACAAAAATATACCTAGGGTTATAAAAGTTGTTTTTCCTCCCATAGGGATCAACGAGGGATACTATGATGTACCCTACAACTCTCCCTCGCCCCCTTTGCTGGATTGGGAGACAACGATTTCATCCATCATGACAGACGTAGCTTCCATCGAAGATCTTGGTGAGTACCGAAATAACTATATAAATAATAAAATCGAAAAGAGAGCTTGGGCATTTGTGATTTTCGAAAAAAGGAAATGGAAAATAGTTCCTGTAGTGTTACGTAGCACGCTGTTTTCTTCTGTAATTCGTGGTAAATTCCTACGTCAATGCCATCGAGTAGGTACACACTTTGCGCCAATTCGTTGCATGCTGGCCAATGTATATTGACAATTTTCAGATACACACGCTATGCACGGCAGGAATCTCGTAAATTCCTGGAAAGTTTGGCGTGTACGGAAATAGAACATGTAATTATGATTTTGGCTGAGCTTCACAACGATTGCCAGTTTTACAATTATAAACATACTTTGAAGTCGACCAAAACATTCTTAATTATATTCAGAGAAAAGGAAATTGCATGTTGTTATATTTTGGTTTGGATGAAAATATTATTCACTTATTTTATTGCGTTTTTGATCCAATTACAAATTATTAAAATTTGACGTCGTAATTGTCTGTCTGGAGACGCATTACTGTAAAGTTAATTCAAACTTCGGATGTGACGTATACAGAGAGCATTCTGTGCTGCGATGTTTCTCTAAATTGGTGCAACATTATTCACCCCCTATTTTCAACAGACATGAATGCAAAGGTTAAGAGGCAATTGCATCGAACGCTTGCAACCTGCAATTGCATTTCAGTGCTCAAACTGAATAAAAGACAATATGGCTTCTGGCCAGTGCAACAATAGGATGCACGCCCCATCAAATGCAAGCAATTTGAACCTGTCCCATTAGAAGATCAAGGTTTCGTGCCTTTTGCTAAAAATTTGAATCGGTGCACAAAACGCACAAAAACCGATCGTAATGGTTATAGCGTAGGCTATGAATTTATGCAGCTAAGGAATTGTTGTTCTCGGTTGAATCCTTATAGAGAATATGTGCCATTCTTCAGACGCAATCCAGTACGAGATGAAATAATTTATTCGATCTATCCCGCCAGACGAATGGCGTTTGCTAACTACTTTTTGCACCAGATTGCCAGAAACACGTCTGAATTCTTTGTTCGCTGCATTTAGCGCAATTGAACGCAGCGCGATTTCTGTTGTAACCATTGCGTAATAATAGATATTTGTGTGTACCTACCAGTGTGATGCACCATGGTAAACAAATTGGGATGGACATTTAAATTTTTATCACTGAATATCCAATTACCTTTTATTACAGCAAGTTTTTGTTTCAGTTTAGGGTGTTGCGTTTCAACTGGTTTACGCTCGCAAACTTTGCTCGATCCACTCCCAGTAAACATATTTAGTTCGATTAATATTTAGCAGTACCATAGCGGCGTTCAATAAGCATCAAGTAGTGTATATCGCGATATCGACTGGAGTGCATATGGGTGTTAATTAATACACCTGTTTGCATAATTAGATCTTACGGAAGCAGAGCAAGTGTTTAGTTGTCATAGACTAAGGAGCCTAGAATTCCGCATACTTTGCTCCTTATTAGAGAATGTTAGCAGAGAGGCAGTGCGAGGAATGTCCCGAACGTTGTTACACTTGTGAAAAGAGCGGTAGGCAGCTTAAAAAAGGCGTGTTGCCGAAGTGGATATCGTGAGTTTGCGTATGTCACCAGACGAGGAGAATATCACCTAACGGCTACTCAAATCAAGATCGTGATTTCAAACAAGTGCGATTTGATTTCATTTTAAATGACCTCTGTTTGATGTCAGAGTATAGTTATCGGTTTAAACACGTTAAAACAACAGTTGCTAAAACAGCAAAATATGTGTGCTGTCAGAAAACATGTGTTCTCGACTTAGTATTACAATGGCACGTATTATGAGCCCAAGTAATTGGTGTCATTGGAGCGCTAACAGCAAGAATACAATGAACAGCAAATGGAAGGATAAAGCATAGAGCATGCTTCAAGCTGCTAGGTATATAACCTAGCGGTTCCTGCACTGACAAAACTAGAAATTTACTCCAACATTTGCATAAGAACTTCCCGTGATAAGCGGGTGCATGGGTGATTAATGCAAGTGTCATTATATTCGGAAGACACAAATCTTAATAGAATCGTCCTACACGAATGCAGTTGAAAACGCTATGCGAGTGTTAAGAGTTCATCGGATCGTAGAGCCCTGTGGGAGTGCACGGCGACGGCGTAGAGGAAGCGTGCTGTTTAGTGGAGGCCTCGTCAAGTTCTAAAAGCAGCTCGGTGATATTTCGGTCCATCGCGGCAGAGGCAGCGGCAACGGCAGCGGCTGCAGCATCCCCTCTTGGAGGGTCCTTCTCCCACACTGCTCGCCTGCCCCGTGACAGTAGGCGACGGCGAGCGGAATTGCGGTAGTGGGGGGAAGCGGCACGCATCGCGACCGGAGTCAGAACCCAAGACTTTGACATTCTTCGTTCGCAATTCGTACTCGACCGACGCCTTTTTAGTTTTTAATTAATCGAAATTTCCGCTCGTGGACTTTTTTTCATAATAATATAAATGTCTTCTCTTCTGCTAACTGAAGCCGGTTAGGCCGTGAATCAAACTGATATCTTATCCAATTTAATTTCCGTTTATAATATTTTTGTTTTGAAAAAACAGACTAGTCAGTTTTCTTTCGAACAGTGTGTGTTTTGTGTAAAAGTGTGTGTTTTGTGAGCCGCGAATTTCAAGTTATTGTGCAGTGGGTGAATAAAAAGCGGTGAAAAATGTCGCGACAAATCCAGCAAGGCTTCACAAGCCAGGAGCAACAACAGCAAGTGGTCCGTCAACAGCATCAACAACAACAGATCACCACAACACAGCAACAATTCAGCTCGCAGCAACACTTTACCGAACAGCGACGCGTCGAACAGCACGTGACTCGCCAAGTGACCAGCAGTCAGCAACAGCAAAGAGGTCTGCAGCGAATCTTTACTCGTTGCAAATTCACATAGATTTTGCTCTGTTTCTCGCATTCGCTATTCACACGGAGACCAGAACGTCGCTCCCCATTGATTTAGACTGAGAGAACAAGCAACGAGGTCTGCTTTCCGACCTAACGGACTGTGCAAAGACAATTGTGATAATTGATGCTTTGCAATTATCTTCGTAGATCAACGTAATTGGTCCAGTTTCGGTATAGAGCCCAGCAACGGCACGAGATGGTGACTTTTAACGAGATGTGGGCCATGAAAAATTGGTGTCTCCAAGCTTTGAACATGCATGCCGTCGAATAACTTGAAGGAATCCACTTTGAAGATGGGATCCTGTTTAGATTAATTAGCACTCGACACGCGCAATTGACCATTTAAAAATAAACTCTTCTAGTGGCTGGGGCAGAGAATTCTGTTACTTGAGGCACGGCACTTCCTACAAGTGTACTAGCAACTCTCTGTACACCCCCGTCAAGTCCAAATTACTACGTTAACGTCAAAATATTATGATGTTCTCAAGCTAAGACATGCAGAGAGCACTTTTTTTCTGTCCAGCTCTCTCGTCGATCAAGTTCTCATATTCTTATGTTTACGCTCAATAAAGCGCATGTCAGACATGATGCGACCTTTGCGCACGAAGAAGCGATACGATTAATAACAATTGCAGCAGCTTCATCATACTTAATGGCAGATGAGTATCACTATACTGGCTGTATACCGGACCATGTGTTCCACTCACGAACGGACAATTAGCAGCTGTCATACTCACACCCTGCACGCCCAGGGCCCATAGTTCTTATTTTCTTTCAGCGTTTTTCATCGTGTGCTACTCATTAATCGAACGTTCCCAGGAAAATTAGATTAACTTGTCATTGATTAAAAAGTGTGAAATAATAAGACAAAACGAGACATAGTCTCAAGAAAACAAAATTGTCTAGCGTCCATCAGCAGATGATGATTCGCTTTTTCGATAATTTGCATTTATTATAAACCGAGTGATGTTTGTGCTCTAATGGTGCAGACTGCAGACTAAACATTTCTGATGGCATACACGTTACAATGTCATGCTGCAGTCACAGATGTAGTCGTGCCTGCACTATCAATGCACTTGCACTGGTAACGAGGTCTGGAGGAATCATGCCAGCAGGTCGGCAGATGACCGACACTGTATCTTAGAGATGAACGTCCGGTTGCAAGCTAGCATGCCACAAACTAATCGTTAACTCGAATATTTACCGACAATCAGCCTGCTGAAACATTTTCTGTAAACACATCTCTGCTTTTTACGACTTTTTTTCGCGAATAAAATGTATATTTTGGTATATCTATGCACGTGCTGCCCACGCAGAAATTGACGTAACCTACTTCGACATGTCTTCAATTGATTTCGAGCTTAGATATTACCTGTTTTAATGATGTACGTGTATCATGAATTACTGAAGGGAATAAGTAAGATTTAGTAATGTTATGGTCATTCTCAATTAACATGCCGTACAAGTCGAGTTGATTGAGTACTTATCAGCACAATTGCATATTAAAACAACAAAGTACCGTCGGTTCTAGCTAAACCTTAGCAATGACATATAGAGATGATAGCTGCATTATAATGGAGTCTGTTAAATGGTGTACAGTTGTATAACCCCGGGGGTGATGGATTTTAATTTGCAACCATATGGAGATGTATTCGGCGCCTTCTCTTAAAGGAAGTAAAAATCAATGTTAACATAACCATATTTGCAGAATAGATGTTTTAGTTAATTTTTCATATGCATTCGGACGTGCTTCTAAAAGGCAGTAAGGGATTACTGCTGGATTCATGCGGTATCTGATTCAGCGCTGCCGACAAGGCCGATTCATTTCGAAAAATCCGGCCCTGTTGAATGAGATGCTCTTGCTGGCGCTCGGGCAGCAAGAGTGGTGGGCTCCTAAAATGGGACCGGGTAACGCGATACAAACGGGCAAACCGAAAATAGTCTGTCTCGTCAGCGACGCGCCGAGGGGCCAAATCCCCACCCGACACCGTCGGCCGTTTCCCCGTCGCGCGATGCCCCACCGCGTCGGGGTAATGGCAACTGCACGCTTTATTTACCCAACTGTCATCGGCACCAGGTAATCGCGGCGACGTAGAAATTACCGCCGACGCCGACGCCGACGCCGCCTTCGGGCGATGCGTCGCTCGATTACATGAGTTATTCGCCTATGATTTATAGCTACGTGTGAAAATAAAGAGGATTTGAAGTTTTTATTCGACGTATAGCAACGGAATGCTATAGAAAGTACTCAAAATATCTGATATTGCCGTATTTTTTCTATTTATTTACATTGAGAAAAAGCTGTTTAAAAATCACTTAGCATGTTGCTAAAGTGGAGGTCTTTTCCCGTGCTATAGCAGTCGTAAACACAATGAGGGTGAAGATGTTCTAAATATGAAAGAGGTGTATAAAAAAAGTCGATCTCTGAATGGGTCTCTATATATCCTGGAAACAGATGGGGTGCAAAATGTCGCTAGAGAAGAAGGATGACTATTCCTATTTTTAAACAAACTACTAATCATTATGATTCTCGAGATTATAAATAGACGGAGCATGAAACATGGCCAGTGTAGTGAAATAATGAGCAATATTTCGCAGGAACGTTTATGCCAAAAATCTCTGTTTTTTGGTGGCATCCTCTACTACCTTGTTTCCTTCGCTTCTCTGCTCACCAGTCACCGATGACGAAGATTAAGAATACATGTTCGATTGTTTTTATTTCAAATCAAAGACGTTTGGAATGCCAAGATTCTCAACCTACTCAGCGTCTCAAAATAGATAATAGTTTGCCATGAACTATCGCGAAGACGTTCTAAATGTTCCACAAAGAATGCTGATGAATTCTGACGTTGTATGTGAAACAATCAAATCCTGACCTAAAACCCTAAAAACCTACTAATGAGTTCTACTTAATCGCCAAAAGGCAGTTGTGGAAACCATGAATTAGCTAATCTCCTATTTTTCTGTTGCAGTCCAAGGAATGGTGCTCCAGCAGACTCCAAATCAACCTGCGTAAGTAAATCAAAGTTAAATCAAAAGCCTGCCGTATCAAAAGTCAAAACAATCATTGTTATATCTACAATTTGCAACAACAGAGCACAATCTCTATGGATTTTGGTTCATAAGTTTCACGTCCATTGTAACACCTGCAACTTCGCAGTTTACTTCTGCAATCAATCAACGATTTGCGCTCGGATTTGTAATTAATATACGCTCACGGCTCAACCAAATACTGCTTATCCACAAAATGAGGGTAAGAAACGAAATTGAAAGAAAATGCGGAGCGCCGTTCATGGATATTGCGAAATTCATCGCATCCGATTGCAACATTTCGCTGGCAAGTGCGATCTTCCGCACGAAATCGGCGCTGCTGAGAGGCATGAAGTACGGTGTGATTCGGTTTGCCGGAGATCACTACCAACTGGAGCCGCCGAAGGATGCTGAGAGAAAACTGAAAGCGCGCAAGCGTCGACGAAGGCGCCGGTTTTAACAACGAGTTCGCCTGAGACACGACGAGACGCAGTTTCAAAATTTGATGCTTATTTATGAGAACCTTGATTTCAATAAACCAATGGTTTCTTTTTCTCATAGCTGTGTCAAGACCTTGCAATTGTGTTTCATTTGATTCTGAATGAATCAATTCACTATACTTAATATCTATCAGGTGTTAATAACGTTGATATGAAATAATTTTTATGAAGTAGATCAAAAAAATTAAATTTCAAATATTGAACCTTGTATAATATTGCTTACATTGAAAAAAAAACAGATGAAATGAAATGAAGGTATATGTCTTGTGACAACCCCAATATTGACCAACATTTTCAGTCATAACGTTGATAAATCGTGGACCACCACTCATTTGTCAACCCGTCATTAAGCGTAACATCCATGAGTGAGGGACACAATATGGGCATGAACACTTCAAGTTATGTATCATAACCGCAGCAGCTGAGCCGTAATTTTACTTCTGCAGATTTGGAGGGCGACCCGTGGATATTTCTCCCCCGGTCTTCGAACAGATCTTCCGCAATGCCCGCTTTGCACAGGGCGGCAACGCTTTGTTCGAGGGCCGGGTCAAGGGAAACCCCAAGCCGGTCGTCTCCTGGACCAGGAAAGGAGCACCCCTCTTCGGTAAGCACCAGCATCCGACCGGTACCGAGACCAACTAGAATCTCTTAGTAATCACCGATTGGCATCCAGATCTTCCAAGTTTCTCAAGTTCATCAACTTCTTCTTGTAGATTTATGTAACCACCAACTACGGGGAATATTTTTAACTTAGCACCGTGAATAAGCATTCTATTAAAGGAAGCAACATATCATAAAATTCGATAGGAATTAATCCTGTTTGCAAAAAATTTCAGGCCCGTTATTATCAGTCCAAGCCTAGATTATATTTCGATTTGGCCACCAGCATAGGAGTGGTCAATTTCTGTAAAACTGTCCTATTTTTCAAAAATTTTATAACTTGTGACATTTGTCGACACCATTTCTGGTAGCCCAATTTTAGAACCAACTATCATATCGTGGAATACTGGACATGGGGGTATCTCTGACTTCAATATTATCAACAGTTCCGCGATAACTCAATGGTGATAAGGCCAGACCGTATGAATCGTAAGACGCGTTGCACCGTCAAACGGGGCGTGAAAATTAAGACGTAATTTGAAACTTCATTTCTTGATGGCCACGGGCCAGAAAAGCAATAGACATTCGCGGATGGTAGATGACTAACAACTAAAGACTTTTCCCACGATCTAGAGCAGTCGTCCTAGACCTAATGGATCTGGAATATTCACGCCAAACTGATCAAAGGTACACAGTGCCCACGGGCTTTTCACAGTGTAACACCAATGTCTCTGCGTTCTCTCTGCCGCAGAGTCCAACAAGTACAAGATGGTGTACGAGGAACAAACAGGGAATGTTTCTCTACTCATCAACCACATTGGGCCCGGGGACGAGGGCGAGTACACTTGCACGGCACAGAACCAGTACGGGGAGGCGATCTGCTCCGTGTACATCCAGCCCGAGGGCCAGATGGTGCCCGTGCAACAGAAAGAGTTCGAGCAGTCGTACGCAACCACTGAGAAAACGACGCTGCAGCAGCAGCAGCAGTCGACGTACCAGCGTTTCCAGCAAACGAATGGCAAGACGTCGTATTCGAATGGACACACAGTGTCCGAGGTAGGTTTTTATTTACAAAACTTGTGATTGGCATGGCACGAGACACATTATAGATATGGGTTATTTTAGTAGTTTGCTTAGAGGTTAGCTATATTATAGTTCTAAGTCAAACGATTATTTTGAGCATTGAATGAACGCGCTTGATTGTGATTGGCCAAAATTCGGATTTCAAGAGACGACACTTTTTTCTTTGTGAATTGGAAAAAGTACTATAACAGTACTAAATTATTGCCGTTTAATACAATTGATCTCGTGACGCTGACTGTCTTTTTGAGGGACTGAAAGTAAACCTAAAGCTCTTAAACCACCATTATTAACAACTCTCTAAAGTCGTGCACTCTCCACATTTCGTCACCTTCTAACTTATTTTCACGCTCACTAAACCATGACGCTGGTTGTTGCAGGACTTCAAGGTGGATACGTTCGAGTATCGCATCCTCCGCGAAGTGTCCTTCCGTGAGTCGCTCACCCGGCGCTTTGCCGGCGAGAGCGACGTCGAGATTGTGCAGACGATCGAGCGATCGGCGGGGCCCATCGCACCTCCGCAGATCGCGCAGAAGCCGAGGAACTCGAAGCTGGTCGAGGGATCCGACGCCGTCTTCCAGGCCAAGATCACGGCCAACCCCAAGCCGAGGGTACGTACACAGATTGGTAACTCCGACTATCCCAGTCAGGGTACATGAGGAGCGTTCTATTCGTACGAAATCTGTCTTTGTTTCTATCTGCGCATATAGCTTTATCTTCAATTGGCGTTGAAAAGAAGGTATAATAGCATTTAAATATTTAAGATTTTTCAAGAATTAAATTACTAGCACACATTTAAAAAATGATCAGGCATTGGACCGTGAATGACTACTTACATTATATAAAAGTATATATAAACTTTGTAAAAACTATTGGACTATGCAAAAAATGCTTACCTTTAATTTTAAACTTCTGCCTGCATTTTTCAAAGCTAATGGTCTAATAACACTAAATTCATTTAGTACTTCCCTAAAGCAGGCAAAGATTAAGAGATAGTCTTAAAAAAGAAATTACTAAATGGAATAACCTTAATTTTCAACATAACTCATACAGTAAACATGTAACATGTAACATGTAACAAGCACAATAAACCCTACAGTTGTGCGCGGCGAGACAGAACTCTGTGACGTAACGAGACGCTCTCCTTCCCGCAGCTGACGTGGTTCAAGAACGGCCAGCGGATCGTGCAGTCGGAGAAGTACCAGACAAGCTTCACGAACCAGCAGGCGTCGCTGCAGGTGGCGGCGGCGGGCGCAGAGGACTCGGGCCACTATACGCTGCTGGCGGAGAACCCGCAGGGATGCGTAGTGTCGTCGGCTTACCTCGCCATCGAGGCGGCCTCACAGGACATCAACGAACAGCAGCGGTGAGTTGCTTGTCTAGCAAGAAAACACGCAGATTCTGTTCTTGTAAAGAACAGCAGCCGACAGTTGATTCTCCAGTGGGAAGACACACAGATTATTCATACTACTCATATTATTATTACACATTTTATGCTTATACTGTTCGTCCATGAATGAAATAAGAGCCTCTATCAGAAATACCAATTAAATAATGGTTTGCCCATGTTCCATGGTTGTTTGTGAATGTCAGTGCTAAATAAAATTATGCCATTTTTTTCAGAGAGATGTGAGATGCACAAAAATGCATAATGAGCAAGAAATGAGCAACAAACAACGCCATGCTAGAAAAACACTAGAATGTCGTAACACCTCCGATACTAAACCCCGTTCCGTCATCTTGTTCCGGGCAGCGAGACGCTGATGAAGTCGTCGCGCGTCGAGACGGTGGACGCGTCCGAGAGCGCCAAGACGCTCGCGCCCAACTTCGTGCGCGTCTGCAACGACCGCGACGCCACCGAGGGCAAGATGACGCGGTTCGACTGCCGCGTGACGGGCCGACCCTACCCGGAGGTCGCGTGGTTCATCAACGGGCGGCAGGTGGCCGACGACAACACGCACAAGATCCTGGTCAACGAGTCGGGCAACCACGCGCTCATGATCACCAACGTCAGCCGCTTCGATGGCGGCGTCGTGCAGTGCGTCGCGCGCAATCGCGCCGGGGAGACTTCTTTCCAGGTAGGCACTTCGGTTAGCGCTTGTGTGTTTAGGTTAGAGATGACTTGGCAGCGTCTGGGCCCCTATTCACTAATTTTTTCTGTTTCTAATTCTGCTGAATTTTGTAAAATTCAGCTTTTGTGTCCTGAGGAAGTATAGGAAACAAAATCCAAAATTTACCCGGTGTTCAGACACTGTGTAGGTACATCCCTAAGGGAGGGCCTACGATGGATTTTCATTTTGACTTCTGGCTTGGGACAGCAAGTTGAGCAAAAAGGTTGCTACCTTTTGTCGATAGACCGTTGGGTCCACAAATATTTACTTTTTTTATTGACTGGCCTTTTATATTATAACTTAATTAAGTCTTACTTCCTGGACTTCTGATTTGTGGCAATTTTTGTCAATTGTAAAATTGTAAATTTTAAAATTAAAATTTGACTTTTAGCAAGTAGATAAGCAAGCAGATCAATTTGCTAGCCAATTATGCCACATCAAAAACAATTACTTTTCAGCCAATATCTTAAGCCTTGACTGTTATATATAACAGTCAACACTGTTATATTGTTGTCCAATTGTGGGAATGTGTGATGATGCATGCAAAAGGTTCCCTTTCTGGCCGGAAAAGGCACTCACTGGCCGGAGCAGCGAAAACAGATTGGCACAGCTTACCATTAAAAACGAATTGTGTGCCAACCACAATTGATGAATCTAAACAAACGCGAACTTCCACCATCTGTAATCCTCCGTTTCAGTGCAACTTGAACGTGATTGAGAAGGAGCAAGTAGTGGCGCCGAAGTTTGTCGAACGATTCACGACGGTGAACGTGAAGGAGGGCGAGCCGGTGGTCCTGAACGCCCGGGCCGTCGGAACGCCGATACCGCGCATCACTTGGCAGAAGGACGGCATCCCATTGGCTTCCGGTCCAGACATGCGTATCACCGTCGACGGTACGTTGCATAATCGCACCATCGCATCATCGCATCGTAGATAGTTGTTCTTTTGGCATCTTTAGCCTTGCTTTAATAGAGCGCTAATTCTGAAGTGATTCCAACCATAGGAAGGCTTAATAAAATGACTTCTGAACTTTGGCCAAGTTCCTGGCACAGTTACCTATATATTTATGATTTGCTATTGCATGCCGTAATAACACCTTGAAAATGCACCAACTATTTGAACTATCAGAGGCAATGAATGCACAATTTCACAAGGATTCCAAATATACTATTTAAATGAAATTCCTTCTCTTCCGAGAGCCCCTACCTCACCCAGCCAAGCGGGGATCTTGTGCGGCCGGATAGCTCAGTTGGATAGAGCAACCGCCCGGAAAGCGGAAGGTCCCTCGTTCGTATCCCGGTTCAGACGCGCATTTTTCCTGCTTAGCTAACCCACCAACCATTGCTTACTGGTGTAAGCTTCCACCAGGATAAACCAATTTCTCAAATTAAACTATATCAGAAATATCATATTGAACCGGAAAAACAAAGAGCCAGGGTTTTGATTCCATCCCGACACAATTTCCGAATGGATGTTTAGTTGCTAATGATATATTATAATCTTGAAAATTATCGTTAAATTGTAGACTAACCCACACACAAGCTCCAGCTTATGTGGGTAATTTTCCTTCACAAACAATATACTCATAAACTTAAATTTAATTTTAAATTAGGATTGTAATAATATGTGCACTGTTGTGAATGAAATTGAAAAAATTTCGAAACAAAACTTCAGGGCGTTTGTTTCGATTCCTACAACATGGCGCTACATTAACGTTACATTACGTTAAACTTATAACATTAATTAAGTCGAGCTGCACCCCGGCGTGCGTGTCCCCGCGCAGGTGGAGCGTCAACGCTGGACATCCCACGAGCGAAGGCGTCGGATGCGGCGTGGTACCAGTGTACCGCGCAGAATGTTGCCGGCTCCACCGCGTCGAGGGCACGCCTGTTCGTCGAGCTGCCGCAGGGCTCGGCGCCGCAGCCCCGACGACTCAACCTGCCCCGCCCCACCAAGGTCATCGAGCCAGAGTGAGTAGCCTTATCGACACGGGGATTAAAATCTGTTTGCAATCGGCGGGTTTCCTGACACCAACTTCACGAAGAATATACCAAATATTACTTTCTTAAGACTACGCCCTAAACCGCGGTGCGTTTCCAGACTGGCTCCGGGCCCGGAGGTGATCTACCTGCGTCACGTGGAGCGCGCCAAGCCGCGGGCCCCGCAGTCGGAGCAGGAGCGCACGTACCCGCCGCCGACGTTCATCATCCCGCTGCGCAGCGCAACGCAGGCCGAGGGCGGACGCATCCACTTTGAGGCCCGCATCGAGCCCGTCGGCGATCCCACCATGCAGGTCGACTGGTTCATCAACGGCCGTCCGCTCGCAGCAAGTCAGTGCAACGTTACTTTCTTAACATTCGTGTCTTTTCCGAATTTTAGCACGTTAGTTTTCAGAAAAACTCTTTGACTGAGTCCCAAACTTAAGCTTTTCCCGACGTGTCGAAAAGCTATGCTGCCTGCATAGCTTTTCGAGAGTCTAAACATGCATTGTTATGTAAAACAGGCACTCGGGGAAAAAGGGAATCAACAACTGATAATAAATATTAAATTTATTAACCTGACCCCTTTGCCTTAGACATCATTAATTTTTAATAATTATTATAATATTTATTTTAGTGTAATTACTAAAAATTCGATAGAAATAGAAATATATTAGTATGAATTGAGTCAGACAGTGGACAGCTTAATAAAATTAAATTTGCAGCCCCTAATCTTCCTTAATTTAAGAAATGCAATGAAAAATTTACAAAACGATCGGTTACGTAGGCTCGCGAGCAACGACCACGTTCCGGTTCGGCTTCATCGCGCTCGACCTGATCAGCGTGATCTACGAGGACAGCGGCGAGTACGTGTGTCGCGTGACGAGCGCGTCGGGCTCCGTCGAGTCCCAGGCCATGCTCTCCGTCTCCGGTAAGTACCCGGCCGTGCAACGCTGCTCGTGTTTGTCTCGATGCTAACGCCACGAGTCCAACGCTAGAAATAGGTTATCGCAGAAGTGTTAAAACTGTGAATACCAATTGTATCTAGCATCTTGCTAATCTTGAGTTCAATACTTGTTTAGATTCTTGAGTTGTTCAAGGGTTTCCCATTACCAAAAACCAAGGATGGAACGGAATCTTGTTTTTTACAACTGGTTGCTCACTTGTGTAAATCAGGTGACTACTGTTTGCTCATTTTCTTTGTTGTTCTTAGTTAGGAAGGTGATTAATGAAGGAAACTTCATCAAAAATGGCACCGTAAATTGAACGCAGGAAATCCTCAGAATACCCCATATAATTATGTCATCTATCAGGAAACAGATTGACCAATGGAAGGCATATATTTGTTGACACCCATGCCTTTTGATGAAAATCTCAGAGTAGTGGGCTTTTCTAGCCACACTGTTGGGTTATAGAAGCTCACTGGAGTTAGTCTGTATTCTCAAAAGATTGTTTATTTAATGAGAAACAGGATGACCCATATATATTTCTTTGCTTTCTCCAACTGTCTGACCCTACCGACTAGTATTTGAACGTTGCCGCTGTTCCCTCGCGTAGGCCGCGTCGGCATCGAGCAGTCGAGCCAGCATCCGGAGAGCCTGCAGTACATCACGCAGCTGGAGGACTACTCGCGCTACCAGCGCACCGAGAGCGTGGAGGAGCTGGCGGCGCAGCGGCCGACGTTCATCCGTCCGCTGCAGGAGCTCGGGGAGCTGCAGGAGGGGCGCAACGCCCACTTCGAGGGCCAGTTGACCCCAGTCAGCGATCCCACAATGAAGGTCGAGTGGTACAAGGTGAGGGGAGATCACTGCGTTCTTATCAGATTTGTTTTAAGACTAGAGTGAACAAGACTTGGTCGGTGTGTTGGATCTTAGGCGCATAGCTTACTGGAAAGGAGGAATGAAGGGCACGACTTAGAAAGTGTCACTTACAGTCGTGCTTACAAACATTTCAGAATACATGTTGACAAATCAGAATTTTTATTTTTTTTATTTTTTATAAACCTATGAAAATGATACCTGATCACTGATCAGTGATCACAATCTCACTCTTCTGGTGGCTCCTCTATGTTCACATACAATGTGTCATCCACCAGGATGGCAAGCCGATCACGGCTAGCTCTCGCACAACCACCATCTTCAACTTCGGCTACGTCTCGCTGAACATCTTGCACCTGCGTGCAGAAGATGCCGGCACCTACACAGTGAGGGCGATCAACCGCCTGGGCGAAGCCATCAGCAACTCTTCGCTGCGCGTATTTGGTAAGTTTGTGTCGGCAACTCTTTAGACAGTTCTAGGACTATTGTTGATGAGCGTAACGAGCGTAGCGAGTGAAGCGAAATCTTCAATTACACTTTACTGCTAAAAAAATCCGGAATGTTTTTTTTTTTTTTTTTTTTTTTTTTTTTTTTTTTTTTTTTTTTTGTGTGTTTGTTCGCACGATTCCGGCCAAACGCCAAAACGGATTTTGATGAAAATTTCGGTGGACCTTCGTTTTCTCTGAACTTAGATCTGTCACGTTTTTGAAGCAATTCGGACGAGTAAATTTTATGTTATTAAGTTTTTACGAAATTTTTCAGTTTTTCCAAAACACGTTTTCCACTCTAGAGGCCAAGGATCTCAAAATAATTTGACGAAACTTTCCAGATATGTTGGCCCCCACGATTCAATGTTTGTGTACAAATTTCATTGTTGTATGTTTAGCGCTTTTCTTGGAAATGGCGCTTTTATGACGCTTTTTTAGCGATTTTGCAGTTTTTTCCAACTAAATCAACTTTATCTTCAACCGATTTTGACAAAATTTACTGCGTGCATTACAAATCGTAAAAGGAAGATACTGTGTTAATTTCAAGAAAATCAATTGAATAGTTTTTCTTTAAATCGATTTTTACGTTTTGAAATATTCAATGTCATTGAGAAAGTTGCTAAATTAACGCCGAACATTTAAAATTGATCTTAAAAGCCTCTAGGCTATGCGTACACGCAATATAATTGCGTTGTGGGTGAGCGTAAAAATTACGCTCATCCACAACACGATTATATGAGTGTTCGCATAGCCTAGTTATTGTGTAACGAGGGTTACATCTGCCCATTATTCCATCACTAGCATTTAGCTTCATCTCAAATCTTCCATTGCATACACGATGATTGGATTAGCAGTACAAAGATCCACAGCAATTGTAAAGCTTCGTGGTTCATCAGACTGCGAGCCATGTCAGAGCTAATTTTGACCTAGGCGAGAACAGCCGCCGAAAGCTCTCTACATTTTAGACCAATAAATCGAACTTTAAACAATATCTGCTAACTATCTACACCAATAAAACGTATCTATATAGATAGAGCTACTATAGGGGCATCGTTACAAATAGCTAGCAGGTCACAGAGAACCGATCAAGCAACGAATATTGTTACACACCGTACGATGATAGACCAATCGCAATCGAGGCACGCGACATCAAAACGATGTCATGACGGAAACACAATCGAGTAACAGTTTATAAATTGTTGATACCTTGCGGCGTCGGCGAGACGGCTACGTCTGCCGACGCCTACGTTTTCGCAGAAAGACGTCTGACTGAAGGAGAAGTCATGCAGGCGGCAGGTAGCACATGAGTAATCTGGACCCTTGTACCTGCTTTGATGTCACCAAACACTGGTGTTGCTGCGGTGCTCACTGTGCTAACATTTTTGGCTTTAGCATGGATCTTCCTTTGATACTTTGATGCATGCATTTTAAATTGTTTGCTAATTCTAGCACAGAAAAATATAAAAGATGGGCATTGGGAATTATAAAATTAAATTAATCTACACCAAACATTTGATGTCAGATGGTCAGATGTGCCCTACGCCTGGCGGTTCAGATTTTGACGTCATCGCGGCGCCTTTATAATTAAGTTTTTATTTTTAAAAAAATCACAGAGTTATAATTATTAGAGTTATTGATGAGCGTAACGAGCGTAGCGAGTGAAGCGAAATCTTCAATTACACTTTACTGCTAAAAAAATCTGGAATGTTTTTTTTTTTTTTTTTTTTTGTGTTTGTTCGCGCTCTACAGGCCAAACGCCAAAACGGATTTTGATGAAAATTAACATGGACCTTCGTTTTCTCTGAACTTAGATCTGCCACGTTTTTGAAGCAAATCGGACGAGTAAATTTTATGTTATTAAGTTTTTACGAAATTTTTCAGTTTTTCCAAAACACGTTTTGCACTCTAGAGGCCAAACTTCTGAATATAATTTGACGAAACTTTCAGGAAATGTTGACCCTCACGATTTAATGTTTGTGTAAAAATTTCACTGTTGTATGTTAAGCACTTTTCTTGAAAATGGTACTTTTATGACGATTTTTTGCGATTTTTTAGCGTTTTTTCAGTTTTTTGCAACTTAAGCAACTTTATCTTCAACCGATGTTCACAAAATTTTCTGTGTACATTAAAAATCGTAAAAAGAAGATACTTCATTAATTTGAACCAAATCAATTGAATATTTTTTCTTTAAATCGATTTTTACGTTTTTAAATATTCAAATGTCATTGAGAAATCTGCTAAATTCTTACTGGACATGTTAAATTGATCATATAAGCCTCTAGGCTATGCGCACACGCAATATAATTGCGTTGAGGGTGAGCGTAAAAATTACGCTCATCCACAACACGATTATATGAGTGTTCGCATAGCCTAGTACTATCAAAACGCTGCTGAAAATCACAGTTTTATGTCCTCTTGTGCTAGTGGTCAGGGATGCAATACCATTTCATTAAGAAATGTCGGTTTAATGGGGGATTTCTATTTGGTTTTTTTTCATTGTACATATGTGCAAATGTCTTTAATCAAAGACATTTTAGTGCCTTCTTTGGAACCTCCCGCAACCTCTTCAAGACATCTCCTTCAAGAGATGGCATTAGTTTGACTTGGTCATTGACTTTTTAATGTTCATAAAATTTTCATCAAGAAGTATCAATCATCTCGCTGCTTAGCTAATTCAAAGTTCGTCCGTAATCATTTCTATGCAGACATTTCTAGAAGACATGTGCGTAGCTTATGACAAGTTTGTCTTGAGATTTATTTAGCCTGACTCGGTCGTTGTGTTGGAATTGTCATAAAGTGTCCATCGAGTATCAATTATGCATGGAACTGTGTCGCATTGAACAGACATGTGCCCCTCTACCTACATCCTCCTTGAGACGACGTTAGCCTGACTGGAACGTTGTTTCCGACCCTCCAGGCAAGACCGGGGTGACCGCCGACCTGGGCATCCCCGAGCAGCAACGGTACATCGAGAAGGTGGAGCAGCTGGAAGCGTACCAGCAGCAGCAGCAGTACCGCTCGGTGCAGGAGGCCCCCGAGAGCACTTCGCCGCCCGAGTTCAAGACTCCGATCAAGGACCAGCTGAACATCCGCGAGGGCGGCTTTGCGCACTTCGAGGCACGTCTCGAGCCAATCGGAGACTCGACGCTGCGGGTCGAGTGGCTCAAGGACGGGCGGCCGGTGGAAGCCAGTGAGTGGAACGTGTTTACTTTGTGTTTTGCTTTATTATCGGCTTTTGTACACATTTTTAGCAATTCAGCTTCAGCGGTTGGCACTAGTGCTCTTTACAGACAGTGGACGTCAGCTTTTTAGACATATAGACGTGCACGTTTTTCACCAAAAAAAGCATCTAAAAACTTTGCTAAAATACCGCCTTTCTTTTCTTTTCTTTATAATTTTCTCTCTTGTAATAAATTCCTTGCTGACAGCAAGCCTAGAAACTGTTCCATCGAATGTTTAAGTACTTGTAAATACTGCTAGCAGTCTCCAGAAAAACTCCATCGTGGGAGTTTGACCACAAGCTTCAGCCTTCACCACCCCAATCCCGATAACAATAACGAAATTAAAACAACAAAATTTAACGAAATAAATCAACTTCCTGGCTATGCAATTAAACTTATAACCAACTGTTTTACTTCCTTAGGGTGATCTTTATATTCCAATTTGTATTCCAAATTTCTGTGTCCTGGTTCCTATTGCAATATCTCAACTGCTTTCAAAAATTTTTGCATTTCGTGCCACCCTGTTGAGTTCAAGATATTTTTGTTACTACTCCCACATCCTGCCTCGACCCCAGCCGGTTCCTTGGCCCGATTCTGACGGCATCACCCTAACGCCGGCCGTGTCTCGCAGGCTCCCGCATCACGACGTTCTTCAACTTCGGCTACGTTGCGCTGACCATCAAGTACGTGACGGTGCACGACATCGGCACATACACCTGCCGCGCGTACAACACGCTAGGCCAGGCAAACACGGCCGCTCAGATGACTGTCGTCAGCAGGAAGGACATCATCATGGACAGCCAGCATCCCGGCGGCTACGAGAAGATCCAGTACCTGGAGGACTCAAGGTGAGCGAGGGGCGGTGGGTGATGGGCAGTGGCTTGAACTTGTTGCTTGCGTATTGGAATGGAGATTTGAATGGAGAGCATTTGGATGGGACACTGAGTGCTAAGCAGATAAATATGACATACTAAACATTGCCACGGAGTAAATTGCTCTTTTCTATTTCACGGATTCTTAGATATAGTATAATTTCATACCTACCATACTTACCAGTAGTAAAATGGGGTGAATGGGGACGGTGGGGTGAATGGGGACAAAACTTCTAAAAGTCACAATTATTTTTTATATCTCCCACACTTTTCAAGCTCATTTTCAAGCTTTTCATTGGTAGCTGAGAAATGGTCGCAACGACAGAATAATTGGGCAGGACGGCAGCTCAGATCAGCTGCTGTTAACATCTTGGGGCAAATGTGGCTGACTTGACAGGTCCAAAAAACTTTGTATAGTACCGCTAATTCTTAAGTAATAATGTTTTTCTTGAGCCAATATTCCATCTGTTGAACTTTGAGAATAATAATGACATCTTTATCTTATCTGTGTGGTGGGAACTGTATTTTATATGATTTTTTTTATAAACACGTGCGTGGTTTTAGGTTAGAGCGGGGTGAATAGGGACAGTCATGCCGCGGGCTTACAAACCCAAACCTGGTGGCAAAATACACCCGAAAATTAACGAGGATGCCTTAAAAGCTCTGGATGCTGTCAAAAATGGCATGAGCTATAGGAAAGCGTCAGATAAATTTGACATTCCAAAATCTGCAATTGCAGTAGATTGCAAAGATTGGCCCAAGGGTATTAATTAACCAAAAGATGTAAACCAAAAAATTGATATTTTACAAACTTAAGTTAAGAAATTTTTTTAATTTTAAATTTTTAAACATGCCAAAATTATGAATCTAATTTGATGAACTTTGGAAGATCAAAATCTGGGCTGGTATACACTATACCGTATACACTATATACTGGTATACAAAGAAATACGCTCATCCAACAACGCGTCCACAGGTAGCGTTCGGCGCTGAGCCAGCTTTTAAGAGCTGAGTCTTACCATGAATGAATAACAGAGAAAAGAGTGTAAAAAGTGTCCCTATTCACCCCATTTTACGTATCGATAATGCACTTATGCACTTATCTCTGTGTCAAAATCAGACAGTCATACTAATCTTTGTAATTTATTTAAAAAAGATATTCCCCAGAAACAGAGGTCAGGAATAAAAGTAGTCTCCCCATTGGTCTTTCTTTCCAATGGCTTACTAATTATTGTATATATCCTTAGACCAGTATTACTGTCATCAACAAAAAAAACACAGTTTGACCACAGTTGGTCAAAATACATTTTTTTTTCTAAGTTAGCAGAGATAGCTCACAGAAACCATAGAATTTCACTGCATGTGGTTGACCATTGCCATGCCATCTAGCTCAAATAAAACTTCAGCTCAGAGTTAACAAAAAGTTAAAACTTTATTGTACTACCACGTAGAAGACATTGTAAATTCAGGCTAAAACAAGGCTAAAACAAAGCTAAGACGCACTGTAGTAACTCAAAACCGTCCGGCAACGCACCCGACCCACACACCCCGAATCTCACGACCGTATCCGTCCGCCCCGGCAGCCGCACGGGCCGCAGCGTCCAGGAGGAAACGACAGTGACGCAGAAGCCTCGCTTCCTCGGCCCGCTCAAGGGCACGAACAAGATCGTCGAGGGCCAACGCGCTCACTTCGAGGCGCGTGTCGAGCCGCTCAACGACATGACCATGCAGATCGAGTGGTACTTCAACGGCCGCGCGATCCAGAGCGCTAACCGCATCCAGTCGTACCACGACTTTGGCTATGTGGCGCTTGACATCGTGAGCGTGCGCTCGGAGGACGCCGGGACATACACGGTGATTGCGAGGAACGCTCTCGGCGAGGCGCAGCTGGCCGCCACAATGGAGGTTGAGAGTGAGTAGCGTCTTTTTAATTTTTGAGTAACCTCGTCCGCTCGGCGCTAGTAGTCGATACTGCTGCCAACATGATGGCAAATAAAGTTGCCAAAAAAGTTGTCCAAATACGCTGTGTGCAACATCCCTTTATCACACAGCCATCAGGCCATAAAATGTGATGACTTATAATGCATTCTCAATCTAGCCTTGGTCAAAGATTATGAGGTCCTACACTTATATTTTTCCATGGCTTACCACATAACATTGAATGATGGAATCTTAAGATTAGACTAACAAAAAATTCAAGCAATGAACTTTCAACTGAGAAATTCTCGTAAGCTGATAGACTTTATAACTAAGCAATCTCTACGCTTCCAGCTCGGTCCAGCATTGACACATCCAGCATGCACCGCATGGCAATGGAGAAGACCCAGCGTCTTGAAGGCTCCAAGTTCGTGGAGCCACAGTACCACATCGAGGAGATCTCCAAGTCGAAGCCGATCTTTGTACAGCCGCTGTCAGACCCAGCTCCCGTCTCCGAGGGCAAGAACATCCACCTGGAGTGCCGGCTTGAGCCGATGGGAGACCCCACCATGAGGGTGAGTAGGCCGTGACCACTCCATAACCTGGGTAGCGCTTCGTACAGTGAGGCTTTGATGCCATATTGAGCCACTTTATCATGTATTGTATTCCCATTTCCCACTGATCTCTATACAATGAGACTTTGATGCCATGTTGAGCCACTTTACGGCACCTTCTCCTAATTACAATTTTCATAAAATATTCAAATTAAAAGGTAAAAATTTTGGGTACAGGAATGGGACCTGGACCTGAAAGTCCCTTTGGTTGATAATTACGCATAGAAGAGAAAACAAAAATTTTAAATTATTTTTGGCGGCGGCGGCAGGTGGAGTGGTTCTACAACGGCAAGTCGGTGACTGTGGGGTCGCGATTCCGCACGTACTACGACTTCGGCTACGTCGCGCTGGACATTGTGCACGCCACTGCGCTTGACTCGGGCGAGTACACGGTGCGCGCCACCAACCACCTCGGCTCCGCGCACACCTCGGCCTGCGTCAGGGTGAGTCTCACAGAATGTCGCGGTCATGCCACCCCTTGCCAGCTGCCACCGAGTTCACTTCACGCCTCTGCTTGCCAAGTATACTTGGTGATTTACCTGCCTACAATATGTTACTTCGATGGGAAAATTATCTGAGCCTGGAAAGAAATTTTCAATGATCAACTCACATTGGGCAGTACAGGATGGGGATTCTGTAAAAAAATAAGCATGTAGTATCTAAATTTGTCATCCATTTCCTGTGAAACTGCCTATGACTTACAAACAGGAAACAAAGAGTCGTGATTACCTCGGATAAGGGCAACGCTTTTTCGACATGGGCAGATACTGAACAAGGACTGCCGCAAGGATCACTTTTGGCCCCAATTCTGTTTATAATAATGACTTTCCACAGCATGTTAAGAACAAATATACCACCACAATTCTGTACGCAGACGACACTAGCCTGATTGTCACTGCAGCGAATGAGGGAGAGCTAGTCAATAACATTAAGCAGACCCTAATCAACGTCAAAGACTGGTTTCGACCTAACAAATTACAATTGAACGGAGATAAAACTAATGTTATGATTTTTAAAAGCAGGGGCAAATCAAAAATAACAGAAGTAAATGAACTGAACAAGATAGCGAGCTGTAGCAACTTCCTCGGAATACAAGTGGATGACAGATTAAAATGGATACCTCATGTAACCAAGCTGAAAAAGAGATTAAACTCGGCATGCTTTGCACTTAAAATATTGTCCAAACAGGTCAGCGCAGCTACTTTAAAAGTTGTATTCCACGCAAATATCCAATCCCTAATTAGGTATGGGATAACAGTCTGGGGGGCGGGATCCGCGGCCAAAAAAATTCTGATTATGCAAAAAAAAGCGATTAGAATAATAGGCAAAATAGGCAAAAGATGCTCATGCAAAAAACTATACAAAGACTTGAGAATTTTAACAGTGCCCTCAATGTACATGCTCGAAGCCCTTCTATTTGTTAAAGACAATGTAGACACCCTAAAAAGAAATGGGGACGTCCACAAGAGAGACACGCGAAATAAAAGCAACTTTCGCATGGAAAAAAAAAGGCTGAAAATTGGGGAAAACGAAGTAGGAAACATGGGGGTAAAAATATATAACAACCTCCCAGAAAAGCTAAAAAATATGGATATGGGCAGGGCTAATTTTAAAAAATTAATGATAGACTTCCTAATTATGCATGGATTTTACAGTATAGACGAATTTTTTACCAAAAAGAAGTGTGTTTGCAAATATTGCACAGGATGTTTTTAATGTTCGAATGTTTTTATAATGATGTTTTTGTTTTTTTAATTGTACATTATTTTATCTAACTGACTTTCTCCACATGCTAAAGGATATGTCTGTTTCTTTTTTTTTTTATTATTAGAAAAGATAAAAAATCCTTGTAAAAAAGTGTAACCAATGGAAGAAGAAAAAATAAATGAAATGAAATGAAATGACATCGATTTTGGATATTGTAGAAAAATATCCACTTGAAAACAGTTTCCATAAAGTAACGTAACCCTGCTCTAAAAGCGCTTGCCTCAAAACCCCCCCCGTCCGTTTCAGGTGATCGGCCGTTCGGACATCCAGACAGAGAGCCAGAACGAACACGCTCTCGAACAGATCCAGTTCCTCGAGGACTCTGCCCGCAACCGCCGCTCGGTCAACGAAGACGTCACGATCGTGCAAGCGCCGCAGTTCACGCGCGCCCTGCACAACATCGAGACCATCGAAGGCACCAACGTGCACATGGAGTGCCGCCTGCAGCCGGTGGGAGACCCGTCGATGCGCGTCGACTGGTTTGTCAACGGCCGGCCGCTGAAGAGCGGCCACCGGTTCCGGCCGGCGTACGACTTCGACTACGTCGCGCTCGACTTGCTCAGCGTCTACCCGGTCGACTCGGGGGTCTACACGTGCCAGGCGCGCAACCAGCTGGGCGAGGCGGTGACGTCGTGTTCCGTGAAGGTGATCGGTGAGTCTGTCCGAACTGGGCCGCTGTCGAACGAAGCTAGTTGACCTATGCCACTCAGAGAACAAATTACGCCAGATACCCACTGGACGTACTACCTGTTTGGAATAAAATATTAATTTGCTCAGCTAAATAACAAAGGAAGATAGGGAAATCACAGGCGGGATTGCTCTACCTAGCTTTAGCAAGTGGGTATAATGACGTAATTGTGATTGAATTTTGATTGAATGGAATAGCTAATGAAAAATGAGGTACAAAAGGTTCCACAGTTGCAACAGTAGCAACTTTGCAGAGTAGTAATGGACTCAAATTGTGTCCTCAAAAGCTTAAGTTACTTTACTTTCAATTCAATACTGTCCTTGCAGAAAAAACAGGACGTTTTTAAGTCATACGAAAATATAATAGGTAGGTAAGAAATTATATTTAAAAAAATGTAATTACATTTCAACTAATAATCCAAGCTACTAATGTACTTAGATGGAAAGTGTGACAAAATTTAAGGAAGAGATGTGAATGGGATGGGATGAAAGGTTAAGGACTCAAGGAAACTGACATGTGAATGTACAAATCTGATTAAATAATAAATAATGATAATAAATACCTATTAACCATTTGCAGCCAAGAAAGACTTAATCCTGGACTCGCAGCACCCGTCGGGCCTGGAGAAGATCCAGTACCTGGAAGACTCGTCGCGCTACAAGAAGAGCGAGTATGTGGACGAGGTTGTCAACATCCGGCCGCGCTTCGTCACCAAGCCCAAGAGCCTGGAGAAGATGCGCGAAGGCCAGCACGCGCACTTCGAGTGCAAGCTGGAGCCCGTCACCGACCCCAATCTCAAGGTCGAGTGGTACAAGAACGGCAGGCCCGTCACCGTCGGTGAGTCGAACGACGGGAGGGTTGGGGCCAGGGTGGCGATCACGTGTTAGACTTGGTTTCATCGAATTTAGGGATTAGCGTGGAAACAAGAAAAGATTAAGGAGGTTATTTTGCAATATCTTTGCAGCTCATGTTAGCTTGGTTAATCTTATCATATCCATGCCATCTGCTTCAAATAGTTTGCCAGCAGTAAATGGAAAAATGGAAAAAATCAATGGGATAAAAATGCAAAGTTTAGAAAAGTGAATACAAAATTCATTATTTTAAATTCAATAAAAACTTGTCTCTGTATGTTACAAATCACCCGGTATCAAATAACTGCTAACCCCAATTGTTGCTTGAGAGATTCTGAGTTTGCCTTCTCAACGATTCCTCTCCCCGCTGCCGCAGGCCACCGCTTCCGCCCGATCCACGACTTCGGCTACGTCGCGCTCGACATCGTCGACCTGATCGCCGAGGACTCCGCGACGTACACGTGCCGCGCGGTGAACGCTGTCGGCGTCGACGAGACCACGTGCACGCTACGCTGCACGGGCACCGCGCAGATCCTGACCAACACGCAGAACGAGACGGGCCTCGAGCAGATCCAGTACCTGGAGGACAGGTCGCGCTACCAGCGCTCCGAGTTCAGCGAGGAGACCACCAAGCAGGCGCCCATCTTCACCACCTCGCTGAAGAACGTCGACATCAAGGAGGGGCAGCGGGCGCACTTCGAGTGCCGTCTGATTCCGGTGTCGGACCCGACGATGAAGGTCGAGTGGTTCTGCAACAACGTGCCGGTGAAGGCGGGCTCGCGCTTCACCGAGACGAACAACTTCGGGTTTGTCGCACTGGACATCTTGTACAGCTACCCGGAGGACTCGGGCGTGTACACTTGCCGGGCGAAGAACGCGCTGGGCGAGGCGGTGACGTCCGCCAACCTCGCCACCCACTGTGAGTGCCTTTTTTCTGTCAGAAAAACTATTTTACTTGCTTATTCAATGCTAAGTTCCCAAAATCAAACTTTTCAAAGATCTTTTCAAGGACAAGAACCCAGTTAAATAGTTTTTCTGTTAAACAAAAACTGTTTGGTAAAAAGGAAATGGAGCAAGGGACATAAAATGATTTTTTGCATATCGATAAATGTGCTTCCAGATGACTACGCAGGTAACTAATTTTGACCAATAGTGGTTTGGACCGAACTGGTTATCGCACTCACCCTTAGAAACAAAATATCCACTCAAAACTCGTCCGACCCCCTCTAACCCGCGACCGCGGTCCCCCTCGGCCGGCAGCCAAGAAGTCCATCTACCTGGAGACGCAACACGAAGGCGCGCTCACCCGGCTGAACATCCTGGAGGACTCGTCGCGCAACCAGCGCGCGCCGGCACAGGAAGACGCGGTCGCGCAGGCGCCCGTCTTCACCACGCCCATGCGCGACGTCAAGGTCGCCGAGAACCAGGCCGCGCACTTCGAGGCGCGCCTCATCCCCGTCGGCGACCCCAAGCTGCGCGTGGAGTGGCTGCGCAACGGAGTGCCCATACAAGCATGTGAGTGTCACCGGCTCACAGAGTGTAGCAACGCTTGGTGCGAGCTTGTCCTAGAAGACACGGCTCGAGGCTATTCTGGCGTGTGAGTCTCAGTGGCTCACTGAGTCTAGCATCAATCAGTCGGGGAACGTGCTCGGCTGTAGGTTATTCTGGCTGTAAGTGGCACCTGCCCTGCTCAATGGGTCACTGTTTCACCGAGTCACCAGGTCTAGCATAAATCACTTGTCAATCACTAGCGCTAGTAATGCTCAATGCTCTGTCATTGTTTTCTGAACGGGGAATGAATTCTTACAAACCTACTGGAAAGGGAACTAGAAGAGAACAACGACAATTTTGATATCATGTTGTAAGCTATCTGAGCAGCCCGTACCTACAAATGTTATTATAGAAGATTGACTTATATTTTCATTTTGAGAAAATTGAAATGCTCATCTCCCTTCAACTATAGGAATAGATCCTGGGTTGTTCAGAACAGATGGACTATTTCAAAAAAGTACTTGGCTAATTTTCTAATAAATTTGTTTTGTTGTCGACAGCGAACCGCGTGACGACGATGCACGACTTTGGCTACGTTGCGCTGAACATGAAGTACGTGAACCCTGAAGACTCCGGCACGTACACCTGCCGAGCGATCAACGAACTCGGCCAGGCGGTCACCTCGTCCACCATGGTCGTGCACTGTGAGTGCACACACTTTCAAACCTCGTAAACAAGCTAAATGCTCCAATACAAGAAAATCTCCACTATTATCAACTCTTAGCAATAAAGATTGCAACGTGCTTCAATTCCATCTAGAAGAACCTAAAAACGAGCATTTGGCATTTAACGTTACAAACGAAATATCAATTCTAAAATGTGTATCCGTACCGGGATTTGAACCCAGATATTTACCTGTCCTTCACATGACTGGAGAATTAAACACTTAACCCAGAGAGACAGGGCAGAGACAGCAACGTCCAAGTATTTGATTCCTAACTCGCTTTCTCGTCCCGCAGCCAAAGCGTCGCTGCTGCTCGAGACCCAGCACCAGGGAGCGCTGGAGAAGCTGCAGCAACTGGAGGACTCGACCAAGTACCAGCGCCGCGAGGAGGAGGACGTGATTGTGACGCAGCCGCCACGGTTCACCGCCCAGCTCAACGGGCCGACCAACCTCGTCGAGGGCCAGAGCGCTCATTATGAGTGTCGCATCGAGCCCTACCCGGACCCCAACATGAAGATCGAGTGGTTCCACAATGGCCGTCCTCTGCAGACCGGTCAGTCTAACACTTAACACTTAACACTAGCACCTAGGCAAGAGCAGGAGAACATGAGAAATAACTCCTGGACAACAGGAAAGAACTAACAGGAGAACCTTTCAGATCTAGGGAGTTTTTGTTGAGAATCGCTATAGCTACTTTGTAGTTTGTTTGCTTGCGATGCAGACTAATAAAGAACTAAATTGAGGTTGATGGATATGTTATACTCTCACGCATGTGAGTACCAGGCTTAAAACGGTCAAAAAGCATTTTGGTACCTAGAAAAATTTTAATCTGGGGCTTACAATGGTGAGTAGAGGGCTTCAGATCGTTATTATACAGTGTATGAGGGGATTAAAGGATTCCGACAAGTTTGAATTTGAAGCTCGAGATTGCGTTAGTGATTTCCATGTTACCATTCTTTAAAAGTTAGTTAAGAAAACTCATATTTGGACCTGAATGTCGAGCATTTTCTTTTGCACAAACGGAATGAATTTAGGTTGTGAACAAGAAGTCAAGCCAGGAACTCCGAAATTGGGTTGAGGAAATCCAAAGGAGAAGTGAAGGGAGAAACTATTGGGTGGAAGTGAAGGGTTTAAAAGTAGCGCAACCAGCCAGTTGAGTTTTCTGAATTTGTTTGGAATCTAACAATAGTGTCTGTGTAGAGTTTCCAGAATATAAAATTTAGTGTTCACAACATGCTTACTCTGGTTTCTGCCTCACCAGGTCATCGTTTCCGAACAACCAGCGACTTTGGGTTCGCTGCCCTCGACATCCTGACCGTCTACGGTGAAGATTCGGGCGAATACACGTGCCGCGCCACAAACAGGCTGGGAAACGCATCCTCTTCCATCAAGGTCAACGTGAAAAGTAAGCACAAGTCCAACGCAAAATACTCTATAAGTTCTCTGTTGTGAAGCTCGAATATATGATCAGATCAAGATCAACTAGATCAAGTCAAGTGGATGGTCACGATCACTAAACACACAACATGCTTGTGCTTCATGCTGAATAAAATTCCTTTCTTGTGTGAATCAGATTCTATGTGATGTCACGTGATTCTACCTTGTGTGACTCACAAGCCGTCCATGTTTATTACATCGTCTTTGTTTCATACAAAGAAATTAATTTCCCTTCAAAAAGGTGCTTTTACAGCTTTCCACTTAGCAAGCAGGGGTACTGAGCATTTACCAAGAAAGTTGTAAATACGTGGACATTTTCAATATAAATTAATTTAAATTTTAAATCTAGGGAATGATGTACTGGCAATCCAGCAGCTGGAAATGAAACTGAATTAGCAAGTAACAAAACTGAATAAACTAAGTATCAAACAAAGAAACCAGATAACTACCAGATAACTGGCTTAACTCTAGTAAGGTGAAAGATCCGGGTTGAATCCCGGTACGGATACAATTTTAGAGCAGATATTTCGTTTGTCATAAATTATAACAAATTCGTACCATGCATGGAACAAATATCCCCCCATCAACGCATCACCGCCCGGTGCGCGAGACTCCCACCCACAACGCGGCGTCGTTTCAGCCCGCAAGTCCATCATCCTGGACACGCAGCACGAAGGCGCGCTGCAGAAGATCCAGTACCTGGAGGACGACTCGCGCTACAGACGCACCGCCGATGACGATGCGGTGGTCGCCGAGAAGCCGCAGTTCGGCCGGCCACTGAAGAACATCGAGAACCTCGCCGAGGGGCAGAGCGCCCACCTGGAAGCCACGCTGACGCCCGTCAACGACCCCACCATGAAGGTCGAGTGGTTCTGCAACGGCCGGCCTATCCCCAACGGTGAGAAGGCGGCGTTCTTGTCTGTTTCAAGTTTTTTGCGGTGGGGATTGTGGAATGGAACGGTAGTTCAGAATGTATGTCTTATTGGGGAAATCGCTTGGTTTGTCAGAAACTACCGGTTACTTTTAGGAGCGTACTTTTGGAGAGTTAAATGCTGAGTTTGTTAGTGCTTGATGTTGAGCTTGCTACACTCTTTTCTGTCTCAAGTGTTGTACGGGAACGAAACGGTGGGTCAGAAAGTGTGTTTTACTAGGGAAATTACTTGGTGTGTAAGAAACTATGCCAGTTTATTTTCGGGGTGTACCTTGAAGAGTTTGTGGGGTATAGAAAACCCTTTACAGCTGAGTTTATGTTGCCTTGAATTCTCTGATGTGCCGGATATTCTTTTGGACGGCTATAAGTTGCCTGCGTGAACCAGCCACTATGTAATTGAACGCAAAGAAAAACTGCTAACACGTTGCGATACTTTCCCTGATGTTAGTATGCATTAGTCTTTGCTAATCGAAACCGCGTGACTTCCGATTTGTAGATCTGTTAGTGACTAAAGAAAAATTTGAACATGTGGAACTGCTAGGAAAAGTTGTTAGGAATGTTAGGAGTTTTAAATCATCTCGAACCTCTTTACAGCATTAAAAAAATTAAAAATTCTCTAGAAGGATGTTCAAGCAAGAATTTTTTTAATATATTGTGTTGAGGCAACGTAAGTTTGCCTCAAAGTAGTGTAAGTGATGACCTGAAAAAATAATTAACGGAGGTATTTCCTTGGCAGGCCATCGGTTCAAGACAACCTACGACTTTGGCTTTGTGGCCCTGGACATTTTGTACGCTTACGCCGAGGATTCGGGCACTTACATGTGCAAGGCCCGCAATGCCGTCGGTGAAGCCGTGACCACTTGCGCCATCAAGGTCGTTGGTAAGTGCCCAAGAAATAAATATTCAACAGGCCGTCTGACAATTGACATTCTGTTAGCATTTCGGACGACCGTTTCTATAGTAGTCTCCAAGATTTTGTTGTTTAGGCCTCAAAATTCAAAATTTTACATTGGAACTTGCAGGAAAAAAAAACAAAGACTTTTTAAAGCATTTACCCATGCAGCCAATCAAACTTTTGATAGAAATTTAGCAGATTAAAAACAATGATGATCTTCGTGTCTAATGCCATATTGCTTTTATCGGCATGCAGTTTACCTTGGTAAGTTATAAATCACTTGTAAGTAATTAAATCCATTGTGCTAACAGGCCACAATAACATTGCACACAACTCTCTTATCTGCTCGATATCAAGTTGACGTCGAAACATTTGCGTTTCAGCTAAGAGCGGACTTTATCTTGACACTCTCGATGCTGAGAGGTTGAAGAAAATCCGAGTTCTTGAGAATTACGAGAGGCCGACCAAGTCTGAGGTCGAACCTGACTCTCAGAAACCCATCTTTATCACCCCACTCGTCAGGTAAGCAGCAGGTCTTCGAACATGTCATCAAAGTATTGCGTCATATTACATAGGTACCAATACTTCTCAACGATTGTGCAATTAATACATTTATTATTTTAGCTATTGCAAGGGCCCAAGTCATAAATTTCAATGGGCTTAGGATAAAGTAAGCTCTGATAAGATTAGACAATTATTATAGACTGCAAAACAACACAATGAGAAAAGCCTGAAAGCCTCTTTCAATCGCAAGGCAAATCACAAAAAACTTTTATACAAAATGTCAGCGCTGGCTGCTGAATGAATTTCACATCACCTTTGTTATAATTTTTGACAAAAAGTATGCCAGGATAGCTATTCTCCACCAAGAACTTCCTAGGTATCAAGAATTACAAGTCCAATCAGAAAATGAAAATCCAAATTCAATGCTTTGAGTGTCTACTTCTAATTACATGTGATGGCCTGGGGAATATTCCTGCACTCTGAATAAATTCCTTCTACCAGTGGATTTTCTGTTTCAACAATTCTTGCAATTTGTTATGCTATTGTGCAATGCTGTATTTAGTATATGTGGTACTTAGTGTTTATGAAACTGGGAACTGATGCGTTAGTTTTCCATAAGATACAGGACCGGTACCGATTAAATATTTTCATGCAAGCTTTGCAAGTACTCCAACTAAGTGTTTGGCCAATTTTGAGCACCGTCTACACGAGTCCATGACTCGCCTACAGTTAGTTCCCAGGAGAATTCCCCAGAATGAGCCCACCACCAGCTAGTAGCTACGTGCTTATTCAGCCGACCACACAGTGAGTTAACGACTGTCTCATGTCTCGTGTCACGTGCAGCCTGGAGAACCTGAAGGAGGGCGAGCACGCCCACCTCGAGTGCCGTGTCGAGCCGATCAACGACCCGACGCTCAAGATCGAGTGGTTCGTCAACGGCGTGGCCATCAAGACGGGCCACCGGTTCCGCACGACGCACGACTTCGGCTATGTCGCGCTCGACATCCTCTACGCGTACGCGGAGGACTCCGGGGTCTACATGTGCAAGGCTACCAACCCGCTGGGCGAGGCAGTCAATACCTGCAACATCAATGTCTCGTGTAAGTCACTGCTCATTGTTGATCATTGAAAATATTGATTTTCATGGTTTTTATAGCACACCAGTTGGTTTGCTCTGTTAGGACTGTTGTTTGGACCAACATTTCACCAATGCCTGCATTAGGTGACCAATTTTATGAAGATAAATCACCCTTATTCACCCTCAGTAACCCTGGCACCCATTGGTCAAATGACAGGTAACCCAATCGATTTTCATACCGAAAAACAATATAAACAGAACAAACACTGTTATCAAAACCCCTAAATTGTTTTGTTATACATTCTCTATCACATGCTATAATTGCACATTGTAAAAATAATTCGTCCAATTCTACGGCACAAAAACTTACTCACATAAGAACTATTATGAATTATGATTACAAATTTACTATTATTGAACCTTGTGGACCATAATATGATGGTTATCCTATAGTGCAGAACTTATGCAAATCATGTTCAGAGGTAGTAAAACCATGGAGGGGCATCTCAAAGCCACCAAAATTCATTTAAACTCCCCTTAACCATTTAAAATCATAAGCCCAGCCAAACACTAGCTATAGCAATCATGATGAGGAATCTAGACACTTACCAATGCATTCAATGCATCAGCTCGGCGAAGCATCTACCTGGAGTCCCAGCACCCCGAGGGACTGGTGAAGATCCAGGAGCTCGAGGCTCAAGGTCGTACCGCACGGCTGGAGGTCGAGGAGTTCGTGCCGACGCCCCCGCGATTCGTCACCGAGCTCAGGGTAAGAGTCGTGCACGTTTCAAATATCATGCATAAAAATGTAGAAAAATTTCTGATTGTCAGACAAGTAACTCGGTCTCTTCCCATGGTCGAGACCTTAGGGTAAGGCCTGAAGTTATTTAGTGGAAATATAAACTGCTAAAATGCTCAGAAAGCGTTATAGCGTTATTGCCAATTGTTTCACGATATATGCCAAACATAAAACTATGAAATGGTTGAACTGAAGACTCCCCTCACTCTCATCACTAACTTGAACCCCCCTCGTCTCCCCAGGGCACCACCGACCTCGTGGAAGGCCAGACCGCCCACTTCGAGGCGCAGGTTGAGCCGCTGCACGACCCCAACCTCCGCATCGAGTTCTACCACAACGGCAAGCCGCTGCCATCGGCATCGCGCTTCCACATCACTTTCGACTTCGGCTACGTCGCGCTGGACATCCGGCAAGTCGTGCCGGAGGATGCCGGCGAGTACTCGGTGAAGGCGATCAACGCGCTCGGGCAGTGCGTCTCCGCCATCAAGCTCAACGTCACCGCCAGGGTACGCTAAACGGCAGGGGTATACCTTTTAGTTAGGTTGAAATTCATTATTTTATTTATGACACAAATTTTATTGCTGCCTTCATATCTGAATAAGGTAGTTAGCCAAAACCTTATACTAAGTATCAAAAACAACTCAATATTGAGTTAAAAGTCTGCTGGACATTTATTTTATTTTTGGTAGTAGTACCACCAGTAGTACTACCAGTGGTAGTAGTAGTGGTAGTAGTTTGGTAGTGGTGGTAGTAGTAGTGAAGAAATTGTAAATTATTTTTCTTTTCTTTTCTTAGTTAAAAATATTATATTTCCTTAAGCTTTCCGTGTACCTAGGTTGAAACTAAGTTTAACAATTAGAATTTTCAGATGGCAACAACAGCTGAGTCGTTACCCTGTGCAATATGTTCTCAGTTCCTCAATCAACAACACATTCGCTTAGCGACGTAACCACGTGATGTGGATCTCTGCCAACTTAACTGCTCGTTCCTCCTCCAGCAACTTATCCCCTGGCTCCTGCAGCAACTTACGAGCGTGTTGCATGATCCAGGGCAACATCATCCTGGAGTCTGCTCGACCAGAGGGCCTGGAGAAGATCCGGCTGCTGGAAGGTCACGTGCCGTTCCAACGGCCTGACGCACCAGAGGCGACGCGGCAGAAGCCGGTGTTCACGCAGCCGCTGCAGAACATTGACTCCCTGCCCGAGGGGCAGACCGCGCACTTCGAATGCCGGCTCATCCCCGTCGGGGACCCCACGCTCAAGGTCAGACATCCCACACATAGTTATTATGCAGTGTTCATTCTTTATTGTTATGGTACAGTGTTGCGCTAGTAGAATTTAAATTTTAATAGAATTTTCATAAGCAATAAATATTAAAACACATAAAAGACAATGAACTACAGGTTTTGTTGTTGCAAAACAAATTACTAAATCATCACAATGTTTTATTTGTCACAACACTATCAGTTACTTATCACAGACTTAAATTCAGTTGGACCAATATGGCTTATGTCAATATATTTAAATCACAAATTATTATAAAATTTTTGTAGTCTTTGAACTTATGAATTTCTAGGAACATTAATTCTACTTCTAGTACTACTGCATGGCATAAAGTGTTGAAATGCTAAAGATGCAAGTTTACTATTTAGATATCTACTTGAAATGAATTGCGTTTTGGAGTAGGGCAACGCATGCACTATTGTTTCTTCAAACCTAAATGCAATTACTCATTGGATGTACACTAGATACTTAGTTTCTATTGAAATCGTTCCCGCCTGACCGCGCCTGCTTAACGCCCGCCAGGTGGAGTGGTACCGCAACGAGAAGGCGCTGGAAGACAGCTCGCGCATCACCAAGACGCACGACTTCGGCTTCGTAGCGCTGGACATGACGCACGTGCGAGACGACGACGAAGCCGTCTACATGTGCAAGGCTACAAACTCGCTGGGAGAAGCCGTCACCACCGCTTCCATGAAGATCAAGAGTAAGCGACACGCTCTCCTTCACTCTCAGCTTGTTTGCTCTCGTACGGGATGGCACGTGATGACGTTGCAATGATATTTACTTGTTATTACTTTTCATAATTCAGCGCCTTATTCACGAAAAATATTTAACTGGGTTAATTTTTTTGTTCAGTGCGTTCAATGTTATTCAATGTCAATTGGATTATTGACTTGATTTTGTTTACCATTGACAAAGCAAGTAGCATTGCTTTGCAAAATGGGAAAAGCTTTATATTTTGGTATATATTTTGGTATCTTAGCATTCAATAATTCTCAGCCAAATAGCCTTTTTGGAAACATTTCCACATTTCCAATCAAATTACTTAAAAAAAGCTCACCAATTTTTAACTCAATAATTATCTATGACATTGCATTGCCATTGCCATTTTAGATTATAAAATTCTCGAGAAAAGGGGAAAAAACTGTGATTATGTTGATTTATAATTACTCTCTTGTACAGTAAACTTTTTGTTGACTTTGTCACATCACTCTTTCATAAACACGACATACTTCATTTCACTTTGAAATACTCTGCTCAGAACTGGACAAGACAAAATTAGCTCATCACTAAATTAGGGCTTTAATTAATCTTTGCTGGGTTAGCTAAGCAGGAAAAATGCACGTCCAAACCAGGATACGAGATCCTTGCAACCCAAGCCTCCTCAAAAAATAAATTTCACCACAGCCGTTGTCACAGAACCACCAGCGCCCGTCACAAAACCCACAAACCGACGCAACAATCTCTCCAATGGCCCCCCGCCTGCTTCCAGCCAAGGCCAGCATCCAGCTGGAGACGCAACACCCAGAGGGCATGCGCAAGATCCAGCAGCTGGAATCGGGCGCGGGCCCCGCGCGCACCGAGGAGCCCGACCGCGTCTTCGAGAAGCCGATCTTCACGCAGATCCTTACCGGACCCGCCGAGCTCTGGGAGGGCCAGCACGCGCACTTCGAGTGCCGCGTGGTGCCAGTCGGCGACCCGACGCTGCGCTTCGAGTGGTACGTCAACGGCGTCGAGCTCAAGATGGGCTCGCGGTTCCACACGACGCACGACTTTGGATTCGTCACGCTGGACATCAACTCGGTGGTGACCGACGACTCGGGCGTGTACATGTGCAAGGCGTTCAACAAGAGCGGCGAGGCGGTTTCGTCCACCTCGTTCAAGGTTAAATGTGAGTACTGTGGCGTCGGCGTTTCTTACTTTGGCCGATAGTTTCTACTCGTTAGTTGAGTAGCTGATGGTTAGTTCAAGGCTATAAATGCAAGTACTTTTTCTGGAAGAATTGCCAATTTGACCAATATAATTTCTAGTCAGTGTTGATTAGTGGCTAGCTAAAGATTCTTTCAGTGCCCTACCGTATTGTCAGCATTGACAATTTTACCAATAATTTCTACTCTGGGGTGAGCATGATAGCTAGATGAAATATAGGTAATTCAAGTTCATTAAAGTCTGATGGGGTGTTTTGGTGCATTTCTCATTCTAATATATCCACTTAAAATTGAGAAAAAGTTAAAAACAGCAATAATAATTGATTTTATTACCCTAACACAATTATTTTACCAATATTGTATTATATCCCCATTTAAACCAAAATTAATTTATCAGCATAATTCCGAATTAGTGGAAAAGTACCTTAGTCAAAATAAAACCTGAAATATTCCTGGAATTATCCAAAATATTGCTTCTGTATCATTTTGCAGGCATAAATCAGCTGTACACCTATTTTTGTATGGTTTGAACATGACCACCATCACCCAATTATTAACATACCAAATTTACCATGAAAGTAGTTCTCTTGAAAATTCCTCACCAAATTTGTGATGTCAGCGCGCGCGGGAATTGCCGGCGATGCCATCCAGCCGGACGCGTGGCGCAAGATCCAGCTGAAGGAGGCCGAGATGAACAAGGTGCCACAGATGTTCGTGGACACGACGCCGCAACAGGCGCCCGTGTTCACCACCCACCTGGTCAGCCAGGACAGCCTCACCGAGAACCAGCACGTGCGGCTCGAGGCACAGGTGGAGCCACGCGCCGACCCAAATCTTCGCGTAGAGTGGTTCAAGAACGGCGTCGCCCTCACCACTGGTGAGTCGGATCGATTCATGGGTCTGGATTTCAGTGCGAAGCGGTTATATAGAATCATATTTCGTCTTGTGCGACATTGCATGTTACATCCCTAGTTTGATAAGAGGATTCGTCAGCGTAGTCTGCGTATTCCGTCTAGTGCGACGTTGAACGTTTTGTCCTCGGTCCCGACAGGCACCCGCATCCGAAGCACGTTCGATTTCGGCTTCGTGTCGCTGTCCATCAACGGCGTTCGTGCCGACGACTCGGCCATTTACACGTGCAAGGCTACCAACCTGCTGGGAGAAGCCGTCTCCACTTGCACGCTGAAGGTCGAAGGTAAACATGCGCACTACTAGTATTTCTAGGTGTTTAAAACCAAGTGGGTGGCTGTTGTGGGTTTGTTGTGGGTCATTAATAGGGCCATTTTGGTGGAAAATGCTCTGCGGATATGAATTCATCATCAGTTGAGATCTAAGCAACGATTTTACTGAATTTTACTGAACTCCTGAAGATGGCAGACTGTGCGCTGCCGAAACGTCGAGGAGACTGGTCCTTTTCAGGACTGCCAAAATCATCCCATCAGAGCACGATAGTGAAACCATCAACTTCATAACGATTTTTAAATTCATCATTTAATTATATCTCAAAGCAAATTCACTGAAAACCCACAAAACCGACACGAAAATCTTGCTGTTAAGTGTTTCCTGATTTTAACTGATTGTAAAACGTGCGCGTTGCAGGAAGCCACTGGCTGCTGGCATCATCCCTGCGGCCCGAGGCTTTGCCACTGATCGAGTCGCTGGAAGGACCTCGCGAGACTCGTCCCGAGACCGCCGAGCCCGTCTACGAGACCCCGATCTTCATCACACACCTCAACAACGTCGAGTGCAAGGAAGGCGACAACGTGCACTTCGAGTGCCACGTCGAGCCGTCCAAGGATCCCACTCTTGGCATCGGTAAAGACACTCACCGTAGCTCACTAGTGTTCTTAAAGCTAGACGAATTTCAACTCTCAATAAGTCAAAAGTTTTATTTAGATTTAAGATAGTTTGTGACTAGTAAACTTTGTATTAACTGCCATTTCATTTCAAAATGCCAATGCTTCTCTTTCAATCCTAAGAGTCCCACGGTGCTAATCAGTAACTTATCACCCAGTATTAACCCCTAGAATACTAATGGTCAATTTTTAAATTTTACGGCAGCCAAGTTGACGTGTGATTTTCTCTGACAGAATGGTTCGTGAACGGCAAGCCCCTCCCGTCTGCCGCCCGATTCAAGTCGACCTACGACTTTGGCTTTGTGTCGCTGGATCTGAACAGCGCGTACGCAGAGGATTCGGGCATCTACTCGTGCAAGGCCACCAACAGCAAGGGTCAGGCGTCGACATCCGGATCTCTGCGATGCACCAGCAAGCAAGACATCTATCTGGACACACAGCATCCACAGGTGCGATCTTGCTTATGCAAACACTTGAATTTCTGAATGAATTACCTAATGTTTATGTTATCAAACCTAAATGCAAATACTCAAACATCCACCGTATATCTACAGTACTCATCAACCGTTCTTGCAACGAATATTTGCATTTTGGTTTGAATCACACAAATACAAGCGTACACAACATTATCATCGGAGATGGTCAAGTTTTTGGTGTGTGTTTGCAGCATAGTGTCACTAGATTCAGTTCCTTCTATGTTCATTCATAGTCCTGTTTCTATCTCCATGGAGCCTCTACCTCCAATTCCACAGGCCGTCTATATTGCATAATTGAATATTGCAAAGCCCCGGACAGTCGAAAAGATCTGGGTTCGAACCCCGGTACAGATAAAAATTTTGGAAGGGATATTACATTTCTAATAATAAATTATTAGTGTTGCTACTTGAATGTATTTTATATAATTTTTTAATTTCTTCCAGGGCGAGGCCGGATTGGAGAAGGTTCAAGAAGCGGAGAACGCCGCGTTGTCAAAGAGCCAGCGTAGGCCGTCGGGCCCCGAGCCGCAGTTCCCGAAGCCGATATTCATCGTGCCTCTCGAGCCGCAGTTCAACCTCGGAGAAACTCAGCCGCTGCTGCTTGAGTGCCAGGTCGAGCCGAAAACCGATCCCAATCTCAAGATCGAGTGGTTCTTCAACAGCAAAGCTCTGGAGCACGGTAAGTTTAGTACCCGTGTATGCCCGCAACACAATTTGTTCATTAAGAGCCGGAACACGTTTCTGTTACTTATTTTAGAGTGAGCTGAGATGTGAACTCCACTTTTGTCAAAGTTTTCAACAAAAGAATTTTCTCTCTTTTCATGTCACATTTTTAAAAATTCCAGAATTCCAGAATCACTAACCTTTACCATTTCTAATTGCCCTATTCCACTCAGAGAAAAATGACGTCAGAAATCGTCAGTAAAATGTTTACCCTCGCTCTTCCCCAGGCTCGCGTTTCAAGATGACGTGCGACTTTGGCCTTGTGAACCTGAACCTGACGGACGTGTACGAACGCGACCAAGGCATCTACACGTGCAAGGCGTCCAACGCGCAGGGCGAGGCGTTCACGTCGACGACGGTCTACTGCACGGGCAAGGACAAGATCGTCGAGCAGACGCAGCATCCAAAGGGTGTCGAGGGCCTGGAGGCAATCCAGGACCTCGAGGAGTCGCTGAGGCGGCAGGAGCTGGGCCTGCCAGACAAAGACGAGGGCCACGCCCCCGTCTTCACCTCGCAGTTCCAGAACCTGAAGAACTTGAGCGAGGGCGAGATCGCGCACTTCGAAGCTTCGCTGACGCCAGTGGGCGACGAGACGATGGTCGTGGAATGGTTCTACAAGTCCGAGGTGTTGAAAGCAAGTGAGTGCAACCGGTAACGATGAGCCTTCTTGTGATGGGAGAGAACTATGGCTGTCTGCTTCTGGGCTACGCTTCTACAGGACGACAGTTGCTCTGATTCCAGATCCCCAGGACTTTGGGATTGAAGCCTTTGAACTTAACTTCTATAAAGTTTCAAATATACACTCTGGAAATCTATCCTAAGTACCTAGATTCTAACAATTTCTTGTTCCAATTGAAAATATTCAAAATCCAGTAAGGTAGCATAAAGTTTTACAAAAAGTGTGGGATATATTTGCTCATTCTTACAAACAATTACTTTTTATAACTTTCGTAAGGCTCGTGTCTTTTCCTAATCTTAGCACGTTAGTTTTAAGAAACTTAAAAATATCCAATTGAATGTGTTTCAAATAGATATTTGTTACTGTGGATGCAATGAGTTTTGAGTTTTGGTTCATTTCCTACCTAAATAATAACTTTTCTTTTTAAAATTTTGTAAGCCAGAGTCTTCTCTGGCCTCAGAGTCTTGTAAGTCAGAGAATGGTTGACTATAGTAGTCTGGTTTCACGTTACTACGGGTATGCAGCCCCGGACGAACAGTTGATAACGGCGTTCGGCGGGAATTGCAGGTCACCGGACCCGAACCGTGCACGCGTTCGGCATGGTGGTCCTGGAGATCCTCGGCACAAAGATCGAGGACTCGGGCTCATACACCTGCCGCGCCACCAACAAGTGGGGCAAGGCGGAGATCAGCGTGGACCTCGAGTGTGTCGACAAGAGCATGGGCCAGAAGCCGCACTTCACCACCCAGATCACCGTAAGCAGGCTCCTGTTTCTACATTTTACGGGGTTTTTTTTTGTGCAGGTTTTATGTTTTATAAGCTTGCTGAAATCTAATGAATTATGGTGGAGAATGAGGAAAAATCTAGGGGCTTAAGTAAATAAAAAAGCTGTGAATTAGTGATGAATGATGATGAATAGAAAGAATAAGAGAAGTAAATTTCAGGCTGGGAATTAAGTAGAAAATTGCATGCAATATCTAAAGTTGACATCCACTTTCTCTGCAAGTGCTGTCTTAAAATGGGCACTGACATGAAGAAAGGTAACAGAAAGGTGACAATTTCTCTCCTGGTAACACTTGCTTTTGTTGCTTGCCATGTGCCCCTGTATTTTAAATGACTGCAATATAAAGATTTAAAATAAAAACCAGCAGCGGAGCCTGTGGCTACGGCACTATTTGATAATGCCTTTTACGTTTTGTGTTATAATTTTGTATCCCATATTAACTTTGCTGGGATGGGATCAATTTTTTGTCTCCTACAAGTTCACAACTTCAACATCGACAAAAGTATGTTTCAATCAGCGGCATAAATAATTCACAATTCCTCCACCGGCCTGTATTCCAATTATGCCTGCGGTGACATCACCAAACAACCGTGTGTCATTCCACAGAGCCTGGAGGGCCTGAAGGACGGACAAGCTGCGCACTTCGAGTGCACGCTCATCCCGGTGGGCGACCCCAACCTGAAGGTGGAGTGGTTCCACAACGGGAAGCCCCTGCGCGACTCGTCGCGCTTCAAGTCTGTCTCCGACTTCGGCTTTGTCTTCATGGACATCTCGTACGTGCAGAGCCACGACTCGGGCGAGTGGGTGTGCAAGGCGAGCAACAAGTACGGCGAGGACTACACCAAGGCCACCATCAAGTGCTTTGGCAAGGTGAGCTGCCGGTTACCTGATGCTGTCAAACTAACTGCTAATACTTTTGCATTGATAGTAAATATTATTTGAAAGAAAACACACGTAGAAAAAAAAGTTAGTGTTTAAGAAATTCTGAGGTCCGTCAGGTCCTCCATTCCCCTTCAAAAAATAAATGTAAGAAATGTCTGCTTTTAAAATTTGTGAAATCGTTTAGTAGCCGGGGTCTTCTCGTGACCTGCTAAGATAGCCAAGCCGTTAAACATTCGATTGAATCTTAATTTGAAATTCTGCACAACTTGAGCTACCGACGTTGCTAGAAAATAATGTAATCATTAGGAGGAAAATTTTCATCCATGTTATGAATTTTACGATTGATGATAATTTGAATTCTTCACCACCTGCATCACCACCGATGCTAGAGTCTAGAAACTAGAACGTAACGTTACTTTTAAGACCGCTGCCACCGCTTCTGGAATCCAGAACGTAACGTTGCCTTGCAGGACGCCAACACCATTGCTAGAAACTTAATGTTGCATTCCGAACCTCTACCACAATTGCTAGAAACTGGAACGTATTATTGCGTTGCAGAGCGGCGTATACCTGGACACCCTGCAGCCGGACTCGCTGGCGCGCATCCGCGAGCTGGAGCTGGGACAAGGCGGCGCGCCGACGGCGGCTGCCGGGCCCGCGCTCGAGCCGCCCAAGTTCCAGACGCAGATCGCCGACGTCACGCACCTCTGCGAGGGTCAGAGCGCGCACTTCGAGGCACGCCTCACACCGGTCAACGATCCCGACCTCAAGGTACGAGAAGTCCGGCGGTTTTACGGTCGTGCTCAACGACGGGAAGCGTTTGGTGGTCTGGAAAAATATATAAAGTCTATACTGGGCCGCTATTCACTAACTTCTTGAGTTTCTAATATTCTGCGGAATCGGGTGGATTTAATTTTTTGTTATTTAGGAAACAAAAGCTTAAATTTTCCCAATTCTGCAGAATGGAAAATGAATAAGTTAGCAAATAAATGCTGCCTTTTTTCACGTAGAAACTCCTAAAACCAAACTTCAATGGCAAATACTAAATTTTAATATTGAAACTAAAGCGTAGGCTTTTTTGCTAACTGAAAGAACAGCTGATAACATCCTGAAACTGATAATAAATTAAACAAATCAAATCAAAAATATTTGGTAAATTCCATCCTTAAAAAGGGATCTATATAGGCATAATATACACATTCAGAACACTAGCGCTCCCTGCAGAAAAGTATGCTCTCCCAGTAATTGAACTGTTGTCGCTTGACGTTTCGGCAGATCTTCAGGAGTATTATTATTTTTTTATTATTTATTTAAAACAGATTTGTAAACTATTTCGTTTACTTTGTCTGAGTATTTTCATTTTTTTTTTTTTTTTTTTTTTTTTCTTACATAATAATATTCCATACATATTTTTCCTTACAATTTACTAATTTTAACATAATTTTCTAAATACTTTTGCGTCTTTTAAATTTTTTTTTTCAATCTTCAATTTATTCCATTCTTCAACACCCTTCTCCAAAAATCCAAATCTTCTCTTTCCCATATTCTTGCATCTTATTTTAAATTCATGTCCATTTTTTCCAATAAATTTTGCTTTTTCAAATCTTTCACCTAATTCTTCGAAGGCAGGTACCCCAATAAAAGCTTTATAAATTAAAATCAACCGAGCAGTTCTCCTTCTTACTTTAAGATCCTCCCAACCTAATTCATCAATCATTTTTTTTATGCTTCTGTATTTATAATATTCTAATTCTATCTCATCTCCATTAATTTCTTCATCCTTCGCATGTCCATCCACAACTTTGTCTTCAGTATTTTCTCTTCCTACCTCCCATTCTATCCCTAAATCTTCTTTATTCTCTCTTTCTACTTCTTCTTCTTCTTCTTCTTCTTCTTCTTCTTCTTCTTCTTCTTCTTCTTCTTCTTCTTCTTCTTCTTCTTCTTCTTCTTCTTCTTCTTCTTCTTCTTCTTCTTCTTCTTCTTCTTCTTCTTCTTCTTCTTCTTCTTCTTCTTCTTCTTCTTCTTCTTCTTCTTCTTCTTCTTCTTCTTCTTCTTCTTCTTCTTCTTCTTCTTCTTCTTCTTCTTCTTCTTCTTCTTCTTCTTCTTCTTCTTCTTCTTCTTCTTCTTCTTCTTCTTCTTCTTCTTCTTCTTCTTCTTCTTCTTCTTCTTCTTCTTCTTCTTCTTCTAACTCTTCCTCTTCTATTAATTCCTCATCTACTATCTCAGTCACTTCGTTACCTGTTTTAGTTTGATTTATGCTATCTAATAGCTTTTTTACTAGAATATCTTTATTGCCATGAGCATTTATCCCTTTTTTTTTTAATTCATTTTTTAATTCCAAAACTTTCAATTCTGTGATTTTTTTCTTTATTCTATATCTTGTCTTTCCTTTTCCATAAACATATTTGGCAGCTCTTCTTTGAATAGCATCAATTTTATGGTTATTCATTGCTTTTTCGGTTCCGCTGTCCCAAATTCCTGACGCATATTCCAACATTGGCCTTATTAACGCAAGATATGCCTTCTCTTTAGCTTTTTTACTACTGCCTTTGAGAGTTCTCATTATAAAATGCAATTTTTTAAATGCACATGATGCTAACTTGTCAATATGTGTTGTCCATTCCAATTTTCTATCAAATGTCAGTCCCAAATATTTGATTGTCTCTTTTCTTTCTATTTCATCACCTCCTATTTTATAATTGTATTGTCCAAATTTATCTTTTCCAAATGTAATCATTTCACTTTTCTTGCAATTTAAAATTAAATCTAGCTTTTGCAACTTTTCTTCTACTAAGAAAAGGTCTTCTTGTAATGCATCTTGATTTTTAGGACAATTAATTTCTTTGTAAATGACGCAGTCATCAGCAAATAATCTCACGCTAGATTTGATATCTTTTGGCAAATCATTAACAAATATTAAAAATAAAAGTGGGCCAAGTACACTACCTTGAGGGACTCCTGACTTGACATCCACAATCTCCGAAATTGCCTCTTCAATTTTTACTCTTTGTTTCCTTTCGTTCAAAAACTCTCCAATCCAATTTACTATTTGTATCTCAATTCCAATCATTTTCACTTTCTCTACCAATGCACGGTGCCCCACCGAGTCAAACGCTTTGCTCACATCCAGAAATATCGCATCCACCTGGACTCCCTTTTCCATCGCTTCACTCAAATCTTGTACCATACATCCCAACTGTGATTCACAAGAAAAACCTTTCCGAAATCCATGTTGTCTTTTGTCAAACCATTCACTTTCTTCCATGAAAGACTTCATGTGATTTGCTATTATTTTTTCCATTACTTTGCATACTATTGATGTCAGGCTTACAGGTCTGTAATTTCCTGGACATGTTTTGTCCAGGAACATGTTTGGTACATATGGTACCATATGTACCATATGGTACATACTGACAGTATGATTGTGTCAGTTTCATAAGAGCTAAAAGCACCAATGGTAGGTACCAATTTTATTTTCAATTTTAAGTACCATTTATTGCATCTTTAAAGAGTTCTCTATGCCGTACAGAGCTGACTGTTAGCAAAAGGTACTAATTTAAAATATGTTTTATACATTAAATCATTCAGAAGTGAATAGCCAGAAAAGTTTTTGTATCAAAACTTTGTCCATTCATCTCATTTTCATACTTTTATTTTGTTAAATTATCTAAGGTCAGAGGTGCAGACTTTTTAATTTCCATCAGAACTAACATATCGCTTTGGGAACCGCTCATTATTTGACATCTACACAAGTCGCAAATCAACGCTGTAGATCACCGTGCTTGCTTAAAACACCACGTCGTTGTCACGTTGCCGGCAGGTTGAGTGGTTCTACAACGACAAGAAGCTGCCGCACGGTCACCGCTACCGCACGTTCCACGACTTCGGCATCGTGATCCTCGACATCTTGTACTGCTACGAGGAGAACTCGGGCGTCTACGAGTGCCGAGCCGTCAACAAGCTCGGCTCCGACGTCACCAAAGCGACGCTCAAGTGCGTCTCGAAGGCCAACCTCATCCTCGACTCGCAGTTGCCGCAGGTTCGTTCACGATGCCTTCACACTCGGCTTACGGCTGAGACTTAAATTTATTCCACTCTCTGCATTGCTATGTTTAGACTTGTCTTATGGCTAAGACAAAGAAACTAAATATCCAATCCAAAATTGTTTTCGTACTGGGAGTAGAACTCGTATATTTTACTGGGCTGAGATGGAGCATTATCCAGTGATACTACACGGACAACCAACTGTGGAATGGATGTTAAGTTTATTTGAGTTGTTGCATTCCATGGAGATAGAAATAGGACTATGAATGAACATGGAAGGCGCTGAATCTAGTGACGCTATACTGCAATCACACACCAACAACGCAATTAATCCCAATTATGACGTTGGGTATTCTTGTTTATTCAAAGCTAAATGCAAATACTCGTTGCAAGTACGGTAGATATTTATTAATAGAAACTAAATATCCATTCCAAAATTGTGTCCATACTAGGAGTCGATCCCGGATCTTTCACGTTATCGGGATGTAGCAAATTAAGATTCAAAACAACACTACAATTTACTGAAATTTATTTCAATCTCTCAGAATTGTTTTGTTTCAACTCAACTAACAGCTAAGAATGACCCTTAATTTCACACCATCCAAATGAGCATCAAACAGGCCCATCTCCTTCAAAGACCCAGCCTCAATCTTTGCCTGCATTTGCCCAGGGCATGGAGGGAGGCCTGGAGAAGATCCAGAACCTGGAGGATTCGCACCTTCGCGGCGTCGACGAGCAGTCGGCGATCACCAAGGGCCAAGCGCCGATGTTCACCGTTCCGTTGGCCAACATCGACAGTCTCCGAGAGGGAGAGAACGCTCACTACGAGGCTCGACTCACGCCGATCGACGACCCCAAGCTGAAGGTAGACGCCGATTGCCAGACACACAAGTTCGCGATGCATCCAGAACCCTCTTGTCAGACCTGATGTCCTTGTTTGTTGTACCGATACGCATGTTCCTTGAATAAACACATATTCCTTGTTTGTCCTGTTGTATCCATGTATGCTTGGTTGATCTGATGTTCGTCTCTTCGATTGAGTGTTTTCCATTCTGTAGATTTGAAAATAGTTGCTCTTTCACAATATCTACCTTTGTCGTGTTAATAGATAGATGTTGCAAGTTGCAGACCTTAAAAACTATAAAGGCACATAGTCGATTTGCAGCGAGGGGGGCACAACGTTTTTATCCTTATTCTGGCATATAGATGCTGTGGGATGAGGAGTAATAGTGTGGCCTCAGCCATAATGATTTTATTTTCAAACCTCTGCAATGTCATTATTGACCATATGTTTTTTATATACGGTAAAAAGTTTTCAAATCACACATTGCTTATCATCAGTTCTCACTTGTTAGGACTTTGTATTAAGTTTGAGTTATGTATGATGTATGATGTATGAGTTAAGATGTATAATGTTTAATGTATGATAACTGAGGTATGACTGAAGTATGATGTATAATGAAAGATGTATGATGAATTCGGTATGAGGTATTTGAGGTGGGTATGAACCGAGTGTTTCTGGGTGCAGGTGGAATGGTTCTGGAACGGCAAGCCGCTGAAGACCGGCTCCAGGTTCCGCACATTCTGCGACTTCGGCTTCGTCATCCTCGAGATCTCCCCGGTCTACCCGGAAGACTCGGGCGAGTATTCGTGCCGAGCGTTTAACGACTACGGCCAAGCCGTCACCACCGCCACCATGAAGGTACCGCATGCTATTTATATTTTCAGCATTACACACAGCTATTTACCACCTGAATCCCGTGAAAAATTAGGAGTAATACTACTGTCCTTGGAAGGAGTCATATTCAGAGCAGGTGGATTTTATTTTTATTTTTATCTTTTTAACTCTAGATTAATGCCAGAGTTAAGTCAAATGTCGTGGAAACAGTTAATCAGATACCTACTTTAAATCCCAATTGTTTCTAGTATTATATTGTTTTCAACCCAGTAAAAAATATTGTGAAATTGACCCTTTACATTACTCGACCCTAACCCTGCACAACTCCATGGTGTGACAGGTGCAAGGCAAGCGCAGCATCATCCTCGAGTCGCAGCTGCCGAAGGGCATGGAGCGCACCATCGAGAAGATCGCCGAGCTCGAAGGGCTGGGCAACCTGCGCGGCCAGCCGCCCGCCGAGGACGACACCGGCAAGCCGCCCGAGTTTGTCACCAGCCCCACCGACCTGACGCTCGCCGAGAACACGCTCGCGCACTTCGAGTGCCGCCTGGTGCCCGTCAACGACGCCAGCATGCGCGTCGAGTGGTTCCACAACGGCAAGGCGCTGTCCGCCGGGTCCAGGATCAAGACCATCAACGACTTCGGCTTCGTGATTCTGGAAGTCGCCGGCGTTTACCAGCGTGACTCGGGGCTTTACACGTGCAAGGTACGTCGCGTTTTGCATGCGTTGCAGTGTATTTTTTGATTGCTTGTATAAAAAGGTTGACACCATCGATGCTTGTGTAAAATATTCAACTTACCAGTTTCAAAGAAATCATAGTATATAATATTATGTAGAAATGGGGTGATATCTCTGGGATTTTTAATAACTATGAGCACATCTCCTATTATTCCTAGAATAGATTTTATTGATACTGATACTGATCTGCCTTCAATATAGATACAGGTACCTACTACATTCTATGGTCTTTTAATATTATGCTCTTCTCTCTCAAAGATTGTTGCAAGCATCAAAGTTTGAAAAAAATGGCAGGAGAAAATAGATTGACTGGTTGGCAGATTGACTGTTTGACGTGACGTGTTCTCTTGTCCCGGCGCAGGCAACCAACAAGCACGGAGAAGCGACGGTGTCGTGCAAGCTGCAAGTGCGCGGCCGCACGGGCATCGTGATGGAGCCGCAGCTGCCGTCCAACTTCCGCACGGGAACCGAGAGCATCCAGAAGCTCGAGGAAGCGCTCTACAAGCGGGACGAACTCGCCACCGAGGAGGAGAAGCCCAACCCTCCCAAGTTCATCGTAGAACTCAAGGTCAGTGGGAGTGCTGGGAAAAATATACTATGTAGAAATATTGCAGTAACTGATATACCTTGTACCCAGCATAGCTTTGAGAAAATATGTCGGGAAAAGTTCAAGTTTGGAAACCTTGCATACAACAATCAAAATTCAAATTTGTTTTATTTCATTCGCTAGTAGGCATTTGCAAGTAGTACAAATAGTAAAAAATATAAGCATTTGCACAAAAGGCCACATAGGACCCAATTCTATCTCTAATCTTCTAATGATAATCTTCCATTAATCTAAAATCTTCGAGCTAAAAGTTCTACTTAGAAAAAGAACTAAAAAAGTTTCTTGTTTAAATAACCTATTCACTTAACAGTAACGCAAGAATTTATGACAAATTGGATCTAAATTTTTCCTTAGACCTGTGCAAATGACATGTTAAAAGTTTTATTAAACACTGAATATATAAAATTCCTTACTCTACACTTTACTTTAAGTATTTGTTCCGAAAACTAGAGTGTTCTATTAGGAAAATACACGGGCGTTAATCAAGTAGTAAAACGACGCAATGCGTTACGTCACGCAGGACATCGAGGTGCAAGAGAGCGGCGCGACGCACTTCGACTGCCGCGTCGAGCCGGTCGGCGACTCGAGCATGCGCATCGACTGGTTCTTCAACGGGCGGCCATTTGCCACCGGCTCGCGCGTGCACATGCTCAACGACTTCGGCTTCATCGTGCTCGACATGGACTACGTGTACGCGCGCGACACCGGCGAGTACGTGTGCCGCGCCACCAACAAGTGGGGCTCGGCCACCACCAAGGCCACGCTCACCTGCAAGTGTGAGTAGCCGGGAAGGCAAATTGTTTACGAAATTCCACTTTGAAACCCCTACTTTTCACTTTTATTTTATTTATTTATCCAAGCCATAGGCTTATGTTTTCAACAACAGGTTATACAGTAATAGCCTTCATGAATTCTATACATTTGTTTCGAAGCACTTTCACTAATTTTTTTCTCAAAATCCTGGCTTTCATAGGAATTACACTCAACAGGCCAAACGCCTCTACCGATTTTGATGAAATTTTATGGATACCTTGTTCTCTCTCAAATTAGACCTTGCACTATTTTCAGCACTTCCATTTACAAACTTTTATACAAAATAGGGTTTTCATTACCCTAGGACTTTGCAAACACTTATAGAATTGTGTTGTGGGTGAGCGTAAGAAAAATGCTCATCCACAAAACGATTATACGAGTGTTGGTGAAGCTCCAGTAATATTTACATCTCACACATGCACATTGGCATTGCACATTGCAATTAACTGTGTTAAAATATGTCTATGGGAAATAGGAATTGTTTCTGTTGGCAAATTTGTGGTTTACAATACGAAATGTATACACACCAGGAAAACACTACATTGCACACATTGCACGAACATTGAAGAATGAGCGAGCCCTAACCTAAGCCAATTGGTTGATACCAGCCCATATATTCACAGATACATTCCGCAAATGCATTCCAACTTGTAGTACGACTGACAGTGAACGGTAATCGTTGCTCTGATCGTGGCACTAATCCTGGTAATCGTTGCAGCCAAGCACGACATCATCTTGGACTCGCAGCTGCCAACGGGCATGAGCGGGGAGAAGCTGAAGGAGCTGGAGCGAGGCCACGTCACCGAAGCGCCGCCAGAAGAAGCGGCTCGTGAGCCACCGCGCTTCATCACGCAGATCCAGTCGGCTTCTGTCGGTCAGTTTACTCTCCATGCACTAGCGCAAATTTTAACGTGATAACATAATAATAATGACAGAATACACGTTAATTTGGTGCGAGAAATGAAAAGAATCAAATTCTACCTGCCCAAAGTCAAGTGCATTCATGTATTCATCTGTGTATTCATAACTTCATCATCATATGTGGGGATGAGTGATGGACAATGGTATTTTGTGTGACTGCGTGGCTTCTAACGCCCACCAAATAGATAGCGAATTGCCTTAGAGAAGGAGACTGCCTTTTTTGGTCTTCAGAAAATAACTATTTCCCTGGGTAATTGAATGCTGAGCGGTGTTTTGCTGCCTCCTTCATCAAGGGTCTTCAAACAAATCCCAGATATTTGCAGATAGACCAAAACAAAACAAAACAAAATAACCAACAATAACCTAAGCCTCCTCAAAAAAAAATCCAAAAGCTCAAGAAACGTAACCAATATTCCACGTATTACATGACACCTATTCCATTCAATCAAAATTCTATCAAAATTACGTCATGATACCCACTCGCTTAAGCCAGGTAGAGCAATTCGGGTTGTGTTTTCCTATCTATTTAGCTGAGCTAATTAATATTTCTTTCCAAAGTGTTAGTAATTCCAGTGGGTATCTGACGTTATTTTTCTCTTAGTGGAATAGGTCTATTGATCCTGTTATCCAAAAAACTCGAACCCGAAATAACTATTAGACTCTGCCCCTAAGTGTCCCGACTTATTATCCAATGCCTTTCGGGCCTCGTGCTGACTCCGCCCCCCATGCCCTCCCCAGGTGAGAGCGAGCCCGTGCACTTCGAGTGCCGCGTCGAGCCAAAGAACGACGTGAACCTGCGCGTCGAGTGGTACCGCAACGGCAAGCTGCTGCCGTGCGGCCACCGCTACCGCACCGTGTTCGACCTCGGCTTCGTGTCGCTCGACATCCTCTACGTCTACGCGGAGGACAACGGCGAGTACGTCTGCCGGGCGTACAACGGCGTCGGCGAGGACAAGACTCGAGCCACCGTGCAGTGCAAGAGTGAGTTTCGGCGTTGCCTGTGTTACATTACGTCACGTGTTGTGTTTAGCTAATTTTGTTATTCTCTGGGCTGGGAGGCTCTCTGATGGCTGCTATCTTATACATGGCCAATCGCAATCGGCTTTGATGGGAACTGACGGAATTAATAGCTTTTAGAAAACTGTTGTCTGTAAAAACTTGACAGCACCTAGTATTGGGTCAGGGAAATATTCCTGTACTCAGAATAAATTCGTTAAACCAAAGAATTTTCTTTCACAATGGTTGATACAATTTGTTGTCATTGTGTTCTACTGCTTCATTTAGTATGTGTGGTATTTACTATTTAGTGTTATATAAAAATGAGAAGTCATATAGCTGATTTGCGTAGGTATATTTCCAATTTTTCGGTGGCACCAGTTACCCTAAAAAACTTTCTAAAACCTATGAGTTTTTCAAGCTTTGCAAACACTTCTTCAAGGTAACAAGTGCAAATAAGATGTTGGCTCATTTCTAGCGGAATCGCACTAATGGTTCCTTTCAAACTCTTGTCTATGTGAGTCATATTTCTCATCCAGTCATTGCAGACACAACTTATACCGGTTTAATCTTTAGAGCCTTTTGACTTGATAAGAAAATTACCCCAAAGTTCCCACCTGGGAAATATTTGCCGAAAATAAACGCCCCGAATTTACCCATCGCTAGCGGTGTCTAACTGGCAACTGCTTGCCTCCCGCAGAGCTTCCGTCAATCATCCTTCAGAACCAAGTGCCGAAGGGCATGAAGAAGTCCGAGGTGTTGATGCAGATGGAAGCCACCATCAAGAAATACACCTCCGAGATCCATTTGACCGAGGAGGACTTGTACGACGTCGACAAGAAACAACCACCACGGTAAATTTACAAACCCTACGTACATTTGTACGCTACTTGAATACCTACCCGTGTAACTTGAAATGACAGTGTAGATTTGGTAGCACATTCGGGGCTGGTTTTACCATTTTATAAACTCTTGGTTGAAGTGAGAGTTTATTCCATCGCAAGGTCAACCTCGTGCAGTGAAATTCAATTTTTTTGCAAGTTATCTCTCAACTCAGGGTTGAAAAATGTTGTAAAAATTGCCCTAGATATCTGTATATCTGTATATCTGTAAATCCTACAATTAAAAGGTACTAACTACTTTTCGTTAATTTTGTTACAATCCACATTTTGTCCACAGATTTGTGACTCAAATCAAGGACCAATCCACGCTTGTCGAGATGGAGGCCACCAAGTTCGAATGTCAACTGGCTCCCGTCGGTGACCCGAACATGAAAGTTGAGTGGTTCTTCAACGGAAAGCCACTGCCATACAGTAAGTCCCCGTCATCCTATCCATGATGCGGCCAGCCCAGACCAACGAAGCTGATTCCTAACGCAACCGGCTCTGTCCCGTACAGAAAATCGCTTCACGCCCATCTACGACTTCGGCTACGTCGCGATGAACTTCGGCTGGGTCTACCCCGAGGACAGCGGCGAGTATCTGTGCAGGGCCACCAACCTCTACGGCATGGACGAGACGCGCGCCATCATCAAGACGGCCGGAAAGCCGGGCATCATCTACGACTCGCAGCTTCCCAAGCACATGAAGAGTATCGAGATGATCAGAGAAATGGAGGCGGCATGGCAGGTGTAAGTAGCTTCTCCTGGATGGATGTGGGGTTGGGAATAATTAAATGCCGATAAATTAATGGGGAATACGGGAAAGGCATGGTGGCAGCACAATCAAGAGTAAGAAATGACAAGCTAAATAAACAGAAATGTTTTGGCAACAGCCTCCTTTGGTTTCGACTCTAGAGAGATTGATACTGAATGCCAGGCCACATGAGACAGCTTAGGGGATCTATCCTCAAAATCATAACTTTACTTTGCAATAAATTTAGAAAATAGGTCACAAAGGACCTTAACTAATGCAGCCAACCAACTGGTGTTACAATGATTCTGCTGTACCACCACTGTTGTGCCGCAAGGAAACCACATTCAAAATTTCATTTGAGAGACAATAAAAATTTTGGTGCAATGCTTTGCTTATGGGAATACATTTTTTTTAACACTTATTGACCCTGGAATGGGAAATTTTGAATGGGGCATGACAGACCCCATCCTCAAGTCTACCCTACATCGAGTACGCATCATAACTCTTGCGCTCCTCCTGAATGCAGGGCTCCCGAGGAGGTGATCGACCCCGCCGCGCAGAAGTGCGCGCCGCTGTTTGTGACGAGCCCCGAGCCGTTCACGGTAATCGAGGGCGAGAGCGCCCGCTTCTGCTGCCGCGTCACCGGCTTCCCGCGGCCCAGGGTCATGTGGCTCATCAACGGGCACACCATCGTCAACGTGAGTCCGCTGATCTCCTCTCGTCTGCTGGCTAGCGTCCGTTTTGCCTGTGAAATTTGTGTATTACAATAGATTCTGCTGTTTCTGAACCAAAACAGGGAACTAGTTCTCAAATTTTTTAATGGGGCATAAAAATTAACATACATACTTTTAGATGGAAGCTGACTGAGCCAATATTGAACTTATCAGAAATGAGAAGATTGTAAAATATATTTAAGTATAACTGCCTTTAATGAACTTCAGAATAAGGAGTATCATGTTGTAAAAGTATAATAAAAAGTGTACATAAAAGTTAAGCGGTTCCAATGCTAGTAACGTTTGTAAACGCAGCGGCCCCTTCTCTGTGTGCGCAGGGCATGCGCTACAAGCTGACCTACGACGGCATGTGGCACCTGGACATCCCGAAGACACGTCAGTACGACCACGGCAAGGTGGAGGTGGTTGCGCGCAACTCGGCCGGCGAAGCCATCGCGACCACGGAGCTGACGGTGAAGCAGCGCGAAGACGACTACCGCAACGTGCTCAAGAACTCGCCCAGGCGTAAGTGGGCGGCGGCGCCGCGGGCCGCTAATCGAACTCTCTCTTGCAGGCGGCGGCGGTGGCGGTTGCGGGGCGTTAATGCAGACTTGCTTCTCTTTCAGAACAAATGAGTCTGGTTTTAAATTGAATGACGTTTGAATTTGACTTTGGAACCAGTTGGCTGGGTATTTTTATGAAAATACTTGCGTTCTTTTGCATTTTTGTTTGTTTTTCTAATGTTTCGTTAATCTCACTGGTGTTCCGTTCAGATCATGCTCGAAACATTTCAAAAGATATTTCGGGAGTCTTAACATTTTTGCGTCATTCATTTTAAACCAGTCTCTAGTCTAACGATTTCCAGCTTTTCGGGGCTCGCAGATCTTCTCGGCTAAGTGCCATATTATCATTCATGTTCTCAGTCTTCGGACAAATTACCATGTAAATACTCTCGACTCAGACCCTCACCCTTAAATACGAACACCATAAATTGCGGATTTCTGTGACATAACAATAAAAACTAATCGACACCTCAGTCACGAACTCACACTACCATTCTATAAGTTAACACCACCACAACGCTTCTCTTGACTACACTGTTTGCCGGTCAGTGCATTCCATTACGCTGATCTAATTCCATCATCATTTCGACCTTTATTTGCTATGCTTATTCCATGTCATCTTATACGCGTGCGCAGGTAGCTGGTTTCATTCTTTTCTATTATTATTTTTTTTTTTTAATACAATGCCAAAAAATACTTGAGAGCAGAGTGACTGATAGTTGATGGTTTCTGCTTACCAACGGAAAATGCGTGCCCACCTCTCAGTTTGGTAGATTTTGTGGTAGACTAAAAATAGAATTATTGTTACTAAATTGTTCTTTAAATTACTTTCTCAAGTTGATTAGATTTCTGAGGAACAAATGTTAGCTGGCCAATCATTTTTGGGTTTTGTGGTTATCAATTTAAGTTTTGACCAAGGCTTAGATTTTTAATGCTAGCACTTGAAAGTAGGTAATGATTTTCTGCGCATGCATATGACGTATAAGTTCTTCGTTTGATGTAGTGTTTTTATTTGTTTTGGCTCTAATAAAGTGGTGCACATATCAATTCACATGACATAGAAGAAGCTTTGGGAATACAATGTTTGACTACACAAAATATCACTCCAGTTATGATATTTCTTAGCTTGGGATTTTTTTCTGGCTCAAAGCCATTCTCAATTGAATCACTTGCCAGGATCGAACCTGGGATGTCCCAAATGCAACTAGAAAATTATGCTTCAGCATTACTTTCTGGAACCTGAACTGAACATATGCCAAAGTCAACACTATTTTCCAACCACACACTTACAATGTGCACCGCTAGTACTGAAATTTGTCAATAATCGTGTGAGATGACGTATTTAATGGAGTGCACTTGTCGATGATATTACGCAAATACTACACTAACACTACTCAAGATTACTACCCCCACGGTCCCGCCCTAAAAGCTCCCTGCTTCGCTTTCGGTGAACGATCGTTCACTACGCCCTGACACGTGGCCTGATTTGGCGACACGTCTTTCTGTCTTCATGCTTCCCCAATCAGGAAACATTATCAGGTATGGACTTTCGACCGTTTGGTAAGCGTAGCCGTTGGTATGTTTTTTCGTATCGTTGTTCGAATGCATATACTTGTTGCTTTTTTATTATTTATTATTTTATTCTGCATGTCTCATAGTCATATCACGTACTAACATCGGTCTAACTGATAAATCGCCACCACTTAAATCAACATCGAATCCCTCGAAACGAACATCCTTGGCTGCGATCCGTCACTTCCGTTACCTTCGCTTTGACATGACCACTTTTTACCCGAATTTTTTATTTGCCCCGTGTCCGAATTACCACCCACTTTTTTATACTAGCCCTGAAATTAATAACTTACTTGATTTTTTAATTCCACATTTAGATCCATGCAACCAAGCCAATGTGTTCAAGGAATTAGCTACGCTTTCCCCACCGCATCAGACCCTATAGTCTAGACGAATGTCTCCTATAATAATCTAAAAAGTAGCCCACCCATATTTACCTTGTTAATTTCTTGCGCAAATGTATCATTTTTGTTTAACGTACATTCAAGAAGTCTATCCTAATCAGACCCAACCATTTTTTCAAAATTTTTTCCTTTTTTCTATACATAATTTTGCCGTCATGACTATTTTACAAGTCATTGCATGTCCAAACCTAAAACTAAACATCGAAACCCGTAACGTATTGTACGTTGAAAACAGCGGCGCTTGAGTCTGAGCAGGATCGAATCCAGCGAATCGTTCCCCGCCCCAGTCCCCACCGCTGCGTTTGTCCCCCCTCCCCCGCACGCCGACGACGCTAACGTGAGAGTGTTTGACCGACGCCGCAGCCTGGTACGACTACGAACTCACGGCGTATCAGAAGGAACGGCAGGACACGGAGCTGACGCGCGTGTTCGAAGAGCGCCAGGCCACCAACCAGAACCAGGTGGAGGTCGGCGACCACCTCAAGAAGGTGCCGTCGCGCGAGCCGCAGACCGAGTGGCAGCAGTCGGTCAAGAAGAAGAAGGGAGAGGACTACTACATGAAGCTCAAGGAGGTTAGAACATTTGATGTCAGTGTGATTCGAACCTGAATGCAAATACTCGATGCATGTGCAGTAGATATTCATTATTAGAAACGAAATATCAATTCTAAAATTTGTATCCGTACCAGGAAGATACTATAGGTGGGCTTCATGGAGCGCAACAACTCAAATACATTTAAGATCAATACTACTGTGGGTTGTCTGTTTAGCTTAATGGAGAAGTATTGCCCCGGACAGGTAAAGATCCGGGTTCAAATCCCGGTATGAATACGAATTTTGGAATTGTAATTTCGTTTTTTATAATAAAGATTTGATCTCGTTTGGAGATGGTTGATCTAAAGTCCTTGATAGAAGTGCAGCTGTTGTAAAACCATGTCAATACAGCAATTTTGGCAACTAAATCACTTTTTAGTCAATGTGGAGGTGCCAGGTTTTATTTGCTCTGCGGGCGGCGTTCAGGGGAGTTATCTCATGAATCCGGCGGTGCATGTTTATATTTTATCTGTCCTGATTTATCACTTGATACTAATTTTGATTTAAATCCTCTGCATCTCAATTTTTTTTCATAGAAAATCACAACGACTCATATTTATTATAAGATACAAAATATCCGGTCAAAAAATGTTTCTGTTCAAAGGGTCAAGCCAGGCATTCCCAATTGACAAAGGCTGTATCCACTGTCATATTGGCTCCTACTTTAGTTGTAGCAAGTACACCGAATTCAAACAATTAAAACACATGAAATCTGGTCTGTTTGCTCAGCTTGAAGAGGAGCAAGTGATCAAGGAGTCTCGACTACGTGAAGCCTCCCACCAGTTCGCCATCCCCGGAGAAAAGATTGTCAACTCGTCGGTGGCGAAGGGAATGGCTCAAAGCTACGACGAGAAACTGTAAGTCTGCTAGACGAGAACACCGCTGTTCATCTCGCCTTCTACCATCCGATGGTTCCTCTACTTCTGTTTGACTGCTCTTTAGTTTACATTAAATCTATCACCATTGACAGTAGAATTATAACTATCAGAAAACAACACATCATTCACACTATAATTTTCTTATCTATAGCTGTCTGATGGCTCTTCTGCTCTCTTTCTGGCTAACATTAATCCAACCATATCACAAAATCAATGATCCAAACCAAAATGCAAACACTCTTTGCATGTACGGCAGATATTTATTATTAGAAACGAAATATCCATTCCAAAATTTGTATTCGTATTTGTATTCTAATAACAAACGCATCACCATTGTTAAAGAAGTAAATTATGTGAGAAAACAACAACACATTCACGTACAATTATTTCCACTACACTTAATGACCACGGCCTGTAACGCAACACCCATCATGCATCGCCTTCTTCCCCACGCAGCGATTCCGAGGACTCGTCGAGCCGAGCGTACGAAGCGCGCTCGAGCGCGGCGCTCAGCGCCATCATCAGCGCCGTGGGCGGCAACATCGGCGGCACGTCGCGTGCCCCGCCGCCCGTTCAGACGCTGACGGAGCACACGACCGACATCAGCATCGACTCGCAGCGCGTTAAGCCGGCGCCAGACCCCTCCGAGTCTACCGTGCACGGCCGGGAAGTCCACGTCGCCAAGCAGAAGCAGACGCAGAAAGAAGTACGGGGGACACACGACACTCTGTTTACTGGGTCAAGATAGCATCGAGCAGGAAACTCTAGTTTCCAAAACAGAGCTCGAGTTGCCAAGTTGATACAAATTTGTGTTTAGCATCCAAAAAACAGACAGAAGTAGCCACAGTTACTGAATCATCTTTTTTCAAGTTGTATTTAATAAATTAAGATCCAATGATTTAAAGTGTGAAGTTTAAAACTATTTTATTGCTGAATTTCTTTTGGCTTGAATATCTGGCTAATGTGCGTATTTGATCGGGTCAATTTGACCATGCCACAAATTGATTTAACTTAAGCCAAGACTGCTAACAGGTAAAAATTCTTTGCTACTAGAATAAAAGATTTGTAGATCTCTTGACCTGACCTGGTAGAAAGTCAACCGAATGGCGCGTTGTGGAAATGCAAATAGGCGTTCTTAGCATTGAAATATTATGAGCCTTTAAAAGGTTAACATAATAAAATTCTAATGTGATTGCAGGTCCAGGGAGATCTGGAGATCACTCGCAAGATCACCGCCACCGAAACCACCGAGGTCGAACACAAGGCAAAGACCCAGGAGAGAGTCGTGCAGGGCCAAGTCGTAAGTAACGTCAATCCTCGTGCTATCTCCGTTCACTGTCGCTGGGGACTTGCATCTAACAAGACTTGACTGTGTCTGCTCTCACCCGTAGAAACCCGCCACGCCGCCGCGTTTCACGAAGAAGATCCAGCCTTGCCGAGCGTTCGAGCAGGAGCAGGCCAAGTTCGAGGTTGAGTTCGACGGAGATCCGATCCCGACGGTCAAGTGGTTCCGGGAGGACTTCCCGATCACCAGCTCGGCCGACTTGCAGATCCACACGTTCGGCACCAAGTCCATCCTGATCATGCGGCAGGTGTTCATGGAAGACTCCGCCGTGTTTTCGGTGAGCGAGCTTGACATGTTTACTCGCTTGTTGCATGTGTGCAGTTTGCTTATTGGTCTGAGGAATACATATTTCTATGTGTTGAGCTTTCCTTAAAACAAGGGTCATATTAAATATAATATTTTTTAGAAAAATTTTAACTAGATGTGCTTGCTCACAAGCATGATCTACAAAATACAAGAGAAGTATACTTAAGAAAATTATTAACTGCATAAAAAAATACTAGTTACTAGTTATTAGTTACTACTTTAAGACCCATATTATAATCTCTGAACAAGTTTTGAAATATATTATTAGAAACGACATATTATCAACTCCGGGTCTTTTGCATGTCCAATTCCAGAAATTACCAACGGTGATATAAGCGCAATTAACTTTCAAATGGACATGACGCTTATTTGAGTTGTTAGGTTCCATGGAGATAGAAACAGGGCAGTGAAAGGTTATAGGAATTGCTATGGTGACAAGAAATCAGGTGCACTTGTTTCATAACTAGAGAACTAAACTATTTTAGTTTGGAGGTTTTACAACTATACATAAATTATTTCCATGATTTTTTAAAATCAAGATGCCAAACCTGCTGAGAACTGTAGCGGCTGACCTTGTGCAACCCGTTCCCCGCCAAAACATTTAACTATCTCCACAACATCAATGGTTTCTTAAGAAACCAGCCCTGCCCTCCAACCCATCGCACCCACCGAAGGTAACCGGCTGCGTTTTCCCCCGCCCGTCGCCGCCAGGTGATCGCCGAGAATCGCGGAGGCAAGGCCAAGTGCAGCGCCAACCTGGTGGTGGAGGAGCGCAAGCGCGCGGGCCGCGGCGGCGTTGTTCCGCCCAGCTTCCTGTCCACCGTGCAGAACACGACGGTCGCCGCCGGACAGCTCGCCCGATTCGACGCGCGGGTCGCCGGCACCAAGCCGCTGGACGTCTACTGGCTGAAGGTACGCTGCGTTCGTTTGCCGGTCACTCGCTGGATTGCAATTTATTGTTAAGGGCCGGTATTACAATGTACAGGTGGGCGATTTTGTAAAAATTTTGTTAGAGAAGTCACTCGTCTTCTCGATCTCGATGTGAGAGTTCATTTGTTCAACCAAATGCCACACATTTCTCTTCACTACTAAACACTGAATCGTATCATGCTGGGAACTCGGTGGTTTATTCGGACCCTAGCGTTACTAGCGCGATGGTACCGTGTCCCTGTAATCCTCCATTTAAATTTGACTATAACAAAACCGATGGCCCGCCCTCTCCACAGAACGGCAAGAAGATAACGCCAGACATCCGCTACAAGACGGTGGAGGAAGACAACGTGTTCACGCTGCTGATCATCGAGGCGTTCACGGAGGACGTCGGGCGTTACGAGTGCGTCGCGTTGAACAGCGCCGGCGAGGCCCGCTGCGACGCCGAGTGCTTCGTGCAAGCGCCGGCGTCGGCCAAGAAGCCGGCGCCCACCACGCCTGGCACCGACCAGCCGCCCACCGTCGTCGAGCAGCTCAAGGAGCAGAGCGTTCGCGAGGGCCAGGCCGTCGCGTTCAGGTGCAAGGTCACCGCTAAGCCAGGTGAGGAATATGGGTTTGTTGGGTTGTTTGTTGGCTTTCGATTTAGTAAATTGTAGATGTGTGGGCCTGAGAGGTCACTGCCAAGCCAGATGGGCTTCATTATTCATTCTTCATGTCTTCATTATTTAAAATGATAGATCCATTCTAAAAGTTTGCATAGCTTTGTTTCTAACTCATATATCTACTGGGAATGCTACAAGATTTGTTTTGTTTGATTCCCACTTTGAGGACATGTCTTATTCAAGATAAAATAGATTCAATTGATATTTACAATTGGTATTGCCCTGGTACCAAGTCCCTTTACTGTCACTTTTTCAGTTTCTAATTCCACGGAATTGGGTAAATTTCGCCTTCTATTTCCTGTGGATATACAGGCTGAAATTTTCCGAACCCTGCAGAATGAGAAGCTGAAAAAGGACACCAAAATGATAAAACAAGTGGTTTCTTAGTGGTTTCCTCCCTCAATAAATTTGCTGATAAAAAAAGCTCTTACCTCTTGCCACATCAAATTATCAATGAATAGCATACAGATTCACTGCATGCAGAAATTCTTATAGGGACTCAGGAAGTCACAAAGGTCCAATGCCAAAATTAGCTTGTCTACATAAAAGGTGGCAAACCTTTTGTGACAATGTGAAAAACTAATAAAGATTGGGACAATCTGAGTTATTAATCAGTTGGCAACATTACGCTTCACATCTTAATTAAACCAAAAAAACACAACCATTCTACCGAAACTGGAAAGTGATCGCCGCCTTTTGTTTCCCACAGCCCCCCAGATCGCGTGGCAGAAGGGCGACAAGGCGATCAAGCCGTCCAAGTACTTCCAAATGCAGAAGGACGGCGACGTCTACACGCTGCGCATCTCGGAGGCTTTCCCCGAAGACGAAGGCGTCTACAAGTGCGTGGCCACCAACCCGGCTGGCTCCGTAACGCTCTCCGCCAATCTACACGTCCTGGGTGAGCAGCGTTGCCAGATGCCGACACAGATCTCGTCATTTGATAACCGTACTCGTGCAATGTCACGCTGCCAAGTTGATCGGGCGTTTTGATATCTATGTGGTGCATAAATAAACATAGAATGCTATGTATGAGATTTGCAATGAAAGTATGATACAGGTATTTAACAAATATCTTGCTTGGCTGTAGAATATACCAAACTCTGGACTAAATCGGAATGCGCTGGTGGCGAACCTGACGTACTAGCTAGAAGTTAAATTAAACAATTGCAGTTATACTTTCTCTTTTATATTTTACCTGTTTGAAGCTTGAGATTGAAAATAAGTGCCCAACAAAGCATATTAGATAAGATAATGTACTAACAGGTAAATTTTTTATTAAATTATAACTATAGTAGTGGCTAGATGCTTTTGCTTTCTCCAATCATAAAACACTCGAGCAATTCCTATCAAACAATCGACCATCACACGAGCTGACGTCCGTGTGAAATGTTGCAGCTCCGGACAGCCAAGAGCAGCAGCCGACGCTGAGCCCGCTGCGCGACGCAATCGTCCCCGAGGGCAGTCCCGCCCAGTTCCGCACGCAAGTGACTGGCAAGCCGACGCCCAACATCCAGTGGTACCGAGAGGGGGCCCTGATTCCGCAGTCCGCAGACTTCCAGGTTCGTCGCAATTACAACTAAACGATCCTTTCCGATCGGAACACTAAATTAAGTTGACTCGATTGATTGCTGTAAGCTGTTAGTTTTCCAATACTCATGCAGCAATCACAAATCAATTGAAGAGGAGTGTAACAAATAACTAGTTAAGTCCACTTTTGGTCAAAATGAGTTAGCTGTGTAGTTGCCACTAAACAAGAAATGCACATTGACTTTTGTAATTTCCTGAACATTCACACTTGCCTCTTAAATTATTTTCAACTAAGATTTATTCCTAATAGTAATAACTTTGAAAATGGTGGTTTTTAACTAGAAGATAAAAGGAATAATGATTCAGAGTTTTATCAATTTTCTTACTAAAATTCAATTTCTCTCAGACTGTAATTTGTCTAGTCAGAAACTATTTGCTAGTTGCAACATATATTCTGAATATAAACCATCCAAGTTGATTGCATTGAATTGCAGTAGTAATTCTCCAGACTTGATTTAGGCAGCATTTTGATTTATGCACCATTGTCCATTGCTGACGCGTTGACGATTGTTGCAGATGATACACGAAGGTAACAACGTAGTCCTGCTGATTACGACCACGTACGAGGAGGACTCCGGCAAGTTCACTTGCCGGGCGACAAACTCGGCTGGTCAAGTCGAGACCACTGCCAAGCTGATCGTCAAAAGTAAGAAATAAACTCACCTTCACCGCACTGTGCTAGTGTCTCTCATTTCATTTGTAGCTAGCCATGAGAATTGTCCACCCCTGCCCCCATCTCAGCAAACTATCATAGCGATAGAAACAATAATGATAGCTTTTTAACATGATTTTTGTTAGCTTTTATAATCGTATTTAACTAGTTTTAAGACAATTTATCGATTTTGCTTGACTTTTATACAAGTCATCTTATAAAAGACCTTCCGTTTAGATTAATGAAGAACGAAATATGATTGTGGATAGATTGTTAGTGACTGCAGTTCATACTACAAGGGAAAGACAAGCCCTAAGATTTAGCGGGTTCAATATAGGTAGGTAGAGGTATTGGAGGGTCGGTGTAAGGTTTTGGAACAGAAAGAATAGCTTTCAGATTGCTGTAACCAATTATTTGTTGGACTCATACTATCTTTTCAACAAATTTGAGGTCTCAATTAAAATGCTTGGCTAAGTGATATTCCCTGTGTCGCTGTAGCCAAGTTTTAATTGTCACGCCATTAGGACGGAGGGTTGAGTTTTCAGCAGTGAACGCTTCATCTCATTTGCTTAATTAAGGACGGCCCTAACACAAGTTAATTAGCTTACTGGCACTTTAATTAAAACCATCCGGTAGGAAAGATTCTAATACGAATATAATTATTGTGAAGTTTCTAGTCACTAGAAAATCATGTCATCTCTCATGATAGCTGTTATTTGATCACTTTTTGCTTACATTAACTGTGTTTTAGCCTTTCAGAAGTATGTATTGTGTTTTATTGATAAGGTTAGTTGCTTCCAAATGAATCGAAGCGACTAGATGTTCTGAACATTGGCGAGTGTATTTTTAAAAATGTGGTAAAAGCGTGATGGTATTATACAATGTTCCAAAGTGTGCTATATTATTTTATTAGTGATTTTATTGGTGAAAAAAAATGCTGCAATCTGTGTAAAAAAAATATAATATTGCTACACAAGCTTTTCTAACAATGAATAAATTGAACATGAAGCTTGTCTGTTCTTATGTATTATCAAACATGGAGAGTCTTCAATAAAGAATAGATCATGATAAAACAGATCAAATAAAAGATATAAAATTGCATGGCATTTATGACAGTTAGGTAAAAACACAACAAAGAAACAGTGAGTGATATTCTTTCGGTGAATGGATGTCACCCCAAAAAAAATTCAGAGAGCTTCAACTATATATTATAATGCCTAGAGAGGGACGTCAACGGCCATCCAGCAATATGGCTATCACTTGAAAATTCTAAATACTTGCTTCCCAAACGACACACCTGTCAAGCAAAGACATCAATCACGCTGAGTGAAAGATGAAAGGACGTATAGCTGCCACGAAGACGGGCCAAAATATTCAAAGAGAACATGTTGAAACGAGCGGCCGCGGGTTGCGAAACGTAAATGTTGCTCGCATCTTGATCCCGTCCCTAAAGTATGGGTCACTAATAAAATAAATGGGACAACTAAACTGATGTTGGTCTGGACATAAATCAGAATGATTAATATACCAAAATGATGATTCGCTGGCCCACTGCGCTAGAGTGTGTCACCGTCCCCTGGTACGCTTAGATTCTACGCGGAGAGCTTTCGCTGCTTTGACGTCACTTTCGAAGCTATTTCCGTGCCTTACCCCAAGCATAGGATACCATTACCTGCGGCTAAATTTGGCTCTGTCTTGATCGTGGAAAAATCTCCCCACTTTCCTTCCCAGAATCCCGTGCCGGCAATTACCGATACCTGCAGGCTTACTGTCTCGAAACACTCTCAGCGTTCCTATGCAGTTCTCGGCAAGTGGACGCGTACTTGTCTACAAGCAGTCTCACGCATCCAAATCTCAGATGTTTCTATGACGCGCGCATTATCGGGACTTCGGCTGTTTTCGTCGAAAATACACAGGAGATCATGACTTCTAGCACAGGACGTGTTTATTTGCACACCCAGGTTAACTAATGGATAATAATTGTTTGTCAAAATACAACCTTCAAAATTTCTTCTGTTTGCGCTAAAAATAGTTTATTAAAAAAACATTACATGTCTTTGCCAAATACGATAACACACTACTATTTTTAAATATATCTGGGTCATTTCAATAAGAAAAGCATATAACATATACCTTCGCGGACAAATTTATAGTAGATTGCTTGTTTAACTTCTTTTGACTTGGAAATGCCGTTAATTTTATCTTGCACACTCATCGCTCTCGGTTCTCCACGGAAATTTTATTTTTAGCAAAAGCTCGTTTTGAAAGCGTGGAAATAATAACGTGAGTCAGTGAGCAGCCATTTCCCTCGCGTCTACCAATCCTACGCTCTCCCTCCGTGACTCAAAAGCATAACACATATAACCGATGGCTTTTCTAGATTTTCTCTGCTCGCTGATTCAGAACGCACAAACGCAGACGAATAGAAAATTTGGACGGGATTCATAATCCCCGGCTGGCCCGAGTCCAGCTCTGTTGCATTAATTGTCTTCTGATTGTTACTCATCATCAAAATGCAGACTCGGTGACATCCTTTACCAACTAGTCCCACCTGTGCGGTCCATAAATCTGCCCTGCATCCACGCATCGCGCTTGCTCTTCAACCTCCAGCCTCCCACGGCGAAGATCACGCGCGCGGAGACGAATTAAAATACTTACCGTCAGACTCGACGGTGCGAAAAAAACAACAACTCGGAGGCAAAAAGCTGATGAATAAACAGCCTCCCTGTATTTATTTGAGCAAAAAGCCAGTCATCTCAAACGTCAAAAATTTATTTCGGGAAATCATTTGTGGGTGAACACATGAGAAACAAAACATAATTCCACTTTATTGAACACAGCCATCATAAATCACAATAAACACATTGAGGTCATCGTTGCAGAACGGACGTCATCGTCGGAAATATAACGCCCAATTATGGCGTTACAAGCGTCTAGCCTTGATAGCCAGTGCATCTGTCCTCCATTCTAGTAACTCGTTCCTCTGCCCACATTCATTATCGAGCAGTCTGTTAAGCCCTGTTAAGTCCACAGCAGAGATGAGCTAACGGCAACTAGGTTAATTAAGGGGCGTGTATTAGCACAAGCAACGCGCGAATATGGCAATATGTGGTCTTGTTCTGGCTTCACACTGCCGGGGGATATGACTGCAAACGGATGTTATTCGAACTTGAACGCGATAGGAATAACGAAGCGTTTATTACGACATTAAAGTTTAGAAAATAAGGTACGCGATAAAAGTATAGTTGTTATTATCAAGCGATTTGTTAGTTTTTGTTATGGTGCGTTTATTTCGAGAAGATGGCCGGGTATTTACATTACGAAGGAAATCTTTTTGTCTCTCAACACGTCCCAAAGAAAACCTATTCCCACCAATCGCGAGAGAGACGAAAAAAGCAACACTTTGGAGTCGTAAATTTAGCATATCCGAACAAGATCGAGCATTTGGCTGCTGGCTCCCGCCAAGCCACCGAATCTCACCAAGTCACCCAGTGGCAGTCTCAACTGCCAGCTCAAGGATCACAGTTTCACCGTCGAATTCACACGACAACTAATTATACTGAACGAAACACGCACATTTGGAACATTGTATGATTGTCTTCTGCTTGAATCCACAGCTCTTCGCTTCGTTCTCTGCGTCGGTTTGTCCAGTAACGCACTTGGCTGTGTCAAACCTGAAAGATGCTGCATCAGTTCGTAATCAATCATGACAGCTACGTGTAAGAAAACGAATTGACGCCTCTTTCAAATTTCACACAGCCTTGTTGCGTGCATTTCGAGGATAAAGCGAAAATAAATTGACCGATAGAAATTTTGGCGCACTTCACTTTTCTTAATTTGAAATTCAAAAATAATTTCAGCCAAGAAAATTACATTGCAAATCTCATCTGGACACGTATCAAAAGTTCAATCGTTTCATATCAAACGGACTTGAAATTAAATCTCGATTTCGTTTCCCGACTCGTAAAGTGTGATTTATTACTTTTGGCAAACGCAAACGCGACATAAAACCTAAAAAAGCTAACAGAATTCAAAGTATACACGTCTTTAAGACAAATCCACAAACAGCACGAAACGCACCGACGATGAAACAAAAGCACCTTCATCACTATAACCGCGCGCCACCTGTTCACCTTCAGTCCGCGGCCGCACTTTGCAAACTGCTCAATCTCAACACAATGTCACTTGCCCCGCGACACCTCTGTGTGCCGACGCCGACGCCGACGCCGACGCCGTCGATCCCGCACTCGCGCACTCCTTCGCCTTTGCAGCATCACTGCTCAGTCCATATGCTCCGCGTATCTCTCAGCTCTCAGCTCTCAGCTCCCTGTCTCTGCGCGTGCTATACGAGGGGCGTATCCGAGATGACATCATCCCGTCTCCCTCTCTCCGTGGCTCTGCGTTGGTCGCGTCACCGAAAGATGCTCACACTTGGACTCGATCGCGGCGCGCTTTGCGAAAGACTCGCGCGTTTATTCTTAATCTTGTAATAACTTGCGTGATGCACATCTTGATGATATTTTGCAATTGCAATTAGAATTTCATTGTAGAGTCACGACATTCTTAAATAGTTTTGATTAGATATCAAGCTTCAATGTTTAAATTTAATGCTATCCGGACCTCAAACCAATTTGTGTTTACAAAATTTGACACAAAATTTTACATAGTAAAATTTTACATAATTTACCGTCGAATTCTCAAAGCAACAAAAAAAAATCTTGTGGTGTAACTCAAAGTTACCCAATATGTTTTTTTTTTCTATTGACATCTCGTATATAAACCACAACTGTTTCAAACCTACGATGTTAGATGTAGCTCTGTTCACAATGCGGTTCACCACACTCGAGAAGCTGGCAACCGAACACCTTACCTCAAGGTACTCAAGATCTCGTCTCGAGTAGAAAGATGATACCCGCCGGTACCCGTTGGTAACAAACTTGAAATTCCACAATAATTGAGCAACGGCGTCGTGTCTCGCAGAGCGTTGCTCCGCGCTCCGTGCGATTTCCGACCCTCCAGCCAGAATCTCTCTCTCGTCCGCAAGCACGATCTGTTAATTAGATGGACCTGTTTAACATATCATCTCAATTATCTGTAACTGGCGGACTGGGCGTTGGTCCAAAAGCAAGCACCTAAAGGTACCCTGTACACAAACTCGTTTTTAGTAATGGCCCTCAGATTTCCTGCTCATATTACCCTGTGCTGATGGGGGCTAATCATTGCGTACTGAAACCGAGCCGTTTGTCTGAAATTAGCTCAATTTGAAGGGTTTTATTTCCTCGGCTAATTATGCGCGGTGAAGTGAGGCGTTTGACATCTCCCGCGCGTCCTCTGCGCCCCACGTGTTCGATGTTAGTCGGTAATAGACAGGGCTATTTGCGTGCCGCGTCAAGGTTTCGCTTGGTCGAACTTCGGGCCCTGAACTTCCTCGCGTTGTCGCCGGTCCTTCGAACCCCCCCACGTCGGTGTCGGCGTCGGCGTCGGCGTCGGCGTCGGCGTCGGCGTCGGCGTCGGCGTCGCGAGCACGCTGCATCCTAAGCAGCCTAGACGGCCGCACGTGTTGCTCTTCGTCTCGAAAACGTCACTCCGTCGATCCGAATGCTTTTGCTGAAAACGTTCTTTTAAAATCTATTCAATTTGAAAGCAGTCGGCCACGCAGTATTTTCTCTCAGATGCCACTCATTTGCGGGATTTTATAAACACAAGGCGGTCCAGACCGCCGAGCAGGATACTTAACAAGGGACTGTCTAGGCTGCCTATCGGGGAAACAAGGGACTGTCTAGGCTGTCTAAGGGGGAAATAAGGGGCTGTCTAGGCTGCCTATCGAGGAAACAAGGGGCTGTCTAGGCTGTCTAAGGGGAAACAAGGGGCTGTCCAGGCAGCCTAGAGCTCACAGCTGCACGTAGTGATCATAGCAAGGATGGGGGTGGGGGCGTCATGACGAGCCACGACGCCCACGGGGAGAATCCGTTTGTTTGGGTTGTGTTTTGGTAACGTAAATATAGTCTCGGCGAAAGAGAAGGTTGCTGGCCGAGGGCCAGGTGCGATGACATTGGCGTATGTTTTATGACTCCGCGACATGCGCATCGGCCGCCCTTAATGCACATCAAAGTGAAATGAATTATAGCAGCCATATTAATCTAGAAAACCTCGCTCCCCTGGCCAAAGTGTGTGAATTTTATGTGCATGTTAATGATAATGATAAAACGCTGGTTTAGTGGTGTATTATGTTTGGTGGTGGATTTATTTTAAGGCGGTGGTGGTGGTGGCGGTGTATTCTTCTCTCTTAGGGCGAACAGGCGTTAGATACAGTACTTCCGTTACCGACCAGAAGGGGGGCGGGTCCGACAGCGTCACTCCTCAGGGCTTCCCAGGGGCGTCCAAGGGTGGCGTCGGGCTGCCGTCGGCGTCGGAGGGCGTCGGTGGCAGCCAGCCGGCTGAAGACGCAGGAGCCTTGCCGCAAGGCGACGAGACGCTGCCGTGGCGGCGTGGGCGGCGTCCTCAGGAGGCGGCGACGCCGTGGAGGAGGCCGTCGAGAGACCGATCCCTGGAGACCAGGCCGGTCGAACAAACCAAGCCGTGGACTCAGGAGGAGGTCAAGCTCAAGAAAGCACCTCGGGAAAGGAAGGAGGTGCCGAAAGAGCAGGTCGAAGAGGTCGCTTTGAAGCCTACGAAGCGTGAGAAGAAAGATATTCCTCGTGAGAAACTGGAAGAGGTCGATTTGAAACCGGTCAAGAAGCAGCCGAGAGAGCAGGCAGTGCCTGAGGGCTACAGCTTAAGACCGGTGCGACGAGGCTCGAGGGACGTTGCTGACGACGAAGACGACACATCCATTTATCGCACCACGGACGAGGATGATTCGAGCTTGCTTCAGCTGGACAGGCATTCGGAGGAGACCATACAAGCCCCATGGAGAAAGCCTAGGGAGAAAACAGATAAATCTGTAGAGAGTTTCTTAGAAGAAGATGACTCGTCTCTCCTGGATCTTGAGAAAACGGAAGAGGAGTCCGTTAAAGCCGTGCCGTGGGCCACTGATGCTGTTAAATTGAAGAAAGCAGTTCGAGAGAGAAAGGAAATACCAAAGGAGAAACTAGAGGAAGTTCAGCTGAAGCCGACCAAGCGCGAACAGCGAGTCATCCCCAAAGAAAGCATCGAATCTGTCGATTTGAAACCAGTCGTGAAAGAAGCTGACGTCGAATCTCTCTTGCGCACGACGGATGACGATGATTCTAGCTTCCTGAAAATCGACCAGTCCATCGAAGAGGATGCGAAGTCGAAGCAAGTGCCATGGACAAAAGAGGCTGTGAAATTAAGAAAAGCGTCCGTGGAGAGGAAAGAAGTCCAAAAGGAAAAACTAGAAGAAGTCTCTCTCAAGCCGACGAAACGAGACCGGAAAGAAATTCCCAAAGAAGGGATTGAACAAGTAGAGCTTAAACCGGTGAAGAAAGTTCAGCAGATTGAAGATATTGAACAAACATTGTTGCGAATGATGGACGAAGATGATTCGAATCTGCTGATTATTGATAAATCCGAGACTGTAGAGTCCCGGCTTCAGACTTCAGAGGAAGAAGACTCGTCGCTGCTTCAAATTGACAGGTCGCTGGAAGAAGACAAGCAGCGAGTGCCTCGCAAAGTGAGGCCTGTTGAGGTGGTCGAAGAGAAGACCGTTCCGTGGACACAAGAGAGTCTCAAGCTAAAACGAGCACCCAAGGAAAAGAAAGAAGTGCCAAGAGAAAAACTCGAAGAGATTTCACTGAAGCCAGTCAAACGCGAGAAGAAAGATTTGCCTAAAGAAGAAGTAGAGCACGTCGATCTGCAGCCTGTTCCTAAAGACGTTATTGAGACATCACAGAAAGAACTTTTCACTGAAGAAATTGAAAGTGTGCTTTCGATCACCGAAGAAGATGATAGTAACATTCTACGTCTAGATAAAACACTCAAAGAAAATGTGAAATCTCCCAAGAAAACAAGGTCCGTGGTTGAAAGCGTGTTGACGACCACCGACGAAGATGATAGCAATATTCTTCAGCTTGAAAGAACGCTCGAAGAGCAAGTGACTGCACCTAAAAAGCCAAAGCAAGCATTGACTGAACCGGAACCCAAGACTGTGCCGTGGACAGAACAGGTGGCATTGAAACGACCCATGAAAGATAAGAAAGTGGTAGAAAAAGACAAAATCGAGGAGGTTCAATTGAAGCCCTTCAAGAAACCAGCAAAGGAAGCGCCTGAACGGAAAGAGGAAGAACTAGTCGAAGAATTAAAACCAACAGAAACAGTTGAATCAGTTGTGTCCGAGGAAGACATCTCACTGTTGAGTGTTGTCGAGGGTGTTGAGCAAGAACAACAGGCAGGGCTTCCCTGGCGCAGGGGGCACGATAAACCGAAGAGGGTCATCCCTGAAGCAGCTCCAGAACCGGAGAAAATCACGCTCAAGCCAGCGAGGAAAACACGACCTCAAGAAGAAGTTACAGAGAAAGAAGTCGTTTCTCTGAAGCCAGTTAAGAAAACTCCTAAACTGCAAACTGATGAGACCGATGCAGTAGCGTTGAAGCCTTCTAAGAAACCTACTACAGATATTGTGGAAGATGAGGCAATAAAACTGAAACCGGTTCCAAAAGAAGCCATTGAACAGCCAAAGGATGAACCCGCTCCCGAGCAGACCCAACTGCCATGGCGCAGAGGTAAGAAGCCTACACCTGCTGAGGAACCGAAAATTGAACCTTTCGAGCCGCAACCAGTTGAACTGCCCGAGGAAAGCCTCGAACCGCAGCCTGCTCAGCTTCCATGGCGTCGAGGAAAGAAGCCAGAACCGGAGGCCGAGCCCGAGCAACCCTCGTGGAAACCTGGCAAAGGAAAGATACCACAAGAAGTTGAGGAGAAGGAAGAAGTAGTGCTTAAGCCCTGGAAGAGAGGGAAGCCTAAATCTCCTGAAAAAGACGAGATCAAGTTAAAACCAATTAAGAAAGATAGGCCTGATGATGAGAAGGAGGAGATTAAACTCAAACCTTTCAAACGGGGAAAGAGGGATGAACCAGAAGAACGAGAGGAAGTGACATTAAAGCCCTTCAAACGAACTCCTTTCCCAGACGATGATAATGAACAGATCAAACTAAAGCCTATCAAGAGAGAAAAGTCACCCGAACTGAAGGAAGAGATTGTATTGAAGCCAGTCAGGAAGGAAAAGAAAGAAGAGCCTAGGGATATAACCGAGACGATCGATCTTAAACCCGTTAAGAAGTCACCAAAGCCTAGCAAGGAGCAACCCACCGAAATAGAGAGGCCCCTAGAGCCAACGCAAATCCCTGAAGAACTGGAAGCAGTCGAGCCAATTGCTGAAGAAAAGTCTGAAGTGTCTTGGCGGAAGAAAAAGCGTCCGGCTAAACCATCGCCGGAAGTTGTTGAAGATCAACCAATAGCTCCCGAGGAAATAGTCCCCGAGCCGGTTCAGATACCTGACGAGCAACAGCCGGAAGCTGTCGAGCAAGAGAAAACAAGCGTATCTTGGCGTAAGAAGAAGACGCAGGTGCCGAAGCCCGAACATAAGCCCGAGGAAAAGATCGAGGTGAAATTAAAGCCAGTGAAGAGAGGGGAAGTGCAGCTTGAAGAAGAGCGTGAAGTTGTCACCCTGAAGCCAGTCGTGAAGGAAACAAAAGAAGATATCGTTTCCGCACCTGAGAAAGTCGTCGAAGACATAAAACCGTTGGAAGATTTACCAGATCAGAAGACTGAAGTCTCTTGGCGAAAGAAAAAGACAAAGGCACCAAAACCAGAGCCCGACGAAATTGTCGAAGATAAGGAAGTAGAGCGAGTGCCAGTTGTGCTTGAAGAAGAAAAACCCTTGGAAATAGTTGAAGATAAAGCGCAGGTGCCTTGGCGTAGGGGGAAGAAGCCAGAACCCGAGGAGGAGCCTGAAAAGCCTACATGGAAGCCGGGCAAAGGTAAAATACCGACGCAAGAGGAGGAAAAGGAGGAGGTGGTTCTGAAACCGTTCAAGCGTGGTAAGCTTCAATCACCAGAGAAAGATGAGATAAAATTAAAACCAATTAGGAGAGAAAAACCTGAAGAAAAGACTGAGGAGATACAACTTAAGCCATTTAAACGTGGTCCTAAAGAAGAACCGGAGAAAAAAGAGGAGGTCGATCTCAAACCATTCAAGCGTGGCAAGCCACAGTCGCCAGAGAAAGACGAGTACAAACTTAAGCCACACAAGAGGGAAAAGGAAGAAGAAGATAAAGAAGAAATAAAACTAAAGCCATTTAAACGTGGTCCAAGGGAAGAACCAGAAAAAACGGAAGAACTGACTTTGAGACCAGTAAAGAGAGATACTATTCCTGCAGACACCAAGGAACAAGTGCAACTAAGGCCTTTCAAAAAGGTCGTCTCTGAACCGGTTCTTGAACCAGTTCTTGAACCAGTTCAGATCCCAGACGAACCCAAACCTGAGGAAACAATCGCCGAAGAAAAGTCTGAAGCTTCTTGGCGTAAAAAGAAACCAAAGACAGTGAAGGTTGAGAAGGTGGAGGTTGAAATTGTGCCTGAATCGGTTCTTGAACCAGTTCTTGAACCAGTTCAGATCCCAGACGAGCCCAAACCTGAGGAACCAATTGTTGAAGAAAAGTCTGAAGCTTCTTGGCGTAAAAAGAAACCAAAGACAGTGAAGGTTGAGAAGGTGGAGGTTGAAATTGTGCCTGAACCGGTTCTTGAACCAGTTCAGATCCCAGACGAACCCAAACCTGAGGAACCAATTGTTGAAGAAAAGTCTGAAGCTTCTTGGCGTAAAAAGAAACCAAAGACAGTGAAGGTTGAGAAGGTGGAGGTTGAAATTGTGCCTGAACCGGTTCTTGAACCAGTTCTTGAACCAGTTCAGATCCCAGACGAGCCCAAACCTGAGGAACCAATTGTTGAAGAAAAGTCTGAAGTTTCTTGGCGTAAAAAGAAACCAAAGCCAGAGAAGGTTGAGAAGGTGGAGGTTGAAATTGTGCCTGAACCGGTTCTTGAACCAGTTCAGATCCCAGACGAACCCAAACCTGAGGAACCAATTGTTGAAGAAAAGTCTGAAGCTTCTTGGCGTAAAAAGAAACCAAAGACAGTGAAGGTTGAGAAGGTGGAGGTTGAAATTGTGCCTGAACCGGTTCTTGAACCAGTTCTTGAACCAGTTCAGATCCCAGACGAGCCCAAACCTGAGGAACCAATTGTTGAAGAAAAGTCTGAAGTTTCTTGGCGTAAAAAGAAACCAAAGCCAGAGAAGGTTGAGAAGGTGGAGGTTGAAATTGTGCCTGAACCGGTTCTTGAACCAGTTCAGATCCCAGACGAACCCAAACCTGAGGAACCAATTGTTGAAGAAAAGTCTGAAGCTTCTTGGCGTAAAAAGAAACCAAAGACAGTGAAGGTTGAGAAGGTGGAGGTTGAAATTGTGCCTGAACCGGTTCTTGAACCAGTTCTTGAACCAGTTCAGATCCCAGACGAGCCCATACCTGAGGAACCAATTGTTGAAGAAAAGTCTGAAGTTTCTTGGCGTAAAAAGAAACCAAAGACAGTGAAGGTTGAGAAGGTGGAGGTTGAAATTGTGCCTGAACCGGTTCTTGAACCAGTTCTTGAACCAGTTCAGATCCCAGACGAGCCCAAACCTGAGGAACCAATTGTTGAAGAAAAATCTGAAGTTTCTTGGCGTAAAAAGAAACCAAAGACAGTGAAGGTTGAGAAGGTGGTGGTTGAAATTGTGCCTGAACCGGTTCTTGAACCAGTTCAGATCCCAGACGAACCCAAACCTGAGGAAACAATTGTTGAAGAAACGTCTGAAGTTTCTTGGCGTCAAAAGAAAGCAAAGACAGTGAAGGTTGAGAAGGTTGAGGTTGAGAAGGTGGAGGTGGAAATTGTGCCCGAACCGGTTCTTGAACCAGTTCTTGAACCAGTTCAGATCCCAGACGAGCCCAAACCTGAGGAACCAATCGCAGAAGAAAAGTCTGAAGTACTTTTGCGCAAGAAGAAGCCAAAGACCGTCAAATTTGAGAAGGTCGACATTGAAATTGTTCCTGAACCAGTTCCTGAGCCCGTTCTCATCCCTGATGAACCCAAGCCTGAAGAAACAATTGTAGAGGATAAATCTGCCGTTTCATGGCGGAAAAAGAAGCCGAAACCAGCTGTTAAAGTCGAGGAAGAAATTATCCCCGAAAAGTTTGTTGAAACGGTTCAAATTCCGGACGAGCCTAAGCCGGAAGATAAGCCAGAGGTGCCAGCCTCCAAACCGGTTCAGCTTCCCGATGCCTCCGAGGAGTCAGTTCCCGATGAAAAAACCGAAATTTCATGGCGCAAGAAACTGAAGACAAAGCGCGTGACGATTCCTCGCACACCCCTGGAGCCTCTCGAGGAACCCGAGGAGGAAAGTTGGCCAAAGAAACGGCAACACAAAGTGAAGAAGCACAGGCTCGTGCCAACGCAGATTGGCTCCACCGAAGATGAAGACGAACTCGTCGAGGAATTGAAATCGGAGGCGCAAATGATCATACTTCAGCAGAAAGAAAAACAAATTGTCAAATCAGAGAAATCTGTGGAAGAAGACGAGGAGGAAGAGATCGATCAAGTTTGGCACCAAGAGATGAGAGTCGACACGATCTCGAAGAAGAAGGTGACCAACCAACTGCGAGTGCAGCACTCCCCTGAAGACACGCCGCTGCAGTCTCTCGAGATCGTCACCGCGAAGCGTGTCACCGAAGGCATGCTCAAGCTGCCCGAAGAGGACGTCGTTGAGGAGGAGGAGGTGCGCGAAGACCGACGCACCGTGCGCAAATCGCTCGTGCAGAAGTCGGCCGTCGAGATGTCCACCTCGACCAAGAACATGCCTCCGAAGTTCATCCAGCGTCTCGAGCCCGTGATCGCCGAGCTGGACAAGCCGGCGACGTTCACGTGCAAGATCGAAGGCACGCCGACGCCCGAGGTAACCTGGTACCGCAACGAACAAGTCGTCATGGCGAGCGAGCGTCACGTGGCCACGACCTACGAGAAGACGGCGAGTTTGCAGATCGTCGCGACGCGGCTTGAGGATGCTGGCATGTTTTCATGTAGGGCTACGAATCTAGCCGGTGTAGCGACGTCCACCGCGAACCTGCTGGTGTTGGGTACGTGGTGCTGTGTGATCTGCATCTGCACGTACCGATGCATGTTTGCGCCTAGGTTGACTAGGATGACGGCTTGTGGTCATAAAACTGTTTGGAATGCGGCCAAGCAACATCCATCGTTGAAAGTAACGTTTCACGCGGAAATTGTAATATAATTTAATTACCGCATGATTTATGAGGTTTGCTGCTTAGTTAATATTTTGCTTGTGCGAGGGTTTACGTTTGTTTGTTTTCCGTAGAAAATTTGTGTTATAGACCTTGGCTATAAAGCAAGCAACAAAGGTTTATAAAACCGATGGAAGTAGATCTAAATAGCTCTGGCGTGTATGTTGGGTCATTTGGCTTCCTTGCTCGTAATAATGACCCTCAACGGGGCTCAATGCCAATAACGAGAGCTCAGTTGTCTCCTAGCTTCGCTTTGCACAGCACACCCTTCCGTAGCTCCCGTCCTGAATCCCATCCTAAGCAATGTAGCGCACCCATAACTAATTACCCAAAACCACAATTAATCAGAGCGATGGGCTCGAGAGATAGTAAGTGTCTTGTGAAGATTGCATTGTATTTGTTCAACTGACCACTTAACTGTGTGTTTCTCACGTTTTTCGCTTTGTGATACATGATAACATAAATCCGAGTGTCCAATTCGTGAATATTTGAATGATTAATTATCAATAACATACATTAATCGAGACAGTCTGTAAAATGTGTCTACAATCGATGCCAAGAGTCAGGCTAAATTGGCTCTTAACCAATTAGTTTTGTGGAGCTCCATTTAAACGTTTGATTCCCTGCTAACTTTAAACATGAGCACTAACACCTGTTTCACACGATTGTTAATTTTTGTTCCATCTAAATTTAACCGGTCGTGTTTTCTTCGAATTTCAGAAAAGGAGGAAACAGGTGTTGCCCCTCATTTTATCCAGCCGCTGAAACCATTGATCGCCCACGAACACGAGCCAGCCGTCCTGCAATGCGCCGTCGCCGGTCAACCTACCCCAACCGTCAAGTGGTTCCGCCGAGACAAGGAAATCCTGCCCGATCGACGCAACTCCATCACCTTCGTACCAGAAACAGGGCTGGCCACGCTCACCATCCTCGAGCCACTCGACGAAGACCAGACCATCTACAGTGTGAAGGCGTTCAACAACTTCGGCCGCGCAGAATGCCGCGCCAATTTGATCGTCAGCGAAGCTGTCAAAGTTCACAAGCCACTTGTCCTCCGCGCGCCGCAGATAACGCAGCCTCTGCGAGCGATGGTCGTCCCTACCGGCAACCCCATGACGCTGGAGGCGAGGTTTGACGGCGCCCCTACGCCGGAAGTGAAATGGTATCGAAACGGCAAAGAGATATTGCCGAAGAGCAATGTCGAAGTCACCACCGAAGAAAACAAGACCACGCTGCACATTCCTGAAGCTGTCAAGGAAGACGGAGGAAAGTACGAGATCCGCGCGATGAATCCCGTGGGAGAAGCAAGGAGCTCTGGATCTGTGGCTGTGAAAGGTAAGTTAAATTAAACCGCCCTGCACGGTGTTTGTTTCTCTGGCCACCGCGACACTTGACAGATACTGATAATGACAATTTCCTTGCAGTACTTGAACCGGAAATGGCTGAAGTAGTTCCTCCGCGCTTCATCGAGCCGATCCGGCCGCAGATAGTGGCCGAGGGCGAAGTTGTGATAATGGAAACCAGCGTCGAATCGCATCCGACTTGTTCCTTCCAGTGGTTCCAGCATTCGGTGCCGATCAAGGTGAAACATTGTCGAAATCATGACCACACATTGCATCTAATCGCTTCACCCACAGACCACTCTGGTATAACCGTCAGCGAACGATTTCTTGCAGTCTTCACCGGAGCTGCGCGTGGTGACCACCGACAACCACTCCGTGCTCCTCGTGAGAGAGATCTTGCCCGAGCACGCCGGCATCTACACGTGCCGCGCAGAGAACGTGGGTGGTTCGGTCACATGCACGGCCACCCTCAACGTCGTCCCCGAGACAGAGTGGGAAGAGACCGTCGAGCTGGCGTCGCCGACGTTCGTCAAGAAAATGGCACATCAGCGTGTCATGGACGGCGAGAAAATGGAATTCTCGTGTCAGGCACGTGGGCTTTCTAACAGTGCTTTGTTTATGTTTTGCAGTGTTACTTTAGCGGCGGTGGCGTAATGTGTTTTCTTTCATCAGGTGGTGGGAAAGCCGACGCCGAAGGTGAGTTGGTTCCACAAGAAGGAACCGGTCCAGGAAGCCAAGGACGTGATCTTCTACCAAGACACGGAGGGCGTGTGCAGACTTGCAATCAGCGAGGTGTTCCCCGAAGACGCGGGTGAATACACGTGTCAAGCTGTCAACAAGGTCGGCGAGGCTGTTTGCGCTGCCTCCTTGGTCGTCGAAGGTAAACAGTTTGTTGTTGAATTTATTTTTAGGCAAAAGTGCAGTGTGTTCAATGTACATCTTGTATGGTTCGCGCAATGTTATGCAAGTGTCTGTTTTGTTCTTCTGCAGCTTACGAATATGTGCCCGACTCGGAAATAGCGTCTGTCACGATCGGAACGTCACTGGTTACTGGCCAGAGTGGCTCCGATGAAGACCTATTGGCAGAAAAGGTAACATACTGGAAGTCTATTCATGATACAGACTATGGATGACCGAGTTCTAGGAACGCAATCAGACGGGGGATCGTCAAGTGGAGAGACAGTCTGTGTGCCATGGGTGGACTACACGCAAACCCTGTGTTACAATTATTACCTGTGATTTTATGTCTGTTGTGGGGATTGCTAGAGACGGATTGTTATCGTGTGTGTGGAAATCATCTGTAGTTGAAATTGTGTTTAATAAAAATGTGTATTAAAGCATTCAAATCCCAATGAATTTCAAGTAGTTATGAGAAAATCAAAGCAATTGACTGAAATCATGACGTCTGTTCAATTGCTTTATTTTTAACAACTTAACTCAAACACATAAATAAAATAATTGGTATCTGACTGCTTTGGTCACATTTTAAATAATTAACCAAGTAGCAATCGAAGCAAATTACCTCAGTTAGTGTTATTTTCCACACAGGACAATTAATTAAGTTAAAACAAAGACAACAGATATAATCTTTACTCTTCATATTTGAATTTTCATAGTAGATTTTGTTGTTTAATAATATTTTAAACAATTCGAGCAGTTGCGACCCAGTTTAAATTGTTTAATTTTAGATGCTTCTCTACTATTTGAAGCTTACTGTCGCATTGGTTCTCAGGAATGGGAAACAATCGAGGAGAAACCGGAAGTAGAACTGAAACAAGAGGAGATCGGAAACGCCCCCCACTTCGTGACCAAACTACCGACACACATTCCCACAAGGGATGGCGAACTTACGAGGTAACATACCCACACGTCTGCTGCAAATAACCACCAAATCTCACAGCCCCGAACTCTGCTAACGCTGCCCTTGCATCTGTCCAGGCTGGAGGTGAAAGTGGAGGGATCGCCCAAGCCCACCGTGCGCTGGTACAAGCAAGGAGTGCCCATCGAGCCGTCCAGGGACTTCCAGGTGGAGGACTTCGAGGATGGCACGTCCGTGTTGACCATCACCGAGGTCTTCCCCGACGACACGGGAGAAATATTGGTCGAAGCGCAGAACGAATACGGCGTGGACCAAACGGTCTGCAGCCTTGACGTCGAGGGTAAGTTTAAGACACACATCTTGGTCGTCGGCTTGCTTGTGTTTCATCTTTACTATTGAACATGCTCGAGACACCTTCCAGAAGCCAATTATTCAATGTTTTAAACATTTGTTTTTTGGTAATGGCATACATCAGGTTGAGTCTCTCATTCAAATTGTTTACACGGTTTAATATTTTTATTGACGAAATGCTTTTTCTTAACTTTTTTGCTTTTTTTGATTTGATGATGACGTTTATTACATTTTTAAATTTTTACTAGATATTATATAATCAAGTTTTCATTGATTTCGATTGTTTTGTTCTGCTTCTCTTTGATCGTTATTGCTTTCTTTTCCAGTCAACGTAATCGAGATTATCTTCTATGGTGTTGGGTCATTCTTCATTGCTATTGTATGTTGCTTCTGCAGCTTCCTTGTCATTCCTTGATCTCCCAACCCTTCTCTCTATCTCTCTATCTCTCTCTCTCTTGTCACAAAACCTATACATGACAAAAATCCACACTCACGCAATGTCATCACCACGCTATATTACAGCTTACAGACATGCCACCAGTTACCACGATACCGTGGCCTGCGGTACATTCACAGAACTTACAAGGGCCACCACATAATAATCATCATTGGCACATCATATTTTACTTGTGCATGATTGATTTTATCATTTTTAATAACAAATCTTGTTGGAGTTTCTATATGGGATTTTGTCATATATTACGAAATCCGTGCAACAAAAGTAATTATTTTTTTATTTGTTGCAATAGAATATTAGCGAATCTTTTGTCTGCAATTTCCTAATATTTGATAAAAACACCTCTTATAATGTGTACAGTTTATTTTCATTTAAGCTTCATTGCTTATTTTAATGCGAAATCTCTTAAAGATCTCATTTAAAATCCCTATGTTTTCTGCTTCTTATCCCTTTTCATTATGTAAAAACAAGCTTCAATACAAAGTTCTAATCGCATTCTGCACCCCCTAGGTATCGTCGGCACCAAAGATTACCGCAAGCCCGAGTGGGTGACCCACATGGAGGAGCTGCAAGAAGCGCTGCGAGGTAATGACGCGTGTACACTCACCGTCAGGTCCAGATCCCGTTCTTCTTGCATGCCGCATGGCAGTGACCTCTCCCTGGACAGTCTCGAGGGTCGCCGCCAGAGGCCGCAGCCCGCGCACTCCGTCGACCCCTCGCCGGCCAGCATGTCGCCAGGGGAGGACTCCGTGTTCGTGTCCACCGCAAGTAGTCTGTGTTCGGAGGACGTCCGCGCCGTCCGACCTAACGCTTCTGTCCTTGTGCCGTTCCATTTGTCACCGCAAAAGTCCACAACACACACTAACCTCGCCACACTCGCCGGCGACGAGTCCGACAAGCTCGACCGACCACTGAACGTCATGCAAGATTACATCAAGTCGCATCCGATCTCGATATCGGCCGTCATCGACGCACTGGAAGGAAACGTAGCGCCGGACGCTGGAGAACAGTTAAGAGAACGGCGAGAAAAGGCCGAAGAAATGATTGTGTTCGTCGACCACCCGAAACTGGATGCCCACCTGCCGTTCTACCTCCTATCCCCGATCAGAGAGAGCAGTGAACACTCCACGGCAAGCAGCAGCTCGAGGAAGTCTGCGAAACCAGAGTCGACGCTGCGACTGCTGTCAGCTTCCTGCGAGGCGCTGGGCACGTTCGACGACTCGATGAGTTCGGAGACCCAAACCAAGTACCAAACGTTCCCGCGCTCCAAGATCCCCGTGCTGTCGCCGATGCGCAACAACGCTTGCTACGACGTGCCCGAGGACCCGTCCATGTACCCGCTCGAGCCGAGGGAGCTGGATCCAGAGAGCTATCAACAGCTGCACAATGCAGACAGTCAGGAGGAGCTTCAGGAGTTCCTGTTGCTTGAGAGTCAGTGTATGACCACGGATAGCCGGAGAGGAATCGCATCCGCGTTTGTCGCTACGGATGACGAGGAAGAATCAGGTAACACAAGATACCAGCCAGCTGGACTCCGTCAATCTTCTTTCAATTAAACTCTCTCTCTCTCTCTCATTTATGCCGGAAAATCGCATAAATGTTCACTCTAATTTTAATTCGCATTTCGCAAAGAAGCACATCATTCATATATCAACATTGGGGCCTTACCACCACACGAAAATAATTCAAAACAAATGGGCGCTTCTAATCAACACAATTGCTCGTTTACTCGTGGTTTCACGAACTTGGTGTTCAAACTGTCATGCACCCTGACTCACGAGGACATTTGTAACACTTTTTGTGCCGTTTGTTGTGTTTCTGGTGCACCACCGCAACACCTAATCCACTGTGTGTTCTGTCGCCTTGCCCATGTAATCGCATGTTTGGTGTTTCATGTCGTTTGCTTAGACCAGTGACGGAGCACAAACAATACCAAACAATATTTCTACTCGATGTCAAGGTGCGTATTACTTTTTTCTCCTAGTTTATATTTAAAATGTGACATAATTGAGTTTCTGCCATGAATAGAGTCGTATGATAGTGATTTCATTTGATGTGATTGTAATCTTATTCCATATTTTCACAGCGACTCAGTGTGTGCCGACATTCACCATTGAAATCAAGGACTATCGAGCCAAGGAAACGGAACCAGTTACTTTCGAATGCCAATATCAAGGCATGCCAGTTCCCGGTATGTCTCAACGTGCCTATATCTCATCAAACGTGATTCATGTTTGATAAAGCATTGTTGCAATCTTATCATTTGCTCTAATTCTTTCAGATATTGTTTGGTATCGCAATGACAAACTAATTTCTAACACGAAGAATGTCAAAATCAACACGAAGAACATGAAGTCGTCTTGCAGCATCCTTTCGGTGACCCCCGAAGATCAGGGGACGTACGTCTGCAAGGCGATGAGCCAGATCGGAGAGGAGACGACCAGAGCCAAACTTTACGTCCAAGGTGCGTGCCTCAAAAAGCCTCAGCTGCAATCACTGCAATAGTATTTGAAAATCACAGAATAATATCCATTTCAGCTGCTGATCTAGTCACTGTTTTCTTTCGGCTAATACATTTCATTTGCAGAGCTTCCCCGGGAAAAGAAGAAGGAAGTCGAATTGCAAAAGGCGAAAGAGGAAGAGGAGAAAGTCAAAATGGAGAAAATACAGTTGGAAAAGAAACGTTTGGAAAAGCGTCAGAAAAAGGGAACCGTCACGTTCGAAACAGAAACAAAGTAAGGGCTAAACATTATTTTTGAATTAGTCACACTTTCTTCATATTATTCTATGATTAATTGGTTTAATCTGGTGCAAGCTTACACCAGTAGGCCAATGGTTGGTGTGCGGACGCACATTTTTCCTGCTTAGATAACTCACTTTTGTGTTCTATGTTTCACGCAAATGTAGTAGTTTCATATCATAATTTATCAGTTTCAGTTGCTGGTAGTTAACATAATGCTGTTGTTGAATTGTGAACAGATCTTGAATGCCCTTTTAATCGCCAGTATTTGAATCACACAGTGCTGTTAGTGTTCTGATCTGCTGATGAACATGTTTTATCTCCCCGCCAGAGAGACGGCCGGCGTGAGCGTGACCCAGGTGATGGAGTCGACGTCGACCATCGTGGAGAGCACGCAGAGTGTCAAGGCCGAGCAGGTGCTCTCCGTGGCCGAGTCCGTGCAGACCTCTGCCGTCGCCTCCTGCAAGAAGATCGACGACAAGACGGAAGCCGTCGTTGAGATCGAGGAGAAGGCAGTCAAGACGGCGCCCATCCAGGAGTCCGTAACCGTGTCGGAGATCCAGCCGGAAGACGTGGTCAAGGAACTGCCCGACAAGAAGCCGAAGACGCGACGCGCCAAGCCGGAGAAGAAGGTGGCTGTCAGCGAGACCGCCACCGTCACCGAGGTGAAGACGTCGCTGGCCGAAGAGATCATGATTCACGAGGAGGTAGGCCACCTGCTTTCTTGCAACCCCGTCGTCTGCTCCGACCTTCCAAGCAATCAGATATTTAATTGTTGTTACATCATTACATTCATAGCATTTTCTGATTTTGGGAATGGTTAAGATTTATCAATAAACTCTTTCTGATGCTCACCGCCCAATTTTGAGTAGGTCAAACACTCGACAGTCAAATCTCTTTACTACCCTAGATGAATTTCCCGACTCGCTGAAGAATAACCAATAAAAGCACCCTACAAAATAATTTCACCCTTGTAATTTCTGTGCCTTTTGAATGAGTTCAAAACATTCAATTTTCAGCCATCAACCTGGTCGAGGGTTTCACTCTTTGGACCCCGCTCAGCGATGAGCAGAGGGCTTTACCCCACAATAAACATTTAAGGGTCGATTCTAAAATAATTCTCCCTCTGTAGTTTTAGCTGTTACCGTGATATTTGACTGAGCGCTGACTTTAATCCAGGGTTGAAAGTTTTTAATAGACCCTTGAGCCGGTTTACAATCTCCGAACAAGTTATGCACTTAACCCTGAGTTGTTTGCAGGAAGTTCAGAGATTTATTTTCGTTTGGAAATTTAATATCGGTCCTTAGAGAAAGATGTCCCAACCCCTAAACTACCACTGACCTCCCCGGCATCCCATACACCCGTCCACGAGCATCCCACACACCCATGCACGAGCATCGCACACACCCGTGCACGAGCTAACCTGCCGCCGTGCCCGCCAGGTGCGCATGGCCACCGAGGTCGAGGAACTCATGCAGACGATATCGGCGCGCGAGTTCGGCGCCGGCGAGTCGCCGCTACGCGAGCTGGCCAAGATCGGCTTCCTGGTGCGCCACGGCGTGTCGGTCAACGAGATCACCGCCCTCTACCAGGCGGACCTGTTCCCGGCGCTGCGCACGCCGCAGGCGCAGTCAGCGCTGGTGCAGGTGGTCGAGCGCCGCGGCTACGGCACGCTCGTCTCGCAGGTAGGCGCTGGCTCGTGGCCAGCTCGCACCGGAGGGTGGCTCGCACCGGAGGATGGCTCGCACCGAAGGGTGGCTCGCACAGGAGGGTGGGTGGGTCTGGGAACGTGGGGATGTTATCGCGTAAAAACTGTGATTCGTCGAGCCTTGAAAAGTTGTTTTTTTTCGGTTTTGGATTTTGAATTCTTCGTATGGGCGTTAATGCAATGTGCATTTAAATAGTTGTCTTCCAGCGAGAAAGAAAACAGAAGCAATTGATAAGTTGCCACCATGGAGGATAGCTTTTATTTGAAGGTTAATCACCAACTGGAAATTGTAATTTGGCCTTTAGCTTTAATTTCTGCCAATGTTAAGCAATCGATATTGTCTGCTCCTATTAAACTTAGACACATTTTTTTACTGTATCATTTCATAATTTGTCTACCCTCTATTTTTATAAGTTTGAAAAGTACAAACATTTTCAGGTGGAACAAAAAAACGGTAACTCGGGACTTGCCTTTTGCAAGTCCCTAAACGCAGCCCGCAATACAAACCTGGCACTTCCTCTAGACCATTCTTTTGTGCAAATAAAACTACTCCTGATCTAAAAACTACCCCCTAAAATTTTCTCTATCTGCAAGCCAACAACGCGAGTTAAATTTTTACTTCCCTTTAAAGTTAAAATGTAATTTGTGCGTTTAACCCCCAAATGCAGCCCGCAGAGCAAACTTGGCTCCTCCACTTAATATATTTCTTATCGAAAAGTAAAAACAATAATTCCAGAGCTGAAGCTATTTTAAAAGATCAAAAATAAAATAAAAAACAGAACTTTACCTCTAGATCCGAGGTGATTATAAATAAAAGCCAAGCATGACATCCGGGCTGCTAAGTCTGCCCGTGGCATTCCACTAATCTGCGCCGTATTTCCGCGGCTCGCTTCTCCCAGATCCTGACCGAGGAGTCGACGATGGACGAGACCGTGTTTGCGGCGACCGTCGGCTTCCGAGCGTTCATGCGCATGGTGGAACTCAACTACGCGACCGTCGAGGAAGTCATCACGCACTTCTCTCCCGACGACTTCAGCCCGACAGCTTGGGAGGCCACCGAAGTATCACAGGTTCGACTTCCGTTCCTTATCGCTGCGTTAAGTTGTTTACTTCGCATTCTGAGTTTCTAAGACCAGTTTTTCAGCTTGGGAGGCAATCGAAGTATCACAAGTTCGAAACTCGTTCCTTATCTGAGTTATTCTGAATATCTGAGTTTAACTGAGAATTCTGAGTTTCTCAGACCAGTGCTGCATGAAGTGTCTATTTGGAAATATGCCTCTCTTTAGCTATTTAGCTATGTTACACAATTGATGATTTTTATATATGAGTATTGAGTATTGAGGGTCCTTGAGAACAATCTATAGATCTAGCTCTATTATGTTTTTGTTATTTGTTTTTACTAATCTGTATGCAATCTTAATCTTCCATAGTTTTATAGGTACTCTGACTTAAATCAAAAATGGGATATTTTAAAATCTTAATCTACAAAATAAAACATGCATTTTATTGGAAAGGAAAATGTTTGGTTAAATAGGGCTCATGTCAAAAAATGTACTGTAATTCTGCGAATCAACTCATGGGAAACCAGGAAATCTATATTTGACCTCAACTTTGACTGAACACAAAATCTTGATTTTTTTGGGGAAAAATGAATATATTGTACCTAAGACAAACGGTGTTTCCTCAACGGTGTCTATGTTGAAGGTGGTGACCAAATCAGCTACAGAGAGAGTCGACGTTGCAGAACATACGGAAGTGCATCATGGTAAGCTCGTTAAACCTATGTGTTAGCACGGATTTTATGTGTGACAACATTTTTTGCATGTTTCTAGTTTATTCTTTTGATCCACTGTTATTTTTCTAGTTTTAACAATGTAGATGTCAGTAGTTTGATATATATTTTTTCCCATGTCGTAGTTATTGTGCATGGTTTGTGTTTGCCTCTTATTGCAGCATCCCCAAGACAGACTCCTCCACCCAACAGAGTCTCCCCTTTTAATCGACCGGACTGGCTCCCCGATGAGAAATCGATCCAGGCCGAACACATGGCATTGGCAGTAGTATGTGTTCTCATTATTAACATTGTTGCCTGGTTGATTGGCATCGTCTTCTCATTCCAAGCAGAAGATTTGTGATTTATTGAGTGTGTTTGTTTGTTTGTATTTGAGCATGAACTAATGTATACTTCTGTTGGCAAGATGTGATATTAAGGTATTGGGTGTTGAGTAGACAACAATCTTATTCCTTATATACATAGTTTATTGTTTATTAATAGTAGATTATATGTTTTGTTGTACTCTCATTAAAAACTATTATTTTCACATTACTACCTTTCATTTTTGTCTGTTATCCTTTCCCTGTTGCGTGCTGGGTTTTCATGTGCTTGTCATTTCTGGTCATTAATGCCAACTTGACGCTCTTCTTTTCCTTGCAGAGAAGAGAAAGTCTACAAAGAAAACTAGAGTTGTTAAATCAAGCGTCGAGGCGGAAACACAAGGTAGGATGGAAATTGATTAATTCTTCTTGTTTTCACTGCAAAATTCGTATTATTGTTCACTTCCGTCCCTCAATTGATCAAAAGAATTGATCAAAATTTGATCAAAAGCAAACGAAATCACTTGCTGTAGTTACTTCTGTTAGAATTTCTACAAATATTAACTTCTAGAACCCAATTTAGCCTTGTAAACTGAAGTTGTATAGTAATGTCTTCAGAATTCAGGTGACCATACTTATAGTTATTTATTATTTTATAATCTTGTCGTATTACCCACTTGAAATGAATTGAAAGTATATTGTAGAACTTTTGTACCCATGTCTAGTATTTTTTAGAAAACTGGTAGAATTTAGACCGTAGCGTTGAAATGATTACGTTGTAATAATGTGCTGCCCCTCCATAACAGGAAGTAACATGAGTAGAATAGACTCACTTGTTGCCTGAAAATAACTAACAGTTGGAAAATATCATTTCATAATCAATTTGTTATGTCACATTATATTATTTAATGCCGCTACTTGCACATGCACTTCTATATTTTTCTTTCAGTTGCTACCATTAATTTTCTCTAGTTTAGAGCTGCCATTTATTATTTCATCTAGATGTGATAATGATGTCTAGATCATAATGCAAATGATTGTCCGTATGAACTTCTGGTTTGACCTGAGCTCGAGACACAAATTCATACACGCGCTTTTCAATGTAACAACTACACACATCTTGCTATAGCTTTTCTGTTTGTGATTATTCATTCACTACTTTGCTTTCGTGTTTTAATCTCGCAAGCTGCAATAATTTTACTTCAAGCGCTTACACTCTAACTGAGGTGAGTTTTATTTTGGTCTGGGTTACTTTGCTTTCTGTTCACTGGACATTTATGTGATGCCTCCTCAATCCATTCCTTCTAGCTAGATTCACATTCCCTTTTTTTCTTCACATAAATTTTCCTTGCTCCAAGTGATTTTTATTTTCAAATGTGCAATTCTGTAAGACACATTTTGTAACATTTTTGACGTTCTTCGGAATGTTTTTGAGTTTTGTATAATTTTACTCTTAATAAAATAGCCTTATTTTCTTTTTCTTCTTCTCAAGTTTTTCAGATAAACAGATAACAATTTCAGTGGTTATTTCATTTCGTATTCTGTGGTTTTCGTTTTTCCTAATTTAATTATTGATGTCATTAAAGATCAATCATTTCAGAAGACACAGTAATACAGTGATCTTGTCAATTCTAGTTCGTACGATCATTCACGAAATTTTTATCTGTATTTATTTGCTTTTGTGCCGTCTACCTTTTATGTTCTTCTTTTTCTCTTTCTCTTTCACAATTTCATATTTGAACTATTATTTTTCACTCTTCTGCCTTTCTACTTCTGCTATCAACCTTTTCGCTATTCTCTCTCTATTATTGATTTATTTATCATTCATCAATTATTTTTTCTACTTGTTCCATGCTTACATCCCCTAGCCCAACATCCCACTATGTGCTTTATACTGATTTCTTTGCAGCTCTCAGTGTCATCATCACCAGCTTACTACACAAACCATCTCTTGAAGCAATCTGTCTTTCTTTCACTTTCACTTTCACATACTTCTTACCTACTCTATCATGCAACAATAACAATCTCATGCAACGCTTACAATCTTGAAACTAAGTCACAACTGCACTTCCTCACATAGAAATAAACGGCTTTACTTTGACATTAACACTGGTTTGAAACTCGCTTTGAAAACAAAGTCATCACAAAACGGTTGACCGACATACCTAACTTATAACTGCGCTGAACAATAACAAGAAAATGCACCTTGTCGCTTCACAACATGCATGAAGAAAGCAAGCACCGATACTAGCAACAAAATAACACTCGACGTGATAACTGAACAGTTGAAGTGACACGATTATACACTTCCACAGAAACGCTGGAGGACACAGAACAACGAACAGCATCTAGGACTGCTGCCATCACACAACAACACACACAGGTAGAAGAGGAGGGGGTTACGATTACCGAGGTACCGCTAGACGAGAAGGTGACATCTCCGGTGGAGCAATCTCTGGCGATTGTCACGCAACCGACCGAGGACACTACCGTTAAGACGAGGGACGTTCAAGAAGAACGCGTCGACGAGGAGTTGATTATCGTCGAGAAAAAGGGGGTTATTAAACGACAGAAAACTAAGAAGGTAGTCAAAGAGGAATCGGAGGAGGAAATCGAGGTCGAGATAGAGATAGTGGGGGGCGGGAAACGAATTGTCAAAAAGACTTTGAGGGCCCAACGTCCCGACACGGAAGAGGAGGTCGTCGACGAAGAGTTCACGGAAGAGCTGAAGCCGTTCCCGGACGCGTCGATGAGAGGACTGCCTCTGATCAGCACCCCGATGCAAGTGGGCGAGACAGTATCGTCGGCGTCGGTGGCGCGTTTGCCGGCAGACCAATCGACGCAGGAGCACGTGACGGTCAGCCTCGTCACGCATTCGGCGGTGTCCGAGCAAGAGGTCAGGGTCGAGGAACGCGAGCGGCAAAGTCTGCAGGGCGTCAAGCCGGAGGGTGTCAAAGCAGAGCGGCTGCTGGATACGGTCGAGCCATACCAGGTGACCGAGGCAGACGTGCAGAACAGGACAGGGGAATTCGACACGACCTTCAAGCCTCAGGTCTACGAAGCAAGCAAGAGCATTTCGACGCGCGAAGGTATCATCGTCAGTGAGACGCGACCTGACCACAAGATGGGCGTGGTGGAGCAGACGCACCTTCAGTGCACGCAAGCGACAATGTCGCTAACGCTGAAGGAGGCCACCTTCGTCACGGAGACCGAGGTGTCGACGAAGGAGGGCGACGTGCGATTGGCGAAGTCGCCGGCGCAGTTCCGCGCCGAGAAGAACGTCGTGCCGCAGGAAGGAATCACCGTCACCGAGGTCCACGAGGGAAGCTCGGAATCTCTGTTGGAGTCGATGGCGAAGCCGACGCCGGTGAAGCCGCGCTGTGAAATCCCGTCGGCCGAGTCGGTGGTCGTCAGCGAAGTGTTCGCCGAGATCAAACCCGGCAAATACTACCCGGAACTGTTCGTCGCGACGGAAGTTGCCACGAAGTCGGTGACCACCCAGCAGCAGCTGACCACGCAGGAGATGCACGCGCCGGAGAAAGAAGGGGAGTACGTCCCGGGGCGGCTGCCCCCGTCGCAGAACGCTGGCTTCGGCATCACCCCCGGCGAGTCGCTGGAGGTGTCCGAGCTGCGCGTCCAAGAGAAGGAGAGTGAACTCGTAGCGCAGCGCAAGCCCGACTTGTCGCGTGCGACGCGGGACATCACGCTGGTGGAGGGGGTAAGCGTCAGCACCGTCGACGCCCAGCACCACGAGCAGGCGGTCAACGCGATCGTCAAGGACGAGCGCACGGCCGACGTGCAGTTCTCGGAGAGAGAGTCGTACGTGATCGTCGAGACGACCACGTCGGAGCGGGAAGGGGTGTACAACCCCGGCGACAGGCCGGACGGGAAACACGCCGCCACGTCGATCTCCTGTCTCGAGACCTCCGACGTGTCAGAGTCGCTGGTGCAGGAGTCGGAAGGGGAGTTCGTTCCCACGAAGACACCGGCAAGTGCGCTGGCCGAACGGACGATTCGACCCGAGGAGTCGATCGCCGTCTCGGAAACCGTGCCCGTCGATCACCCGGCAGAGTTTTCTGATATTCTTCGCTATCGAACGGACGAAGCCGTGCGGGTGTTTGAGATGCAGGAAGCCAAGCAGATAACTGTCACGCAGACGCAGGACAAGGAAGGCACGATGGCCGACAAGGACCAGCCACAGGTATGCCAGGTGGAGGCAGGCTTCCGGCCGCAAGAAGGCATCAACGTCTCCCAGACGCAGCCGGTAGAGACCGAGGGAGACTTCCCTGTCTACGACCTACCGGAGTCTCACAAGGGAAAGCCCGTACCGGCCAGTCAAGTGCACTCCATCGAAGTCAGCGAGACTTTGCCGGAAGGATATGCAAGTCATCTGAAACAAACCACGCCACAATCAGGGCTGGCCAAGATCGGCCAGGAAATGTTCCAGGAAACGATCGTAGAAGAGACTGTGATCGGCGAGGCTTTGAAGAAATACATGACTGGAGCCAAGCCCGAGCAGAAGGTTGCCGACGTGACTGTCCTGCACGAAGAGGGCATCAGCGTTACCGAGGTGATCACCGACGACCGCGAAGACAAGTACACGAGCCCGGAAGGTCCCAGTGAGTGCTTCGCCTCGTCGGACGTGTCTCCACAGAAGGTGGCTGTCAAGTCAGAAGTTCACCCCGAGTCGGTCGCCGCGCAGCTCGTCGAGGAGGCGCCGACGTTGGGAGTCGCCAAGTCCGAGACGTCGCCGCTGGAGAGCTTGCTGGTGTCGCTGGCCCACCTCGTCGAGAAGGAAGGCAAGTTCAGCAGCGACGCACCAGCGCCTCGGCAAGCCAACCTCGAGCTGGGCGACGAGATGACGGGACTCACCGTCACACAGGTCGTCACGCACGACCGCGAGACGGAGTACTTGAGCCAAGAGACGCCGAAACAGATGACGGCTACGTCCAGCGTGCCCGGCCAAGACGTGGCGATCAAGACCGAGACTCTCTTTGAGCTGAACGTCGGCAACCTTGTCCACGACGCCCCCCTTGTGGGGCGCGCAAAGCGGGACAACGAGCCGCTTCAAGAACTCGTCGTCACCGAGACAGCCATCGCCGAGGCCGAGAACGAGTGGACAAAGGACTTCAAGCCGGAACAACAACACGCTGGTGTCACGATCGACGGTGGGCAAGGGATCTCCATCACGGAGATTGTAGCCGACCACAAGGAAGCTCTTCTCGAGTCCCTGGAGATGCCGAAACACCGGAAGGCGCTGATGCAGTTCTTGAGCCAGGAAGTGGCGCAGAAGGAGGAGGTGGTGAGCGACTCGCAGGTGGGCGATTGGAAGCGACAGTCGCCGGTGAAGGAGACGGCGAGGCCGGAGCAAGATGCCCTCGAGTGTGCGGTGATGTCGCAGCCAGCGATGGGCGAGATGGAGGGTGAATACACCGGAGTACTGAAGCCGGACCAGAAGCAGGCCGGTGTCGTCTTCGAGCAAACGGAAGTCTTGAATGTGATGCAAGTTGATATTGTCGATCATGAACAGCCGCTGGCGGCGCAAGAGATTCCGAAATTGCGACAAGCGACGTCAGATGTGAGCGGTAAAAGCGTGGCTCAAATGTCGGAAGTGATTACCGACTCAAGCATTGAAGACATCAAGCCTCTGAAGCCGGAAATGGCCGAAGCAAAGTCTGATCACATTCCTTTCGAAGGAATTGTCCTCAGCGAGACTCACATCCGCGAGAGCGAAGGTGTTTACAATCCAGACACGAAACCTGAGACGAAAACAGCACAGTCTGCGTTCGAGGAGGGTCAAGGAATAACTGTCACCATGATAACAGTCGAAGACCGAGAGCAGAGCTTGGTCACACCCGACGCGCCGAAGTCCAGGAAGGCTCAGACCGAAATTCTCGGCCGCGAAGTTGCGGAGAAGTCGGAGGTGATACTCGAGAGCAGCGTGTCGAAGCTGGATCGCGAGTCCCCGGTTCGAGGCCAGGCCGTCGCCGAGCAGCTGCCCTACCAGAGCATCATCCTGTCGGAGACTGCCCCCGGCGAACGCGAGGGGGAGTTCTGCGGCCTGTTCAAGCCGGACACCAAGAGTGCGGAGGTGACCTTCGAAGAAGGTACAGGCGTCACCATTACAGAGGTGTTCGCCGACGACAAAGAGGACAAATACACGGCGCCCGACAAGCCGGAAGCTCGCTTCGCGAGACCGGACATCTCCGGCCAGGAAGTCGCGCAGAAGAGCGAGGTGGTCTCCGAGCGGACTACCGGTGACGTGGTCCACGCGTTGCCGACGAGCGCGCAAGCGACGTCGCAGCAGCTGACGTTCGACAGCGTGATCGCCACGGAGGCGACCGTCCGCGAGAGCGAGGGCCAATTCAAGGACAAGTTCAAAGCAGACACCTTCAGTGCCGAGATGTCGTTCGAGGAGGGCCGCAGCCTGACAGTCACTCAGGTGACTCTCGATGACAAGGAGACGAACTACGAATCGCCCTCGATGCCCAAACAGCGGGTGGCTCGACCGGACATCACGGGCCAAGAAGTTGCCGAGAAGACAGAGGTGGTGACGGACTTCGGCGTAGGCTCTCTGACCCAGGAGGCGGCAGTCAGTGCCTTTGCGGTCCCCGAGCAGCTGCCATTCGAGAGCGTCATCCACATTCAAGCCACCGTCCGGGAGAGCGAAGGCGAATGGAGCAAACTAGCCCAACCAGAGTCTAAACTCGCCGAGCTCGTCTTTGAGGAAGGGAAAAGTGTGACGGTGACGTCGGTGACGTCAGAAGACCGTGAGAGCGAGCTCGTCACACCTGTCAAGCCGAAGGAGAGACTTGCCAAGCCGGATCTAATCGGCCACGAAGTTGCCGAAAAAACGGAAGTGATTGTCGATTCGTCAGTGACAGAGTTTTCCGACGAGGCTCCCTCGTTGGCACGCGCTTTGGCGGAGCAGTCGACGTTTGAGAGTGTAACTCTGATCCAGGCTGAGGTGCGCGAACGGGAAGGAGACCTCGTGGGTGACAAGAAGCCAGACACGCGACGAGCCGAGCTCGAGTTCGAAACCAGACAGAGTGTGAGTGTCTCGCAAGTTACGCTCGGCGACAAGGAACTGAAATACCAGTCACCCGAGCTGCCCAAGGAAAGAAAGGCGCTGCCGGACATAACGGACAGCCAGGACGTGGCCATTCAATCGCAAGTCACGCCGGAGCAGGCCTTCGGGAAGATCGTCGACGCGACGCCAAGCTTCGAGCAAGCGCGGCCAGGCCAAGAAACGCTGCGATGTGTAGTCGTGTCGGAGGGATTGGCGCAGGAGCACGAGTCGGAATTCACCGGGAAGTTTAAACCAACGACAAAAACAGCGGACGTGTTCATCGAGGAAGGCAAGAAAGTGCAGTCTGTCACGCAGATATTCACCGACGACAAAGAAGCTACCTTCAATAATCCTGAAATGCCGACGAGCAGAAGAGCGCAGCCGGAAATAACTGGCCACGAAGTTGCCGAAAAAACGGAAGTACTTACTGAGACATGCGTCGGCGAAGTGGCGACAGCGTCGGCTCAGCAGATCACCGCCAACTTGGAGCAAGTACCATTCGAAAGTATTATTTCGACTCAGGCGATCATTAGGGAAAGTGAACAAGAGCTCAAGACAGCACTTAAAATGATTTCAATGAATGCAGACATAAGAATCGACGAAGGAAGAAGCATAACAGTGACTCAAGTCACCGCTGAAGACAAAGAGGAGTCGTACATCACGCCAGAGATGCCACAAGGGCGTGTGGCGCAGCCGGAAGTTCTCGGCAAGGAAGTGGCCGAGAAGACGGAAGTAAGGACGGAGCAGAACGTTGCCGATATATCCTTCGAGGCGCCGACGTCAGCTACGGCTAAAACAGAATCCGTGCCGTTTGAGGGGCTGCTTCAATCCCAGCCGACGGTGCGTGAGCGAGAGGAAGAGTTTGCAGGCGCGTTCAAGCCAGCGACGAAGAGTGCAGACGTCACGTTCGAGGAGGGCAGAGGTGTGACGATTACCGAGGTGGTGACAGAAAGCAGAGAAGAGAAGTTTGTGTCACCTGATGTTCCGGTTGGTAAACTAGCTCAGTCGGATATTACCGGGCAAGAAGTGGCCCAGAAGTCGGAAGTGTTAACCGAAATGTGTGTTGGAGAGGTCGTGTTAGAAAGAGCGCAGTCAGGTCAAGCAAACTTGGAGCAAATGCCATTCGAAAGCATTGTGCAGTCGCAGGCGAATGTGCGAGAGAGCGAGGTGGAGTTCACCGGCAAAGTTCAGCTCGTGACGAAGAGTGCCGAGGTGATTTTCGAAGAAGGCCGCAGCGTGAATGTCACCCAGGTGACCGCCGACCAGAAGGAAGGAAACTTGCAGGCGTTGGATTTGCCCAAAGAGAGGAGGGCTCAGCCTGAAATCATCAGCCAGGAGTCGGTTCAGACCAGCCAAGTGCTGGCTGAGACGCATGTCGGTCAAGTAGAACGCGTCTCGCCGACCAGGGAGAAAGCGCTGCCCGGTCAAGAGCCCTTAGAAAGCCTTATCATATCAGAAGGAAACGTTCAAGAACATGAAGGGACGTTCGAAGGTGCTTTCAAACCCACGGGTAAGAATGTGGACGTGGTTTTCGAAGAGAGTAAGGTGATTACTGTGTCCGAGGTGACCACACAAGATAAGGAAGGGATTTTTGCCACACCCGAAGGTCCCAAAGAGAGGAAAGCCAAGCCTGAATTCAACTCACAGGAGGTGGCCGAGAAGAGCGAGGTGATGACAGAGTTCGGAATCGGTCAAGTCACCCACGAGGCTCCGACCAGTGCTTACGCGAAGACAGAACAACTCACTTTAGAAAGCGTGATTCAAACGCAGGCGACAGTCAGCGAGCGCGAAGGTCACTTCGAAGGTCTCTTCAAGCCGGAAACCAAGAGTGCCGAGCTCATCTTCGAAGATGCAAACAAGGGCGTCACGACGACCCAGGTGGTCCCGGAAGACAGAGAGGGAATCTACGTCGGCGATGAGAAGCCCAAGGAGAGAACAGCTCGACCTGAGATCACGGGTCAAGAAGTCGTCCAACAAACCGAGACGTTGACCAACATTGCGCCGGGCAAAATGGCAGACATCCGGCCGACCACGGGCCAAGCGAACGTGGAGCAACTTCCCTACGAGAGCATTGTCCTGACGGAGGCGGCGATTCGCGAAAGCGAAGGCGTTCTCAAGACAGCAACGCGGCCGGATTCAACGAGTGCCGACTTCTCAATCCAAGAGACGCGAAGCATCAACGTCACCGAAGTCATGGTCCAAGACAAGGAGGGCGACAAGGTGATCACCGGCGTCGCCAAGGAAGGCGTCGCGCGGCCGGACGTCGTGGAACGGGAGGTGGCCCTCAAGTCTGAGACAATCGCCGAGAGCGGCTTAGGAGCACTAGATATCGAGACGCCAGTCGCGGGGGTAGCCAGACACTCGGTTAGCCAGCACCACGGGGTAGTCGTGACCGACGTGGAGACGACCGGGGAGATCGAAGCCCAGCTGCCGGCCCTGATAAAGCCAGCCGAGAAGAACGTGAAGATCGCATTCGAGGAAAGGGAGAAGCTACTCGTGACGCAGGTCCAGCCGGAAGACCGAGAGGGTGAGTACACAGCACCCGCGGGCAGGGAAGTGCAGGTCGGCACCGTGCAGTTTGACGCGCTCTGTGCGCTAGTGCGCGAGGAGACCGTCGCGGGCGCGAGCATTCAGGACTTGTCCGCGACGCTCGACGAGTCGAATCGTCAGCACGCCGTCTTGGCGAGACCGGAAGTGCGGGGGGCGGTTCTAGTGTCGGAGACGACGTCGAACGAGCGCGAGGGTAGATACGAGCAGCCGATGCCAGAGTCTAGGAGCGCGGGCGTCGAGTTCGAGGGTGCGAAAAGCGGGGTGGAAGTGCGGGAAACGAGACTCCATGACACTGAAACAGAGTTCGTGGCGGAGAGGGTGGACTCGAGGCGTGCATCGGCAGGTTTCGTGCAAGTTCGGTCGATGCTAGTGGAGGAGACGAGGACAGAGGAGTTCTTGGGCAAGGTGGATCGGTTGCAGGGAGATGAGCAGACCATAAAGGTTAGTCAAGACGTCCAGGAGGGAGTGACTGTAGTTGAGACTGGGGTGACGGAACACGAAACAGACTACGACAAAAACACATTTAAATTTAGCACCAAAACAGCATCAGTTTCACTAACAGAGAGCAAGAGTGTGTCTGTGAGGGAGACAATTACACAACAGACTGCCGACGAACTCAATCTTTCTCTTGACTCGCTCACCGAACAGGCTAAGACAGATTTTATCACAAACGATGCAACGTCCGTAACACAAACCATTCCCGGAGACTCGGTAGATTCGCTATCTGTAATTGAACCCAAACCAGGGCGTACGGCGACTTCGGAAATCACACCTCAACTAGCACTTGTCACTTCTGAGGTGTCAACGCATCAAGACGCTGAAAACTTGCGTCAGTCTTTGGAGACGAAAAAGTCTCAGGCAGACTTCAATATCGAGGCTTCTCGGTCGGTCGCCGCTGTCGAGGAGTCGTCAGCTCAAGAAGGGATCAAAGAATTCCAAGCAGACAAAGTGACTGGCGTGCAAGTGTCTTCAGATATCATTCCAAAACAAGTCGCGATGACACAAGACGCGCATGTTGAGGAAAGTCTCGTTGATATCGACACTTTAAAAACTAAAGAGTTGCAGGCCTCGTCTAGTTTCGTGTCCCGGGAGGTAGCGGTCACCGAAGAGCAACGCACAGAGCAAGACATCTCTCACTTGAACTTCGCAGCTCTGCTGTCAGAAACGCAGGCCAGCGTGGAATTCATCACCAGCAAATCTGTCGTCACTAAAACAGTGGACACGCAGCAAAACACAGTCGAGATCGTTGACGAGGAGAGAGTCAAAGAAGAGCATGCGCACAGAGAGATTATGATGAGAGAAGCTGCGGTGACGGAACACATCCTAGCTGATCAAGATGTCTCCGAATTGTTACTTAAAGTCTCTGATAAACTGAAGGAAATAAAAGCGACGCCTGAAGTTGTATCACGTGAAATTGCCATCACCGAGCAGCAGCAGACACAGCAAGATGCAGAGGACTTCATCGATGCAGAGCAAAAGCCAGCAGTCGCTGTACCTGACGTCACCTCCTTCGAGGTCGCACTGGTGGAAGAACAACACACTGAGATCGACGTGGCGACCATGGCGACGTTTAAATCAGGTAAGAAAGAAACGGCCAGTGCGTCTCTTGCGACTCGAGAAGCTCTCATCACCGAAGAAACCAAGACTGAACTACAAGTTACAGACATAAAAATATCTGAACTTCTAAAAGAGACACAAGCGACTCCTGAACTCGTGACCAGGCAAGTGGCACTGACAGAGCAGCAGCAAACAGGCGAAGACACGTCAGAGTTAATCGTTCCTGCAATGCTGACAAGCACTAAAGCTGAGCAAGGAGTTGTTGCCATTGACGTTGCTGTCAAACATGAACAAGTATCGCAGCAAACCACGCAAGATCTTCTAATCGAAGAGATGAGACAAAGTTCTTATGCCACTACAGATCTCGTGACAAGGAGTGTAGCTGTTAGCGAGCAAACTGTAACTAGGGAGCAAGCGGCCGACATGCCAGTGCCCTTAGTGGCTGATAAATCAGAGGCATCTCTAGACGTTGTCGAGAGAGAAGCTGCAATAACTCATCAAATTGACGTCGAGCAAAGTCTTGCGGAGATGACCATCAAAGAGTCCGCGAAGAGCCAAGCTGTTACTGAGTTTGTAAGAAACAAAGCTGCGATGACTTCTGAGACCCTCACGCAGCAAGAGACTGAAGAGTTAGCACCTCAAATTGCTAGACGAGGTTCGAAAGCAACCTCTCAGCTTACAACACTAGACGTAGCCGTGACAGACGAGCCACAAACCGAGCAGATCGCCGCTGATTTCACGGCACCGGAGAAGATGAAAGATGCGATCGCCATGCCAAGTGTGATAACTAGAGACATTGCAGTCTCTCAGCAGCCCGACACGCAGCAAAGTGTGGCTGACCTCGTCCCTGAAGTGTTGCTAAAGGGCGCCAAGGCAGAGCCTGGATTCGAGACACGAGAACTAGCTGTCTCTCAACAGCAAGTGCCGCAGGAAGAGAGTGGGGACTTGGCAATTCCTGAGAAGAAAGTGGGAAGGAAAGCGCAGCCAGAGCTCGATTCCCTCGGGGTGGCCGTCAGCGAACAGGCCTTTGCAGAGCAAAGCGAGGGAGATCTGAAGAGCGACGAGCTTGTCGAAGGGGTGACCGCGATGGCGAACGTGGAGGCCAGACAAGCAGGCGTCACGGAGCAAACTCACGCCGAAGGTGAAATTGCAGACATTGTCATGAAGAAGCCAAAGAAGACGAAAGCCACGCCCCAAGTCGACACCCGCGAAGCTGCTGAAACCATCCAAACAAAGCCAGAAGAAAATGTAACGAATTCAGATTTTCTCAGTTTGTTTAAAGAGATATTTGCCAAATCTGTGAAGCCATTAGATACGAAGCAAGCTGCCGTCACTGAAGAAGCCAGGACAGAAGAAAATGTCCCGGAAATAAAAACCAAGAAAGCAGCCCCGAAGAAAACTAAGGCAAGCGCTAAGATAGTGTCGAAGAAGGTGGCGGTCACCGAGCAACTAGTGACTGATGAAGGCGTCACTGACATTGAATCCGCGACAAAAGCCGACACATCAAAAGCGCAGCCAGAAATATCAACCCGCGAAGTGGCGGTGACAACCGAACAGGTGACCAACGAAGGCGTGGCAGACATTGCATTGCCCGAAAGTGTCCTCGAGTTCACTGCCCAGCCGCAAGTGGCGCCAATGGAGGTAGCGATCTCGGATCAGCCAATCGTCGGCGAGGCTACGTCCCATCTACCGACTACAGAAAAACCTCAACAATCGAATGCAACCCCCGATGTTGAGTCGAGACAAGTTGCTCAAACTATTCAAACAAAATCTGAGGAAATAGCAACCAGCTCTGATTTTGTTAATCTTTTTAAGGAAATATTTGCCAAGACCGGTGCCTTAGATGCAAGGAGTTCTGCAATTACTGAAGAGACCTTGGCCGAAGAGAGGGCGGCTGATTTGAGATCCACTCAGCCAGGTAAGAAAACAAAGGCAGCGTCCAAGGTAGTGACGAAGAAAGTAGCTGTGAAGCAAAAGTCGTTTGCTGAAGAAAGCGTGACCGACATCGAATCTCCTGGAGATGTTCAAGAGTCCACTGCAACGCCGAGTGTAATGGCAAGAGATGTGGCCGTTACCCAACAGACGCTGGCAGAAGAGGACACATCCGGTTTAGTCATTACCGAGATTCCGACTAAATCTACCGCTCAGCCGGAAGTAGAGGCCAGGGGAGTTGCAGAAACAGCCCAAGTCAAACCGGAAGAAAAGACAGAGGAGTTGAAAGATATATCTCCGACAAAAAAGAAAACGAAGCCATCGAAGGTTACAGTTTCCAAGAAACTGGCTGTGAAAGAACAAGTTGACGTAGAAGAAAGCACGTCTGATATTGTTCCCATTGATTCCATTTCAGAATCCACAGCTAAGACAGACATAACACTGCACCCAGTAGCTGTTACTCAACAAGCATTGGTTGACGAAGATACGCCAAAGCTTGTCATTGACACTCCAAAGATGTCAACTGCTGATCAAGACGTCGAAGTCAGAGGTGCTGCTGAAACAAGTCAGACAAAGCCAGAAGAAGGCTTGGGCGAATTGAAAGACATAACTACCAAGAAGACGAGAAAAACCAAACCATCAACCACAGATGATTCAGAAAAGAAAGTAGCTGTGAAGGAGCAGGTAATCACAGAAGAAGGAACGACCGAAATCGCTCCATTAAAGCCAGAGCCCAAGACTAAAGCGAAGATAGACGTATCGCTTTTGCCAGTGCTAGAAATTATGCAAACAAAACCGGAGGAGACTGCTACCACATCAGATTTTGCAAGTCTTTTCAAAGAAATATTCTCTAAGGCTGTGAAACCAATTGACACGAAAAATACAGCAGTTACGGAAGAAACGATCGCCGAAGAAAATGTAACTGAAATAAAGAAACCTAAGCCAACCAAGAAGACAAAGGCAACAACGAAAATTATTTCGAAGAAAGTGGCGGTTAAAGAAAAGCCGTTCACAGACGAGAGCACTGGAGAAATTGGCGTTCAAGAAATACAGAGCGAATCTACTGCAGAGCTTCTTGTGGGCGAGATTGTTGCACTTCAAGTAGAGGACACTTTGACTTCTGATACAACATCTGACTTCAAACCAGAGACTGTAAGACGAGACTCTCTTAAGCCGACACAAGAGCAGCCATTGACAATAGGTGACGTAATAACAACTGAGACATTAGAGATAGTCGCCGAAATAAAACCAAAGAAAAAGAAGCCAGTCAAACGAGCTTCGATATCAGTCGAGCCAGATCAGGAGATTGTAGTTGCTAAGGAAGAACCAGCGACAATAGACGGGCGAGAAGGGGATGAGATTACCACAGTGGACGCTCAAGTAACAGCCATAAGCAGTGCGAAACCCGAGGAGATCGAAGAAGTGACCGTTCAGACAGGTGCGATTAGAAAGACACGTGTTAAAAAGACAAGCAAAGTAGTTAGTGGGGATGTAAGTGAGGATGTGAGTGAGGAGGTAAGTGAAGGAACTGTCACGTCGGTGATTAAGAAGTCGAAAAGACCGCTTCCAATCGCCGATGACAAGCTATCAAATGTTGTACACGAAACAATCACCGACACACTTGAAGAACAAGTAACACCAGCACCACACACCACCACCTCGATGGCACCTGCTGACAAACTGCCAAAACACAAACCAAAACAACCACAACAACAACAACAGCCACAACAACAGCCACAACCGGGGACCGGGGACCGAACACCACACCCCACCATCACCGAAGACACCATCCAGCCACTACACACGACAACACCAGAGCAACAACACGCAACAGCGTCAAAGGTCAAACCAGATCACCTGTGTAGGCTCCAGGTCGACTCGACGTCTCCTCACCAAATCATTGACATTTCAGAAACCCTGGCCGAGATCAAACCCACTGTGACCACACACATCACCACACAATCGATCGAGCAAGCACCGACGGTAACTATATCGGAAACAATCACTGAAATTGACCACGGTGAGTATGTACCCGACGAGGCGCGCGAGGTCGAAGAGTTCATCACACGATTCCAGTCCAGCCCCGGCCGCGAGCCCACCAAGGTGGTGAAGAAGCGCACCATTAGGCGGGGGGGTAAACCGAGCCCCGGGGTGCTACAGCCTGACGAGGGCGAGGGTGACGTCATCGTGGAAGAGGTGGTCGACGTGGACGATGAAGAGGCCGGTGACATTCCCGATGTCAATGAAGAGACAGTGATTGTTGAAATCACCGACGATCTTCCGACTGCGCAAGAAACCCATGTGGAGGTGACGAAGACAAGGAAGAGGACGGTGAAGAAAATTACTCAGAGGAAAGTAAGTAAAGAAGAGGAGACAGTTCTCATTGTCGAGGACGACGCAAAAGAGGCTGAGGTCACGATTGAAGAATTAGTTGAAGAGATAACAGTGCCAGAAGAACCGGAGGAGACCATCACACCAACCGTGGAGGAAAGTGATAAGAAGCCTATTAGGAAAGTAAAGAAGAAGAGTGCCATCATTGAAAAGGCTGTACCAAAGGAGGAAGAGGTTGAAGAGATTCCCGATGTGGTTGAAGAGACACTCATCGTTGAAGTCACCGATGATCTTCCCGTTGCCGAGGAGAGCACCGTGGATGTAAAGAAGCTTAAGAAGAAAGTGGTGAAGAAAGTTACTCAACGCAAAGCAAGTAAAGAAGAGGAAGAGACTGTTGTCATCGTGGAAGAAGAGGCCCAAGAGGCTAAGATTTCGATAAAGGAAATTGTGGAAGAAGTTGTAGAGCCAGTGGAAGAAAAGTTGGAAACCATCCTACCTACCGAAGAAGAAAGTGGCAAGAAACCGATAAAGAAAATAAAGAAGAAGAGTGCAATCATTGAGAAGGCTGTACCAAAGGAGGAAGAGATTGAAGATATTCCCGGTGTAGTCGAAGAGACGCTTGTCGTTGAAGCCATTGACGATCTTCCAGTTGCCGAGGAGAGTACTGTTGACGTAAAGAAAACTAAGAAGAAAGTAGTAAAGAAAGTTATTCAGCGCAAAGCAAGCAAAGAAGAGGAAGAAACAGTTGTCAACGTGGAAGAAGAAACCAAAGAGGCTGAAATTTCGATCAAAGAAATAGTTAAAGAAGTTGTAGAGCCAGAAGAAGAAAATGTGGACACCATCGTACCAACTGTGGAAGAGAGTTCCAAGAAACCGATAAAGAAAATAAAGAAGAAGATTGCAATCATTGAAAAGGATGTTCCAAAGGAGGAAGAGATTGAAGAGATTCCCGATGTAGTCGAAGAGACGCTTGTCGTCGAAGCCACCGACGATCTTCCAGTTGCCGAGGAGAGTACTGTTGAGGTAAAGAAAACTAAGAAGAAAGTGGTAAAGAAAGTTACTCAGCGCAAAGAAAGCAGAGAAGAGGAGGTAACCGCTGTCATGGTGGAAGAAGAAACCAAAGAGGCTCAAATTTCGATAGAAGAAATAGTTGAAGACGTAATAGAGCCAGAGGAAGATAAGGTGGAAATTATCCAACCAACTGTGGAAGAAAGTGAAAAGAAACCAGCTAAGAAAGTTAAGAAGAAAAGAGCTGTAACAGCAGATTCTGAGCCAAAGGAGGAAGAGGTTGAAGAGATTCCCGATTTGGTTGAAGAGACACTTATTGTTGATGTCACCGACGATCTTCCGATTGCCGAGGAGAGTATCGTGGAAGTAAAGAAACTTAAAAAGAAGGTGATGAAGAAAATAACTCAGCGCAAGGCAAATGAGGAAGGGGAGGAAACAGTTGTCATCGTGGAAGAAGAAACCAAAGAGGCTCAGATTGAGGAAGTAATTGAAGATGTTGTAGTGCCAGAAGAAAAAGAAATAGAACCGGTTTCTCCAGCTTCGGTGCCAAAAAAGAAGAAAAAGAAGGTTGTTATCGGCGAGACAAAAGAAACTGAGCCGGATGTTGTGGAAACTGAGGAACCTGAGAAAGTTGTTGATATTCCTGAGCAAATCGAAGCTAAGGATGACGTAGAATCTGTTCCTGTTGAAGAAACGCCTGCCAAACCCGAAGAAATAAAGAAAAAGCCAAAGAAGAAGGTGCATATAACAGACGAGAAGCCAGAAATAATAACAATTGAGCCTGTTGTTATTGAAGAGGATTATCCTCAAAAAGTGGAAGAAAAGCCTGATTCAGTTGAGCAGACAGAATCAGACGAGGAGGTGGTACAAGAAGATGAGCTAACTGGCGGAAAAACAATTGTAAAGAAGAGAGTGATTAAGAAGAAAAAGAAGATTGTTGTTGCTCCTCAAGAAGAAATCCCAGCTTTCGAGGAAATTCCAGTAGTGGAAGATGTGGTGTTTAATATTCCAGACGTGGAGAAGAAAAAACCAAAGAAAAGGGTTATAAAATTGAAGCCTGAACTTGTCAAAGAGCAGCCCGTCATGATGACAATAGAAAGAAAAGAAATGAAACCAACACAGTTGAAAATGATGAAAATAACAGACCAAGAAGAAACACCGCTGTTTGCTCAGATAAAATTAAAGAAGCCAACCGTTCAACGGAAAAAGGAAATAAAGAGTGTGAAGTTACAGAAAGTGATGCTTCGTAGTCGTATGGAAATCATAGAATACCCGCCACAAGAGTTGACTCCTGTCATCACGTTCATGGAGCCAGCAGTTTTGGACCATGGAATTATATCAAGAAACACGCAAGAGGCGCTTCAAGTCCTGAAGAAGAGAGTCAAGAAGGTGAAACTATCCGAGAAAGAGGTCACGGTTCTTGAAAAGGTTGCGTTTGTCATCGAGAAACAAGAGAAGCCAGTTAAACATCAAGTTGAAGAAAAGTCGCTTTACGAAAAGACACCTAAGCAGGCGGCACCCGAAGAAGCAGAACCTGCAAAGCTCGTTGTCGGCAAAGGAAAGATCCCCGAGCCAGAACAAATAGAACCACAGCCGATTAAACTGAAGAAAATTCCGGAAAAGCCTCAGCCCGTTGAGGAAGAGCCAAAGCCCAAACCAAAGAAGGATGTTATTGACGAGCAGAAGCCAAAAGAAAAGAAGACAAGGGAACAGCCAGATCTGAAGCCATTCGAACCTTACGATATTGACAGGGAGGATGTTGAATTAGAAAAACCAGAGAAATATGAACCGGAAAAGCCAGAAGAAAAGGCCCCCGAGGAAGTGAAGGTGAAGCGACCGAAACAAAAGAAGCCTGTACCTGAACCGGAAGTTGTTCAAATTCCACTTGTGAAAGGGGTGCCGAAGCAGCCGGAGCCAGAAGAAGATAAAGACATCAAGCTGCGCTATAAGGTTGGCGAACCGGAACCAGAGGAGCCAGAGACAATCAAATTGAAACCTTGGACTAAGGAGAAGCCAGACGATGAGCCCGAACCTATTACCCTGACTGTCGGAAAACCCAAACCAGATGATAAGAAACCAGAGGATGAGAACTTCGATATTAAGCCATTTGGCCTTGACGATGACATCAAGAAGAAGAAAAAATTAAAAAAGAAGCCGACTACAACCGAGGAACCAGCCCCAGCGGACGAAGCTCCCGAGAAAGTGGACGTTATTACAGAAAAACAAATTCCATTGGAATATGAAGAGGAAATAGTAACAGTAACAACGTCCGTTGAAATCGTTCCTCAAATTGAGGAGGAAATCTCGATCGAGTTTAAGCCACGGGAAATTGAAGAAGCAAGCTTGTTTGTTGAAGAACCTAAAGCCGATGTAACTGAACCCACTCCGACTCCAGAAGTTCCGGAGAAGGATGCAAAGAAAAAGAAGAAGAAGAAGGTTACCATTGCTGAGCCTATCATTCTGGAGCGGGATGCAAAGGAAGAGAAGCCTGTGGAGGCTGAAGAAAAGACTGAAGAAATTGCTCCTCTTGTATATGAAGTGCAAAAGCCCGAGGTAAAAGAAGAGCCTAGGGAAAGTATTAAGACCACCGATACTGTGCCAACTGAAGAAATCGCCGATATCACAGAGCAACCAGTGGAAAAAGTGCAAGCAACTCCAGAAAAAGACGTACTACTATCTGTAACTGTAGAGGAAGCAACTGTTCAAGACGAGACGATCCCACTTGAAGATGAACAGAAACCATTGAAAAAAGCTAAAACTAAGAAGGTAATCAAGGAACGAAAAGCTGCTGAATCTTCCGAGGTTGAAATTGAGCAGAAAGAACTCGACTCTCCGGTTGTACATACAGCGCTGGAAGAAGCGAAACCAATCATCCCTTCACAAGATGCCGTTTCAACGATGGAAGTGGAAGCCACGGAGCAAACCGAGCCGCTGAGGAAGTTATCGAAGCCAACTGCGGATAATGCTGAAGTTGTCATCACCGAATTCACATCTGTCACCAGCACTGAACAACAGGAGATGACGTTTACTCAAGAATCGAAGGTCGAAATGCGACAAGTAGAGAGCGCCACGATGAAAGTGGAACCACAAGATGCAGTAACGCAGGAAGAATCGGCTGCTTTGATTGCTCCGAAGGTAAAGACACCGAGGAAAGCGAAACCGAAGGTGGATGAAATTCAGCCACTTATCGTCGACGAGCCAATGCCATCGGTTAAACTAGTTGACATGCCTGAGAAAATTCAGGACACCCAAGTTTCCACAGAGATCGTTGAAGTATCACAGACTGAAGAAAAGGCACAAGTAGCGGAAGTAATTGTACAGGAAGAAATAGAAACTATTGTGGACGGCAAGAAAACAGTAAAAGTGGTAAAAAAGAAGAAGAAGATCGAGAAGAAGACTGAGACACCCGCCGGAGAAGAGCAGCCAGCTGAAATAGTCGAGCCTTTCGAGTCGGAAACGCCGATCGCAGAGCAAGCCGCGGTCAGCGTCGACGAGCGCCACGTGGTCTCACTCGAAGAGACGAGGTCAGAAACAATCGCCGAGGACTTCGAAGTCAAGAAGAAGCCCGACAAAAAGCGAGCCACGCCATCCGTCAAGGCCCAGAAGTCCGTCACCGTCGTCGAAGTGATAGCGCAATCCGAAGGTGAAGATATAATTAGTGACAAGCCGTCTGATTTGCATGCGCAGCCGGTGTTGTCCGAGGTAGAGTCTGTCACCGTCGATCAGGTAGAAACATTTGATACGCATACACATCTCAAGAAACCCGACTCCCTTCCCGAACAAGCAGTCTCCTCCATTCTCCCACAAGAGTCAGTCGCCGTCACGCAGGTCGAAGCTCAGCAGAGAGAGGACGATCTGCCACTTACAAAGAAACCAGGCATGATTTCAGCAAAACAATCAATACCCGAACGCGACTCAATCACAATCAGTCAAGTTGAAACATCAGAAACACCGGCCGAGCTAAAACCTACAGAAACACTGGGCGTGAGCGCAACAAGTAGTTCAACACTTGCAGAGTCGATGACCGTCACAGAGGTACAGCCAGACCAAACCACAGGTGAGCCCATCAAACCATTAAAACTTAAATCTGACACCGCTCAGCGAAAACAGTCAACACAAGAACCAATACAGATACAAGAAGTGATAACAGAACAGATTGCTACAGGGACAAGCACCGAGGAAACACCACACGTCACTTTGTCAACGCAAAAAGTCGTCCAGAAACGACAGAAAGCGGCGACAGTGACGGAAGTATCCACTGACACAAAGGAGTCCGACCTCCAAGCAGAAACAACACCTGTACAACAAGCGACAGTTACATTACCGGAAACAGAGAAACACTTGTCAATTACTCAAGTTGAAACTGGCGTGTTTCCAGGTGAAATATCTATGCCGTCAACGGTCAAGGAGCAGGTAAGGCCCGTAGCAACGCCGACCGAGCAGCAGTCGGTTGTTGTCGAGACAGTCCGCTCGCAGTTGAACGAGGAGTCCCTGGACTCAGTACAGCTGACCGAAGTCCAAGCGAAGCAAACTGTCATTCCCGAACAACCGACCGCCGTGGCGACCGACACCCAGGTTAAGGAGGCTCCCAAGAAGCTGAAGAAGCCGAAGAAAAAACCAGAAGAGGCTACGCCCGCCGAGGATAAGCCCGAAAGTCTCACAGCCGAGGTGTTGGAAACTGCTCCCGCCGTACCAGAACACGTGAAGGATTCTCTCGTGGAGAGCGAAGCTGTCGAAGTTGTCCAGGTGACACCCGAGACGCAAACTTTCGAGTTGCCCGAGGTGGAAGAAATTGTACCCAAAGTGGCCGAGCCGGTCGAAGAAGAAGAAGAAGACGACGAACCCATCAGCGTAACTGAGAAAACAACAACCAAAAAGGTTCTAAAGAAAAAGAAAAAGGTTGTGGTGCCTAAAGAAGCTAGTCCTGTGGAAGAATCTCCCATTAAGGAAATTGAAATCGAAAGCTTACCTGTGGTGGAAGACGTTGTATTTAATATTCCGGATGTTGAGAAAAAGAAACCTAAGAAGCTGAAGATCATCAAGCCGAGACCAGAGCTTATTAAAGAGCAGCCGGTCCTCATGACTATCGAGAGGAGAGAGATTAAGCCAACGCAGATCAAAATGACGGATGTCAAACAGCCCGAGGAGGTGCCTCTCTTTGCACAAGTTAAACTAAGAAAGTCTTCGGTGCAGAGGAAGAGCGTGTCGGTCGCTAAAGTTCCTAAGGTGATGCTTAAGAGTAGAATGGAAGTCATCCAATATCCACCCGAAGAGCACAAACCAATCATCACTTTCATGGCTCCTGTGGTGATCGACCACGGTGTCATATCAAGAAACACACAAGAAGCTCTTCAAGTCCTTAAAAAGAAGGTTAAAAAAGTGAAGTTGTCTGAGAAAGAAGAAACTGTGCTCGAAAAGGTAGCATTTGTTATCGAGAAACAGGAGAAGCCTATTAAACAAGAAGCTGAAGAAAAGCCCTTGTATGAAAAGGCGCCGAAACAGCCTGCTCCCGAAGAATCTGAGCCACGTAAGCTGGTCGTCGGTAAAGGAAAGGTGCCGGAACCAGAACAGGTAGAGCCGCAACCTGTCAAGCTGAGGAAAATACCAGAAAAACCTCAGCCTGTAGAAGAAGAAGAAAAGCCTAAGCCAAAGAAGGTTATCGAGGAGGAACCAAAACCAAAAGAAAAAGAAGAGCGTGTTCAACCCGAGCTTAAGCCATTTAAGCCCTACGATCTGGAGAGAGAAGAAATTGAATTGGAAAAACCGGAGAAATATGAGCCGGAAAAGCCAGAAGAAAAGGTTCCTGAGGAAGTGAAGGTGAAGCGACCGAAGCAAAAGAAGCCTGTACCTGAACCGGAAGTTGTTCAAATTCCACTTGTGAAAGGGGTGCCGAAGCAGCCGGAGCCAGAAGAAGATAAAGACATCAAGCTGCGCTATAAGGTTGGCGAGCCGGAACCAGAGGAGCCGGTGACGATCAAACTGAAGCCTTGGACAAAGGAGAAGCCGGACGAGGAGCCCGAACCAGTCGTTGCCAGCATTCCGAAGCCCGTTTATCCTGAGAGAAAGCCTGATGATGAGGAAATCACTCTTAACATTGAGAAACCTAAAGATGAACCAGTCAAGAAAAAGGTAATCAAGAAAAAACCAAAATCTGATAAGCCAGATGAAACTCCTGTGGAAGAGGTCACGCCAGAGGAACCAATTAAGAAAATTGAAGAAATTGAAAAGCCGGAAGAGGAACCAGTACAGCCAATAAAAGAAAAGCCCGAACCAGTAGTACAAACTGTAGAAAAACCAAAGCCGGTTGTGGAAGAGCCGAAACCCGCCGTGGAGGAGCCTAAGCCAGTAGTGGAGGAAGATGTGCCAGAAAAAGTTATTCAAATGAAGTTGAAGAAAAAGTCGGTGGATGAGATCACGCAGGAGGTGACTTTCACTGGATCTGTGACTGAACAAAAGGAGGAAGAAATTACCCAAGCCGTTACTCTGAAGAAGAAGAAACCGAAGAAGGTTGTGAGCGATGAGGCTGAAGCGGAAGTAACTTTGAAGCCGGAAGTCGTCGAGCAACCGGAGGATGATAAAATAACAGAAGAGGTGTTCATTAGCAAACGGCCTTCCATCCAACCAGTTGTGGAAGAAGTTGCTGAAGAGATTACGTTGAAAAAACTATCACCAGAACCCGAAGAAATTGTCGAAGTAATTACTCCCAAGCAAAAGAAGCCTAAGAAGCCCGTCGTTGAAGAAGTCGCAGAGGAAGTAACTATCCAAAAGACTCCTGAATTGCCACAGGAAGAAGAAGTGGCTGAAGCCATCACGATTAAGAAAAAGCGACCTTCCATTAAACAGGATGTGGTTGAGGATGTGGCCGAAGAAATAGTTTTAAAGAAAACACCAGAGAAGCCAAAGGAGGAAGTAGAGGAAGCTATCACGATAGTGAAGAAGCTGCCATCTTTGAAGCCAACGGTAGTTGAAGAAGTTGCAGAAGAAATAACGTTGAAGAAGACACCGGAACAGCCGAAGGAGGAAGTGGAGGAAGCTATCACAATAGTGAAGAAACGGCCTTCTTTGAAGCCAATGGTAGTTGAAGAAGTTGCAGAAGAAATAACGTTGAAGAAGACACCGGAACAGCCGAAGGAGGAAGTAGAGGAAGCTATCACGATTAAAAAGAAGCGGCCGTCTTTGAAGCCAACGGTAGTTGAAGAAGTTGCAGAAGAAATAACGTTGAAGAAGACACCGGAACAGCCGAAGGAGGAAGTAGAGGAAGCTATCACGATTAAAAAGAAGCGGCCGTCTTTGAAGCCAACGGTAGTTGAAGAAGTTGCAGAAGAAATAACGTTGAAGAAGACACCGGAACAGCCGAAGGAGGAAGTAGAGGAAGCTATCACGATTAAAAAGAAGCGGCCGTCTTTGAAGCCAACGGTAGTTGAAGAAGTTGCAGAAGAAATAACGTTGAAGAAGACACCGGAACAGCCGAAGGAGGAAGTAGAGGAAGCTATCACGATTAAAAAGAAGCGGCCAACAGTGAAACCTACTGTGGTAGAGGAGGTTGCCGAAGAAATAACTTTAAAGAAATCGGTTGAAGAACCACAAGAAGACGTCCAGGAACAAATAACTATAAAAAAGAAACGTCCAGTTATAAAGCCATCTGTTGAAGAAGAAGTAGAAGCAGAAATTACCCTGAAGAAAGCTCCCGAGCAAGCTCAGGAGGATGTAGCTGAAGCTATAACTATTAAGAAGAAGCGTCCTTCCATCAAACCGACTGTGGTTGAAGAGGTCTCTGAGGAAATCACGATTCAAAAGACCGTCGAAGCTCCACAGGAAGACGTTGCAGAGGCAATCACGATCAAGAAGAAGCGGCCTTCGATGAAGCAGACGGAGGTAGAGGAGGTATCGGAGGAAATAACACTCAAGAAAACTCCTGAGAAGCCGCAAGACGAAGTCGCCGAAGCGATCACAATCAAGAAGAAGCGACCTTCCGTTAAGCCAGTGGTGGTAGAGGAGGTTGCTGAGGAGATAACTATCACGAAAACGGTCGACGTCGAAGAGCCTCAAGAGGACGTGGCTGAAGCTTTTACGATAAAGAAGAAACGTCCTTCTATAAAACCAACCGTTGTAGAAGAAGTCGCCGAGGATATTACGATAAAGAAAGCTTTGCCAGAGCAGCCTGAAGAACAAGAAGTCAGCCAAGCGATATCGCTTAAGAAAAAGAAACCTAAGAAACCGGTTGTGGAAGAAGTTGCAGAGGAAATAACTATTCGAAAGACTGTTCCGGAAGAACCTGTGGAGGATGTAAGTGAACAAGTGACGTTGAAGAAACGACAGCCAAAGAAGTCTGTAGAGGAGACTTCGGAGGAAATAACTTTGAAGCAAAGTATTCGGAAAACATCTACCGAAGAGGAGGTCGTCAGCCAGGCTGTTACCATCAAGAAGAAGCCCTCAATTAAACCTGTTCAGGAAGAAGCAGCTGATGAGATCACACTGAAGAAGTTGGCTCCCACGGAACCCGAGGAGGAGGAAGTTTCTGAACAGATTACTCTCAAGAAGAAGCCGAAGAAACCGACCAAGACCGATGACGTGAGCGAAGAAATCACTCTGAAAAAACTAAGACCAAAATCAGAGCCGGAGGAAGATGTTGTCGGTGAATTTACAATGAAAAAGGCTGTGAAACCACGCAAGCTGTCACTTGAGGAGCATTCCGAAGAAATAACCTTAAAGAAAGCGTCGCGTAAACCCTCGGTACCTGAAATCGAGGAGATTATTGGCACAGAGACCATCACAATGCGACCACGCATCACAAGGACGAAAGAAGAAATAGAACAAGAATTCAAAATATCGTTAAACACCTACGAAGAAGAGGAAATCAGCATGTCCGGTAAAGTTCGATTGCGAAAACCTAGCCGGCCTCAGACGTACAGCGAGGAGAGTGGCGAATCGACAATTCAAATCACTCAAGAACTTGAGGATATGGACGAGCCCATCGTTGAAGAACCTGACGAAGAGGACGACGAAATGGTGGAGATGCGACGCAAGCCGAGCTACGAGGAGGACGACGAGGTCGAGGAGTTGGTCAGCCTGCAACGGCGTCCCAGCGAGGACATTGAGGAGAGCTTCCGGGTTCCGTTCCGCAGGAAGTCGACCGAAGTGCGTAGGTCATCGTACACGGTCGAACACCACGAAGAAGAATTCCAGATCGGGCTGAAGCGAGAGAGGCCTGCTCCCGAAGGCGCCCTCTACGAAGAGGAATCGTTGCAACTCAAGCTGAAGTCTACCAGAAAGCCGTCACAGACTTTACACCAAGGTTATTCAATAGAATTTATTTCACCACTCACAACACTAATGTTATATTTATACCTACGCTTTACCTACGCTTTATTACCTTTGCATTAACACAATTTTAATGCTTACTGCTTTTAGATCTCAAAATATCAGCGTGCTCGGAGAGGTAAACAAAAAAATTGCAAGATTTAATCTTCCGTTTGTCGGATAGATTCTTACACATTTTGTTGTTACCAAACTCTCTGATATTGTCAGGGGACTTGCCATGCTTTGATGAGTCCCGAAAGCTGCTTTACATACCTACATAACATAATTGGGGCTGTACATATTTCCTTACAGTTAACATTTATTATTGTACGAAATGTTTTTTTTACATGCTTTATTAACACAAAATAATATGCTTAGCTCATAGGATTTTACTACTGCAATTAAACACAAAACCTTGGGGACTATAGACGTTGCCGTATTTTTGCTCACTTACCACTCACACTTTTACCACGTTAATTGAAATAAATTTATATCCAACTTGTTTTAGAAAGAAAACATCGTTGTATTTAATACACAGGCCAGTACCTTTATTTTATATCGATGCACATGATACTTTTGAAATATTGTAACTTGCTAGATAACCTGTATTGAAATTGAAAATTTCTGTTTATATATATAAGTATATATTATAATCATAAAAATTGTAAATTTCATTTTGACCTGCCATATAATGGAGCAACCCTGTATTTGTTTTTCAGTTAAAGTGAGTACACCGTAGCTTCTTTGTCATAGTTGAGTGTAATCTGTGCCCATTGCATGATATTTATGTAAATATTAACATAATATTTTTCTAGGTTTACAAGGTTCTGTCATTTCTATGAACTAATCTTTATCGATCGTCTTACAGAGGCCGTTTCCCTGAGCATCCAAAGGGAATCCGAGGTATTCGAAGAAGGTACGTGATTCACAAAGCCACCTCTGCGATTTCCCGTTGCTTGACTGACAACTGCGAGTGTAACACCCTTGTCACGTGCTGTTTGCAGTCTTACGCGAAGCCGTCCTCACGGAAATCCACGAAGGCGACATGCTGTTCTCAATCTGCTCCTACATGGCAGAAAACGTCGACGCCATCAACTTGGTGGAAGGAGAACGCGTCTATGTTCTTGGTGAGAGATTAACATTATCAAAGCAACACATTACTGATCATTCGATTACATTCGACTCTGGGAAATACTTATTTTCTCGTGATTATTTGTAATATGGCAAACATTGCCAAAATATGAGATAATATTATAATTTGTTCAATAACCTTTGTCTTTGTCATGCCTTTTAACACTAGTTTGAAAACAAGTCTTGCCAATTCATCTAACTAAGCAGACACATAACAATTGTGATGCACTGTATAGTTGGACAAATTCTTCCTGGTTTAGAATGTCACAACTCTGACTGGTGGTTCGTGAAGAAGCACTTGACGGAGGAGAAGGGTTGGGTGCCCGCCCAGTTCTTAAAGGATGAGCCCAGCTACACCCTTTACGTGCAGAAGACTCTGCATGAGAAGATCGACAAACTTCCCGTGTTTGAGAGTAAGTGTTTTGCAAGCTTTCTCTATCGCTTTCACAATTCGCTATGCGTACCGACTTGATCCCATCACGCATCCAAAGTTGATGTATGTTTATGAAAATTCCGTTCACTTTCCTCAAATATTTGTCACGAACCTCGATTAATATTTCTATCAAGTTTCAGATATCCAGAAACGGCGGCTAATAGGTACCTAATTAATCTAATTGATACGAGTGGGTGTTTCTACTAATGTTAAAAAATCAAGCACAGAACAAAATCACCTGAGAACAAAATTATCACCAAGTTTTTATTTCTTTTCAACATATTATTATGAAACAAGCACTCACTCTGAATACAGATTCAAATGCAAACACTGCCATAAAATAATCCATCGATCACCTTCGGTCCTGCAACATACAATAAAAGCACCGCGTTCCACCCGCCGATGCTGACGCCTCGCCGATCTTTCTAGAACCGGCCACCGACGAGAAGGTTTCAGCCCCGCGCTTCACCGAAAAACTCCAGCCGAAGCACTCGCCCGACGGCGCCACCGTGCAGTTCGAGTGCCAGGTGGTCGGAAGCCCGCGGCCGCAGATCACCTGGTTCCGCCAGACGGCCATCATCCTGCCGTCGGCCGACTTCCAGATCTTCTACGACGAGGACAACGTGGCCACGCTCATCATACGCGAGGTCTTCCCCGAAGACGCTGGCATGTTCACGTGTGTGGCCAAGAACGCCGCCGGCTTCGCGTCGAGCACCACCGAGCTGTACGTCGAGGCGCCGCTGTCCGACCACGGCTCGGACATCACGATCCCGTCGAGGAAGAGCGTTTCGAGGTCTGTATTACATTCGGAGCATGATTGCAGAGCATGATTGTAACGTAGATATCTGTGAACAGAGAGAATTCTTGTTAGTGCGCTTTTGTAGAGTGCAGCTTCGATATAACGTTTTTTGTTTGCAGCCTCGATAGAACGTTTTTTGTTTGCACCTCGATGGAACGTTTTTTGTTTGCACCTTCGATGGAACGTTTTTTGTTTGCACCTCGATGGAACGTTTTTTGTTTGCACCTTCGATGGAACGTTTTTTGTTTGCAGCCTCGATAGAACGTTTTTTGTTTGCAGCCTCGGTAGAACGTTTTTTGTTTGCAGCCTCGATGGAACGTTTTTGTTTACAGCCTCGATAGAACGTTTTTTGTTTGCATTCTCGATAGAACGTTTTTTGTTATAGTTATAAAGGAACTCTCAACTCCAGATTGCTTTTTAATTCACTCGATACCGATAGAGCAATGCTTCGATATTATAAGCATGCCTTTACATTCCTTGTAGGTGTTTTTATTTTACGTTTTATTTATTGCTTAATAATGTCATTAAATTTAACAATTTCAATTTGGGCTGAAAACTATGGTGTGATATTTTGATCTTGATTTGCTGTCCGCCAATATGAAGACTCATTTCTTATTGAAATCATTGCTAACTTGGTTATAAGACATCATTGTTCACTATGTTTTGTTTTCAGAGCTAAAGGCTATCAAATTTCCAAACTGATACAAGCTTATGAAAATGCTTCCTAGACAGAAAAGAAAAAAGGATTATTGGGTTTTAACACATTAAATTATTTTGAAATTGCTCAAAATAAGATCAGGAATCCTTTTTGTCTTTTGTGGTTTTATTTGAAAACTCAGTCAAAATTTAATTGAATAAAGGAATAGAGTGGAGAATAATTAAATCAACTAACTCCGTGGTGGTGCACTAATTGCAGAGAATCGTCGCTGGCCGACATCCTCGAAGGCATCCCGCCGATGTTCTCGCGCAAGCCGAAGGCGCTGTGCGTGGACGAAGGTAGCGACGTGGAGGTCGAGTGCCGGCTGGTGGCCATCCCCGAGCCGGACGTGACCTGGTCCATTGGCGGCCGCGAGCTCACCACATCCGGCAACGTCACGGTCACCACCGACTCGGACATGCACATGTACTGCAGCATCCTGCGAATCAAGAAGGTCAAGAAGTCGCAGGAGGGCAGCTACGGCATCGTGGCGAAGAATCGCGAGGGCGAGGCGTCCATACAGTTCACGCTCAAGGTAGGAATGAGTTCTTATGACCGCTTTGTGTTTAACAACAACAGCCCTCGTGGAATTTCCGTGATTTTCTTTGTTATTTACGGGAACCTAATGCAACACAAAGATTAGGGACCAAAATTACAGTGCCTAGTTAGGCAGCTAATCTCCAGATAAAAATTCCTCAATATGGACAATTCCTATCCTATGAGGGTTGTTATTACTCTGTGAAAGAATTTTGTAAATTGTAATTATTGTTGTATTTAATTGAATATTGAAAACCACAATTGTACTAATTGTAACTGAAATGACTGTCAAATAACATGAATTTGTTTCAACATGACAATAAACATATTATTATTATTATTATTATTATTATCAGTTTCTTATAAAAAAACAACTGTTATTATACCGGCCCTAGGTTCTTTAAGGTTTCATTGCGGAATTTGTTTTATTTCATACAGTTTTATTGAACTAATGGCCTACAAATAATCGGTCAAAGGATTTAACGTCCTCCCTTTTTAGTTCTTATCCACCGTACAGGATATTATACCAACCACACCAGTGCCCTCAAAATAAACACATCAAAAAATAGAATAAAAGGTTAAACGTAGTGGTTTAGAGTCTTTGTTTGATGGTTAAATTGCATGTCCTGAAGATGACCACGCCAAAGTGGTCAAGTGACCCTTTTTAGGGCCATAAATCGATCACGACAGAGCCAAACCATGAGCAATTTTACCAATAGAATAAAATTTGAGATGACACGAAATTTGGGCTGAGCTGTTTCGTAAGAAACTGTTTTTAAACCTCCTCGTGTACGAAATATCCTCGTGTTGGCTACAACTGCAATAACATGACGCCCTCCGCCCCCGTCAGGTACGCACCGGCGAGAACGAGCCTCCGCAGATCCTGGAGCCGCTGCGCAGTGCAGTGGTGCGCGAAGGAGACAGCCTGGTGCTGAGCACGCAGATTATCGGGACGCCGGCGCCCACGGTGAGCTGGCTGCGCGACGGGCAGCCGCTGCGCGGGACGCCCACCAAGACTGACAAGGACACGCACGTGCTCACGCTGATACAGCCCAAGCAGGAAGACGCCGGCGTGTACACGGTGACGGCCGTCAACCCGCTCGGCAAGGCGGAGACCACCGCGTCCGTCGTCATCGAAGGTAGGGCCTGCTGGCTGCGGTTGCTAGCTTTCTGTTGTAGCCAGAGCCGGTGCTGGCATCTACTAATGGATTTTTTAATATTGATTTATTTTTCAACTAGCCATGATTTTACAACGTTTTTACTCCGGAGTCGATGAGATAATCCTAGACAGCATTACACCTATTCCATTCAATCTAAATTCTATCAAAGTGACGCCATTATTCACTCGCAAGAGCCAGGTAGAGCAATTCGGGTTGTGATTTCTCCATCTTTATTTTATTATGAAGCAGGGCTAATTTTTTACCATTTAGTAGTACGTCCAGTGGGTATCAACGTCATTTTTCTCTGAGTGAAATAGGTCTCTTGATTTCACCATTTTTGATTGGCTGTTACTATGCCATTTTTTAATCCAGGATGAAGACGTTGTAAAATGGATCTTACACGTATTTTGATATAATTTTAACATATTATATCATATTCGATTACTGCTTGCTACCGTTATTTGCATCTAAACAAGTAGTTACTGTGCAAAAGAGATGCATCTAAGGGGGCTTTGAAAATCTCACTAAAAATTGTTGTTCTTTACTTAATCTCGTCTAACCCCAGACCTCACAACATTAACAGCCTGACAATTGATAAATAAATCTTAAATCAAAACCATGAGACACTGATATTTATTTAGCTGATAGTCAATCTTAAAGCGCATGTGACCCAACTTAACTGAATTATATCAACAGTAATTTTGACGGCTAGCAGTGATCGCATATTCATTTTCACCTACTGACTACTGCTTTACCAACGAGTAGCAATTAGCATGGCGGTTAACTTGCGATATTTTTCCAGCGTACGATTCGCTAACTGATATCCCCATGCCAATCCCGCTTGTGATTGTGTCGGACTCGAGCGAAAAACACGGTACGCCGGAAGCTGAACCCCTCCCCCTGCTTCGTTGTCTGTGTGGTCCCTGTCGATGCTAGAAAACATTAGCTGCCGAGTTCCGTGGAGATAGATTACAACCCGTCGTGTGCAACGCCTACCACTTTTCATTTTACAATTCATTTACAATGCTTGTAAGTCTTGACAAAAATTTCCAAGCAAAAATTTAGAATATAGATGGTCCCTCTCGTATGATACAGTTTTGTGGTTTTTGCTCTTAGAAATGTTTTGCCTGGTACATGATTTTTATTGAAATCTGATTTGATTTTTGTTGAACTAGCTCCTGGACTGATTGAGGTAGATACTTGATGCCTGTACACTTTCCAGAGCTTCCCACCCACGAGCCGCCGATGTTCGTGGAGCGGTTCCAGGAACAGAACGTCAAGAACAAGGGAACAGTGCGGCTGAGTGCCAAGGTGATCGGAAATCCCACGCCTCAGATCATGTGGCTCAGGTAATTGCTTCTTCTTATCCTCAACTAGATATTGGAACCAGAAACTAGAAACTCACGCTGTTTCAAGTTGTTAATATCAGTGCATTGTTTCTCGTATCATGCATTGTATGTCAATTATCATTCATTGTATGTTCAATTCATCGTACGTAACAATACAATACTATCGTGACGTGTGTCGGGTTGGCTATGGAAAATCACGTAAATCACAAACAACTCCGACCTATCAGTATCTTTTCTTTACAACAATGGATGGATTTTTATTTTAGATTTGACTTATCTGGCCATCCAGACATCTTTGATTGGATATTTGATTTCTGATAATAAATATCCACCATCGTACCGTGTGTGTAACAGTTGACTTGTAGTTTGGTCGATTCCATATAGTTAGTGGGTACACCAATGGCGATAGCAATAGCTACAGAAAACTGCAGTGTTAATATTTTACTTCGATTTAAAGACGAGATCTCATGTATCCAACAGCCTACACGGTAATTTTCCCGTTCAAGCACTGCATTGTGTATGTGTTTCAACAACCAACCAGTAATTGAACCGTAACTCCTCCAGGAACAACGAGCCTCTGAAGATGCGTCCGAGCATCAAAGAGTCTTTCGACGGCGAGAACATCTTGCTGGAGATTACGCAAGCCGACTCGGAGGTCGACGCCGGGGACTACAAGTGCGTGGCGAGCAACCCAATCGGCAAGACGTCCCACGGCGCACGGGTCACCGTCGACGTCGACAAAGTGTGCGTATTGACACGCGTTGCTTACTTGCAGTGTGATACATTATCGATACAAGTAAGACACAACTGAAAGGGGTCACGCTCTCATCACTTTTGGGGCATTCACCTACTGAGAATGAGGCTAGGTGCAATTTCAGAGCCATCTCTGTCACGGGGATGTCGAATACACTTGCACAAATTGCCTGTGTAGCGCTCCTACCAATATGCGTCTCTTCTTCCCTTTCTTTCCCGAGAGCCCTTTCCTCACCCAGCAAAGCGGGGCAACTGCCGGAAAGCATAAGGTCCCGGGTTCGTATCCCGGTTCGGAAGCGCATTTTTCCTGCTTAGGTAACCCACCGTCAATTGCTACTGGTGAGAGCTTCCACCAGATTATACCAATTTCTCATTCATTTAATTGTGTGCCTAATTTTTACTTTCTTATGCTAAGTTTTTCATTGACAAGTTAACTTCCTAATGTTCCGTGTGCTTTACCATGGCCACTGCCAATGAGATGCCATAGATATTGTTTCAACAGACCATTAAATAATTGACAAGCCACTGAAAAACTGGGACTTTGTCTTTGTCAAAATCTAAATCAAAATCAAAATAATAAAAATTAAGCTCATTTATTTTTCTTGAACTTGCAGAACCTTCACGCGCAAGCTGCAGAAGTCGGTGAGCTTGGACGAGCAGAGCGTGCTGACGCTCGAGTGCGAAACGTCGCACACGGTCTCGACCAAGTGGTACCAGAACGACAAGGAGGTGAGCGGCATGGACCACCGAGAGGTGATTCAAGAAGGACGCATCCATCGGCTGGTGATCAAGAAGACCAAGAGCCAGGACGCGGGGACGTACAAGTGCACAGTCAAGAACCAATCAACAGAGTGCGTTGTCAAAGTGAAAGGTGCGTACGGATCTTAAATATCTTTGCAGTATATGGCTGCGGTAATCGAGGTATTGGAATTGAATCTGTTTGTTTTTCGTACAGAAACCAAGGCTGAGTTCGTTCGTAAGCTGCAAGACTTTGAAGTGAAGGAACGAGAAAGTGCAATCCTTGAAGTGGAAATTTCGTCAGAAACAGCTGACGTCACTTGGCACAAGGTGATAACAAACTTTTTAAACACATATTCAGTATTATATTTATAGTCCTAATAATTGTGGATTAATTCATTGAAAATCTGACCCATGACCAAAAAATGTTTTTAATTTTTGTTTGTTGTGAATTTCTGCCTCTAAGGATGGCGAGCAAATCAAGGACACCAGCGAGAAGATCGTGTTCGAGAAGGCTGGCAACGTGCGCAAGCTGCTGATTCGCGGCGCCTCCGTCCACGATGAAGGAGAGTACACGTGCGCTCTGGGAGAACAAGAGTGCACTGCTGAGGTCACCGTCGTCGGTACGTCACGTTGTTACCTTCCCACCTCTTCTTGTTTACGTTGATCAAGTCTTACCTGCAATTCACAATCGGGAAACCTCATCGTAAATCATAAAAATATCATAAATATCTACCAAGCATCCAAGTTGATTTGTTTTTTTGTATCAAAAATTTAACAGTATAAAAAAATTTAATAAATTTTAGTCTGAATACCTATAAAAAATGAAATGAAAAAAATATAATTGGCTCTGCTAATTAACAAAGGAAGATATGACAATCACAACCCGAATGGCTCTACCTGGCTTTAGCGAGTGGGTGCCATGACGTCATATTGATTGAATGGAATAGGTGTATTACTTTGTCAATTTTTTTTCAAATTAGTTTGAGGCGAGAAAGGAAGCAAGTATAAAGAGAGTAAAGTCAAAGGCAAAGACTTCAATAAAACAACAAACTTGTGAAGGAAATAAGAATTTTAAAGATCGTAACGATTACGCTAACGTTGCAGAGCTGCCGCCGGAGATCATCCACAAGATGGCGGACGTGACGATCGCGCGCGGCGAGAAGGCCATGTTCGAGATCGAGCTGACCAAGGGAGACGCGCTGGTGCGCTGGTTCAAGGACGGCAAGGAGCTGCAGTTCTCCGAGCACGTGCAGCTCTCCATCGACGGCAAGCGCCAGAAGCTCAAGGTGTACAACTCGGTGCCCGAAGACTCGGGCGAGTACTCGTGCAAGGTCGGCGAGCAGACCTCCACCGCCAAGCTCACAGTCGAAGGTCAGTTCGTTGCGAAAACAAACTACAAACATACAGTTTATTGTACAGAATTAATTTCAATATGAAAATCTCTCAGTAATTTTGCAGTTGCCTTACAGATTTGTTCTTGTTTTGATCCAAAGTGTCACTGTCTTCTAGAAATCTAATGAATTATTTGATTTCAGAGCCGGTAGTTGACTTCATCACAAGGCTACCGGATGTTACCTTGATTCCTCTCAACATGGACGCTGTATTCACCGTCGAACTGTCCAGACCCGAAGTCCAAGTGAAGTGGTTGAAGTAAGAGACATATTTTCAACCGTAGTGGACTTGTACCCAAAGACGTCGCCGATATTTATTTCTATTTGTTATCCAGGAACGGCAAGGAAATAAAGGCATCCGACCGATTCATAATCACTACCGATGGAGGCATTAGGAAGCTAGTGATCAAGAAAGTTACCCTTGACGACCAAACAGAGTACACATGTGTAGCTATAAACGTGAAGACCTCTTCGCAACTCAAGGTGGAAGGTAAATATTTCATATAGTATAAAAACAACTCGATTTTCCAGAAATAGTTAAGAAGAATGTCTCACGACGAGCTGACTTGCTTGCAGTGATCGAGACTGCGCCGAAGATCAACTTGGAGCTGATCCAGAAGGAATACCGCGTGAAGAAGGGCGACGACGTGACGATGGAGGTGAGGTACACGTCGCTGCCGCCGCCCAAGGACGAGTGGTCGGTCAGTGGCAAGCTGGTGCAGAAGTCGAAGCGCGTCACGCAGACGTTGACGGAGAGCTCGGCCAGCCTGACCATCAGGAAGGTGGAGGACGCCGACATCGGCAACTACACCGTCAAGCTCGCCAACAACTGCGGGGAGGCATCGGCTGAACTCACGCTCGTGCTCATGCGTAAGTCCGTGCTTTTGTTTATGATGGCTCGGTTCACTTCTTAAGACTCGTGGCTTTTTCTAATCTTCCGATATCCGATATCTGATATCTTGGACTTGAGTTTAGACTCTTATGAAACATGAAGCATAGCTTTTCAAAACGTCGGGAAAAGTTTAAGTTTGGTAGATAAGCATTCAATAACTCAATTAAATAGTTTTCCTAAGCACTGCAGCCATTATTTATAGCCCATTGATTTTTAATCAAATGTTTGTTGGCAATTAAAGGGAATCAATGATTGTATGAGGAGATCATTGTAAAATACATTTATCTTTTACCACAGCATTGCTCTTACGGATCTGATCTGAGAAAGATATGAATTCAGACAAATTTATTGAAGTTAGTTTTGATAGTTGATAATATCAGTTGAGATGTACCGTGTTTTTAGATAGATGTTGTTAAGCGTGCTATCAAAGACATGTTTATGAAAAACGTACTAACGAGATTTCACATACAATATTATGTAAGTTATGGGCCAGGCAAAGCGTTTGACACTGCGTGCTCTCTCCGTGTCGTGCAGAGGTCCCGTCGCAGCCCGGCGTACCGGAAGTGATAGAAGTGACCGACAGCAACATCACGCTGCACTGGAAGGCGCCGGAATCCGACGGGAACTCACCCATTATCAACTACATCCTCGAGTACCATGACAAGAGTGAAATCTCGTAAGTACTCACTGCTGTCACATGATATTGCATTGAACATTGTTAGGCTTATTCATGGAACCATTTTAGGGGTACTTGCAATATCCAAAGCATGAGCAAGTAGTCGTCACAAACTTAAAACTTAAAATAACTTAAAACTTAAAATATACTTGAAGCTAAGTAAACTTTTTCTAAAGATAAAATTGACTCCGTCTTTACAAGAAATAAAATTATATGTCAGTTCATTTGAATTCAAATTTTCGGCTCTTGGATCAATGGTTTTGTTTAAACTACCATTAAGATTTAATATTAATTGCAGCAATTTTTCTTCTGATTTTTCTTATCAACAAATATTTATGTTTCTTATAACACTATCACTGATCTAGTAGCTGGAAAGCCTAAAGCATTCAAAGAAGGCTACCAAAGAGGTAACAAAATTATCACATATTACGTATTTGCAAAGAATACAATAAAAAAAGTACTCCTGGACGCAACCCGCAGAGCAGATACCCGGCACCTCCACCAAAACATGAAACCTAAAATTCTAACCTCCCGGCTCGTTCCTCAGCTTCAGGAAGGTGAACGCGGACTTTGTCATCGCGGAGACGACGTACAAGGTGAGCCAAGTGAGCCGCAACACGGAGTACATGTTCAAAGTGACGGCGGTGAACGCGGTGGGGCCCAGCGCTCCATCGCACAACACGCGCTACCTGAAGATCGCGGCGCCCTCCAAGGCCGAGCCGCCGACCATCCAGGAACCCCTCAAGGACGTGGTCGCTGGCATGAAGCAACCGATCACGCTCTCCTGCGTCGTCGCCGGCGTGCCCGAGCCCGAGGTCAAATGGTGAGTCGGCGGCGTCTAGACTTGCTAGTGTTTGCTATTTGCACGGAAAATTATTTATTGTTATTTTATCTTTTTTTATTTTTAAGAAATTGAAAATTTACAATCCAATTGAATTTGCATTAATTTCAATGCAATACTTGCCATTGCCAAGTCTGGATATCTGAGTTGACATTACATCTCTATTGGAAACAAAGCTTAATTCAGAATTTGTGGAAAAGAATGATTGATAAAATTTACCCGTGCTATTCAAATATTGCTTCCATATAATTTTAGGTAGAAATCAGATGAGCACATATTTTTGTATGTTGACATAACCATAATGAACCATTTTTGATTTTGTAAAAGAAAATAGCTGCTGATACTTTCGAATTCACAGCACTGTGGGTGGGTCACAGCTTTAGGTGCTAATAAATTGCAATCAGTTAGTTTTAAGGAAGACCTGACCACCCCTAACATTTGGACAACTTTTATTGCTGTGAAGAATCATTTCTGTGTGTTATTCTTTTAGTATTGAATTAATCTTCCTCAAATATACACCAAAAAACAGATGTTTTATCAATTGGTAATTCTTCCAAATTTTGTTTAAGATGCATTGTAAAAAATCGTAAAAAAGCTCCTTGCCAGAAGCACACAATTTAAGTTAAAAACAAGAGTGGTCTAATCTCGCGTTGGTGCAGGCTGCGCGATGGCCGCGTGTTCAAGAACAAGAACATGAGCTACGAGAGCCGCGTGGCCAAGTACGTCATCTCGGAGACGACAGAGGCAACGGCCGCCACCTACTCCTGCCAAGCCAGCAACGAGGCCGGCCAAGCGGAGACGTCGTGCACCGTCAACATTCAAGGTAGCCATGCGACTGGAGCTGTATGATTCAGAGAATTTTCATCCAGCAAGGAGCTGTGAGTTCCATTGCCTTAATGGTCAAATTGCACCACAAGCATAATAATGTGAGCTAATTCAAAAGGCTTCATTTTGAAGCTGATTGAATGAATCCTTTCTAAATATAATTTTGTATATTTCTCGTGTTTTGCAAAAATTGAAGAGGTGAGTGTATAATTACCAGTCAGGTCCATTTTCTTAAATGTTAAAATGTTTTCACATACTCAAAGAATTTCAAAAATCAAGTCAGTCAACGTAACAGGCGGATCAATTGAATTTTATACCCTTAACCATTAAAAAACACAGTGATCAACTGTAAGGTAACGCTGGCTGGACATCGTTTGACAGACGCTCCGAGGATCGAGTTCGACGAGAACATGGCGCTGCAGAAACTGCGCATCGGGTCGCAGTGGAAGGTGGATCTCAGGTTCACCGGCTACCCCAAGCCGACCGTGTCGTGGAGCAAGGACGGCAAGGACCTTACGTCCACCAAGCATTGCAGCTACCACGTCGACGAGGCAGCGACCACCATTGCTGTCTACTCGCTCAAGAAGGAGGACACCGCAAAGTACACGCTCACTGTCAAGAACTTGGCTGGCTCGGCCAGTGCCGAACTTAACCTCCGAGTCATTGGTGAGATGCTAGGTCTATTGATTGTTGCTTTGCTAGCCTGAAATCTGTTCTACTGCATTCAGGGCAAACGGTGCTTTATTTATTTGATTTAATCGTTTGCTTATATTGTAGCATTCTAGGAAGAAATTTGTCTACGGGTCTAATTGGTTTTTTTGCGTAAACATATTTTCTCAGCTGTGTTTGCTTTAGAATTTGACATTGACAAATTAATATTTTTCCACTTTTTTAAATTGTGGATTTTTATATAAAACGGGAAGAATAGGTACTAGAATGCAAACTGTTTGTAGTAACTCTTATTTATTATTGGATTTATATTTTCTTGCCAAATTAACCCTGCAGGTATCTTAATGACTTTTCTTTCATCTCGCCTACGGACGTAAAATAATGCCGCGTGTTGTCCCTAGATGACACCCACCGTAGGAGTATTTCCCTGAGCCCGGAAGAGACTATTATTGGTAATATGATACGTGTCGTGGCTGCACTTTTCCTGTCTGCAAGCTGTGCACCTTTGCTGACTCTCTCAGTTGCTCCCTGTTGCCCCCCCCCCCCCCTTCCACCCGACAACACTAGAACCCAGTACCTGGCATTTTTATTTTTGCACCTGCTGCATTTCATGTTCAGTTAAATCCTTTTTTCCATTTCAAACATTTCACCTTTGTTCCTTCGTGTCGTAGTAGATCCTATTTTGACTACTCTCGTGGAGTATATTTGTAGCACTGAATGGTTACTCCCTTGCCATCCTTTGTGCATTCTTCACTATGCATTTCAATGTTCTTTCTTCCAGGTCGTATTTAAGGCTGTGCTGTTGTCTGTTCTCTTTTCACTTGCACTATCTTCTCTGTGTAATATTTAAGAGTCTAAACTTTAAAAGAATGAAGTGTTAAAATGAGATCTTAATCACCCATGCTAGTCTCTCAACCTTTTTGTGTGGTATTTTAGACAAGCCGAGCAAACCCGAGGGACCAATTGTGATGAAGGATATCAAGAAGGAATCGGTAACAATCGAGTGGAAGCCACCGGCAGATGACGGTGGCTTGGAACTTTCCAAGTACTCGGTCGAGAAATGCGACGTAGAGAAAATGGTTTGGATGAAGGTAAGAGATTTGAGCCAAGACGTATAAAAGCCTGATTTTCTAGCCCATGCATGCATGTAGGCAGGATTTTTTATAGATTAAAATTTAAAATACCTACAAATGTGAGTTTCCTGCAATCCAGCACCTGATGTAAGCTTTAAAAGGAAGAATAAGATAACAGACACTGTCTAGTTCCCAGTCTAGCAAATCGGATTTAGGTATCATTTTCCCATCGAAAAATCAATTTCCGATGGATTTAAAAAATCTCTGTGACCAATTTTCCTCTTCTTTGTTTCAATTTCACTTTGTTTGATGCAAAGATTCGATGTTCGGTGCATAACAATAAATACAAAATACAAAATGCGCTGGGAATGCATGTGGTCTGGGAATAAAAACACGGTGGTATACACTCACGCACTTGCTTCAAAGTCTCCTAACTCTTGGATGGCTTGGCAGGTGGCTGATGTGGAGAGAGACGTCTCGTCGTACTGCGTCCAGCAGCTAAGAGAGGACTCGGAATACATGTTCCGAGTGATCGCCGAGAACCCCGTCGGTTTCTCCGAAGCCCTCGAGAGTAATTCCGTGACGGTGCGAAGCAAGTTCGGTGAGTAACGACGTCGCTATTTGGCGAAGCAATTTTCTGGCGCTGGATTACGCTCACACCCGACTCTCTGAATGCAGACAAGCCGTCGCCACCGCGAGGCCCGCTCGACGTTTCTGGTATGACCATGACGTCGTTTACCATCTCGTGGAAGCCGTCCAAGGACGACGGCGGATCTCCGATTATCGAATACATTATTGAGAGGAAAGAAGTGGGCAAGAAAGCCTGGCAGAAGGTATGAACTGGATTATCATTCTGCTGTCGGATAAAACTGGTCTTTGATTCAAATTATAATAAAATACTACACGTGAAATTAAATTTCATGAATTATTATAATGGTAGCTAAAACAAATGTACCTACAGTTTATTTCACAATTCACAGGCTAGGAGCTCAAAATTCTCACAGGCCGATTTCTATTCCATTCGAGCATTAAAAAGTGTTTTGTATATTAGTGTGTAGAGAAAATCTTAGCATGTTATTTTCCAGAAAAATTATTTAACTGGTTATAGAATTATATGGTTCTAAAACAGTATTTTCTTAAATGGACAAACATATCAAAATGTTAGTAATTCTGCTCAGTGCTTGAAACCAATTGTTATTGTTTGCTCGAAGGTGGGAAGCACAAAGGTGGACGACACTCACATCATGGTGCAAGACCTCAAGGTGAACGTATCCTACCACTTCCGTGTGAGCGCGAGGAACGAGGTCGGCACGAGCGTGCCCTTCGCCCCCGAGGACCCCATCACCGCTGGCAAGCGAATCAGTAAGTCACGGGCAGTTTCTGGCGCTGTTACCCTACGCTAGCGCATTCTTTAGTCGATATTCAGCTTTATGAGATATAACATGTTGTATCGTCCGTATTTTGTCGATATTTTTTTCAGATATTTTTCAATTATCATTTATATTCATGTTAGCCTTCATGCAGTGGTTGATTTGTGACACATGGGTTCCAACACTTTTTCTAGGATAGACAAACTATAAGTTAACACATAATAGCTGAAGTAATTCAGTGCACAGACCTATTTCATATGACGTTTGCTTGAACATTCCAGCCATCACTTGATTTTTCTTTTCATAGGATGAATGGGTACATTTTTAACTTTTCATATAAATTGAGAAACTATTATAACTCATTGCTTTAATTACTCAAAACGGAAACCCAATTGTCCGATCAAAGAAATGGATGCATATTTTATTTGTATTTTATTCCTCTAACTGAATCCTAAATACAAATTAGCCACTGCTGACATAATGCTTTTACTGTCCGTCACAATTTTCTGCTTATCATTTATTGTCCGTCTTTACTCACCTAACTGAGCTTTACTAATCACTGTGCCGTTCATTCGCCTATGTCTTCTGTTGCTTACCGCTTACGCAGGAAATACACACGTTTTGTCCAAGAGTGCGCTTTACACGCTGCTTGGCGTATTCCCATCAGTAGCCGAAGCTGAGATTGAAGATAGTGAGTACTACGTGTGGCAGGAATGTCTGTGTCTAATGTGGGTGTATCGGTTCACACTTATAACACCTGTTATCATAACACCATTGCTATTTGTGAACCTAACATTAATGCCAACCTTAAAGTCAGGTCATCTTATATTCATTATAATTTATATTATATTATTAACAGATAATATTTTTTTGTGGTTTTAGACCTATGATCATTGTCAAGAAAAATCTGGCTGTGAAATTGTGCAATCTTTGGTAGTTGTTACAAGAAATGTTCACAATGAGTAATGCTGTTGGTGTAATGGCAATAAGTTTTATAAAAATGCACCGTTTTGTCGATCCATCTGTTGCCCATTCCAACCTTTGTGTCATCGTCGTAATGAATGGCTCCTTCAGTGTTTAATGTATCACCTCTTTGATTTAGTGCAATTTCTGTGCAGTCTCCGACTCTTCGAGTGCTGCTGTGTGCAAGCAACGTGAGATGAGAGACATTTTTCTCTCAACACTTCTTAGCTCGATTCTCTGTTGATATTTAATGTTGATATTCTAATATTGTTTTTTGCAGCCATTTGTCATCAACCCACTGGAAAAATTGATTTAACACATTCCAGTTTTCTGTTATGGGTTATTTTTACTAGATTTTGTAAAAACCATGTACAATTACTGCAAAAACCCTATCATAAGTTGTGCTGTACAAATTAATAACTGTGGGAAATCGATTTTTTTATTTTAAATCAATGTTATATGTAATTTTTGTATTATAATTTAGTCTAAAACTTGTTGTTTACGAAATTTTAACTTTTATGTATATAATACTTCTGTGAGAGACGAGAGTATCTAACAGAGATACATAACATAAGTTGTAGAAACATTAAATAGTAGGTATACGAATGCAGATCCTTTGTGTAGCTTGGTAGTATAGAAGTGCCAACATAAAAAGATAACCCTGCCTCATCCTGATTCGTCAAAGTGTTTTTCAATGTTCAATGTTTGACAATGTTTGAACACTCGAGCGTGTTTTCACCGGCTCTCGATTCTAGGTGCACCATCGGCACCAACGAACCTGACCATCTCCGACGTGACCAGCAAGAGTGTCACTCTGCGTTGGGGCCCACCGGCCAGCACCGGAGGAACAGAGCTCACTGGTAAGCTCTTAGCTACTCTACAGCTTCTACAGCTTCTACCAGGCTACCTGGAAAGAATAATTTGTATTCTTCAATACTCATGAAGGATGAATACTTTATCCAAGTCACTCATGAGGGCTTTTTACTAGAAAATATTTTTTATCTTTACCAATATTTTACTCTCACTAGTACGGCTCCTTGTATTGCGTAGTGGATGATCATGATTTGAATGTGTTGATTGAACTACCTTCAAGAATGTCGAGTCCAAAATGTGTTGTTCACAAACAAAGTAAATATACCACACAACAATTAAATTTTTACACTGTTTTAAAATTAAGAAGATTGACAGATTTGAAAAGTTAAGTAAAAATTCATTAAAGAGTTGCCTCTAAAGTGAGAAATATGGTTTGAAAAGAAATAAAATCGGTTGGCTTACATACATAAACACAACATATAACAGACATAGAATAAACAAAACACAAAATACTTTCTACAGCTGTGAGTGAAATTAAACATTTGCTTCACTTGCTTTCTTTGTTCCAATATTCGTGCGCATCCTCGCGTTTCTTGGACTTGACCGCTGGCTTGTTGCAGGCTACGTGCTGGAGAAGCGGCTCACTTCGGAGGAGAAGTGGGTGAAGGTGGTGACGCTGGAACCGACCGTCACGCTCCACCTGATCGAGAACCTCAAGGACAAGTCCGAGTACTTCTTCCGAGCGTACGCCGAGAACTCGATCGGCTTGAGTCCACCGGCCGGCACCGAGCTGGTCAGCCTCAAGACACATGCCAGTAAGCAGCCCCTGAATGCGTGAAGCACTTGTGATTTGGTTTACTTTGGGACTTGGATTTAGGCAGCATAGCTCTGCAAAGTGCCAAGAAAAGATTACATTTGGTAGCTTATCATTTCCTAGTTAAATTGTTTTTCTGGACACAAGTATCTATTCTGTCGTGCAAGCAAATTGTTTCCCGCACTTGCCAATCCTTCAGGCCCTTTTTTTTTGTCATTTCTGCTCTGCTCGAGTTTCCGATTTATATGATATTTTCAACAGTATCAACCATCAATAACACACTTGATTCACACAGTCTCTATTTAAGCTTTGTCCATTTGTTTTGAACTTTCTTGCACACTCTGCTTAATCCCGTCTCACTCCTCTTTCTTAAAAGCAATATACTTTTCAGAAAAACAATTTAACTGGGTACTTATTCACTTTATATTTTATAGTTTATTTCACTCAGAACTAGGCAGGCTAATTGAGCAAGAACAAACAGAGCTGTCCTTGTTTCCATAATTTTTCACACCAAAACAGAGTTGAAAGCGATGTTTGTGTGGCTGCGCAGCGGTCCCGTCCCCGCCGACGGCGCCGCTGGAGGTGCGCGCGACTGGCGCCAACTCGGTGGTCATCGAGTGGGGCATCCCCGAGTCGGACGGCGGGGCTCCGATCGAGGGCTACACGATCGCGATTCGGGACTCGAAGAAGACCATGTGGATGCAGGTCGGCAGGGTGAAGGCCGACGTACAGCGACTGACCATCAAGGAGCTGCAGGAGAACAACGAGTACCTGATCCGGATATTCGCGCGCAACGAGGTCGGCCCCAGCGAGCCGTTGGAGTCGGACGAACCGTTCCACATGCTGCGGCCAGACGGTGAGAACGGCCGAACGCTTTATTGTGTTTGTTTTCTTTCTGCGACTGGCTTGGCACGGAACGGGGATTCGACGAGTTCGCTTGATGTCGGGAACTGTTGTTCTTGCGCGCTTTTCAACGTTAGGTTTAACGTGTTGGATTTTTCGTAACCATCCGCTGAATGTGGTCACTGGTAAAACCAGTAAAATTGAAATGTTGCTATCTTGTACTAAAAGTATTGCAAACTCTTATTATTATTATTATCAGTTGGGTGGTAGATGAGTGATTTTTTATTTCGATAATTGAACCTTCAAAAATATTAGATAAATTTTAGCCCAAATCACTTGGTCAAATTTTTGTAAAATTATTTGATGTGAGAAAGGGAGAAATTAAATAGAGTGAAGTCTCCAAAGGACTGAATCAAACTAGACATAGACTTCAATCAAACAACGAACTTGTATCAAGAAAATAAGCATGATCTTCTTTTTACGATTGAACTTTGATATTCTATAATTTTTTCAGACAATTTTTATTTATTTTAATTCACAAATCCCCTCAGATAATTAAGAATGCAACAATCAACTTGCAAGAGTTCATTCCAAACGCAGCTTCAGCATCAGTTAAACTTGAAAACTCTGACCTGACCTCTATTGGGTCATCCCTGGCACAATCTATGACTAGGTCTAACACGCAACCTGAACATTTGCAGTGATGGAAGCAGCAGAACCAGAAAACGCAGACCTGACGACGGCACCGACCCTCAGCTTCAGCACCGAGACCACCATGTCTTGGATGAAGGAGGCTGGGATGGACCCAGACATCCACTCCTACGCACGCGGCTCGCTTCTCCGAAGAGACGAATACTTCTTCAGGATATGGTACTACGCGCGGCAGTTATTCAAGTAGAATGTCGCGGCCGCGGAGAAATCGGTGTTGGACAATTTAAAACGAAACCTTTAGTGATTGAAGTTGAACTTTACCTACTATAAAACTCTTTGATATGCCTACACAAAGTATACGTTTGCAATTTTGTCGATTATCAATTGAATTATAAGATGCTGGTGCATGTTAATATGTTGGTGATGAAAATGGATAGAAAGTGATACTTAACAAGCAAAAATGCTTGACAACATTGTTTTATAATGCCATCTCTGTTCAATACTGTAAGGCTTTCTGTACTCTTCTGTAAATTGTCACTTAGCAAACATCTAATTCCCTGTGCAAAGCGACGCTAGGGGATAGCTTACACAAAAGTACAAAAAACTTTACATATTGACTGTACCTATAATGTAATTACCTATAAATATATACAATTCTTAAGATGGTTATATATGGCTTAAAAATTTTGCTCGATTTTCCTCAATTTCCTTTCTTCTAGCCTCCATTGATGGCATCACATCTGTGTTCTCTATGAAAAATAATCTGCACTCTGCTTACTCTATCCCAAAGCCATTCTAGTCCCAATAAAATGGATTTGAGTGGCGAATCGGCCAATGCAATTTAGTGTACTTGAATTCAAACAGACAAAACAATCTCCTTTAACTTCAATATTTTTTTCTCTCACAATCCTCATCCATACCCTTACTTTTTATCATCGAATTGCTCTGTTTGGTCGATGTGCCGATTATTTCATATTATTTTCCAGGCTTCGACGCTTCTGGAGAACACTTGTGTTTTTCCGTACTCTTCATTACCTGATCTCTTACAGCCGATGACTCTATTATTCATCAATCACCGTCTATCTACTTCATTTTATTTCCTAACGACATATTGCTTTGAGGGTTGATGTTCTTTCTCTTTAACATTAAGTTTGTGGTAGAGACCAATGACAACAAGAACCACCCTTGCCGGGTTCGATCCCTCGATCCTTGCATTAAGATGTTAGCACGTTAGCCACCAGGCTACGAAGCTGTTGGAAGGGAATTTTTTAAAGTTTTTGTAAAACCTTTGAATGACGCTATCTCGTTAATGCATACTGGTTTTATTTCATATTAAATTTATCCGACTCTGATTCTGCAGAGCAAGCGGGCCTATACGGATGGATTTGTTGAATTCGCTGATCATGAATTGCCATTTACCTTGCCGCGGAGATTCTAATAAAGCAAAAACAATTGGCGTAACGAGACTACGATGCTTCTTGAAATATTAAGATTATGTATGCTGTCAAATGACTTAATTCGTGTTTTTAACGCGAGAGTGCGCTGTCATCGAAGGACTCGGTTTATCACTCTTTTGAGCTCAAAAGTTATATTTAATTACTAGGGGGTGTAATCCAAGCAACAGTTGGATGCAGGTAAGCAGTCAATCCCTCAGGCGCGAGCTTGATGGCGTCATCACATGACGCTGAGCGCATCGAGTGCACAGCCACTTTAAACTCGTTCTGCTCGGAACTCGAGTCGAGTATTTATAGTGAGCTGGTCACGTGCGTTTTAGTTTCTCAGCAGCTTGCTTGCCAAGCTGTTTGCACTGAGGAGCTGAAAGTGAACACCTTTAGCCCCAGGGATGTTAAAAAATATGGAAGACAAAAATTAATTTAAATTGCGCGCACTTTTTAGATTTATAATTTTGAATTTAGAATTATGTTTTATTTGAAAACTGCGCAACTATTTTCTTACCCAAAAACGCCACCTGGTAGCTAAATTTGAACTAAGGGACACCCATAAATAATTGGGGAGCAGAAAAAATATTTTTTATTTCAGATTTTAATTAACCAGAAATCATTTCTGCCAAAAAGCTCCCCGGCCAAGGATCGAACCGTCGACCTTTGGCTTTGGAAGCGTGCGCTCTATCCGCTTCACCACCGGGCTCTTATTAATTGTCGTTGTATTTAGTGTACTTGAATTCAAGCAGACACAACAATCTCGATTACCTTCAATATTTTTTTCTCTCACAATCCTGATCCATACCCTTACTTTTTTTCATCGTATTGCTCTGTCTGGTCGATGTGTCGCCTACTTGGAATTATTTTCCACACTTCGACGCTGCCGTAGGACACTTGTATATTTTCCGTACTGTTCATGACTCGATCTCTCATGCAGACGATGACCCTATTATTCATCAACTTCCTTCTGTGCTCGTAATTTAATTTAATTGCGACGTATTGCTTTGAGTTTTGATGTGCCTTCCCTTTTACATTGAATTTGTGTTTGAGACCAATGACAAAAATTACCACTCCAGCCGGATTCGATCCCTCGACACTTGCAGTGAGATGTTAGCACAATAGCCACCAGGCTACGAAGCTGATGGAAGATAGGCGTGTTTTTAAAACCTTTGATCGATGCTATCTCGTTAATGCGTACTGGTTTTATTTCGTATTAAATTTATCCGACTCTGATACTGCAGAGCAAGCGGGCCTATACGGATGGATTTGTTGAATTCGCTGATCATGACTTGCCATTTACCATGCGCGGGGATTCTAATGAAGCAAAAACAATTGGCGTAGCGAGACTACGATGCTTCTTGAAATATTGAAATTAACGTATGCATGTCACGTGACTTAGTTCGTGTTTTTAACGCGAGAGTGCGCTGTCATCGAAGGACTCGGTTTATCACTCTTTTGAGCTCAAAAGTTCTATTTAATGGTAAGGGGGTGTAATCTGCCAAAGAAATTGATATCCAGTCAATCCCTCAGCGCTTACTTGATAACGTAAATCACATGACACTGAGCGCACCGGGTGCACGGCCACTTTAGACTCGTTCTGTTCGGACATTGAGTCTATATGAGCTGGTCACGTGCCTTCTATTTACTCAGCAGCTTGCTTGCCAAGCTGTTTGCCCTGAGGAGCTCAAGGCGATAACATTTAGCCCCAGGGATTAAAAAAAATGTTAGACAGAAATTTAATTTAAATTGCGCGCATTATTTAGAAATATAATTTTTAAATTTGAATTAATTTTTTATTTGAAAACTGCGCCACTTTTTTCTTACCCCAAAACGCCACCTGGTAGCTAAATTTGAACTAAGGGACAACCAGAAATAATTGGGGAGCAGAAAAAAATATTTTTTATTTCAGATTTTAAGTAACCAGAAATCATTTCTGCCAAAAAGCTCCCCGGCCAAGGATCGAACCGTCGACCTTTGGCTTTGGAAGCGTGCGCTCTATCCGCTTCACCACCGGGCTCTTGTTAATTGTCGTTGTATTTAGTGTACTTGAATTCAAGCAGACACAACCATCTCGATTACCTTCAATATTTTTTTCTCTCACAATCCTGATCCATACCCTTACTTTTTTTCATCGCATTGCTCTGTCTGGTCGATGTGTCGCCTATTTCATATTATTTTACTGACTTCGACGCTGCTGGCGGACACATGTGTATTTTTCGTACTCTTCATGACTCGATCTCTAACAGCCGATGATCCCATTTTTCATCAACCTCCTTCTGTGCTCGTAATTTAATTTAATTGCGACGTATTGCTTTGAGTTTTGATGTGCCTTCTCTTTAACATTGAGTTCGTGTTTGAGACCAATGACAAAAAGAACCACTCCAGCCGGATTCGATCCCTCGACACTTGCAGTGAGATGTTACCACGATAGCCAACAGGCTACGAAGCTGATGGATAATACATGTATTTTTAAAACCTTTGATCGATGCTATCTCGTTAATGCGTACTGGTTTTATTTCATATTAAATTTATCCGACTCAGATACTGCAAAGCAAGCGGGCCTATACGGATGGATTTGTTGAATTCGCTGATCATGACTTGCCATTTACCTTGCCGCGGAGATTCTAATGAAGCAAAAACAATTGGCGTAACGAGACTACGATGCTTCTTGAAATATTGAGTTAATCGTATGCATGTCTAGTGACTTAGTTCGTGTTTTTAACGCGAGAGTGCGCTGTCATCGAAGGACTCGGTTTATCACTCTTTTGAGCTCAAAAGTTCTATTTAAAGACAAAGGGGTGTAATATGCAAAACAAACAGATTGCCAGTCAATCCCTCAGGCCCATGCTGGATGACGTCATCTCTCATTACATGACGCTGAGCGCACCGAGTGCACGGCCACTTTGGACTCGTTCTGTACGGAACTCGAGTCTTTATAGTGAGCTGATCACGTGCGTTCTATTTTCTCAGCAGCTTGATTGCCAAGCTGTTTGCCCTGAGGAGCTGAAAAACAACACCTTTAGCCCCAGGGATGTTAAAAAATATGGTAGACGAAAATTAATTTAAATTGCGCGCACTTTTTAGAATTACAAATTTTAATTTTGAATTATTTTTTATTTGAAAACTGCGCCACTATTTTCTTACCCCAAAACGCCACCTGGTAGCTAAATTTGAACTAAGGGACACCTAGGAAAAATCGGGGAGCAGAAAGAAATATTTTTTATTTCAGATTTTAATTAACCAGAAATCATTTCTGCCAAAAAGCTCCCCGGCCCAGGATCGAACCGTCGACCTTTGGCTTTGGAAGCGTGCGCTCTATCCGCTTCACCACCGGGCTCTTATTACTTGTCGTTGTATTTAGTGTACTTGAATTCCAGCAGACACAACCATCTCCATTAACTTCAATATTTTTTTCTCTCACAATCCTGATCCATACCCTTACTTTTTTTCATCGTATTGCTCTGTATGGTCGATGTGTCGCCCACTTTGAATTATTTTCCTGGCTTCGACGCTGCTGGCGGACACTTGTGCATTTTCCGTACTCTTCATGACTCGATCTCTTACAGCCGATGACCCCATTATTCATCAATCTCCTTCTGTGCTCGTAATTTAATTTAATTGCGACGTATTGCTTTGAGTGTTGATGTGCCTTCCCTTTAACATTGAGTTCGGGTTAGAGACCTATGACAAAAAGAACCACTCCAGCCGGATTCGATCCCTCGACACTTGCAGTAAGGTGTTAGCACAATAGCCACCAGGCTACGAAGCTGATGGAAGATGCATTTATTTTTAAAACCTTTGGTCGATGCTATCTCGTTAATGCGTACTGGTTTTATTTCATATTAAATTTATCCGACTCTGATACTGCAGAGCAAGCGGGCCCATACGGATGGATTTGTTGAATTCGCTGATCATGAATTGCCATTTGCCTTGCCGCGGAGATTCTAATAAAAAATAATTGGCGTAGCGAGACTACGATGCTTCTTGAAATATTGAGATTAACGTATGCATATCACGTGACTTAGTTCGTGTTTTTAACGCGAGAGTGCGCTGTCATCGAAGGACTCGATTTATCACTCTTTTGAGCTCAAAAGTTCTATTTAATCGCAACGGGGAGTAATCTGCCACATTAAGTGATTGCCAGTCAATTCCTCAGGCGCATGCTTGATGACGACATCACATGACGCTGAGCGCACCGAGTGCACTGCCACTTTAGACTCTTTCTGTTCGGAACTCGAGTCTTCAAAGTGAGCTGGTCACGTGCCTTCTATTTTCTAAGCAGCTTGCTTGCCAAGCTGTTTGCCCTGAGGAGCTGAAGGTGAACACCTTTAGCCCCAGGGATGTTAAAAAATATGTTAGACAAAAAATTAATTAAAATTGCGCGCACTTTTTAGAGAAATAATTTTTAATTTTGACTAATTTTTCTCTTGAAAACTGCGCCACTATTTTCTTACCCCAAAACGCCACCTGGTAGCTAAATTTGAACTAAGGGACACCCAGGAAAAATCGGGGAGCAGAAAAAAATATTTTTATTTCAGATTTTAATGAACCAGAAATCATTTCTGCCAAAAAGCTCCCCGGCCAAGGATCATACCGTCGACCTCTGGCTTTGGAAGCGTGCGCTCTATCCGCTCCACCACCGGGCTCTTGTTATTAATCGTTGTATTTAGTGTACTTGAATTCAAGCAGACACAACCATCTCCATTAACTTCAATATTTTTTTCTCTCACAATCCTGATCCATACCCTTACTTTTTTTCATCGTATTGCTCTGTCTGGTCGATGTGTCGCCTATTTCATATTATTTTACTGACTTCGACGCTGCTGGCGGACACATGTGTATTTTTCGTACTCTTCATGACTCGATCTCTAACAGCCGATGATCCCATTTTTCATCAACCTCCTTCTGTGCTCGTAATTTAATTTAATTGCGACGTATTGCTTTGAGTTTTGATGTGCCTTCTCTTTAACATTGAGTTCGTGTTTGAGACCTATGACAAAAAGAACCACTCCAGCCGGATTCGATCCCTCGACACTTGCAGTGAGATGTTACCACGATAGCCAACAGGCTACGAAGCTGATGGATAATACATGTATTTTTAAAACCTTTGATCGATGCTATCTCGTTAATGCGTACTGGTTTTATTTCATATTAAATTTATCCGACTCAGATACTGCAAAGCAAGCGGGCCTATACGGATGGATTTGTTGAATTCGCTGATCATGACTTGCCATTTACCTTGCCGCGGAGATTCTAATGAAGCAAAAACAATTGGCGTAACGAGACTACGATGCTTCTTGAAATATTGAGTTAATCGTATGCATGTCTAGTGACTTAGTTCGTGTTTTTAACGCGAGAGTGCGCTGTCATCGAAGGACTCGGTTTATCACTCTTTTGAGCTCAAAAGTTCTATTTAAAGACAAAGGGGTGTAATATGCAAAACAAACAGATTGCCGGTCAATCCCTCAGGCCCATGCTGGATGACGTCATCTCTCATTACATGACGCTGAGCGCACCGGGTGCACGGCCACTTTGGACTCGTTCTGTACGGAACTCGACTCGAGTCTTTATAGTGAGCTGGTCACGTGCGTTTTAGTTTCTCAGCAGCTTGCTTGCCAAGCTGTTTGCACTGAGGAGCTGAAGGTGAACACCTTTAGCCCCAGGGATGTTAAAAAATATGGTAGACGAAAATTAATTTAAATTGCGCGCACTTTTTAGAATTACAAATTTTAATTTTGAATTATTTTTTATTTGAAAACTGCGCCACTATTTTCTTACCCCAAAACGCCACCTGGTAGCTAAATTTGAACTAAGGGACACCCAGGAAAAATCGGGGAGCAGAAAAAAATATTTTTTATTTCAGATTTTAATTAACCAGAAATCATTTCTGCCAAAAAGCTCCCCGGCCAAGGATCGAACCGTCGACCTTTGGCTTTGGAAGCGTGCGCTCTATCCGCTTCACCACCGGGCTCTTGTTAAGTGATGATGTATTTAGTGTACTTCAATTCAAGCAGACACAACCATCTCAATTAACTTCAATATTTTTTTCTCTCACAATCCTGATCCATACCCTTACTTTTTTTCATCGTATTGCTCTGTCAGGTCGATGTGTCGCCTATTTCATATTATTTTCCTGGCTTCGACGCTGCTGGCGGACACATGTGTATTTACCGTACTCTTCATGACTCGATCTCTAACAGCCGATGACCCCATTATTCATCAACCTCCTTCTGTGCTCGTAATTTGATTTAATTGCGACGTATTGCTTTGGTTTTTGATGTACCTTCCCTTTAACATTGAGTTCGTGTTAGAGACCTATGACAAAAAGAACCACTCCAGTCAGATTCGATCCCTCGACACTTGAAGTGTGGTTTTAGCACAATAGCCACCAGGCTACGAAGCTGATGGAAGTTGAATGTACCCAGGAAAAATCGGGGAGCAGAAAAAAATATTTTTTATTTCAGATTTTATTTTAATGAACCAGAAATCAATTCTGCCAAAAAGCTCCCCGGCCCAGGATCGAACCGTCGACCTTTGGCTTTGGAAGCGTGCGCTCTATCCGCTTCACCACCGGACTCTTGTTATTAATCGTTGTATTTAGTGTACTTGAATTCAAGCAGACACAACCATCTCCATTTACTCCAATATTTTTTTCTCTCACAATCCTGATCCATATCCTTACTTTTTTTCATCGCATTGCTCTGTCTGGTCGATGTGTCGCCTACTTTGAATTATTTTCCTGGCTTCGACGCTGCTGGCGGACACTTGTGTATTTTCCGTACTCTTCATGCCGATGACACCATTATTCATCAACCTCCTTCTGTGCTCGTTATTTCATTTCATTACGACGTTTTGCTGTGAGTGTTGATCTGCCTTCTCTTTAACATTGAGTTCGTGTTAGAGACCAATGACAAAAATAACCACTCCAGCCGGATTCGATCCCTCGACACTTGCAACGAGATGTTAGCACAATAGCCACCAGGCTACGAAGCTGATGCAAGTAGGACGTTTTTTTCAAACCTTTGATCGATGCTATCTCGTTAATGCGTACTGGTTTTATTTCGTATTAAATCTATCCGACTCTGATACTGCAGAGCAAGCGGGCCAATACGGATGGATTTGTTGAATTCGCTGATCATGAATTGCCATTTGCCTTGCCGCGGAGATTCTAATAAAAAATAATTGGCGTAGCGAGACTACGATGCTTCTTGAAATATTGAGATTAACGTATGCATATCACGTGACTTAGTTCGTGTTTTTAACGCGAGAGTGCGCTGTCATCGAAGGACTCGATTTATCACTCTTTTGAGCTCAAAAGTTCTATTTAATCGCAACGGGGAGTAATCTGCCACATTAAGTGATTGCCAGTCAATTCCTCAGGCGCATGCTTGATGACGACATCACATGACGCTGAGCGCACCGAGTGCACTGCCACTTTAGACTCTTTCTGTTCGGAACTCGAGTCTTCAAAGTGAGCTGGTCACGTGCCTTCTATTTTCTAAGCAGCTTGCTTGCCAAGCTGTTTGCCCTGAGGAGCTGAAGGTGAACACCTTTAGCCCCAGGGATGTTAAAAAATATGTTAGACAAAAAATTAATTAAAATTGCGCGCACTTTTTAGAGAAATAATTTTTAATTTTGACTAATTTTTCTCTTGAAAACTGCGCCACTATTTTCTTACCCCAAAACGCCACCTGGTAGCTAAATTTGAACTAAGGGACACCCAGGAAAAATCGGGGAGCAGAAAAAAATATTTTTATTTCAGATTTTAATGAACCAGAAATCATTTCTGCCAAAAAGCTCCCCGGCCAAGGATCATACCGTCGACCTCTGGCTTTGGAAGCGTGCGCTCTATCCGCTCCACCACCGGGCTCTTGTTATTAATCGTTGTATTTAGTGTACTTGAATTCAAGCAGACACAACCATCTCCATTAACTTCAATATTTTTTTCTCTCACAATCCTGATCCATACCCTTACTTTTTTTCATCGTATTGCTCTGTCTGGTCGATGTGTCGCCTATTTCATATTATTTTACTGACTTCGACGCTGCTGGCGGACACATGTGTATTTTTCGTACTCTTCATGACTCGATCTCTAACAGCCGATGATCCCATTTTTCATCAACCTCCTTCTGTGCTCGTAATTTAATTTAATTGCGACGTATTGCTTTGAGTTTTGATGTGCCTTCTCTTTAACATTGAGTTCGTGTTTGAGACCTATGACAAAAAGAACCACTCCAGCCGGATTCGATCCCTCGACACTTGCAGTGAGATGTTACCACGATAGCCAACAGGCTACGAAGCTGATGGATAATACATGTATTTTTAAAACCTTTGATCGATGCTATCTCGTTAATGCGTACTGGTTTTATTTCATATTAAATTTATCCGACTCAGATACTGCAAAGCAAGCGGGCCTATACGGATGGATTTGTTGAATTCGCTGATCATGACTTGCCATTTACCTTGCCGCGGAGATTCTAATGAAGCAAAAACAATTGGCGTAACGAGACTACGATGCTTCTTGAAATATTGAGTTAATCGTATGCATGTCTAGTGACTTAGTTCGTGTTTTTAACGCGAGAGTGCGCTGTCATCGAAGGACTCGGTTTATCACTCTTTTGAGCTCAAAAGTTCTATTTAAAGACAAAGGGGTGTAATATGCAAAACAAACAGATTGCCAGTCAATCCCTCAGGCCCATGCTGGATGACGTCATCTCTCATTACATGACGCTGAGCGCACCGAGTGCACGGCCACTTTGGACTCGTTCTGTACGGAACTCGACTCGAGTCTTTATAGTGAGCTGGTCACGTGCGTTTTAGTTTCTCAGCAGCTTGCTTGCCAAGCTGTTTGCACTGAGGAGCTGAAGGTGAACACCTTTAGCCCCAGGGATGTTAAAAAATATGGTAGACGAAAATTAATTTAAATTGCGCGCACTTTTTAGAATTACAAATTTTAATTTTGAATTATTTTTTATTTGAAAACTGCGCCACTATTTTCTTACCCCAAAACGCCACCTGGTAGCTAAATTTGAACTAAGGGACACCCAGGAAAAATCGGGGAGCAGAAAAAAATATTTTTTATTTCAGATTTTAATTAACCAGAAATCATTTCTGCCAAAAAGCTCCCCGGCCAAGGATCGAACCGTCGACCTTTGGCTTTGGAAGCGTGCGCTCTATCCGCTTCACCACCGGGCTCTTGTTAAGTGATGATGTATTTAGTGTACTTCAATTCAAGCAGACACAACCATCTCAATTAACTTCAATATTTTTTTCTCTCACAATCCTGATCCATACCCTTACTTTTTTTCATCGTATTGCTCTGTCAGGTCGATGTGTCGCCTATTTCATATTATTTTCCTGGCTTCGACGCTGCTGGCGGACACATGTGTATTTACCGTACTCTTCATGACTCGATCTCTAACAGCCGATGACCCCATTATTCATCAACCTCCTTCTGTGCTCGTAATTTGATTTAATTGCGACGTATTGCTTTGGTTTTTGATGTACCTTCCCTTTAACATTGAGTTCGTGTTAGAGACCTATGACAAAAAGAACCACTCCAGTCAGATTCGATCCCTCGACACTTGAAGTGTGGTTTTAGCACAATAGCCACCAGGCTACGAAGCTGATGGAAGTTGAATGTACCCAGGAAAAATCGGGGAGCAGAAAAAAATATTTTTTATTTCAGATTTTATTTTAATGAACCAGAAATCAATTCTGCCAAAAAGCTCCCCGGCCCAGGATCGAACCGTCGACCTTTGGCTTTGGAAGCGTGCGCTCTATCCGCTTCACCACCGGACTCTTGTTATTAATCGTTGTATTTAGTGTACTTGAATTCAAGCAGACACAACCATCTCCATTTACTCCAATATTTTTTTCTCTCACAATCCTGATCCATATCCTTACTTTTTTTCATCGCATTGCTCTGTCTGGTCGATGTGTCGCCTACTTTGAATTATTTTCCTGGCTTCGACGCTGCTGGCGGACACTTGTGTATTTTCCGTACTCTTCATGCCGATGACACCATTATTCATCAACCTCCTTCTGTGCTCGTTATTTCATTTCATTACGACGTTTTGCTGTGAGTGTTGATCTGCCTTCTCTTTAACATTGAGTTCGTGTTAGAGACCAATGACAAAAATAACCACTCCAGCCGGATTCGATCCCTCGACACTTGCAACGAGATGTTAGCACAATAGCCACCAGGCTACGAAGCTGATGCAAGTAGGACGTTTTTTTCAAACCTTTGATCGATGCTATCTCGTTAATGCGTACTGGTTTTATTTCGTATTAAATCTATCCGACTCTGATACTGCAGAGCAAGCGGGCCAATACGGATGGATTTGTTGAATTCGCTGATCATGAATTGCCATTTGCCTTGCCGCGGAGATTCTAATAAAAAATAATTGGCGTAGCGAGACTACGATGCTTCTTGAAATATTGAGATTAACGTATGCATATCACGTGACTTAGTTCGTGTTTTTAACGCGAGAGTGCGCTGTCATCGAAGGACTCGATTTATCACTCTTTTGAGCTCAAAAGTTCTATTTAATCGCAACGGGGAGTAATCTGCCACATTAAGTGATTGCCAGTCAATTCCTCAGGCGCATGCTTGATGACGACATCACATGACGCTGAGCGCACCGAGTGCACTGCCACTTTAGACTCTTTCTGTTCGGAACTCGAGTCTTCAAAGTGAGCTGGTCACGTGCCTTCTATTTTCTAAGCAGCTTGCTTGCCAAGCTGTTTGCCCTGAGGAGCTGAAGGTGAACACCTTTAGCCCCAGGGATGTTAAAAAATATGTTAGACAAAAAATTAATTAAAATTGCGCGCACTTTTTAGAGAAATAATTTTTAATTTTGACTAATTTTTCTCTTGAAAACTGCGCCACTATTTTCTTACCCCAAAACGCCACCTGGTAGCTAAATTTGAACTAAGGGACACCCAGGAAAAATCGGGGAGCAGAAAAAAATATTTTTATTTCAGATTTTAATGAACCAGAAATCATTTCTGCCAAAAAGCTCCCCGGCCAAGGATCATACCGTCGACCTCTGGCTTTGGAAGCGTGCGCTCTATCCGCTCCACCACCGGGCTCTTGTTATTAATCGTTGTATTTAGTGTACTTGAATTCAAGCAGACACAACCATCTCCATTAACTTCAATATTTTTTTCTCTCACAATCCTGATCCATACCCTTACTTTTTTTCATCGTATTGCTCTGTCTGGTCGATGTGTCGCCTATTTCATATTATTTTACTGACTTCGACGCTGCTGGCGGACACATGTGTATTTTTCGTACTCTTCATGACTCGATCTCTAACAGCCGATGATCCCATTTTTCATCAACCTCCTTCTGTGCTCGTAATTTAATTTAATTGCGACGTATTGCTTTGAGTTTTGATGTGCCTTCTCTTTAACATTGAGTTCGTGTTTGAGACCTATGACAAAAAGAACCACTCCAGCCGGATTCGATCCCTCGACACTTGCAGTGAGATGTTACCACGATAGCCAACAGGCTACGAAGCTGATGGATAATACATGTATTTTTAAAACCTTTGATCGATGCTATCTCGTTAATGCGTACTGGTTTTATTTCATATTAAATTTATCCGACTCAGATACTGCAAAGCAAGCGGGCCTATACGGATGGATTTGTTGAATTCGCTGATCATGACTTGCCATTTACCTTGCCGCGGAGATTCTAATGAAGCAAAAACAATTGGCGTAACGAGACTACGATGCTTCTTGAAATATTGAGTTAATCGTATGCATGTCTAGTGACTTAGTTCGTGTTTTTAACGCGAGAGTGCGCTGTCATCGAAGGACTCGGTTTATCACTCTTTTGAGCTCAAAAGTTCTATTTAAAGACAAAGGGGTGTAATATGCAAAACAAACAGATTGCCAGTCAATCCCTCAGGCCCATGCTGGATGACGTCATCTCTCATTACATGACGCTGAGCGCACCGAGTGCACGGCCACTTTGGACTCGTTCTGTACGGAACTCGACTCGAGTCTTTATAGTGAGCTGGTCACGTGCGTTTTAGTTTCTCAGCAGCTTGCTTGCCAAGCTGTTTGCACTGAGGAGCTGAAGGTGAACACCTTTAGCCCCAGGGATGTTAAAAAATATGGTAGACGAAAATTAATTTAAATTGCGCGCACTTTTTAGAATTACAAATTTTAATTTTGAATTATTTTTTATTTGAAAACTGCGCCACTATTTTCTTACCCCAAAACGCCACCTGGTAGCTAAATTTGAACTAAGGGACACCCAGGAAAAATCGGGGAGCAGAAAAAAATATTTTTTATTTCAGATTTTAATTAACCAGAAATCATTTCTGCCAAAAAGCTCCCCGGCCAAGGATCGAACCGTCGACCTTTGGCTTTGGAAGCGTGCGCTCTATCCGCTTCACCACCGGGCTCTTGTTAAGTGATGATGTATTTAGTGTACTTCAATTCAAGCAGACACAACCATCTCAATTAACTTCAATATTTTTTTCTCTCACAATCCTGATCCATACCCTTACTTTTTTTCATCGTATTGCTCTGTCAGGTCGATGTGTCGCCTATTTCATATTATTTTCCTGGCTTCGACGCTGCTGGCGGACACATGTGTATTTACCGTACTCTTCATGACTCGATCTCTAACAGCCGATGACCCCATTATTCATCAACCTCCTTCTGTGCTCGTAATTTGATTTAATTGCGACGTATTGCTTTGGTTTTTGATGTACCTTCCCTTTAACATTGAGTTCGTGTTAGAGACCTATGACAAAAAGAACCACTCCAGTCAGATTCGATCCCTCGACACTTGAAGTGTGGTTTTAGCACAATAGCCACCAGGCTACGAAGCTGATGGAAGTTGAATGTACCCAGGAAAAATCGGGGAGCAGAAAAAAATATTTTTTATTTCAGATTTTATTTTAATGAACCAGAAATCAATTCTGCCAAAAAGCTCCCCGGCCCAGGATCGAACCGTCGACCTTTGGCTTTGGAAGCGTGCGCTCTATCCGCTTCACCACCGGACTCTTGTTATTAATCGTTGTATTTAGTGTACTTGAATTCAAGCAGACACAACCATCTCCATTTACTCCAATATTTTTTTCTCTCACAATCCTGATCCATATCCTTACTTTTTTTCATCGCATTGCTCTGTCTGGTCGATGTGTCGCCTACTTTGAATTATTTTCCTGGCTTCGACGCTGCTGGCGGACACTTGTGTATTTTCCGTACTCTTCATGCCGATGACACCATTATTCATCAACCTCCTTCTGTGCTCGTTATTTCATTTCATTACGACGTTTTGCTGTGAGTGTTGATCTGCCTTCTCTTTAACATTGAGTTCGTGTTAGAGACCAATGACAAAAATAACCACTCCAGCCGGATTCGATCCCTCGACACTTGCAACGAGATGTTAGCACAATAGCCACCAGGCTACGAAGCTGATGCAAGTAGGACGTTTTTTTCAAACCTTTGATCGATGCTATCTCGTTAATGCGTACTGGTTTTATTTCGTATTAAATCTATCCGACTCTGATACTGCAGAGCAAGCGGGCCAATACGGATGGATTTGTTGAATTCGCTGATCATGAATTGCCATTTGACTTGCCGCGGAGATTCTAATGATGCAAAAACAATTGGCGTAACAAGACTCCTGATGCTTCTTGAAATATTGAGATTAACGTATGCATATCACGTGACTTAGTCCGTGTTTTTAACGCGAGATTGCGCTGTCATCGAAGGACTCGGTTTATCACTCTTTTGAGTTTAAAAGTTCTATTTAAAGACAAACGGGTGTAATATGCTAAAAGAACTGATTGGCAGTCAATCCCTCAGGCCCATGCTTGATGACGTCATCTCTCATCACATGACGCTGAGCGCACCGAGTGCACGGCCACTTTGGACTCGTTCTGTACGGAACTCGAGTCTTTATAGTGAGCTGGTCACGTGCGTTCTATTTTCTCAGCAGCTTGCTTGCCAAGCTGTTTGCCCTGAGGAGCTGAAAAACAACACCTTTAGCCCCAGGGATGTTAAAAAAAATGGTAGACAAAAATTAATTGAAATTGCGCGCACTTTTTAGAATTATAAATTTAAATTTTGAATTATTTTTTATTTGAAAACTGCGCCACTATTTTCTTACCCCAAAACGCCACCTGGTAGCTAAATTTGAACTAAGGGACAACCAGAAATAATTGGGGAGCAGAAAAAAATATTTTTTATTTCAGATTTTAATTAACCAGAAATCGTTTCTGCCAAAAAGCTCCCCGGCCAAGGATCGAACCGTCGACCTTTGGCTTTGGAAGCGTGCGCTCTATCCGCTTCACCACCGGGCTCTTGTTAATTGTGGTTGTATTCAGTGTACTTGAATTCAAGCAGACACACGTCAATCACCTGTAACTTCAATATTTTTTTCTCTCACAATCCTGATCCATACCCTTACTTTTTTTCATCGTATTGCTCTGTCTGGTCGATGTGTCGCCTATTTCATATTATTTTACTGACTTCGACGCTGCTGGCGGACACATGTGTATTTTTCGTACTCTTCATGACTCGATCTCTAACAGCCGATGATCCCATTTTTCATCAACCTCCTTCTGTGCTCGTAATTTAATTTAATTGCGACGTATTGCTTTGAGTTTTGATGTGCCTTCTCTTTAACATTGAGTTCGTGTTTGAGACCTATGACAAAAAGAACCACTCCAGCCGGATTCGATCCCTCGACACTTGCAGTGAGATGTTACCACGATAGCCAACAGGCTACGAAGCTGATAGATAATACATGTATTTTTAAAACCTTTGATCGATGCTATCTCGTTAATGCGTACTGGTTTTATTTCATATTAAATTTATCCGACTCAGATACTGCAAAGCAAGCGGGCCTATACGGATGGATTTGTTGAATTCGCTGATCATGACTTGCCATTTACCTTGCCGCGGAGATTCTAATGAAGCAAAAACAATTGGCGTAACGAGACTACGATGCTTCTTGAAATATTGAGTTAATCGTATGCATGTCCAGTGACTTAGTTCGTGTTTTTAACGCGAGAGTGCGCTGTCATCGAAGGACTCGGTTTATCACTCTTTTGAGCTCAAAAGTTCTATTTACAGACAAAGGGGTGTAATATGCAAAACAAACAGATTGCCAGTCAATCCCTCAGGCCAATGCTCGATGACGTCATCTCTCATTACATGACGCTGAGCGCACCGAGTGCACGGCCACTTTAGACTCGTTCTGTACGGAATTCGAGTCTTTATAGTGGGCTGGACACGTGCCTTCTATTTTCTCAGCAGCTTGATTGCCAAGCTGTTTGCCCTGAGGAGCTGAAGGTGAACACCTTTAGCCCCAGGGATGTTAAAAAATATGGTATACAAAAATTAATTTTAATTGCGCGCACTTTTTAGAATTACAAATTTTAATTTAGAATTATTTTTTATTTGAAAACTGCGCCACTATTTTCTTACCCCAAAACGCCACCTGGTAGCTAAATTTGAACTAAGGGACACCCAGGAAAAATCGGGGAGCAGAAAAAAATATTTTTTATTTCAGACTTTAATTAACCAGAAATCATTTCTGCCAAAAAGCTCCCCGGCCAAGGATCGAACCGTCGACCTTTGGCTTTGGAAGCGTGCGCTCTATCCGCTTCACCACCGGGCTCTTGTTAAGTCATGATGTATTTAGTGTACTTCAATTCAAGCAGACACAACAATCTCGATTACCTTCAATATTTTTTTCTCTCACAATCCTGATCCATACCCTTACTTTTTTCATCGTATTGCTCTGTCAGGTCGATGTGTCGCCTATTTCATATTATTTTCCTGGCTTCGACGCTGCTGGCGGACACATGTGTATTTTCCGTACTCTTCATGACTCGATCTCTAACAGCCGATGACCCCATTATTCATCAACCTCCTTCTGTGCTCGTAATTTGATTTAATTGCGACGTATTGCTTTGGTTTTTGATGTACCTTCCCTTTAACATTGAGTTCGTGTTAGAGACCTATGACAAAAAGAACCACTCCAGTCGGATTCGATCCCTCGACACTTGAAGTGTGGTATTAGCACAATAGCCACCAGGCTACGAAGCTGATGGAAGTTGAATGTATTTTTAAAACCTTTGATCGATGCTATCTCGTTAATGCACAATGGTTTTATTTCATATTAAATTTATCCGACTCTGATTCTGCAGAGCAAGCGGGCCTATACGGATGGATTTGTTGAATTCGCTGATCATGAATTGCCATTTACCTTGCCGCGGAGATTCTAATCAAGCAAAAACAATTGGCGTAACGAGACTACGATGCTTCTTGAAATATTGAGATTAAGTATGCTGTCACATGACTTATTTCGTGTTTTTAACGCGAGAGTGCGCTGTCATCGAAGGACTCGGTTTATCACTCTTTTGAGCTCAAAAGTTCTATTTAATGGCAAGGGGGTGTAATCTGCCATAAATGTGATGTCCAGTCAATTATTCAGGCGCATGCTTGATGACACCATCACATGACGCTGAGCGCACCGAGTGCACGGCCACTTTAGACTCGTTCTGTTCGGAACTCGAGTCTTTATAGTGAGCTGGTCACGTGCGTTCTAGTTTCTCAGCAGCTTGCTTGCCAAGCTGTTTGCCCTGAGGAGCTGAAGGTGAAGACCTTTAGCCCCAGGGATGTTAAAAAATATGGTAGATAGAAATTAATTAAAATTGCGCGCACTTTTTACAATTATAAATTTTAATTTTGAATTATTTTTTATTTGAAAACTGCGCAAATATTTCCTACCCTAAAACGCCACCTGGTAGCTAAATTTGAACTAAGAGACACCCAGGAAAAATCGGGGAGCAAAAAAAAATATTTTTTATTTCAGATTTTAATGAACCAGAAATCATTTCTGCCAAAAAGCTCCCCGGCCAAGGATCGAACCGTCGACCTTTGGCTTTGGAAGCGTGCGCTCTATCCGCTCCACCACCGGGCTCTTGTTAATTGTCGTTGTATTTAGTGTACTTGAATTCAAGCAGACACAACCATCTCCATTAACTTCAATATTTTTTTCTCTCACAATCCTGATCCATACCCTTACTTTTTTTCATCGCATTGCTCTGTCTGGTCGATGTGTCGCCTACTTTGAATTATTTTCCTGGCTTCGACGCTGCTGGCGGACACTTGTGCATTTTCCGTACTCTTCATGACTCGATCTCTTACAGCCGATGACCCCATTATTCATCAACCTCCTTCTGTGCTCGTAATTTCATTTCATTACGACGTTTTGCTGTGAGTGTTGATCTGCCTTCTCTTTAACATTGAGTTCGTGTTAGAGACCAATGACAAAAATAAACACCCCAGCCGGATTCGATCCCTCGACACTTGCAATGAGATGTTAGCACAATAGCCACAAGGCTACGAAGCTGATGGAAATTGAATGTTTTTTTCAAACCTTTGATCGATGCTATCTCGTTAATGCGTACTGGTTTTATTTCGTATTAAATCTATCCGACTCTGATACTGCAGAGCAAGCGGGCCTATACGGATGGATTTGTTGAATTCGCTGATCATGAATTGCCATTTGACTTGCCGCGGAGATTCTAATGATGCAAAAACAATTGGCGTAACGAGACTCCTGATGCTTCTTGAAATATTGAGATTAACGTATTCATATTACGTGACTTAGTTCGTGTTTTTAACGCGAGAGTGCGCTGTCATCGAAGGGCTCGGTTTATCACTCTTTCGAGCTCAAAAGTTATATTTAAAGACAAAGGGGTGTAATATGCAAAGAAACTGATTGCCAGTCAATCCCTCAGGCCCATGATTGATGACGTCATCTCTCATCACATGACGCTGTGCGCACCGAGTGCACGGCCACTTTGGACTCGTTCTGTAGGGAACTCGAGTCTTTATAGTGAGCTGGTCACGTGCGTTCTAGTTTCTCAGCAGCTTGCTTGCCAAGCTGTTTGCACTGAGGAGCTGAAAAACAACACCTTTAGCCCCAGGGATGTTAAAAAAAATGGTAGACAAAAATTAAATTAAATTGCGCGCTGTTTTTAGAATTATAATTTTGAATTTTGAATTATTTTTTATTTGAAAACTGTGCCACTATTTTCTTACCCCAAAACGCCACCTGGTAGCCAAATTTGAACTAAGAGACACCCAGGAAAAATCGAGGAACAGAAAAAAATATTTTTTTTTTCAGATTTTAATGAACCAGAAATCATTTCTGCCAAAAAGCTCCCCGGCCAAGGATCGAACCGTCGACCTTTGGCTTTGGAAGCGTGCGCTCTATCCGCTTCACCACCGGGCTCTTATTAATTATCGTTGTATTTAGTGTACTTGAATTCAAGCAGACACAACCATCTCCATTAACTTCAATATTTTTTTCTCTCACAATCCTGATCCATACCCTTACTTTTTTTCATCGTATTGTTCTGTCTGGTCGATGTGTCGCCCACTTTGAATTATTTTCCTGGCTTCGACGCTGCTGGCGGACACTTGTGCATTTTCCGTACTCTTCATGACTCGATCTCTTACAGCCGATGACCCCATTATTCATCAACCTCCTTCTGTGCTCGTTATTTCATTTCATTACGACGTTTTGCTGTGAGTGTTGATCTGCCTTCTCTTTAACATTGAGTTCGTGTTAGAGACCAATGACAAAAATAACCACTCTAGCCGGATTCGATCCCTCGACACTCGTAGTGAGATGTTAGCACGATAGCCACCAGGCTACGAAGCTGGTGAAGGAAAGAAGTTTTTCTATGTTATTTTGACATATAATAAAACATGATAATATGGCAGATGACTTACGTGGATATTGATGTCGGTAGTGCTCAGGATAAAAAAATCACAGTAATAGATGTAAAATGGTGTAAGGACAGTGTCCTGCTCGTATTTTAGAGGTCTCCAGTAGATGCTGTACTTCGACGAGAGGCGAAACTGCAATAGAAATCCCGAAAGATACGAGCGAACAGACAGAGGTTCTTTAATTTGTATACGGAAATTTCTGAGAAGTGGTGTTGAAGGCAAATCATGATTCGATAACTCAACCTCAAAAGGATAAAAATTAACTAAAGAAATGAAACTGATACAAGGGGATGATGTGGCCTAAGAACGTTAGTTTTTAGTGAAAATGTGTTCAATTCTGAATAGCACTGGTAATTCAGTAATGCCAGCTTAGTTCGGACCCCGCGGTTTGACAATGAATCTTGGCTTGTCAGCACGTCTCGGTGTCGGCCGCAAGCCTGACATTGGCGTGTGGCGGGTTGCAGCGGTTGAAGGGGAGAGATAATGGTTGGACATGATTGAACCCAGTTGAACCTAACGATCGAAGGTCGGATAGCGATACGAGGAAGTCCATGAGATGGAATCGGCGGGGTAACGGGGAAGGTATAAGGGAGATAGTGGGGGAACCCAAGATTAGCAGGAAATTGATCATCACTGGCTAATGAGAAGGAAGTCACAAACTTGAATCATACATGTCCCTTTCTAAGAAATAATTGGTCAAGGATTTTTTCGAGATATCAATCTTGACCAGGATTATCAGGAAATTGATGATCAATGAGTATGAGAATCGTCCTGCAGCCTGCAAATGAGGTGTAAGCAGCATGTTATGACTTATGACAGTAAAATTTCGAAGCACTAATGTCTCTTCCTAACAAATTAGTCAAGGATATTTTCAATAGATACCATAGACAAATTAATTGTTATAATTGAAACTGACTATGGTAATGAGCAAGCAATTACAAAGGAAGTAGATTGAAAGAAATTGGGTCACGTGAAATAGGATTTTTCAAACATTTTTGTTGGACTTGACATAATTTTATTATTAAAAAAATCAGTTGGTAGTACAAGAAAAGCTTCACATCATCAATTTTAATTATAATTTTTCAAAAGAGAGTGAGTGCAGATTCAATGATTTGCTAAAAGTTAGTTGGTATACGTAGGTTGAACATATATATTTAAAAATTAGAAGTATTTTCGAAAAAAACCGTTGATAAATTTTCAAGTTGCTTGTAGCAGCACACAAGAGTGACAAAGTGATTAATTGTAAACGAGTTGTGACATTGAATTTAGTACCTAAGTCTACTTCAATTTAGATTAATTTTCATCTTCTCCCTCGGACTCTGCATACTCCAGCCAAGTAAGCCATTGGTTGACTTGAAACAAAGCATTGCCCTTTCCAGGATAAGTATCGGTGACATCCTCTTTCCAGTTGAGGAAAGCTTCCTCTTCGACCACCTCCAGCTCGTACAGATTAATAAACCAACGCAATAAAAGCCCTTTAGGAAAATCAAGAGAGTGGCAGAATGTTTGCAACGCATACAAAAGGCTCACTTGCAATTTAACTCTCTCGTTGATAAAAGCTTGAAGAACGACTTTAAATTTATCCAGCAAGGCCCTCTCTTTCTCAAAGAAAGTCTTGTCTTGGATAGCTACGACATCAAACTCCGGACGTTGAGTGCTCTCGAGAATGATGAACTTCAAGACAACCATCATCAGCCCGTTGACAAACTCCGGGTTCGTATGGTGAACAGCGTTAATATTCTCCTTTATCCACTTGTAAAAAACAGTTGGATTGGAATCTACCTCCAGCTGCTTCCAGAGTTCGGTTTGGATTCCAAGCAGCGGCAAGAGGAAGCCAAGGCCGCGATCATCGAGAACCTTCACCAGATATTCTTTGTTCCGATTGGCTTCGGGCAACTGTTTCAAGAGATTGATCTTACTCTCATCGAAAAGTTGCTTTACTTTAGCTTCGCCCTGCGATTGGTGCAGTTGCAAGAGGACTACCAAAAAGAGCGGGAAATTTTCCCCATTTTCGGTGAACTCCGATATCTTAGCCAAAGAAGCGATGCCCTCGGTGATGGCGTGAGCACCAAACCCGGCAATTTTAGCTTGGATCGCTGGAATTTCGTCGTCAGCTTGACCCTCGAGTTGGGCCATCAGATTACGGTAAGACTCCAGAAAGTGGCCGGTGGATACAGGCGATGGCTTCTTTAACACCTGCGTGATGAGAGAGCGGGCATTTTCACGATCGTTGTCGGCCTTTTCAAGCGACTGGACCATCACGGCTTGGAGCAACGGCCGAATCAGCTTGTCAGGAATTTTTTGTTCACTGTAAAAGAAATAAACAATTAATTAATGATGGAAAAAACTTCTCAAATGCAAATTTAAATAAATTATTTGAACTACGTTGCGTGAAAATAATTGAAACAATCACCTAAAAGACTTTGGCCTTTTGGCCTCAATAGCTTAGTTTTGATTTGAAAGAACAAAAAACTTTGGCAAAGAGTGATTATCAAGTGAACTTTAAAGCTTGCCAAAATTGTTTATGATGTTTGGCCCTTAGAGCGCTAACAAGCAGGTATAAAAACAAACATTAATACAAGTTTTTTTTTAGCAAGAAGCTAATTATCGATTTGCTTCACTCACTTTGTTCACTATGCTCATTAATTAATGTTTTCATGCATGTGCAATATGTGTAAATGAATTAGGCATATATCTAACAAAGAGACGCTTAAAGGAAGGGAGTCTATGCAGTTGAGACATTTGGAAGACAATGATGAGAAAGAATAGCATCAAAAGAATTATTAGAAAGTTAAGTAGGAAATAGGTACCTACCTACTTGTATTAAGTAGTTAATTAAAGCCTTTTTAAATTAATTGGTGTTGAATTTAGATGTTGGATTGAAATTAAAATGCTTTGGCCCTGCACAATGCCAAGGCAATCCAAGTCATTTGAGAAAAATCAATAAATGTCAGTAGGTCAAGCCAGGGCTACCTTCAGACCAAATAAAATGATAGAAGACAGGTTAGTTTCCTACAGAGGTAATTAATGAGATCGTAATTAAATTATGGATGCAACCTCTCAATGGCAAAGCATTTATTATCTGTTATGAAACAAAGACTTGAAGGCAGGTTTGCTTCCATTGAAGGTGCTAGCTATTTGCAAGTGATTAAATTGCATGAAGTAAGCAGAATAAATATGATTCGTGCCATCATTGTCATGCAATTGATAAGCAAGCTAAACATTGCATTCAAGACCTAAAATATGTAATCATTGAAACAAAGCTCGTTTATACTGATTATTGGAAAGTTAACTCGGCTGTTACTTACGCATCTTGAAGTTTCCCATGATTGTTGTATTCTTCCATGAGTGACTCAACAGTAATCTCCTTGACTACTGGCTTGACCTCTTTCTTTACGGCTTTGCTCATGTCGAAGGACGTCTGCTTGAGCATTACCGGTGGATCCTTGTAGACCTGCTGGCCCATCGGGTTGAGCGGCTTGCTGGCATTATTCTGTCCACCCATTGGTCCGGACATGCTTGGCTTGGCTCCTCCACCACGGCGGAACGACTGCGGTGGGGGACGCAGCGATAAATCGTCCAGATTCATGCTCTGTTGGTTCACCAACTTGATCTTCTCGGTGAAGTTGGGCGGCAGATCGTTTTTATATCCGGATTTGTTGAAGTCCTGTCCCTGACCTCCGGAATTTCCTGTGTTATGGCCATAGTTTTGCTGACCATTGTTGCGCTGAAAGTTATTTTGCTTGTTCGAGTTGTAGCCTCCTTGATCTTGGAACTGCCTGTGCGGATAGTAGTTGAAGTCGCCGTTCTGGGAGTTCTTAAAGTTGCCCATGCCGCCGTAATCCATTCCTCCTCTGTTCGGTCTGTTGTAAGAAGGGGCGTGATCGTTCTGCATGATCGAGTTCATGTGCGACTGGTTTGACTTATTGGAGCCGCGGGAGTTGTCTGCCTGGATTTGGATCTGATGCATCGGCTTTGGACCTTCAGTAGAAGTCGCCTCTCGTGGGATCCACCCACACAACCGCAGCTCGATGACGTCGCGCAGCATGAAACGAATACGAATCGGCATCGTGGGGTTCTCGGACAAGAGGGTCATTCTTTGAAAGTACTGATCCATCAGATTCTTCCCTTTGATATCTAAAGTATTGCCACAGGTCCTCATTATCTGACAGAGGAATTCCAAATCCTCCGTAATGTCACTGTGGCCATCTTCCCTGTCCAGCTTAATATTCTTTCCATGCAGCAACTCCCGGATGCATTTGTGAAGGTTGCCCTCCCCCAACACATCCAACTTTCCCAGTTCTCCGATAAACTGGATGTTGCCAAGCATCTTGCGTTTGGCATTCTGTCTTCGCTCCTCCTCGTCAGGCCCCAGTGACCGTTCTTTCTGGTTAAACGCGTCATTTGCCTTGGAACGGTTTTCAAACTCATCTCGGCACTTGTTAAGTAGCAGTAGTCTAAATGTGCACGGCTCGGACGGCTGCTCAAAGTTGGGGGCTTCAATGCTCAGCCGCCGGCATAGCCGTGCATACATAGAACTGTACTTTGGTTCATCTAGAGCCTTTTCAAAAATCAAGAGAATAACACCTTTGAGAATGACACTGGAATTCAGATCTATCTGGAGCAAATCATCGCTTAGCTTGTGGAAGTTCTCTGGAGTTAGCTTGTTTAGAATACTGCGTACGTTCCTGAAAATCGAGTCGTTTCGGCTTTCTGACGTAGCCCGGGCCCTACTAGAATTTGGGCTAAAAGCATCTTTCCTGTGAAGAACTGATGGAGGGATCCAGCGTCGATTTATAGAGAGAGTGTGAATTTCGTCCCTTCCTCCAGGGGCACCAGAAACACCTCTCGCTTCTTTAAGGCCGTCCGTTGTTGCTTGTTTTTGGTCCTACAAAATGTCACGCAATTATTAACTCTGCGACCAAGAAAGACAAAATTTCAATAATGTACGATTGCGCGAGAGTTTCCAGCTTACCTTTGTCACAAATATACGGCAGCGAGCACTGGCGGAGTCTGTAGTTTCTTACAAGAAGAAACAAAAAATTTAGAACGACCTAGCTTGTAGGCTTGGTCTTTCAGAGAATAATGAGTTAATGACTCATGGATATGACAGCATTTTCCAGTTACGTACTTCCGGCAGACAGGAAGTTCATTGTCCGAGCCGACAATTCCCGAACTTGGCCGAAGTATCTCCGATAATGCGCCATGAATAAAAACCTGTGTGGCATGTAATATTAGTTTGTCAATTTATTATTGTTTACAAATATAACGAAAATGAGTGAAACCTTAAGCCCTTTTGTATATTGGGCTCAAACAGAGTCTGTCGTTACATTAAAGGTTGACTTAAAAGATGTGAAGGTAAGCGCGAAATGTAATTTTAGACCCCACCGGTCTCCAATTATCTGTCAAAACTCAAAATTTATACATTTGTTTAAATCAATTTCATTGAAGCTTAATCCCGTTTTCAGGATCCGACGGTTTCATTAAATAGCAAGAAATTGTCGTTTGCTGGCCCAGGACAAGGTGCAAAAGGAAAGAATGATTATGGTTTTATTTTACACTTTCATTCTGCAATCGACAGTGAAGGCAGCCAATACAAAGTATCGGAACGACAAGTTGATTTTACTCTAAAAAAGAAAAACGCTGGCTTTTGGCCCAGACTCACAGCTACTCCACAAAAACCAGTGTGGTTAAAGATTGACTTTGATCGCTGGACGTCCGAAGATGTCGATGATGAGGAAACTAGGGATGTCATTGAGGACTATCCAGATCTATATAGCAAACTTGAGAAGGAAGAACTTGGTTATAGAAGAGAAGATTTAAAAAGAGTGTATCTCGTATTTTACAACCTGATGCAATTTATTGGATTTACCTACATTTTAACAGTGATGACAATAAGATACTCTCGAGATGGGCCTGGTACGTTAAATTGGTTAAATATCTTGAAAAACTTGGAAAACCTTAGAAGTAAAAAATCAATAGGTTCTAGCTTTAGTAGGTACCTTATTAAATTTAAAGCCTTTGATTTGTAAAACAATTCCCAGATTCCATGGAGGGGACATATGTGGCTGTTGGAAGTGCAATGAAGTTTTGTCAGCTAATGCAGATTCTTGAAATTATGCATCCAATGTTCGGGTATACCAAAGGAGCAGTGTCCACCCCATTTATGCAGGTTTGTATATTATTATAAATATTAAGTTCTTAGCTCTTGCCTAATTTGCACTTGATTGTGCCGATAATTGTTATACGATGATCTTATTTCCTGATCTACTACTCATAGGTTGGGGGTCGAGCAATCATTCTCTTCTTGATGATTGAGTCAGAAGCTCGAATGCAAACAAAACCAGTTGTCTTTTACCTGTTTTTCATTTGGAGCTTGGTAGAAATAGTAAGATACCCATACTATATATCGCAAATATATGAAAAAAATGTGATGGTTCTGACGTGGCTGAGATACACCATCTGGATACCTCTGTATCCTCTGGGGTTCTTATGTGAAGGCATCGTGGTGTTAAGGTAAACATGGCCCTTTATCATTAAAGTGAACCTTTCTGAAGGTACTCCAAAATTTCAACAGCTTATTTTCCTTTTCCTCATATTAAAATCAAATATTGTCTGTTGAATTTTTTTCTTCCAAAATTGCTAATTGTCTATTTATTTATTTCAGGAATATACCTTACTTTGAAGAAACCGACAGATTCACAGTTGCCCTACCAAACACTTGGAACTTTGCATTCCATTTTCCTACTATAATGAGAATTTATTTGCTAGTGTTATTTTTCCCAGCAATGTACGTAATGATGTCCCATATGTATCGTGCCCGGTTGCAAAAGTTGGGGCCCAAGAAATGGCGATCTAAAACCGATTAACGTTACCAGATAAATCCGGGAGAACAAATTATAGATCTAGTCAACATTATTAATAATTGACTAATCTACTGTAAATGGATTCTAGGAACTTCAGCCCTACTATGCATTATTTAATAAATATATAGGTAAATTTTTCCCCCTTTTTCATTAAAAAATATTAGGTGGCCAATTTAAATTTCAAACTACTATACAAAAACCATTGCCTAATTTCTCGTGTTAATATTTTGAAACTGTAAATGAAATCTCTCAATCTCAAGTACCTACACCAAATAATACCCATTTTTCAATATATTACTGACATTTAATTATTAACACAGTTGATAATTAAAAGGTCAAAAGAGTAGGTTTATTCGGTTTTTAGTTTTTTTACATGCTTTTCCCTGAAACATGCAAGTCCCATTTCGGACGCACATTTTTTCTGCTTGGCCGACCCATCAAAAATTGCTTACTGGGGTAAGCTACCAGCAGCTACCATAAGCAACAATTGTGTTAGTAGGGTGTTTAGATTAATGACTATTTACTCTAAATATGAGTCCTTAAATTTGAATTTGTGTGGTATTGGCTTTTTTCTAGTAGCTACAATAGAGCAGAGGGTGTCTTCCTATGTTGCATTTCATTACTGGCTCCACCATATCCATCTTAGACAATTTTGTTTGTTTGTTTGTTTATTGTCACTCATCTACAGTTCTTTATGCCGTTTTGAACTTGGCAAAAACTGTAGGCCAGCTTCTTGTTAGTCAATTGGAGAAATTACCAGCATTTGTGTTTGCTTAGCTATTTTTGCTGTGGGTGTTTAGCAGGGGTGTTGAATAAATGGGTATCTTGTTGATTAATGCCCTTCTGTAATTATTTTCTACCTGTAAAAAAAATAAATAAAATTATTATAAAATGGGTGCAAATGAAATTTTTGTTTGATCTTGAGCTATCCCCTTATCAAGGGAAGTTTCACAGTTGTTTGGAAACCTGGGGTAGTCGAGGTTTCACAAGCAATATATGTTATAAATATAGGGATCATTTCACTTACTACGTTTCCAAGGAAATGATAATTGAAAGTGTATAGTTCCAGTCCTTCTGGAAGTTTCAAATTTCTCTCAAATTTAAATTTTACAAACTATCCAGTGCTTTTCACCTCCAGCCATGACAGATTGTCGAACATGTGACGAGAAAAGGGCAAGGGCCTTGGCAGACCCCAAGGCTCAGAAACCACGATTTCCGAAGGATGTCAGTGATCCGTTGATACCGGCATCCGTGACGCCGTCTTACATTCAGGACATGGCACAAGCAGTGGAAGAACCTTGTGTTGTTGTGTCGGTAGGAATCACCGGCTATAATCACACTATATTAATTAATTCGTGTTTGATATAATGGGTAAATTTCTACTCATGAACCTGGAATAATTTAAGTATACAGTCTCCTCAGTCAATTATTCTTATTTTCTTTTACTGAGTCATAACTTCCTGAAAATTTGGGATTTGCATATCTGTGTATTACCAGATTTTACTTGTGCATGTTGTAAGCAGAAAAATAAACATGACTAGTAATATTCTCTAGCTCTTGAGAGTTTTTTCCTGAAAGTTTATTGTCTAAATAATTGATTTCTTTGTCACCTTTTTTCCTCAAGTCATATTATGCAGTTCCAGAGAAAACGGATGGCAAGTTTAGAAATGCCATGCTATTTTTATTAACAATACCCTCCTCCAGACCTCAACTACAGATGAGTCTATTGGGTCTGTTTAGTCAGTACAATAATTGATTGACTGTATTAGGTTTCTCCAACAATGACATCATCGGCTGCACACAGTGGAGATGCACCGGTCCGGGTCACACAATCAAACATTGGCAAATTTTTGCTACCCGAGGCTCAAAATACTGAATTAATAAGGTAAAATTCGGGATGTTACAGTCAATCAACACTAAATCTTTAATTGAAACAATTTGAAGTGAACTAACTGAACGCTTTTTTTAGGCCCAATCTAGGAGGACGGGACCTGGACTTGATAACCGACAAAGAAAATTCATGGTGGGTGGATGACCCAGGTGAAGATGCTCCTTTCTTGTATTCAATGATGGAACAACAGCCCCCGAGACCTCCCGGAGACCCATTATTCACACACAGGAGTAAGTGCCACGGTGCTGCATTTTCATCTAGTACAATCTGCAATCACCCCAAACCAAAATCTCACTTTATCCAGCAATTTGATACAACAATCGTAAGTGAACTTCTGCACTAGTGAAATTTGATGGGTATCTATTCAAATTTGTTTTAAATATAGGTAAGCAGGCCATCTTCCCTCGCGCGAAGCAATACGAAATTGGCTATGCAAAGGCTGCCAAAGAAGCTGCAGCGCTGAATGCAGGCAAGAAAGTAGAATGCGATTGTGAGCCCAAGCAGGCTTGTTGTGCCAAACCGCCTCGGAAATCCCAGGCTGTGTAAGCTAAGAATTTCATTTTTATTCTTAGCAGAAAGTAAAGCCATTGGAATTTTAGTATTTGAGTATCCTCTGCTGTTGTTCAATTTGTCTGTCAATTGCTAGGTGCAAAGTACCTCCTTGGTGGCATCAAGTGCCTTTCTGGTGGTGGGGGGATGCAAACTGCCGACCCCTTCCCGTTGACGACATAAACACATACGCAGTCATCCCTGAACAGAACCCCGACGAAGAGTCCCAAGATCTCATGCAAATGCTCCTACTCGATAGGAGGGAACGATACATACCAGGTTTGTGTGGATTGCTTAAACTCTTATTTATGGTATTCCAATCCAATCAAATAATGCAAATGATTTGAATGGAGAATATTAGTTAGTCCTTGTAAATACCACATGTAATCTAAACGTCAAAAATTCAAGTAAGTGCGTAAGAAAATATTGATAAGATCATAAGATTTGCATTTTGGACGTTACGCAGGAGCAGGACGTTACGGATTTTGCACAAAGTCAAATTTTACCACGTGGAAATCAGACTAAAATTATCATGGCACTTTGAAGACTAGGTACCTGCTCCGTTCCACCCTTAAAAAGCCTGAGTAAAATTATCATTTGAAAATGTTTTCGAAGGCCAAATTTACTGCGATGAGAGAGCCAGGATTCAAGGTAAAGGTGACAGATTATACGACAAATGTCACCCGCCGCCACCTCCAATGACCGCGGAGCAATCGTCGGCTAAAGCGAAGCAGGACGAGAAGGACACGTGCCAGAGCCGGCCTTGGTCAAAGGCACAGGCCGGCAATGAGCCAAATCCGAAAGTCGAGAAGGTCAAGCCAGACAGGCAAATCCCGTGCATTATCTGCAGGGAAGAGGTAGAGAAACACGACACACTGGCGGTGGCTGCAATGCAACAATGCAACAAGCTACGGCAAAAGGAGCTTTTCAAGTAAGTTGCCAATTAATTGGTGATTACAAACCGTGACTAACTACTGAATAAAATTAACAAATGAGACAAGACTTGCTTGCCCAACACTTGCTTTTTTCTTTCTAGGGTGGGTTTCCCGTTCAAATCGGCGGCATGTCGGTGGAGCCATGGGATCTACCCACCTCAGCACTCATCAAGAATCGGCCCTTCACCCACCCGCCAATTCCCACACACACGCCTCTCTAGCCTTTAGCAACAGAACATCCCCACAAAATCATGTCCACTCTGCTCTGCTTTCTGTTTACCTACCTGCATTGGAACCAGTTCTTATTTCTTAACAAAGAGGAAAGGGTACAAATAAATTATGTTTTTAAAACCCAATGCCAAGTGACTATTTTTACCTTTTATTCCAAAAAAAAGGACAAAACATTATTTAATTACGTTAACAGAAAGGCCGACTTTGTTGTGTAGGTTCTACAAAAGCAACAACTGAAATAGCCCTCAATCGGTAGAAAATTGTTGAAACATTATGTATCAACTTGCATAATAATAATTGAAAGAGGAACGCACACTATAGATAATTTATTATATAAGTTCACCTAATATGCCCAGGTTACAATAAATTTGTGTTTGTACGTCAAAACTAGTTGGATCGCCATGCCAGAAGGCTAATTGACGATTCCTTGTGCCGTAGCATGGCCAAATAAACTGTGTTTTATAAGAAGTTTTCATTAATAATTATCCATAGGTAGAAAGGTTTGCCTAACATCGGTGTCCTTATTCTTATTGTTGAGATTAACTGACCGTCTGTGCATTACCAATGCACAAAAATATTATCATCAAGAACAATTTGATCGCTCAACCAAGAGCAGTCAAGTATGCAAGCATGCCCACCCAAAACAAATTCCCAAGTGCATTAACGATAAAAAAACTTTCATTGTTGGCGATAACGATTTCTTCCCACACCTGAGATTTCATTCTTGGAACAAGCATGACACGTCCATTGCAGTTTCCTTGTCACCTCACATCCGCCGATAAGGATGGAAACTCTGCGCTGGATTTGGCGGATAGGCGCTGGCACGCGTGGGGCCCGGCGCCGTCGGATAAGCGCCGGCCGCCGCGCTGGAAGCGTCGCCCTGGCCGCCTGAGATGGCATAAGCGGGAGACCCATGTTTCAGCTTCTTCACACGGTGGAGCACGAATGGCGCAACCAGGGCTGGCGGGGAGAAACGGGAACGAGGTCAGGGAAGGATTTCGGAGCGAGGATCGCCGACGGCGGGAATGGATCTATCGCCCTGCCAAATCGCTAGCAAACCGAAAGGCTTCGTGATTTCACTCAGCTGTTGATTGACTTTAGAACGTACCTAAAAAACGAATTGGCCCCCATGAGTCGCAACACTAACTACGACTTACACTCAAACAGTCAACAGTAAATGCCATTGGAAGTACAACTAACTCTGAAAACCAGACATTTAAATTTACTGCACGGCACAATAGCCTTACCGTTTTTCACCTGTTAATTATTGATAACTTACAATTAGTTAGTCGATCTGTCTCACGCAGCCTAGTGCACGGAGACGCTTATGAATTACGATACGTCTAATACTAGTCACGGTGAATGGGATGTGATCGGGATGTGTGTCGACGTCAGGAGGCCGTTGTGAACCTAGTCGCTACAGGAAAACCATCACACTGCAAGTACAATATTTGGTAAGGCCCCTAATCATTCTGGGTAAGCCTGAAATGTAAAAGGCACTGAAATTTGCAATTCATTTCCTACAGATCGGTAAGGCACCGGCTTGAGACGAAACAGAGCATTTTGACAAAGTACGACGGCGATGAGACAGTTACCACAGAGCTACCCAGTTACTTAAACTTGTCCGGCGGCAATTCTCGTGCCCACCACGAAATTCACCAGGGGCCTAATGTACTCGCAATGTTGGTTTTACGATAGATAGTCTAATTAGATTCACATAGCCGGCTGAAATCATGCAAAGACAATTGGGTAGAAAAATGAAAAAGCACTCCACCTTATTTGTTTACTGTTTAGATTACTTAGGCTATTTTACTTATTCCTTAAGAAGCTCTACATGAGAAAATTAAATCTTAATTTGAATACAGTACAAATAAAAAAATATAATGAAATCAGGGATCCGAACCGAATTCAATAACGGTTCTGATTCCGGTTCTGGTTCTGTATTTTTTCAAATAACGGTTCTGGTTCCGGTTCTGGTTCTGTATTTTTTCAAATAACGGTTCTGGTTCCGGTTCTTGTTCCCATTTTTTTTAAATAACGGTTCTGGTTCTGGTTCTGGTTCCATGATATTTTTATTTACGGTTCTGGTTCCGGTTTTGGTTCCAGAATCAAAATTTAGGTTCCAATATAGGTTCCAATAAAAATAACGGTTCTAATAACGGTTCCAATGAAAAATGTCGGTTTCATGTTCTTCTCTCTTTCACAAGTGCTGCAATACTGAACGCCAGTGATACACGCGGGTGTACGCGGATGTGTTTGACCAAAAGGCGGTATTAAATTATAGTTATTGGAAATGTCATGCACTTCTACATTTTCAAGACGAAAATATCCAATGTTTGGGTTTCACTCCTAATGATGCACGTAAGCCTGCCAAGAATGGTACTGTATGGCCGATGCGTATGTGCGTAGTCTGGGACGGGACATTGTTGTCGGCGTCGCGACGAGCCACAAAGGGGTTAGTCAAAGCGAATTAGTTGAATTTTCCGAAAAGTAGCCCAAATAGGTACAAGAAGCCGCGTACGAGAGTAGATGGTAATTTTACTGTTATCACTTTGAGGGAGTCAATAGCCGCCTTCGCGGCCTCGCACCGCGGTGCGAGGGTAGCAGGTGGTAGCAGCGAACCAACTTCAATAATAAGAATTCGCCGAAGTGACAAAATGACCAATATCAAGCAAAAAGATGCCGAGTAACCAGTTGAGTTGCGTGCACATTGGGGCATTCTTCTTCGGATTTTTTTTCGGTTTCGAGTGAGTGGAACCTTTCTGAAATTAAAAAGAACCTATATTTTATTGATCCCAATAATGGTTCCGGTTCCGATTCCGGTTCTTTCAAAAACTTAATTACGGTTCTGATTCCGGTTCTGGTTCTCAAAAATTTCGAATAACGGTTCTTGTTCGGGTTCCGGTTCCAAAAAAATAAAGGTTCTATCGGGTTCCGGTTCTGGTTCCGGTTCCGGTTCGGATCCCTGAATGAAATACCAACAAAATAGTGTGCGAAAAGTTAAATGCCAGTTAGCAAAATACATTACGTACGTAAGCAGGCAGGCTGGCAGATGGCAGAATTGGCACTGACTTTCCGTAGGAAGCATGCACTCAAGCCTGGCCTTGCTTACTCTCGTCACTCGCCACAATTATTTAGTGACTCCTACAAACAGCTGGTTAGATATTTTAATCATTCAAGGATGGTTTTGACGAAACCCAGTACAGAACACTCAATCTGGCTTGCCTTTAAAATTCATGAGTAGTGGGGACAAGTCCAAGTAACTGAATAATCAATAATAACCATCAATTAAAAAAATTCAAGTATTTACATCAGTCAAGATTAAAATAAAAGCAAGCTTTGATTTTCACATCTGTTACAAATTTTCTTTCAAAGGAATCAAGCCTTTCGCTAACTGTGTTAAAGGTAAATATTCTTATTGAAACAGCTTATTATTCTAATTAATTTCTATAGGCACTGACTAGGTCCCTAGACATTAGACAATATTTGTTTCATGGCATGTGCAAAACATCAAACTAAGTAGTAGTATTTGCACCACAATTATAATGAGTTTAACAATTAAAACTAACGTTACAGTTTACTGATAAAAGCAATTCATCCTCAATTTGAACATCAAGTGTAAGAAGTAAATTACATATACTGGTTTTTATGTCTTATTTTTGAAGTAGTTTTAAAAATATTTCTTAACCGAAGTTCTAAATTATCTCTTGTCTTGGCAAATGCAGTGCTTTTTGTCTGTACTTTTGAATATTATCTGGTATCTCCCCCCACCCCACCCCTGAATAATAATTAATAAGTCAGCGCCTATCGTCTGTAGGAAATGTCACAAAATTCAGGCCGGCCTGTCATGAAGAAGGCCACTCTTTTAAGTCAAACGCCTTGAGCCCACCTGGCACCGGCGGATGGCTGGCGTAGCCGCCGCCAGACTGGCTCGAGGCGTCGGCCCCGTAGCTGCGTGCTTGCTGTCCGTAGCTCGAAGAGTCCTGCGCAAAGCCAGACACGCCGTCAGCATCACTTAACTCTCACGCCACGTTGCAAGTCACATGTCAAACAGTCCTGTCTCAGTAGCTGTATGCTTGCTGTTTGTAGCTAGAAGAGTCCTGCGCAAAGCTAGACAAGCCGTCAGCATTGCTCTACTCTCACGTCAAGTTGCAAGTCACATGTCAAACAGTCCTGTCTCAGAAGCTGTGTGCTAGCTGTTCTTAGCTAGAACAGTCCTGAATAGTCCTGTCATGTCATGTCATGTCACTCCATACTTCCTCAGGTCACAAGTCTAGCAGTCCTGGGAAAAGCCAGGCACATGCACATCACTTTCCAAGTCAAAGAGCCATGTTACTTGTTACTTCCTCGAGTCAAATGTCTAACAGGCCTTCAATGACCAAACATTTGTCATTTCACCTGACACTTGATAATACAATGGTCCCATCTTCACGCCCTCCTCTTCACTGATAACCAAAAAAATACCTACTTCACACGGCACACGTGTGCCGATGGCAACTCTGATTTGGAATTAAAAATAAAGTAAGTTAGCTGCTAACTTGCTTATCAGAATTTACCCAGGCTCCACCACCTTCATCTGAATCTAACTTGGTGCCATTACTCCCACTTCCCCCAAACAAGTTTTATTTTTGAAGCAATATATTTCTAATAATGTGCTTGAAAAGCAAGAACTGTCCAGAATCAGGACACTGAAAGTATTTGTGCAAACGGCATGGCTTTGTTTTCCAAATGATGAGGCTCTGAAATATTGCACTATCAAAAGCAAATGGCCACGCCCTGATAGAACTATCAGCAACATTCAAAGAGTTCACGCCATGTTACGAAATTTTGCTAAGGCACATTTCATACACGTGGCAGGACATGAAACTTGGGAAAAAAAAATGTCTAAAAACTGCAAAGTCTAAGAACCAGACCTTGGTTAATGTAGGCTGTTGGTCCCGAGAGGCTAGAAACTCCGCAAAAAAAACCCAAACACACAGTCTGGCAATGGCCATAGGCACGGGGAAAGCAACAAATCTGCCCACTGACCTGGCCGTAGCTGTTGTAGCTTCCGTACGCGCTGTAATCGTTGCTGCTCTTCTGGGCAGCGCCGGCACCGGGCGCGCTTTGCCCAGTTGGCGCTGACGCCGTCTGGCCCGGCGCCGAGCTGCGGCCGTACATGTCACCTGCGACAAAACAAAGCGTTACATCTCCAAAAAGTTGCATTCTAACAGTGTTAAACAGGGGTCTGTATCCTGCAATGTGAGAGGATAGTATGATCGTAAAAATCAGCTTGTGTCGGGATTTCCTACAGCCTCCAGTTTCTGCCATATTGCAGGGAGCTTAACAAGTCTGGGGCTTTCTCAAGTCCATGGAAGTCCAATGGATACGTCACAAGTTCATAAACGGCATCATCATGCGATATGAAGCCAAGTACCGCCACAGAACCGGGGGAAAGGCGAGTCGTCCTCGCATAGAATGCCGACGTACCGTAACCGCCGTAGCCCTGCTGCTGCGGAGGCTGACCGTAGCTCGAGCCCCACTGCGGTGGCGGCATCTGCTGTCCCTGGCCCGGCGGGGCTCCCCAGCCCTGATATCCACCCTGGCCGGACGGCGGTCCGTAGCCTGCAGAACAAGACACAGTCAGATTTAAGTCAACGCTCACACGACCAGAGTATGTCGACAGTGTGGCCATTGCGACGCTCACCTGGATACCCCTGGGTCTGCGGCGGAGTCCCCCATCCTTGGTAGCCTTGCATCATGTTGCCGGGAGGGCCCATCGGACCCATGGGGCCGCCCATGGGGCCACCCATCTGTCCGTTTGGACCTCCCATGCCCATGCCCTAGAAAATCAACGCACAAATTTAAAAAATGCATGATACACACACAGTGGCTTCAAGTTGGTTGCAGTGAAAAATCAGTGGTTATGAACGAATTTGTTTGTCGATCACTAATCAAGGATCTCTGTTCTCTGGCCATTTTATCATCATGTTATGATTGCAGTTGCAACACTTTGTTGCTTTGGGTCAAGAATAGACAATTATCAAGTTTTTCACTCACTCCGCCCATGCCCATCGGTGGACCTCCAGCCGGTGCCCAACCTCCTTGAGGGCCATCGCCCATCTTGCCCGAAGCATCTCGCGGCTCCGCCTTCTTGATCTCAACCTGGACGGACAAGCGGAGTTGCATTACCAGCCGGCAGACCTCAGCGCTATCGCCTCAAGAGCACATGTATGTCGGTTGTACCATCTATTTACAGGGTGGCTATTTTCTACGAGAGAATCCTTATTGGATCCGTAATCTAGCGCCCACTTGCGCTGACCCCTAGGCTATATTAATTGATTAGCTTTCCTAAAGTAGGTACTATATATGTATAAATATGCCTAGAATTAACAATAGGTTCTTAAATTTAATATTTACAAACTATTATCACTAGTAAATAGTCATACACAGCCTGTAAAGTGTAAATATTACATTGTAAAATATTATTCTTAAAACAAATAGATAGTTTTAATTTTACATTCCACCCAAATGTATATAATAAATAATATAAGCCATCATAGAAAACATTATTACGACACATATTTTGTTCTCTTGAACTTTTCTATTTACAAGGATCTTTTTCACAACAGAAACAGGAGGTCTGGTAGGAAGAATGTAATAAGAAACGGCGCTTAAATGTATACCTGTTTGCCGTTCATGTTGACGAAATGCTCAGCTACGCAACGGTCCACTGCATCATCGTCCTCGAAGGACAAAAATCCGAATCCTATTGTGTCAGATCAAGCAACACTTCACTTAGTATCTCGTTGATGCGAACTAGTTTCATTACGCTGGGCCCCAACACTGCTGCCTAGATCTGATGCTCCTCTCTCTGCCTCCTTCCTTTCTTTGGTAAACTAACTGCCAGACTCGAAATTCATCTAGGAAACTTCGATACACAGTCCAGGGGAAAAGGGTATGGTTTATGTTTTAAATCTAAGTTATGATAGACTTAGCCTAACTAGATTAATTTTATATCTAGTTTATAAGTTAAGCTTATCTTAACAGTAACATGGCATTAAAAGTAACTATTGTAACATATACAATCTTAATCTCCAAAGTGCCTTGGTATTAACAAAGTTTGAAAAAATACATTTTGGACAAAATGGGGAGTGGAAAGCGTTGAATGGCTGACGTGAAGGAAAATTAAGCTTGTAGGATTCTTTAGTGCACTAAAACTGGCAGCAGTGAATGTCCCAAAGCATGAAACATATTAGTAAACGATTTTTATCTATAAAGTTGTAAACCTAATAATAAAAATAGAAAACATGATGAAACAATATCAGATAACATGGTATTTAAAACTGATGTACATTAAATCCCTATGTAATGTAGCAATTAGCAAATAGTATTAGTGACTAATGAATAAAAATGAGGTTGTAGAATCAATAAAATGAAAATACATACCAGAAATATGGTCTCTCCCAAATTATTATTTGTCCCATTATAAATTAAGAATGTAAGTTATCTAGTCATTATCTTTACCTTGAGTAACGCTGGTTCGTGATTTCAACAAATTGTCATAGCCCTTCCCATTTAAATTTGAATGTCATTCAGTCCGTGAGTGATCTTGGACTTGAAGAATTACAACTGTGATTTTCAGATTTTTTACGAACGAACTTGTTGTCAATCCTCAACCGGCTCTGGTCTCTGAACTCTGACCTTGTAATCATCCCTAAATCACTGTGTTGTACATGCATTCTTCCCAAGGAGAATTATTAGGCTGTCACAAACGGACTCACCTCTGGATTTCTTCTTCTCTTGATCGTACATGATGACAACCTCCATGACTTTGCCAAAACGAGTGAAGTACGTCCTTAGATCGGTTTCCGTGACGTTGGATGGCAGGCCCCCGAGGAAAACCTTCGGGAAGCTGTTACTTCTCTTGGGCTTCTGCAGACTGCGCGGATTGCACGGCTTAGGGTCGATCTGCCAACAACAACAAATGTGTCAGACACGCAAATCAAATGACAACATACATCGACATTACTTCTAGCAGTTTCAGAAAAATGAACGAAATTGAGTTTCGATCAGTAACCATTTCTAGTTTCTGTACTCTGGCCTGTATTCATCATTAAACACAAAAGTTAGAATAGTTTATAGTTGAAAATCAAGGATTCCATTTCTAGGGGATCCCTAAGGAATCATAACTCTGGAAAGCCACTAAACTTATTATCACGTACCGTTCGGCCATCCAGTTGATGCGGTCCATTCTGAAGTACCAACGAGACATTCGCAGGATCAGAAAACGTGACAAAGCCAAATCCTCTAGAGCGTCCAGATTCGCTATTTTTCATAACGACACAATCAATGACCTCGCCATAGCGGGTGAAGAATCTCTGCAAGTTCTCTGTGAAATAAAGTGCCAAATTGCAATAATCAGTGTACAAGACAATTAAAAATAAATAAAGAGAAAATGTTAAAACCTTATTTCAATCAATTGAACTTGAAATGTGAAACTAAACTAAAAAAGAAAATAACTCTGTAATTGCAGACAGTCAAGTTAATTAATGAAACATTGAAAATCAATAGTATGAACTGAAAGCTGAAACCATATGGTAGACTGGCTAATGATAGACTATCAAATGTCTGAAATCTTACCCTGAGTTGTCTCCCAGCTCAGACCACCAACAAACAATTTCCTGGAAATAAATATATGATATGCATGAGCAATAGCCAAAGAAAAGTTCAAATTGTACTAGTTATTCCAAGAGTGCAAAGCACCATTAAACAATGCCATAGAGTGAGCGTGCATATACCTAAAATAGGTAAAGAAGGGTAAGTTATTAGTAAATCTAATTGTTAATTTGGCTACTATACTAACTCGCTTGAATGTGAAGAGTTGTGCCTTCCACCACGGTCATCTCCTCTCATCCTAAACAGAAAGGTACATGGTAAGGTTTTCTTTCTTCACTGCCAGCTTTATTTTACACCTAGATGACAATGGTGTGCCAGTGTGGTGCCCTGTACAAAAGTCAATTAAAAAACAAACTGAAATCTAAACATAACAAATCGATCATACTTATAAATAAAATCGGTGATAATGGATCTTATATCAAAATGCCTGGAACATGGCTCATGGGCTGATTAATCAATGATTAATTAAGCCTTTTTGAAGTTAGTTCACTCACTTTAGGCACTGTTTAACGTTGCACAACAGTTATTTTACGTATATAGACAATCGAGAACCTGGGTTTAGTGATTTTGTAGGAAAATAAGTTAATACCAAAAACACGATTCACCCTAACTCAAGCAGTAGGCTCCGTAGACGAAGCCATTTTTTGTTGCTATTTGCCGGCATCGTGGCTGCAAAGCTTAGCGAAAGCATTATTATTGTTACAGTTCCATATTTACGCGCCAAACTGCTAATGATAACCGAAAATCAATATGTAAAAATTGTTTGTACTTTTTTGATAAGTCACTCTTCCCGTTCAGTTGCGTACCAAACGAAAACAGTGCAGATTTAAAACCACCAAGCCCAGTTCAACGTGGATGGAGGGGCCTCCCAAGAACCCGGCTATGCCCTACGCCATTCGAACATTATGCTGCATTTCCTTGATAATAATCAGAGGCAGACTTACCCTTGATCATCATTGTCCATTTCGGTCTTCACTCGCATTGTTTGTTAACCCCTAATTAATCTAAACCACTAGCTTAACCCTATAAATTATAAAGACGCTATAATTCTAAGATGGCTTCATCGAAAAGGACGACCGACGAACGAAGTTCAGTCCTACGCAGGTGCACGACCTAGCACTGCATTGTGGGGCTGACGTCACTTTAATCGACACCGACGATCCTAGTAGCCATGCTTTGAAGTAAAAATGTTACCTAGCAGGGCATCTGGCGGTAGAATTTGAACCAACCCAGCCGTCAGAGCCGTCAGGGCTGTGTTCAACGCACTACAGTGGTAGTCATTCGCTAAAGAACATTTGCTACTCCTGTCTGTGATCGCATTTCGATATTTCTTCCGCTTTGAGCGTCACGCCAAACTCGGGTTATTTTCGTTTCATCAGTGTACAAGAAAATTATCGTGATATCAGTGTCGTTGTTGAATTTCCACGCCTCCGCCAGCGGAATGGGTATCGTTGGAAGTCTCCTGGAGATCGGTATTTGAGACAAAAATGATCTTGGATTGGTCCAACTGCCTGCGGCCACGGACTCTACCATGTGCGGCGTGAACCTTCGATCTTTGTCTGATCCACTCGGAGCGTTCCGCCTCATTGAAAGAACCGCAGGACGCATTTGGTTAACGATTACTTAAAAAATTTCAATCCTTTAATTATAGTTAAATTAAACGCATTGTTCATTCAAGAGATTTAAAAAAAATCTTTTAGTGTGGTGTAAAATATCATAAGATATGCTGATTTAGGAGATTTAAATAAATACAACCCTCATTGGTATTCTCTTCGCGAATGAAACGTCATAAATAAAAGTCTGGTGCCATTGTGCGGATTGAGGCGGGCGTATGCTGCCAGAGCGGTCTTTCCTGTCACAATCATCTGGCGGCCGACCGCCAGCCGTCTAGACCGCCACGAGGACGACAGGACCAGGAAGAATGGGGAGCCGGAGGTCCAAATTGACCGGTCCACACGCAGATGCCCTCAGTATCGATCACGGCATCTTCGAGAGACCATCGTCGCCGTCGCCGTCGCCATGGTGCCTCCGCGAGACCACGACCAGCCTCGCTGTCATCTCTCCACGGAATTCCACACATACAACGCATCGCTGCGATTCCCTCCACTAAGGATCTCGATACCGATCGTCGATAGGATGGCCCGACGGAGACGCGTGATCAACGCCGTGTTCGGAATTCTGATCGGCTACCTGTCAGGCTTGCTCTTCACCTCTCACAGCATGTTCGTCAACTGGGAGTACTCGTTGGCGAATAGCTCGACAAAGTGCGACATGGACAACTCGTGGTATTTTGTGAACGTCGACCGCGCGCAGAGCACGGCCACCGAGGACGAGCCTCTGGCGATCATACAGATGACAGACACGCGCGAGACAACGCACAACAGCCAGCGTTCGCTGCTGTTCGTCGGCGTGATGACCGCGCAGAAGTATCTCGCGAGTCGCGCGGTCGCCGTCCACGAGACGTGGGGCCGCGAAATACCGGGTCGCATCGCGTTCTTCTCGTCGCGGGCGTCGACGCCGCCCGCGAACCAGCCCCACCTGCCGCTGGTCAGGCTGCGCGGCGTCGACGACTCGTACCCGCCGCAGAAGAAGTCGTTCATGATGCTGCAATACATGTGGGAGAACTACGGCGATCGTTTCGAGTGGTTCCTGCGCGCCGACGACGACGTGTACGTGCGAGCTGACAGGCTCGAGCGTCTGCTGCGATCGGTCGACAGCCGGAAGCCGCAATTCATCGGACAAGCCGGTCGCGGTAACCAAGAAGAGTTCGGCTTGTTGAGCCTCGAGTATGACGAGAACTTCTGCATGGGTGGACCGGGGATCATCATGAGCAGGGAGACGCTGGCCAGGGTGGCGCCGCACATCAAGTACTGCTTGAAGAACCTGTACACGACGCACGAGGACGTCGAGATCGGTCGGTGTGTGCAGAGATTTGCCGGAATCCCGTGCACTTGGTCGTACGAGGTAAGCAACAGCCGACACGAGAGTCAAGCGAGCACAAACACACCGATGGGTCTCGTGTCAATATTTGCTTTAATTAGTACGTATGGCCGACAAGGTGTACTGTGTACGGCACGTTGCAAGACGATTACACGATGCCTTTATGTCCGGGGGTGGGTCACGCTGGGAGTGGGACTAAAGTGCATTATTTGCTAAACAATTGGTCGGTATCGTAAATCTATGTTATAGTTAAACACGAGGAATCAATGAGATTATCACTCTTTAATCAGTGTACAAAGTGTACAAAGCTAAAGTCCATTCCATGTGTATTATATCGTATAGAATCGAGGAGAATCAGGATTGAGGAACAATTACACAAACATAATGGCAAGCAAGGACAGTTGCTTTTCATGTCTTAATGACTAGAGACTGCTACAGTTTCTTTAAATGCTTCCTATGGTCTATTGCTTTTTGCCATTACCAAGGCGGGAGTTTATTCACCTTTCCTCAATGTCAAATGCAGGCGTCTGCAGGTGTAAGTAATAGCCTTTGGGTATCAGAGATTTTATTTTAGCTTCCCAAAGCGATGCTATTGACGTAAGAAAATGGGAGGCGCTAATAAAAAAGTGACTCTTGGTAATCAGTAGCCGACAAATAAATGCTCACAGCTTTACTTGATCAATATTATCTGGATTATGGATGAATATTGAACAAATATAATATAGGTGAATGGCGTATTTCTGGGTGAAGAGCGATAATCTAAAGTATGCAAGGCGCTAAAATATATAATTCAGATAAAATGATAGCGAAAGAAAGTTCATGCAAACTGCAAACTCACTTATATTGCAAACAATAACTGCATTGACGGTCGATTAGTAACACGGAAGACAGTTTGTCCAAATCTTGTGATGCGTTAGCAGATTCTCCGCATGAGTCTGCATGACTTTTTGTGAAATGTATGAAATTTCGCTCAAATTAGGGCGTTTTTCAAAATTTATTCGGTGACAGAAAAAGTCACGGTGGAGTTGAAATTGAAATACCTATTGCCTTGTGCATTGCACACCTATATTTCACTCAACCAAACATTTTTAGCTACAGGTTCTACATTTTCATGGCAAGAATCATTCGCACCTTGCCAGTCTATTTAGACATCCACAGAAGCCAAGCACACTCACTTTGTTACTATTTCCATCCATTTTGCGTAAACTATCTTAAAAATCGTAAGAAAATTCCACTACAGAGAAAGCGTCCTGACTCCTGAGGATCACCGCTATTAGCTATTAGCCTTGCACTTGCCAGGCTGCGTGTCACTCAGAAGACGAATTGCTAGAAAAACGACCGACATTGCCGAACCCTAAAGGGAGGACCTACCCCATCCACCCCTAAGCTAGGGTAGGACTGAGATGGCATCGCAGCTTCTGTTACTCCCTAAGGGCACGTCGACGGGATGGATGAAGAATTATACCCAAAAACATTCTACGCTCTGCTAGATCCTTCCAAATTGAATGTCTCACAAGTCATGAACATCCCATTTCTCGAATCTGAACACTGCACTATTCTTCCCACCCACCAAGCGTTAGGAAGAAAAAACTCTTAGAAATTGACCGATTATGGGGGCTAGTTTTTACTGTCGAATTATGTTGATGCACGAAATGTCTGTAAACTCACGCTCCTCTGCAACGCTATATATACATTGCCTTCACAAAACCCCGTTGGAGATTAACATAATAATAATATAAAAAAAAAACTTCGATGCATCCCAACACATGTGAGAATTGTTCTAGTGTAATGTGATTATCCCAAGACACAAAGGCATTAAAATCATTAACTATTAACCCCAATAAAATCGTGGAATCCTGCCAACCCAGGTTCAACGAATTAGAACCCTGTAATTTATATGTCAAACGAAGTCCGAACCCGTTGGCCGTTCCATATGCTGTGTAGCGACAGCTCCAATTGTCTCACTCTTTCATAATGAGAGAGCCGATGGATTTAGAACAAGGCACGCCTGATTATGTGAGTGAAGTTCACTTCAATTATAAAACACTAATTAAAGATGATTTGATAGGTGTCTGTTGAAACCGCGGGGAGTAAGTTCATTTATACATTTACACTTATACAAGTATCTTCCGAGGGGAGCTTTCTTGTGGCTTGTACGTCCAATTCTCAAGTGGATATTTTGCAAATAGCGACGTGACGTCCAGACATAACAACAAGACTCCCGATACTAATTCATATACTAATTAGTCATCCCCCATTACCAGACAGTAATAATCAAATGCAGACATGCAGTGGGGTCAGGGCGGGGCAGGGTGGCGCCCGTAGACAGAAAATATGCATTGGCATTTTCAATTTTGATATACCGATGTGAAATGGTATATTTCGTTGAACAATTTCTTTTAATTTTAGCTCATATCAAATCCTCATATCAAATCATATCAAATCCTAACGTATAGTGGTATAACAGAAACACCAACACTGCGCCATTCTTACTATTGCTGTTCTTTCGATCGCGAAAAGTTCCATGGTGCAGACATATGGTTGATAGTATTTTAATTTGTGCACAATTAAACGAAAAAGCGTAGGGAACGCTAACTAATTTTTTTTCTAGTAAAAATCCTAAGCCAGATCAGGTAGCGCCGTAGCTACTGTAGTTTTGTTGATATCGCCACGGATTTGAGTGCGAATGCTAAGACGTTAATCGAAGAGGTTGAAGAAAATGTGCTTTTAGATAATGAATAGAAATTAGAAAGAGCACGGGCATATTTAATTTTCGGACGTGTGGTCAGAAGCGCAGTGGGAGAAGCCGAAGCAAAAGCACAGCAGTGGCTCGTGGCAAAAATACAAATTAAATAGGTTGCAAAGTGTGTGCCATGTGGTTGAGAATTTGGGTGCAAATAAAACGCAAGGTTGTCTCTTCTTAGCAATGAATGGATCAAATACAAAGTTGGTGGTGAAATCGTGGCTGATTGACCACAGATCAGCAGAAAGCTCCCTGTCACGACACGTTGACCACAACATTGCATTACCTATCAGCAGCTGATAAGAAGAACGAGATCACCCTGATCAAATGTGATCAACCGATCACACCTGATGGTAACAACGAACTGGTATTTTATATTTTGTGATGGAAAGCGCTAAGGTACTACTACCAATACCATAAAAGAAGAACCTGCTTATTCTATGGCACTTCCTATAAAAAATATCGAAGTACAGGCCGAGGTTGCCAAAAAAAACGTCTTTTTGCCAAGTGTGTGAATTATCAGCCATAAATTTTTTTGTTCGGCATATGCTTCCTATCTCTCCACAATGAACGCTGTCTGTATTTACGTATAAAGCTACTGCCAGCAATGCAATGTGTTCAATACACACCTCCCTCCTTATGTTCAATCTTGAACTGTAAAAAAAAGAGCTAAGAAACTGATTGCTTTTCTGCGCAATCGATAGATGAAAGGCAATTTAATGGACAGCTTTTTCGAAAGCAAAAAGAAGTGTTGGTATATTGAGCATCGACTTGCCAGAATCGTTTTAAACTTGCAAAAAATAGAATGAGATTCTCAGAATTTATGCGATCATCCCAGATCGAAAACAAACCAAAGAATCAGAACTCAGAAAAAAAAACACTGCATAAATCGTTGACTATCGTCGAAGGGCCAAACAATCTCCGAAACCATGGCCTTTAATGGCTCCGTTCCATTAGAAGTAGATTGCAATTTAAACTGCAATTGCATCGGGGTAGCTACTATTGCTAGCTCTAATTGACGTGTAATACTAGTTGATGACTAATAATGAGACGCAATTTGTCTGGGTCATTTTTTCCCCGGATGACTGAACAGTGAGCAGTATGTAAGCCAAGTCCACCAGCATCTCATCCCATCTGAGAATACTTTACGCACACGATGAAGCGAACAGGAGGAAGTGCTTTGGCATTTACATCTCTGTAATAGCATAGAATCGAATATTTGCGCAATGAAGTCCTTAAGCCAGTCGACGCGTTTGTAAATCAAACAAGAACAACATATTTATCGTTGAGCAAAGTTTCATTAGGGACCATTTAGCAAAAATTAGCACAAATGCATGTAATATTCCACTTCTAACGAATCAGCGCGATCATCTTGCCCGTGGCATCGCTGACAATAGGGCAAGTCGGTCGGTCGGCCCCCATCCATCCACCCACCCCACCCCAGCATGACGTTACGATGATAGACGTCAATTCCGACGATCATGAGCGCTCGGAGATCTGTGTTCGCCAGATGCTGGCGTTCGGGGGAGGCTGCGCTGCTCCTTGCCTTCAGGCTGCGTGGTCTAGCATGGGCCAGATGTGGAGGAAGAAGTTTCGGCCGTTGGCTCCGGCAAGATAGCAGGCACGTCTGTGTGTCTGCTATATATACTACTCACTTGATTTAATCGGGTCATCGGGCAGGAAACGTCCCTGATAATGCCGCTGGATCCACGCTGACGCAGTGCACGCCAATTCATTCATTCATTGGATAATACGGAGGCGGCGGGGGTTATTTGATTAAACAATAAATCAGGGTGGACTGTTGCTTTATTAGTTTTTATTGCGTTCATGGGATAATTTTTGTGCAATTTGCAAGATGTTTGCGATTTATTGGGTTGTTATATCCGATTAAGTTAGATGAGGGGTAAATACCAAATAGTTTTGATTCATCCCCTTTATTAGAGCTGTCGTTGAATATGATGGGCAACCAGTCAGACTCCTCCGGCGTTCTCAGAAAACTGTCTGGCTAGAATTGGACTAGCTTCAAAGGACTTTTTTTAGCCTTGGGTCTATTTGCCGTTTCTCCCCTAGAATTATCTATAACATATCAGGTTTTTTTAAAGTGCGCACAAGACATGCATACAAATATATAATCATTTATCCCAATGGTGTTCCTTCTCCCTGCTACACAAGTTAATGTCCTTGTTATAGCAATAAATGTATGAATATCCATTGTTACAGATGCAGTCTATTTTGTACCACAACTCGAGCGGGGAGCAAGCGTTCACCGGCAATCTCAAGCTGAAGGAGACGCATCGAGCGATCACCCTCCACCCCATCAAGCAGCATCAGCACATGTACCGAGTCCACAACTACATGAAGGTCGGCCACTCGTACCATCTGTACTCTGTAGTCGCCAGCCATTGTGTGAACAAGAGCCATGAGCCATTAGTTGTGTGCCAACACACAGCTTATAGCTGTAGCTGGGTATTCAAAACCAATACGCGACATTTGATTTTCGACTATGCACGTGCACTTTCAATTCGCAGAAGACTTAATCTCTGTTGCACTTTCTGAGTAAATATGTCTGGGTTTTCGGAGCCGATATCAGTGTGCAAGTATCCGTTGTGTGTTTTTTGATACGAGATGGACTGTGGACCTTTGGCAGATCTGATGCTCATGCTGATATTATAAAAAAGTCCTTAGCATTGAGAATAAAATCAATTTTAATTTAAAATAATTCGGCTTCGTTTTTGGTCAAAAGCTATATGAAGTACAAAAAATATATGCGGACCACTACATTTTGCGAGCATTTATTTATTCTGCATTCTTGTGTGCTTTCCAGACTCTGAAGATTCAAGATCTGCAGCAGAAAGTGCTAATGCTGCACCGGGAAATAGCGGCGATGGCCGCTTTTCTTGGGAAAACCCCCGAGGAGCTGCAAGACATCACGGCGATCAACGGCGCGCCGCTGTTCCCTGAGCACAAAGAGAGCCGGCAATATTTGGGCGACACGGCAATGCTGGGTAGTTATTTGATCTCTGCCGGGCCTTCAGCTGCATCAAAGACACCAAAATAAACATTTATTTGTTTATCTTTGACGACACAGAATGTTATATTTTGCGGTCTCTGCATTTCATATTCTTTATTTTATTTTCTAAACATCCCGACAATAAAATTCTTTGTTGTGTTGAAGCTTGAAGGGCATGTGGTTGTGGATGGGACTAGCAGGTCTGAGTGGTCAGGAAGGTCGCGGTTCGGAACTTTAGGGTAGGGGAGTGGGGGTACTTTTCCCGGATGCAATTTCCGATCACCCGAATGAAATGAATGCATCCCATTGAGTGCCTACCCTGTGACCGACCCTGCTTTGCGGACATGTGTCTTGTTTCAGAATCTACGAAATACCTGCTTATCAACACAACTATTTGCTTATAAACTAGAATTATCGGAGATGTTTTAACAACGTTTTGTGCGTGTATGTACTTCTTTCATTTTAAAATACGAGGAAAATTTATATTTAATGTAGAAAACCTTGAAGAATAGGCCACAATAACCGAGTAAATTTCGGTTTTCCCTTTCTTGGTACTCATCCCTTTCCAGGAAAGTAATTGATCCACGAAAAAGAGCACAGACAACCTCAAATTCCCTTCTCACTTTGCTGAACTCGCTGAGAGGCATTGCTATATCGTGGGACTGCGATACTTTTCCAGGTATTCCTCCTGGATTGAACAAGGACCGTGCGCGGAGGGAGGACGATGTCATTCCCTGGGACTTCATCGCCAGGTCGCTCTTCTCGCATTCAAACGCAAATCCTCGCAGAAGAATCGAGGCTCCACTCAGAGAGGGCCTGGATGATGTCATCAGAGAGGTGGCCTAAATATTTATCATTTTTACCACTCGAAATTCTTATCATTATGCAAACACTAAATTGAACCATCGATACTAAGTGATTATAGACAAGAAATTCTTATATATCTCAATATAAAATATATGCCTATGGAGGTAGTGATCATTGGTAACTGCATATTTAGAATTTTGTATTGAAATAGGCGGTTCCGAGAAAATGGCACTACAATATGACAGACGTGTACCATCGCAAAAGGCATGACATGAACTAAGAGGTAGCACTAATTTCATGGAGGTTCGTGACACAAAAAATAGTGACTTTGGCTTTGTTTCTCGAAGATCACGGTTTTAATGCAATTTTCTTCTAGGTAATGGACATGATCAACATGTTCTCTAAGCAGAGAGGCCGCGTGATCGAATACCGAGAGATCCTGTACGGCTACCAGAGGTTCAGTCCCCAATACGGCGCCGATTACATCTTGGATCTGCTGCTAGTCTACAAGAAGTACCGCGGTCGCAAGATGACCGTGCCTGTGAGGAGACACGTCTACCTGCAACAACAGTTCACTGGTAATTTGAAGAAAGAGATTTTACACCCACTGTGGATGGTACAAGAATAGGAGACACATCTCTTTGCAAAAACAGTTCACTGGTGATTTTCTGGAGAGATTTTACTTGCTCAAAGTGGATGGGGAATTTAGGAGACACAGCTACTTGAAAAAACAGCTCTCTGGTGATTTTCAGAAGAGATTTTACTGCTGGTTAGTCCTTAAAACGAGACAGTCTCCTTGCACATCCACTTTTTATTGAATAGTGTATGTCTGTCAGTACACAGACTATTTGTAGCAATAGGTCACTGGTGATTTTCTTTGGAGATTTGACACTCAAAGTGGGTGCTGTATTCTAGGAAATAGTCCTTCTAGTGATTTTTAGAAACGATTTTAAGTTTAAAAAATGTGTGGTGCCTGATATGGACAATCTATTTGCAGCGACAATTCACTTTATTTAGAGATATTACACTCAAAAGTGCTGTGTCTGTCGGTACAGTATAATTGCAAGGTGCTAAAAATAGGTCGCTAGTGATTTGCAGGGAGGTTTCACATTGGGTATGTGCTGCTGGGTGGTGAAAATAAAACTTTTTTCGCAGGGTTGGAGATGAGAGAAGTGTTCGAAGGGCTGGAGATACAGCCTCCCGCTGCACCCCCAGCAGACGACTCGTCCCTCTACTTTCAAAATTCAGTTCGAAACACACTACGAAAGGGGATTTTAAACAATTTTCATCCGATCCCTCGATCTCAGTACCAAAATTTAAAACACTTGAACGTGAAAGATAAAACGATACACTTTATCTTGCCATTGGCTGGACGTTTCAAAACGTTTCAACGTTTCATCTCTACGTTTGAGAGCGTGTGCTTACAAAACAACGAAAAAGTGACCCTGACACTTGTGTTATTCCCGAGCGTCGACAATAGCTTCAATCTAACCACGAGTGTGATGACATCTCTGCAGCATCGTTATCCTGATTGGGTAATCAGAACAGTTCCTGTCTACGAACGGTTTGCCAGAGCGCGAGCGTTGGAGCGTGGAGTTTCGGAATGTGCCGACAAATCTAATTTATTGTTTTTTGTTGATGTTGACATTATTTTCACCACCGAAGCGTTGCAAAGAATTCGAACGAATACGATCGAAGGCAAGCAAGCGTACTTCCCAATAGTGTACAGTGAATACGACCCCCAAATCGTCTACCCCGAGCGGGACGGCGTCTCGCCGAATCACTTTGACATCAACGAAGACAGCGGCTATTGGCGACAATTCGGCTTCGGTATCGCCAGTATTTATAAGAGTGATTTGAGATCAGTTGGTGGATTCAACACGACAATACAGGGTTGGGGCAAAGAGGACGTGGATTTGTATGACAAGATCGTCATGTCCGCTAAACTGAAGGTGTTCCGAGCGGCCGATCCCAGTTTGGTGCACGTGTTCCACATTGTCGAGTGCGACCCGAAGCTAGATCCAGTGCAGCTGAAAATGTGCAAGGGAACCAGGACTGACACGTACGGTGGTGTGAGGCAGCTTTCAGAATACTTGTTCAACCACAAAGATATTTTTCAATATGCGAAAACAAGAAATAAAAACCCATCTTGACTGTGTGACGAGAGCAAATTTATTCTAGCTCCTTTCCAACCCTTCGACTATTTGACTTTGGCGGTTGCTGACTGATCCCAAAAGATGCAAATCATTGCATGGTAAGTGAGTCACGGGAAAACCAATTTGTTCGCAATATTCAAAAGCCTGGCCTGCACCCTTATTTTAAATTTAGCCACTTCGTCTTGAGACTTTGTGAGGGTACGCTATTTTTATTTTATGTGTTCCTTTTGTAGTTTTTAATATATAACCTACCTCCATTTCAGGGTACCTACTTCTTAGACTCTACGCAAAAAGGGGGTAATAGGGGTGATCACAGAAAACGACCGAATTTGACACGCATTAGGATTAACAGGGTGAGGGGTGCAGATAAGTAAATTTGGGCCACAGATTTTCGTCTTCCTTGAACACAACGTCATTCAGATTCTTTAAAATTTCATTTTATTATCGAAGGTGGGGGTAAATTTTTACTATTTTGGATGCATTGTTTGGGCCAGAACACCCCTCGCTCGGTACCGACACATCCGAAGAACTGTTACTGGGGAAAATAAATACTATTCACCATTCAGTGTCACCAACCACATCGGAGGATGTCACATCGTCAACACACTCAGAAACCAATATTTCAGTCAAAAGAAATAATTGACTTTCACCACTTGACTGCAGGATCTGGCTGGAGAAAGGAGGAGCCACAATGGTCAACCTGTAACCTTTCATGTCTTAGCTTCCATCGACGGTGCTAAGCATCGCATCACGTGATTGGCGCAAGATATAATTAATTGCGCAACGCTGCAGACATACGCCGTGGCCGGAGCAATTGTGACATATTCTTCTTGGGTTTTCGGCGAAACTGCACGAGAGGATTGCGGTTGGACCGCACAGAAGAGACAGCTCCGTGAGCTCTTGCACATCACCTTCCGGGTTGGTGCATAGGTACACACACAGACACAACACATTTGCATAATTTGTTAGCTTGTGATAATCAGTTGATTCTACCAACAGTGAAATTAAATTTGTGAAAGAGTTCAATGGTTTTAATTAGCACCACAAAATTATAATTCACAAATAATTAAAAAAAGCAGTGTCCGAAAGAGCCACGCTTACATTCTACATGCACTTCCTATATGAGCAGGGAAATTTTGCTTAATTAGTAAAACATAAAATAGGAAGCGATAAATTATAGCGTAGGGAGTTGAAGATCAGGTTGCTTATCGAGACACGGCGCCGGCGGTAAGACCGATGGTAAGACCGATGTTAAGAGGTCGGCACGATAGTCGCTAGATGAGTGCGAAAGTGAAAGGAGCAAGATCACGTGAGATCAAGCGCGGTCAGCCGGACCGTGCGACCCTTTGCTTGTTAGCGTGGTCAGCTCACCCATCCTCCACCTCCTCCTCCTCCTCCTCCACCTCCTCCTCCTCCTGTCCTACTCCTACTGCGTTGGGCCAACGCATCCCACAAACGCTTTCTCCAGAGGATGTGCACTCTGCTTGGCTTTGCAGACGACGGCCAGGAAGTAGAATCTGTCCGTCCAGAGAAGATAACGTTTAAGTCTTACAAGATATGTTTAATTAAGTCATTCTGTCTTCGAAATCAAGAGTTACAGGTTTAAACACGAAAAGAAATGTTGTTTGGCATTAACAACTTCGTCGCGGACCGAAGAGAGCTTGGAATTGAAAAAGGCCACCTACATTTAAGTGGCCTGAAACCAGATGGGTACTTAAACACAAGAAACCAATTCTTTAAGTTCATCCAAATTTTGCAATCTGGTCTAGTTCACACGCTTCGTGTTTTGCCTCAAATGTATGCCAATTCTAGCAATTGTTCAAAATGATTTGAGAAATAAGATTGGATTAAAAGTGTTGTTCCTTTAAACACCCTATTTAACTACTCTCATCACCTGGATGATTTAAGAGCGACGAATTGGGCTCTTTTCTGCCAATCACTTCTTTAAGGTCAAGATTTCCTTATATTATCAGGGCCAAGTTATGCATGCAGTATAGTGCACCGCCGGTGCTTTATTGATGGTGAGAGTATATATCGAGTTCAAAGTTCGGCGAAAGTAAATTGATGATGATGCTTTGATGTTGTATAAAAGCATTTCTCATATTGTTAAGCTTTCTTCGTGATGAACACCAGGACGTGGCGCGTACCTAAGGGTTGGCTCAGGCTCAAAACGGACGAGTTGAAACGTTATTTACACGTTCAACATGTCTTGGCAAGACTGCAAATGTCTCACCCAGTTATCACTTAAGTGATATGCAAATTGGTCATGATGAGCCGAATGCTCGAAGGCGGGTTAAACATTCGGCTTCCGTGCGTTACGTATTATATGGGGATGTGTCTCATTTTTCTAAAATAAAAATGTGAAATGGCGCACATGGATGTGAATTCAAAACGGCAAAATGAATTATAAAATGCAAATTGACATTAGCATGTTATGATATAGTCTATTGTTATCATGAATTACAATGAATTTCGTAATTTTTGCAAGTAAACTAATGTATAGAGAGAGAGAGAGACGGGAAATGGAATTCGAACAAAGTGTCGTTAGGTTGTATAGTGGGTACCTATACTTTACTTGCTTGCACATTCAATTGCGGTAGGCATGCGTTACGTCTTGTAAATTTCAATTGTATGTACTAACGACTGCAAACAAATGTAAATTTTGTAATAAAATGATGTCCATTATTTAGAGCGACGACGGCGAAGACGGTGATCACAATAATGACTGAAGATGATAAAGTCATCAAAGTCCAAGAATGTATAGTGAAAGTGAGGGAAGAAAAAAAATCGTCCGACAGTTTAAACTAATATAAAAGAAGTTAGAAAACGTGAGAATTTCATCGTTTAACTTTTAGATCTCCAAATTTGATTTACACGCGTGGATAGTTTCATTGATTACGAATTGGTAAAGACTATAGAGTTAGCATAAGTCTGATGTGTATAGAAGAAGGTAAAAACTACTTACAATTATAGGTGCAAGTAGAACTGTCATCCTTATGTTGAGAAATCTACAAATTTCGCATAATGGGAACTTACCCACGGCACCCATCAGGTCTCATTTTATTTTACAGAATTGACAATAGAAACAATTCAAATCTCGGTTTATTATCTTACATCATAAGAGAAAAACACTTATTATAAGAGCTTCTGACAATATTAAAAATTTATGAAGGAGAAATTCATATATATTATTATGAAATCTGTTCGTACGATGGAGCTATTAGTAGTTAGTTGGACCATGACCATCTAGAGCTTAGACACCTTTTAACTCCAGAGAACTCTAACACAAAATAATGTTAATATGCACCTAATTCCATAAAATAGAATATAAATTATTAGCTGATGGTTGTTAAGAGTGGGTTTTGTGTATCTTGCTGAGTACTAGGATCGATTTTGGCCCTAAAAATAGCGTGGAATTAATAATATTCGTGATCTGAAATGGGTAGGTATATTAGAATAATGTATGTAGATAAAATTATTAGTTCAAATTTGCCAAAATGAATTGTTACAAAGCTTACTCATGCATCTGAATTTTCACACGAATTCCTTTTCAAATGCAGGAGGATCAAACCTATTAACATTATTTCAAAATAAAGTGCATCATGGTTTTAAATCGCCACGGGAAAGTTGTAGAATTTTCCACTATGAATAGGTCATTTGCGAACGACTATTAATAAACCCAACTATACTGCAACAACATTAGTATAATTCGAATCAGAACCAGAAAATGTTATTTTAAAGCGTTATCTCCCTCATTAGTTCGGTGTGGTTCAATAATTCACATAGTTAATACCTGCGCTGACTGATTTTCTCCTTTTCACCGTTGGATTTAAAGGGCAGTAAAAAAATCTAGTTTTCGTAAGTCGGTAGCTGTCGATTCAGTTTTTTATAGCTCATGACCACCTCTTAGCTACGCTTCCATCTAGATCAACGCTGATGACACAACACATCCACCATTATACAATCTAGAGCATCTTCAGCTCACCACATCACTTTCTTACTGTCGTTACGACTTACGTCCATCTCCAGCCAGCTCGCTTCTCAATTATTATTGACACAATGAGAGGTGCACGAGATGGAACTAGACTTGGGTGTGCTTTAAAAGTAAGTCAGGGACACGGGGAACATTCACCGAAGCAAGTGTGTAAACAAGAGAAGAGATGCCCGAAACAATTTGTGCACTGTGATTATGCAAAATTTGTAAGGACCGTAATTACCAGGCTCAATGTCAAGCATTGTGTGTAGTATCCAACAAAAAATAACTCTCAGGGGAAAAATTCGAGACCGAATATGGGGTTCCTTTGTTAACTAATTGGTCTCCAATTTAAGTATGGTCCTTAACTGGTTAAAGAGTTGTAACCCATAAGAACAGATATTTAAATTTCATAATTTATATTAAATTATCACTCCGTTGGTATCTTTGATAGTTAATTCCAAAAACTTAAAAATCGTTGTCAAATGATAATTCTGGATTAACAATATCCAAAGACATTGCGCAAAGTTAGGAATAATTATTCAATCAAGAAGGTGCTCAAGAAACGCTTGAAGAGTGTTGACAAGGATTGCTCTCTGACTGTGTAGGCAGGTGTCTGAGTAGTACCTATAATTGCAGGGTCACCTATGTTATGTACTGTTCATCATACAAGCCCCCCGTACATGCATGCTCATAATCTATGAGACTGACCCACTCGTTTAATTTCTCAACGCCGGCAAAGCAAACTTATCTTTACACATTTCAGAATTGCCAAATCAATGTCGATGGTGACAAATAGTATGTATATTGTATTGTCCTCTAATGACCATCAATAATATTGATAGAAAAATATTTCGATTGAGTAACTTTAGAGGATGTAACACCTACTTGAGATTTCAACGCTGCAGTCGTGTTTCGAATACAATTATCGTTCGATTTAGTTGCACTTGTCAAATGATTTTCTATGCATCGGTGCGAACTCTCTACGCTTAGTTGCATAATGAAGTGTGCGTTTCGAAAAACAATTATCATATTAAGAATGGATGGAATAGACAAATAATCCAAACACATAATGAAAAATCTTCTCTTCTACCATCCTATTCGGCTGTAGACAATATCTAAAATCTAGGTGTCAGTGCAGGTTACGAGCATGAATTTATTTGGCTTGCTCAATATCGACATGCATTCTGTATTTTTGTAATAATTTTATGCATTTATTTTGTGTGTATACTTTATTTTCGCGTGTCCACGGGCTTTTCATGTTTAATGCGTATTTATTTTATTTAGTTGGTTTTTCAAATTTGTAACCAAGGTCATTTTGGAGTAAAAATCTAAGCAGCACAGGGTTACATACAGAGGTATAGGCTTAAAGAGATGGTAAAAACAGCTCAAAGCATTATTTGCATTTTTTTCGCAAAGTGGCGCATGGTTGAAGATGGTTGAAGCCATGTCATAAATGCACAACAAAATTATTCCCAGATCTTCTTCTTCATCTCCGATAGAAAAAAATCTGCAAGACCACCGACGACAATGCCAACTGCCAAGTGGTCATCTCCTTCATCTTCAGAGATGACGGACAACGAATCATAAATTTGTTTAAACCTTGAGATGTCCAGAGTGCTCTTATATAATATAGTGTCTACTTACTTAGTCTTGAAAAGGTAAAAAACTTCCACGTTTTATAGAAGCACACATTTTTGGTATCATTTTTGAGCCTCCGAAATCAACGCGAGTATCGTATCTTGTTTATGGTCACGTTGAGTTAGCATCCCACGTTTATGCAATGTCACGATCAAATTTGTATCAAAGATTAGCACAAGTTATCATAAAAATCATAATAATAATCATAAAAAAGTCTAAACCTGTTTTTCAAAATCTGAATATCTTTTATTGTTGCTCCCAGGGTACTTTTTTATGGTAAATACATATTGATGACTTGTGTTCCCTGCCTGCGAAAAATTTTTTGGACACGCGTTTGCATAGGAAAAAAAATTACCTACACGTCGATTTAGATTAATATATTTTATAGTTAGGTATACAGTTTACTTTGTTTGCTATAGTTATGTGCAAATTTGAGCTTAATTACATATACCTCAAAAAATGGCTAGATTATACTATTCCACTATTTCACTGTATACAGTCCAAGTATATAAGGAAGGTCTAAGTGTATGTCTAAATTTAAAAGTGATTTTTCTTCAATGTGTTCCAAAGTACACTATCTATTCCACATTTTCACAATTCCGTTACCACTAGGCATACAATAAACCAAAATTGGAATTTGACAAACTAACCCCGTCTTCGCGCGCGGTGAATATAAAAAAAATGAATCTGGCACCAGCCACCAACCACCAGCTACCAAATAACAAGAAGTAATTGGTGTTAAATTTATATTAAAGACTATATTTTCCATACATCCGTCAAGCAGAAGTCCATAACCTAACAAGCTAATTAAAACCAGTCGCTAACAATTATATGCAAAAATGTTGCAGGAAGCAGCAAGCACGTAACACAGCATCTATACTGCTACTGCAACCAACTCTGGTCTCATTCTCTTCTCATGATGAAACGCATGGCGCACGGGCTAGAGACAGAAATCTCACAGGCCCATGAAAGAGCAGAGAAAGGGTTATCATACCATTAGTGTCAGTATTTTGTCAACTTGTCATCGTTTCCCTACTCCTGAGCTGTCAGTTAATAGGTATAAAATACGATTTTTAGGGGTTTAATTTTTTAATATAATATAATATAATATAATTTAGCGATTTAATGAAACCAAAAAAATATTCTCCGCTGACAAGTGGAAATGAGACAGACTTTAGATAACAGGTCCAGCAGAAAAGTATTCTTTATATTATCTTGTGTAGTAAATACTTTGTAGTTTATGCACTCGCCTACCATGGATCCTATCGGAAGAATCCGCCACTCACAATTGTACCCATTCTGCAAGCTGCTTAGTCTGTTTAATGCTGCTGCAGCCAAGTTGCATTTCAACTCTGACCCGACCTGACACGAATTCAACGCGCTATGCAGACTGGATAATTTCAAGTTATGTGGGTATAGGTACCCCTATTCTTGCGCCTTGCCATAGACCATGGACAAACCAACTTAACACAGTTCAAACACAAGATGTTTGAATACTGTACACATTTGTGATGTGTGTTGAAATTGGTTATTTACCTGCAATTGTTCCTTATAGTTATAGCTATTAATCAACATACACATGGGGGGTGGGAATGTGTGAAAAAAACATTTAAATCTGTAATGTGCTATATTTTTTTAGATAGTCTGTGTGTAGAGACTAAACTGGCTGTTAAAACAAGCTTACACCGAGGAGTATTGTTGTCTGAACTTGCGTCAATAAAGAAATGTATGTTTGGGTAATTTTTCCCAATTTTTATGTATGGACTGTTTACGATGGGCAAAGTTGCTATAAAGCCTGGCGAGTTAGTTCACAAAACTGAGAGAGTTATTTCAAATTATAAGAAATTTGACCAATACCACAGTGGTTATGAATGAAAACAAACTCTGCAAATCAAATCAATTGGTCACTGAATTTGGATTGCGGTTAGGGAAGAACTGAGAGTACTAGTTCTAATTTGGCGAAACTTTTTTTGGAATCCCCGGATATACATTTTATATCTAGTTCAGGTACACACTAATAAAATAAAAGTCAATCTCAAATTAATTTCAATGATTATTGACTTTCAATTGACTTCAGAAACGCATGCAAAGAGATTGACGGATCACTAATTGATAAAATGCGATAAAAATCACATATGCCAATTATCTTTTGATCACTGGTTATACGCTTGTGCTTGTTGCTGTGTGCTTTGTGCCAGTACTTTAAAACTAAAGTTCTTAATCCTCCTTTCATTTAATCTGTGTAGACATTTACTTTAATTTTGAATATAGACATAACTTTGTGAAACATCAACTGAGATTTTCTGTTGAACTTTTCATTAATTTATATTCGCAGCATTATCTCTAGAACTATGACTCCAACCCCGGTCTCCACAAAACGCGGAGGACGATTTAGAGTGAATTGACCGTCAAGCCATGAATTCACCCACTTTGATGAAGACCGTCGTTCGATGACTCGAGCGTATAAACCATCATAAAAGAATTTATGAATCGAAGAAGATTAAACGTCACTTGCAAATTGAATGATTTCCTGGAGAATCAATCTGTTGTTCGCTGCCATTGAAAATCTAACGCCGAAGTGAACGATGCCGCCGATGACCGATATCCTAAGCCGCCGACGCCTCTCCTGCATCGCTGGACCTCGCTCGATCTCATGGCGAGCCGAACTCGCTAAATGTTGCATATTATTCGAGAAGAAGAGCCGACTTTCCACGCCGCTGTACCTTTACACTGAAGATCCACTTTTTCTTTCGCGTCTTCATCTCTTCGTCTTTCTCTGTCTGTCGAATGTCCATTCCCCTCTCCTCTCATTAAAACAACTCTTGAGCGTGTACATTTCTCTCAGTCTCACGTAGTGACGTCGAACGGGGGGCCCTATCACGAGATATATAAAGCAGAGTGTGATTGTACAAGACATCAGTTCACATCCCAACACAACACACTCACCATGAACGCTTTGGCACTGGTAAGTCGCAGCAAAACTCTTCGGTCAAAGAACAACTCGGCGTCGACGCTAAGAATACAGAATTGGGATTACTTCGAACAAAAGTGTTAACGATAACAAAAAAAAAGTTTTAACGATTTTTTTCTTTTTGCCAAAGTGTATTTTTTATAATTGTGATATTTCTCAAGAAATTTTGAATTTTAAGAGCCAAGCTTGCAGATTATACAGTTGGGCATTGGAATAAAAAAATGGGGAGAGCCACTCGCTTTATTAAATTCTTTCAAGGCTCCTACCTTCGTTTCTAAGAGTAAAAAACACAAAAAATACGATTCTCATTCTGGATAACGAAGGCTTATATGGTCTGAAAGTGCTCGAAGAGTTGCCAAGCGGTCCTCCACCTCTTAGCGTCATCTTCAGCATCAGCATCAGCATCAGCATCAGGACCAGGATAAACCCTCTCTAACCCCACCCTTTGCCTTGCAGTGTTTCGCGGCCCTGCTCGTGGTCGTGGCCGCCGAGCCCCCAAGTGGCTACAACTACCAGAGGCCATCGGGAGGCCACGGGGGCGGCGGAGCCAGCTTCGGGGGCGGCGGCAGCTTCTCCGGGGGCGGCGGCGGTGGATACATCCAGGAATCCACCGGATACAGTTCCAGCGAGGGACAGAACGTTGATGCCCAACTTCTGGAGAAGATTCGTCAGATCATCTTGAAGGAAGAATCCCAGAACGGCGGCGGCGGCGGCGGACACGGAGGCGGTGGCGGCGGCGGCGGCGGATACCCATCGGGCCCCAGCTCTCAGTATGGAGCTCCCAGCCAGAGCTATGGCGTCCCCTCGTACTCGAGCCGCGTTGTCGGAGTCGACCTCGAGGGTGTGCGTCAAGCCATCCAAGTGGCACAGTACCGCCAGACGACGCAAGGCCAGGGTGGCTACCCTTCGGGACCCTCCCAGGGATATGCGCCAGCGCGTCCCTCAAGCACGTACGGTGCCAACTTCTAAGCGCGTCGCAATGCGCCAAGACTGCCTCCTCGCGTCAGAGGAACCAAATTGCAACATCTATGGTGGACCGTCAAAACAGCTCATGGCGGCTCATCGGCAATCGTCACAAATTTAATATATATTTGAAACATCGAAATGGTTGAATATGGGAAAACGGGTCTCCAGCAACATATTCATTGAGAGTTGAAACACAGGCGTGTTATTTTTTACTTGTATATAAAGCTTTTTTATAGGAAAATAGAAAGAAATAAAAAAAAGATACATGTGCCACCGTTAAAAAAGTATGTTTTTCTTTGTGTACACCCGTCACGATTACCCTAAGAGTTGAACTTTCTCGTTGTGCGATCCTCATGGAATACGAAAACATCTCTTGCAGAAGAATGTATGGCATAGCATTATAATAGTGCACAGCAATTCCGCCTAATGCGATAATTTACTAAGGCCGTTAGAAAGGCATTATGGTTTCTGCTTTCCCTTCGGATTGATCCCAGTTCCCACCTACGCGTGCACCAGACAGACTCTCGGCAGAAAAGCCGTCCAAAAATCTCACATGCAGCTGCCCGGCAGCGCACAGAAGAGAAGTGCTCGAAGGCGTCTGATGGGACGACCCTTGTTCAATGAATGTGTGCCATCGTGCATTTACTACCGTCTACTACCGTACACTGTACAGTATCTTAACACTTCCAGTACCACTTCGTCATCTGCATAAACTGACCGGCACCGGTACCTGACCGGGTAAATGCAGGTTACAGAGAAAGTGCTCCTGGCGAACTTTATTTCATACGTATATATGAGAGAAAACGTTCAATTTCAATGAAAATATCGCGTAGAGGATTTGGTTTCGGGCCAACCAATTAATATAGCCGTCCAAAAGCGACGATATCCCCGGCATATCTTCATTGCGTAGAGGTTTATCGTTATACAATCAAGATGAAACGAGACGAGGAAGAGATGAATCGATCTGAGTTTCACTTTTCATCATAACACAGAGTTATGATTGCAGATTAGTGCGGGATACGTGATGGCATTAGCGCATTAGCTACTACGCAATCGTATGCCCATCGTCTATGACAAAAGTGATCATACTAAATACTTATGCCATCAATAATAATAAAAATAATAACATGCAACTATTATATAGGTACATTAATTACAGTGAGCGTATAAATTCACATATACTATAAACACGGTAATCCAATTAGAATTATTTTTGCGTCAAGTTATAAAATGTTGACAGTCATTAATTCTCAGACATCCGACAGCGTGTTGAATTATTTCCGGCCCAGATCTTACCTATCAGAGCCATAAAATTTTCTAATAGGTAGCACAATAAAATTATATTACACTAGGTATCGAACATTAAAATACGTTTAAGTGCATACACAGGAATTTTTAAGCATACTTTCCGATAAGATTCCTACTTTTGTATTACAGTCTGTCAGAAATGACCATGGCAGTAGCAAGTAATACATTTTTGGACTTGGAGGCTTCTGCTGACGGCGTAGCTCCTTCTTATGTAACTATGCAACCAAACATACACGCGAAATGTGAATACTTACAAAAAAATATAGGGGAATGGATTCTCAAGTTCAGGCTATATAATCAAACTGTAATGGTTCAACTGACTTCAACTGACTTGAAGAGTGAAAAATTCAGTTATTGAACTGCACTCATGATTATTGCCAGTTTTAAGCCCCAAGACAATCATCATTTCAAATCTACCTGTTTAAAACGATCAGAATGATTTGTTAGCTGGACACTTTATAGAAAAATACCAGGAATATTATTTTCTCACGTGTAAATGTGTTGTTTCTTGAAATAAAAATATCCCTTGAGGAAGCAAGGTTTTTTTTACTTTTTTTCCTACATTTAGACACATTTTACGAGAAAACGGACGAAGAAGTCATGATAAGATATTTGAGCTCAACAAGTTCAACATGGTTCAACCCTTGACTTATACATCCCTTATTACCGATGGAAAACGGATACGTGTTCAAGATTAATTTTGTCGTATTCGAAAGCGTTTTTGATAAAAGGTGTTGAATTTCGAAATTGACTGGGCAATTGGCTTGAAATCCCTGGGAATAAAGCCGAAGCTTTATTCAGCTACATCAACCTTTAAAGTTGACAAGCTTTTAGTTTATCATTAGTCCAATTTGTAATAGATAAACTGAACTGGATATTTCAGTAGGTACATCGTTGCAAAACCGTTATGAGAATCGGCCAAGATAATTTAACAACAGATTATTGGCAAAGATGATAAGGAAGGTGTTGAGAAAGTTAAAGATCCTAGCTCACAAAATAAGGATTCTGATCTCAAGTTTTGCTTGCATTTGATTCAGAAGTGTACTAATATTTTCTTTGGGAGATGGATTTTACTTATAATTTATACAGTGGTTGGGAAAAATGTGACATCTCCCAAGGATACATTTTTTATTTTCATTGAAGAAATGGCAGATAAGAAATAAAAATTATTCCAAACCCAAAACAATAACTGACTAGTCGAGTTCCCTCCATTGGATGAATTCTTGAAGAAGAAGTCTATCGTTACTAATTTTATATAAAAATATTATACAAATATAATACTGCCTAAATGTAGTAGGAAATGCAACAAATGGGTATCAAGTCGGTACAGGAAAATAGTTTAGTTAAATAATTGATTTTTCTGTAGCAACATTTAACATTTAATATGAATATATAAATAAATATATATATGTGTATTTTATTCAGAAGGATTGAATTTTAGTTACAACTTATAGGCAGTTGACATCATTTTGGCATGGTCCATCATCCAAGAATCAGCTTGAAGAAGATGGTCAATATGTTGAAAAGAATGAGTGGAACTGGAAAATAAAAAAATAATATTTAAAGATTTAAGGCGGTTGAGAAATTACTTAAAATAAGCAAAACATATAACTTAACACAATAAATATAAAGATAAGCAGCTGTAACAAATAGATTACCATCTTATTTACATGTTAGAATGATTAGTCTTGAGAAGAGAATAAACAAAAACGCTGTTATTTCTGTTCGACCAACTCGTGAAACTAAATCTGCCAGAACTATTTCCGCTAATGCTGTTTCAAAATATCAAAACCTAACACTAGGACAATTCCTCAGCGTTTGATCACAAACCACTCGCATGCCATCTAGCAATTTACACTTAACCATAATATTGCCTAATGCAGTTTGAAATAAAGATAAATTAGCTACTGAAATTTCTTTTGCATCATGTTGAATTAGTGTTGACTACTAGTGCTGAGCAGACTGGGTTACTTTTAAGAGAATTGAGTAGTATATTATTGCTTGAATTAAAATATACAGAGCTAGACATCCAACAACATTTTGTTAGGCTACTAGTTTTCCAAAAACTTCTTATTCTTATAAAAAATACTTAGCTACCAGATGATATAGACAAGCACTTTGAGTATTATTCCGTAATTTAGAGACGCGGAGACCAATTGCACTGTTTTACCTTTGAATTGTACTACTTACATCTGGTGACCGTTCGTATCGATCTCACAAGGTTCAATATTTGGTTTTTGACAGATGGCGGTTCACCAAACCCCTGGACATTATTATGATTTACACCCCAGCCCACTGAAACAAGTTAAAATAGAATTTTATTAAATAAGTAATGATGCTGATTAGATTTGAGTGAAGACTAACAAATAGTCAGCACATATGTGAAATGTGGTTGAATCACCTTGATTAAGTTGGTCAGTGGAAAGCAATAAGGTGTTTGAAAACTATTGTTAAGGGTCCATGATTTACAGCTGAAATAAGAACAAAATAGACTTGACAGAAAAATATAATGTTCAAAATAGACTTGACAGAAAAATATAAGGTTATCTTGGCAAAGACCACAATAGGATATTTTACAAAACTGGGTATAAACGTTCATCTCACTCAAATATCCAAGTATAGGAGCCATCTCACCTTTGGCAAGGAATCTTTCTTCGTGTAGGATGCAGACAGCATTTAAACATAACAGCGTTGCCTCAAAGAGGTTCCACAGAGTAAACGCCATGTCAGAATTTAGGAAAAATGCACGGAAAATGAGAAGTTGTGGTTCTCGAACTGTCAAGTTAAACCGAGCAAAACTTTTGACTGTTCTGCCATCTACTGAGTTGCGATAGAAGCTTATCACTCCAGATATTGGCGCCGAAAGTGACGTTTGTGTACCAAAAGTTTTGTCAAGCAATAATTGTAAATAATCTTAAGTTTTATCGTTGTCCAACCGTTTAATTTAATGGTTTTTGTAAAGTTTTTTTCTAGTGTATAATATGTTTTTATGAAAGTTAATTTTCACCTAGCTTAGTCATGCTCATGGAAAGTCAATTTGAGAAACTCGGTGCTGTCATTAAGTCTGTTAAAATAAATGCAATTTCAGTAAAATATGCACGGGATGATATTAGCTCAGATGAAGACGCATTTCTATTATCAAAAATTGCTAAGGTGGAAACTGAAATCAGAATAGCAACATCTGAGGGATTAGTGCTTAAATCCTTAGCGGCTGTTGGTGTCGGAACACAGTCACCCGATGGCCAAGATGACCCATTATTGGTGAATTTATATTCATTGCAGTTAAATAATGCAATAGAAATGAAATGCCTATTAGAACTGGCGGCTAAAACTGCAGTGGAATCTTGGGGTCTTAAACGTCTTACAGAATCACAGAGCATGTTCGAAGAAGAATCTACAGATCCAGAATCCGAAAAGCATTCCGATGAAATTCTGAAACTATGTGCATTGCAAGGAGATTTGGTTCAGCAACTTGAAAAACTCTCAAAATTGTTGCTAAAACAAAAAGAAAGAAAACCAAACAACAAGAAAATGGTTTTGAAAGAGGTACTGAATTTCTCAAAAGCACTTGAAGCCCAGAGGATCCAATTGGCAAACAACGCTAAAAGTATCAACGACGCCAAGAAAGAATTGTATGTGAAATTCATTTTATGTAATTTTCTTTTCCTTAACATGCCAGTTTTTAATTTTTTTAAAGTTAAATTAGAATATTGAATGGAAAGTATTACACAATAGCATAAACTCAGGGGGTGGTAACTATATGTTAGCGGTTCAATTCCCTCATTACTTCTTTAGTCTAAACCAAACCATCACAGTCCACGGGGCAATTGCTTAAATTTTTGAAAAATAAATTGCTATTATTCATATTTACTATCATTGTAAATTCCATTGAAGATAAAGGAATTTTCTGAAAAAAAAAAAAAATAGTTGTGTGAACAGAAAAGTAGTGATTTCACCTGGAATGGGCAACTTTCGACACCTTATCATTTTCACAAGTTTAGCAATCACAATATCCAACCAACTGGTTGGGGTTTCAGAATTAAATTCTGTAATTCTGTAAAAGTAAGCAAAATTGTAATTTCCAGATACCAGTAATAAAAAGGAAGAAAATGCATTTTAAATTAATTCCTATTGCTTACTTAAGTAAATTGACTCCAACATTTTGGAGAGTCCAACGTTGACGTCACTTGTGCAGAATATGCACGAGATTTTTGTTCCCGATCTCACCAATAGGAAGACGCCATTTCTACGGAAGCCATGTCTGTCATATTATTTCAGAGACTAAATACTTTCAAATTTTCAAACTCACCAGTTACAAATGCACCTATACTGATAAAAAGAAAATAGGAGAGTGTTTGGGTTTTAAGCAGATTAAATTGTGTTATCCAAAAAATTGAAGACCTTTAGTTATAGTAAAAATCATCAACATTTATTTTATAACTTTATTTTTCAGAATGGAAAAAATATATGGGAAAGTGCTCAAGACAAACACAATTAGAATGCTAATGAACATTCTCTTGACCACCGGCAAAGTGGACCTGGCAGAAAAACGGGAGTACGTTAAATTATTGGCCTTATGCCGAGAGCCTTTCTTAATGCAAAACCTTTAATCATTTTTTAAAATATTTAAGGTCTCATGTCTTTTTTGATTTTTGAAAAATGAAAAGTTGATTTACAAATCACAGCGTATTTCGAACATAACTCTTTCTTCAGCTGGCTGCACATGTATTTAAATGCATGTTGATTGATAAGATAATGATAATGTTGATTATGACAATGATAATTGATGATTGATAAGAATCTTAGCCACTGATATTTACCGTTAATACACCTATTCCGTTCAATCCAAATTCTATCAAAATGACGTCATGATACCCACTCGGTAAATCCAGGTAGAACCATTCGGGTTGTGATTTCCCTATCTTCCTTTGTTATTTAGCAGAGCTAATTAATATTTTTTTACAAACTGGTAGTACGTCCAGTGGGTATCTCACGTCATTTTTCTCTGACTGGAATAGATCTCGTGTATTAGTTTTGATCAAATGTAAATAATTTTAATTAAGTATTTAAAAACCTTGGACTATGTACTGTAATATGTCACTTGTTCACTTGACCATATTATTTTTAAGTTGACCTGCCACCAGCAGTCTCTCTGAATTGTACTTCGAAATAAAATTTTAATTTTACCATGTATTTCAATAAGGTTTCCTGCAAGTTTGTTCTGCATGTTCACACTACCACCAAGAGAATTGCATTGATTTTTCAGAAAATCGAGTTCACTTCATTCCTGGCACTCTGTATAGGAATTCTCCATCGTCGTCATAATAACAATCGCCGGATTTGTACGTTCCTCCTTCTTTCCATTTGTTTTTTGGAATTTTTATATGCTCGGGGTATTGAAGGTACACCGAATTATCAAATTTTTGTCTTCCAAGCATTAATTGATCTTTAGTGGGTTGTTCAAAACTTATTGCTTGTCTTTGAACTTGATTATCTTGTGGGCTTTCTTTGGGGCATTGTCTCTGGACTTGATTTTCTTGCAGTCTTTCACTTGAAACAATTTCCTCGTTGTTATTGTCACCAAGATTCAGTGCCTGCTTGTATTGCTCTAAAGTAATCAGCTTGCTTGATTTTGCTGGTTTACAACTTTGTGGGCCACCATTATTGCCCAATACAAACGTATCAAATTCGCTGGAGCATCTAGCAATTGAAGTTTCCTGACTATTATTAGGTTTAAAGACATGATGATTAGAAACTGATGTTATTTGCAGTTGTTCAGATGCGCTTACATCCCCTCTGCTAGTTAAAACCATTTGCGAAAATTCACCCTTAACATTTTCTACTGATGCCAACTGATTTTGAATATAGTTAGAATTTTGTAAAAACACATGTGCTGTTTCAGCCTGATTTCTCTTAGCAAATTTCATTAAATGTTCTTTCAGCTCTAAGTCTATGTCCAGCCTGCCGCCAAGCAACTCTTTCCAATTCTTTTGAACCGTTTTGTCATGGCGCAAAACATTTTTCGAGTCTTCGTGGTCCCAGCGAGATTTGATAATTTTCTTTATTACCGTTTCAGTAGCTGGAAAACTTTGCGATAACTTTTCTGTAGACCACTCAACTTCATCGGTACTGTAGAGATGTCGAATCTGTTCTTTTTCGGCCCAAGTAAGAAAGTTTGGTTGCTTCTCAGTTTTAAAATATCTTTGTTTAACGATATTACGCTTCAATCTTTCTCTCTCGTGTCCCGATTGCCTAAAACGGAATAAAAAACATTACCATTCCATTACCAATGCTGATACATTAGGTGGGAGAAGAGAAATCATGATGCATTTCAACAACAGGGTCAGACTTTGTTAATCCATTAAAATGTACCTATAGACTAGAGTGTAATTCATGTTTGGATGAAAATCATTTTGCTCAAACTCAACTTCCAGCAGAGGCAAATCTTAATTATTCTTGTAAAATTGTTTGGTGTAATGTGGCTTAACCTGGTAGTGAAACTAAATTTTCGACTAACATTGAATGCGTTTTTACGTTTGAAGAAAATCAACTTATATCCTAAAAGCTTTGTTAACAGTCAATTAAAAATCCATGGCATAATATATCTCAGTCACATGCAGTTAAGGTGGATCCGTACTTTTTCCGTACAGTTTTTCTATTGTTTTTGTTTTGGTAAAATTTTACTCATATGTGGTCATATGCCGGAAGGAAATATTAAAAAAAATATTTTTAAAAATATTTTGCTGGAAATTTTCCGGAAAATTAAAAAATTAGTATGGAAAATTACGCTTGCTGATCTGTCTCTTGTCCCGCTAGGGGGGAGTATCAGTCGTCCGATCGAAATGAAATTAATATTTATGGAATGTCCAAACTTCAGGGATTATAATAAGACACTTAATTCAATTCGCGCTGACATTCTCTAAATTTTGTCAATGGTTAAAATATGACGTAAATTTGCCAATTTTTTTGCTTTGTTTCAAAATTTGTTACTGAAAAAGTATGCAGTTCTAAACTTTCATCTTCCTTTATTGGCAAGCTGCAAGTGTCTTGATCGAAAAAAAAAATAGTCGAGAATGATATCACCAATATTTAGACCTAATTGAGGGAAGGAGTGGTGCCACGTTTACCAAACAAATGTTCACATTTTCCGGAAAATTTCCAGTAAAATATTTAAAAAAATATTTTTTTGAGTACTTCTTTCCGGCATAGACCACATCTGAGTAAAATTTTACCAAAACAAAAACAATAAATTTCTGTACGGATCCACCTTAAATGATGATCATAAACAGCAATGCAAAGAAAACTTATCTCTAATTAAATGTAATGCTGTAAGAAGTCAGTTTTTTTTCTATGTGTTGACAATTTTGATTACAATTTCTAGGAACCTTTGAAAAACTGAAAAAATTTTCTGCCTCAGCATTTCAGTCAAATAGTTTATTTGTGTAACGGATTGAACAAAATTTTTCCAATCTAATTAAATTTATTTAGCATCTTCCATTCCCCCCCCCCCAAAATATCATACCTAATTTCCAGTTTCAGAACAAATTCTAAATTAACATACTGTACAATTTTGAAGCATGTTGATCAAAAAAAAAAAATTCTCTTTTTTTATTGAATAGGTACATTTTTTTTTGACTCAAACTCTCCAATGATTTTCAATCTGCATCATTTGATTAGACCTCATGCATTGCACAATTAAATATATGTTTATAAATATTATGTTGATATATATGTTGTATAGTACGCAAGAGGATGCCAATAAATTCTTCCTGCGCCATTATTACGAAATTGTCAAAAATCAAAATGTGTCTATAGTATCTATGGATCATTTTATCAACCTTGTAACACACATTATTCCTACAGAAGGCCATGTTCTAAAACAGGTCTCCTTGAATCATTTCATCCAACTTTCCAAAGGAAACAAGCAAAGAGTAATTTTTCAATTTTGTACGGAATATACTTATACTGGGAAACCATAAACATGCCTTGGCTCTGGGACACTAAGGTTATATCACTATGCTAATGTAGGTAAGTAAGCAATTATCCTAAAAATTTGTAATTTTTCACTGAAAATCTTTAGCTTTTAAGTAGGTACCATTGAAACTGGGCAAGGCAAAGTTGATTCTTTAATATGATACTTATGTCGGATGATTGCAAACTAATGGTTATCGACACCTATAAATACAAATTATGCCGGCAATGAGGAACAGGACTTAGAACTTGAAGATATCGACCCTTACCCTTCGTTTGTGGAGAATGAGGCTTTTTCTCTACCGAAGTATGGTTGCAAATCATCATCATCATCTGCTAGTGCTATATTGTCTTCTGCATCATGTGTCATATTTTTGGAGTTCTCATCTCTGAATAGGTTAAGTCTTTTATCCAAACCAGGGTTAGCTTCATTTATTCTCCTTCGTCGTTGGAAAGAAGGCTGACTTGTCCAAAGACTAACAGCACTTAATTTGTAATCATCTGCTACACATAGAATTCGTTTGAGAACATTAAAATTTAGATTGAGACGAAACATAGCACAAAATACGCTCTCTCGCTACCAATGCTCAAAATCACGCTTGATGGATGACGATTAGGTCAGGTTAGGTTGGTACATGGAAATATACCGGGATATTATGAATGAACTTCGTGACTGAATTTTTATTTTTATTTTATTAGTTTCTTCTCTGTCTGTGTAGGTATGAGCGAAACTTTGCTTTAAAAATGAAGAGACTGGTGAATGCGAACAGTTTTTATGACGAAAAGTGACCAAGGGGTGGCTCTTTATGCCGAAAAAAAATGTCTGGGGTGCTGAGGGATACCAAATTAAATTTTAAAATCACATTTATTTGTAGTAATTTGAAAAGACCGTCTAAGAACGGGCGTCATAGCGGAGATGTATTGTTCAAAACTCATTTTCAAAATTCAAGTTGTCACCTACCACCTAACTGCTCAAATTCATAATTAATTCAAATTTGAAAATCACAAGACTTTCAATCAAAATAAACACTATTTTGCTGTTATTTGACAATGCTTGAATATTTACTCGAAATTACAACAATTTGAGAGCAAAATTTTTCTCTCTACCCTCTCTTCCTATCCCACTCACTCGCGAATTTTAACTTCAACAAAATTTGGAATCCTCCTCACTACCATACGTGTCTCAGTGGCCTAGCTTGAGGAAACCCAGAGAAAATAGGTCGATAGGTCAAAAATAGAGTCTGTCTCAATTAACCGACACCATATTATTGCATTCACTTTAGCGGCCGCTATTTATGGGTGTGGGTTTAAACAGAAATCTGGGTAAAAGAATATTTTCTCGACACAATCCACATCCCATTGTTATTTTAATTGGTTGTACAAAAATGTAGAACGATTATCCTTCCACAGAGCAAAGATTATACCGCAAAAAGATGATGACAGTAATGACAGTCTCATGTACCGAGACTAGACTTGCCTACATAGTAACTTCAGAGTGAATAGTAATTAATCATTTCCATGGTGTTTGAGGGGGTGCCATACTTTTGCTTGTAAATGGCGATGGCTTTCACGACTTCCACATTACTTATTATTATCGAAAGTTTTATCTTTAGGGGCCAATTATTAACTCCTAACCGACTATCACAGAATTTATGTCCCAGTCATAAATGAGAAAAATAAGCGAAGCGAGTGAAGCAAATTTTCATTTTGATCTAAAGGTCCTCAGCAAAACTCTGGAGTATTTTTTATGTAAATGTGAGTTTTTATGCAAATTTTAGGCTAAATTTTAACGCACTCAGCTTGACCCAGTCAAAAATAGCTCAATTTGCAAAAATTTCTACATTTTTCGACACCAAAATTCCCAAGATTTCCGAAGACCTCTAGTGTGACAAACGTGATTAGAAAAAATTGTAAACTTTCGTAAGAATTTGATTTTTCTTTTGCAAGAGTTGTCAATTAAATTTGCCAAAAATATAAAGGGATCTAAGCTAAACAAAATTGAAATCATCCCAAAAATGTCATTAAAATCGGTTACGCTGTTTGACGTGCACGAACTGACATAAAAAAAATACTCACACAAGCACTCAATTTTTCAGTATTGCGTGTAATTGAAGATTCGTATTACTCGCTTGGCGTGTTACAATAATATTAATGATTGGATATGAGATTCTGAACCCGGACTTTAAAAGAAGTAACATAAATATCCAGGTTAACTTTTCCTTATCGTTCGAAAGTCGTAGAGCTACATTTTAACCGTTCGAAAATGAATTCTCCCTCACAAAAGAATCCGCAACAATGACATTTTGAATCAAAGAGTTTGAATGTAAAATAAATAAGTTTGATGAGATCATGAATGCACAATGAACCGATGGGGCCCTACATATGCAACCTATAAACCAACACAATGACACTTGCTGTAGCCGGGATGCTGTGTATAGCTGTAGACGGTACATGTTATTAGGTATACTCGTAAAATAGAATAGGTACGTTAACTTTAGGTGCTGTCAGCGAATGAAGCTGCATAGGAGTGTCCCTCTCCACAAACCACGATGACTTGCTAGTTTCATTTAAAGAAACAATAATCGCTTTGAATATGGGTCATTTTCAATTGATTGACGTTTAATTGGTGCCTGTGCAACTTGCTACACATCATTTTGCCATCACGAGTATGCTATCAGAATTGAGATGAACTTGTGTCTATCATCTATAGAAACGCACTAATTTTATGGATTGTTCTACCTAAGAAACTGACGAAAGGGTACGTTTAAAAAAGGCTAAATTACATGTTATACAACTTTGTGTGACTTGTTCAAGGGTAAAAATTAAGGCCTTATATTGTTGATTCACATATTGGTCTGAAATAATGCGAAATTTCTCAAGAAGTTTTGATGAACTTGCTTTGGTAACCATCTACTCGCATTCGAATCAGAGTTTGTTTATTAAATGAATAATGAGTTTTAATTTAAAATGAGGGTTCGTGAAACCATAGTTTTGTTAACCGTATTCAAAAATTAATTCAATAAGCCCACAGATTTGTTCGTATGAGAGCCTAGGTACTGTAGGCTGCAAGTTCATCGTTTGTCAAGATTCCGTTGGTGGAGTATGAACGAAAGAAAGTACCACAGTACTAAACTTCACGTAGGCAACGGTAAATCGCATTGCCAGTCATGTAAAAAATCGAACAATGCAACCTGAAATCAACAAAGTAGGTGTAGTTCGCTTTGGTATATTTGCGAAAAAAATCCCATTTTATGAAGCACTTCACAGCTGTGGTGAAACGCATGTGATTGTGAAGCAAAAGGAAACTCGGATAATTATTTTGTGGGTACGCAAATTTGCCTGGACAAAATTTTTATATTCACTAAAATAAGAGAAAAAAAATTCTTGGGTTTAAGTCTTCTTGACTCGGATTCGACTGTATTAGTTAAAGGTGTCCTTGGGACAATCATCGTTTTTATTATATTTCATTATAACGCTCAAATTATTTTCACTATAAAATATAGCCTTGCGATAAACGCATGGAATTATTTTCTTAGACTAATGTCATAGACAGAAGTTGATGCGTTATATAAGTAAAGAATTGACTGACGAAGGTTCAAAGCATTATGCGTGAAGTTAATGTCAACTATCAACGGAGTTGTCAACGGGAATCGTCGATCCCCCAAACACCAATTTTAAGCAACAATTTTGCACATTATCACATTATTATGAGAGCTGATATTATAAAGTGCATCCGCTAAGAAAGATATCAGCACCAATTTTGACTAAACATTTTAATAATCTAACCTTACTGGCTGGCATAAAACACTTTGTCTTTTACACAATGATAGTAATCAGTGCTCGTTGTAACTCAAAACGTAAAATGTTTCGTATGAATTATTTATGAGTCCCGATCGAAGAAAAGATAACAATTCTTATTTTAAAATTAACCATGTGTTTACATTTTTAACGACACGAAAGCTATACAATATAGTGTGCGTGCTTTTCGCTGCAATTGCAGTTGCTCTTCGATTCAAACTAAACGAGAATTTGCTGCAAGTCTAGTCCTCTATTGCACAAGCGCATCACGGACGAAAATATTGATTTTCCGGTAGCAAAGGGCGCGGACGCGTCGTCTACCCCACCGGTCTGACGTCTGTTGGGGGTTCGACCACAAGTAAGGGTTCAACGGCTGAAACCCAGTCAGACAGGTCACCGGCAACGCGCTCATTCGTGTCGTCCATTCAATAATATACAGATTCCCTGGGCGCACCTGTAATCATATACCCGCAATCTTCTCATTTATTATTCAACAGCGCACTGTATACGCGTATTTTTAAACCCTAAGCACCATGATTTTCGTGAAGTTAACTTTGAGTACCAGTGCAACGAAATAGTAGCAATGTGTCAATCTGCAGTCTTCTATCGAAGAATGCTAGTGATTTTACGAATACGTGTTTCGTAACAATGCGAGGTATTTGTTTATACGTTCTTTACTAAATATATCGAAGTTCTGTGTTGAAAGAACAGTTGGCTTACAACTTATACTCAAACTCATATAAATTGATTTACTGATAATAATGTGCCGAATGAAGCTTCAAAAAGCTACAGGCTATATGGGTGAAAAGCGGTTCTCCGATAGGAAAAACTTACGAATCTCGTAGCATACACCACATAGCTTCAAAGAAACAAATTTTGATGAGTCTATAAAAAAAAATGTGACAAATGTTTGAGTCAACATTGAAAAAGTAGGCACCTACCTTAGCACAATAATTCTGTCGTGTGTTCAATGGCACTTGCTATGTATGCTAAATTCTTCTGTGTAACACATTACGGTAGGTATAGAAAAATAACAATAACAATGCAATGACTAGGCTGGCTGACGAGTCGTAGTGGGGTGAGAGGAGACAAATGGTGTCCCACTGGCCAAAACTTCTGTGGGTGATGATCATAATGTGTGGAGCTTAGCTCGTAGTCTGCATTTCGAGGGCCGTCAACGAGGAAGACACTGGCAGTGTTCGGTAGAGATTCGACAAAGTGATTTTTTTAGATGGTCCACCATTGAAGCATTCTCGTAAGCTGCTGTCAGCGAATGTCAATATTTTATACGCAGAATCTTTGTTTTTAAGATATTTTATTTTCATAGTTTAAGCTTTTGAATAATTTTAATCAAATAGTTGACATATTCAGTGTGTAATGCGGACTGCTCTATTCTGTTCTCACAGGTGTTTATATATTTTCATTGATGCAGCAACATTGAAGACTCGATAAGATGTCTGCAATTCTGAATACAACGCAGTCTTTAATGACTGAGGCGTATGGTTATTACCTATGGACATTGTCATTGGCAGGTAAGACGTTTCAAATTGGAATATTATCTTTGAAGAGCGATGTGAAATGAGCCACTATAATTTTGGTTTGTGGGGCTCGTTTTGGTTGTAGCTTTTAACATTAGAAATTTATCAAATAAAATTTCGTAGGAGTTTTCGTTTCGTATGGTTTGCTTTTACTTCTTCAAAGGTCAAGTGAGTATAGCTATTCCAACAAATACGCAATTTTTTTGAAAATGTTTCTGTGATATATATAAATGCACTGGCGTTTAATCAAGCCAGCTAGGAACAAGGAACTAGGAAGCATTAATTATTTTGCAATTCGTATAAAATAAATCAATGACTTGTCAACTTTGTAAGATCAACTGCAGCAAATATCAGTTGAATATACTTACCTATCCTATTTGTTTGCCCTTCAGATAACAGAACCAAGGGATGGCCCCTAGTGGACTCCCCAACTCCTACGCTTGTCTACACAGCTATCTACTTGGCCATCGTGGGCCTGGGGCCCCGGCTTATGAGGGACCGAAAGCCCTTCAAGCTCACATGGGCACTTGTGCCCTACAACTTTGCAATGTCTGCATTGAACTTTTACATCGCCTACGAGGTAATTTATGACCCAAAATCGATTCAAATTGATTGTCAATTCGAAGTAATCGTTGTTTTTGACTTGGAGCATGAAAATTGATTATATTTCCAGCTGCTGGTGGCATCGACTGAGCTGAAATACAGCTACGTTTGCCAACCGATCACAAGACTTCAACACCCGCAAGAACTGAGGGTAATTTTGATGATTTTTTGATGATTTTTTTTCATAATGTGTTGCTTTCCATTGCCTGATGAGGGTTGCTTACAAAATTAATCGGTTAAAAAATATCGTCAGTACAAAGTCGAAAGTATTGCATTTTTTTACATCGATTTCACAAAATTCGGTGTCTTAATTTTTTCAGATAGCAAACGCAGTGTGGTGGTATTATTTCTCGAAACTCTTGGAGTTTTGCGACACGTTCTTCTTCATTTTACGCAAAAAAGATAGCCAGCTGACTTTTCTGCACGTTTATCACCACGCGACAATGTTTTCCCTGTGGTGGATCGGAATCAAATGGGTTCCCAGTGGCTCAAGTAAGTTTCAAGGTTTTTGAAAAGTGTTCTGAAACACAAGAAGACATCATCCCTTGATCGCTCACCATTCGGTGTAACCGGTGATCACTGGCTAACAAATAAATGTTTCTTTTTCAGCGTTTCTCCCAGCCATGGCAAATTCCTGTATCCACGTTTTGATGTACGCCTATTACGGGCTAGCTGCGCTAGGGCCGAACATTGCCAAATATTTGTGGTGGAAGAAATACCTCACCATTCTGCAGTTGGTACGACTACTCACCACTCTAGCACACGTTTTATACATACCTATCTATTATGTTAAACAATATCGACATTTACTTGCGATCGTTTCCCAACTGGTCATTAGTACTCTGCTGATTAAAGTAGGAATCGAATCAAACTGCAAATCTCACTGCATGCACACTAGAACTGTATTATTAGAAACGAAATGTCCACTCGAAAATTGTAACCGTTCCGGGAATCCAACCCTAGAAATTTGTGTAATATTAATGCGAAAGTCAGGTGTCTATGTATAGAAAGTTGATAGAAGACACCGGGTTCGTTTCCCGGTATGGATACAATTTCAAGTGGACATCTTGTTGCTTAAATTAAACTCCGCTAATTGATATTTGATTGTTGTTTGCAAACAGATCTCAGATTTTATTTGACATTCACGATGATCTTGAGATGTAACCTTCGTTTGGTCATCCTTGTACACAGATTCAGTTCACCACTGCGATGATCCTGGGGATCAACGGGATCAAGAACGGATGCGACTTCCCTCTCTGGATGCAATACACCCTCGTCGTCTACATGATCTCCTTCATCGTTCTGTTCGGAAACTTTTACGCCAAGGCCTACATTAAAAAGGTAAGAAAAATACTGACACGTACTTTTTAATACCCTCGAAAGAAGTTTCAAATGATTTTTGACAACGATTAAAGAGAAAGATGCAGCAGATTTAAAGTTTAAATTGGAAGTTTGAAGTTCAAAAAGACAGCTGGCACACTAACCCAAAATGAATAAGTCTAGGTGCAAGTTTTTGGAGCACATTTTACAGATATTTTTTTGTTTGTTTGCTCATTCTATTTTTATTTTGTCTACAGGGCAGAGACGCTTACTATGGACACAGCAATGGTGTTTCACGTTGCAAGAAAAGCGCATAGATCTACCGAAAAAGGCCTAAAAGAATTGATAGCTTCGTTGTGTATTGTGCTCAAATATGGTTGTTTGTAGGACTAGTTGATTTTGAGTTTAGATAATTGCTGCCTTTATATAATGAGAGTAATGCTCACGTTTGTGTGTGTGTGTGTGTGATACGTGTGCGTGATGTGGTTTTTTTTTATTATGTTTATTACCAATCGCTGGCTAGAGCACAATGAAATAAATCTTGAAAATCGAAACCGTGGCTGAAACTTGTTGAATAATATCCGGTTATATTATTTAATTTCACTTCGAAAAGCTGACGGTACTAGATTATTGGAAATAATAATATACTCAGCAATAAGGCGTAATGTGCTATAATTTAGAATAATATATAATAGAAACAATAGAATTAATACATTTAAGTGCAGGACCAGTGTAATAATTTGTTATTTAATATTTATTCTTGTAAAATTTGAATATACATATTATATTGTATGCTGTTTCATCTTTGGTAATAAATACACTAAATTACCTGTAAATTCTTGCTAATAAACACGATAAGTTTAAAAGCATCAAATACCCTCAGACTCTTCGACAGGCATAACGTTCAGTTTTTGGTCCTTTTTTACCGGCGTACCCGCTCTGAAAAATGTAAATAAACTATCAGCTCACTTGATCATCATAATCACTTAATTAAGACTCAAATATGATAGACATAACCGCGATGATAGCGATTGGTACCTGTCGTGCTGTATGTGTTCTTTCATTCGCAAAGAATACGGTACGTCGTGGTAGGAAGTTCTAGTTTTGCCAGCCCGCTTAGAAACGATGTCGTGGATGAGAGATTGTCTGTACCGCAGCCACTTCCGCTGCTCGACGAAATCGTGGAAGATATCATCATTCGTAGGGATGTGGCCGTTCATGAACGTGATGATCCTATCCCAGATGTAGCCCGTCTTCATCTGCAGTATCCAGTAACGGGGACACAGGAGGCACGTGGTGGCTTCGTTAGCTATTATTGTTCGTCCGTGGAGGTTTTCACCTGCAAATTTGTACGCGCAAATAATTAACTGCTGAGGAAAATGAGCCAGTAAATATGCGCAATTTCCTGATTGAGTGCTGGAATTATAGCTGGTTTTAAGAGGCCACCCATTTTTCATCCAACTGTGAAGTAGGTTTGGCATATAAAAATGTACCGCAAGTGCCATGTCATTTGTAGTTTTGATTAGTTCCTCCAGTACATACAAGTTTCAAACAAAATTGCATGCTGCTCGTTTAATCACTGAAAACGTAGTAACGAGATTATGTCTCCTATATAACCTCGTAAATGACATAATTAGGACAAAAACGATGATTCAGTTGAAAATTGATGAAATTTTACTGGCTAATTTGTAAAGCCGTGCAAGTTACGGAATAGCAATTGGCGTTGGGTTGAAAGTGCCATAAGAAACAGTACTCTACCGCGTAATGTGACCACTTTTATGTGTCTCTTATTGTTTTTTAACGCTGTAATAGTCTATGAACTTTTCTGGCCCCATAAAAGAGTGCTTAGGAAAAAGCACGTATGTATTCGTGCTTAGCAAATAAGTTTTCAGAAAAAAAAATTGAACTGGGTTGATGAAAAGGCTATGCTAACCAAACTCTGGAAAAGTTTAAAGTCAAAGTAAAAAGTTTGGTAAGTTTGGGAGCTTGGACGCTTAGTATTCAATAACTCAGACAAATAGAATTACCAAGGCCGAAACAAGCGCCTCCCTTGAGGAGACAGACTTGCAAGAAGAATACTTCTAGTACTTCGTCGGTCTTCAATTTCTCGACATCATCCAACTGCCTGTAATGTGTATTGCCGTAACGCCTGTTCACCGCTAGCTGCAGGGCTGCCACCATTCGAAGTTCACCATTCAAGACGAAGTGCACGTAGCTCGATTGCCCCGTGCCAGCTCCTGAAATTCAATTGCTTAATTAACACCATGCTCTAGGGTCGAATTGTATTGATTTCTCATTCTTATACAATGAGAAAATGTCAAGTACATTTCGTATCACAGATAATCGAACGCCGAACGGATAGTTTTATCACATCATCACAATTTCACCGACAGGACTGGAATATAATAATTTCAATGCCTTCTCACTCCCTCAAAAAGGAAAAATGCCCAACAATTTGACTGAATTTCAAATAAATGTTCACGTATATCGGTAATACACTAAATCGTACAGAATTAATCATCCCGCACTATCAAAGAAAAATGAAACCGCCGCCGATGCTTACCGAAGATGGTCTCATGCTGCGCGAATACTCTGATCTTCGACAGGATGCAACATTCCCGAATGTTCTCGTCAGTCCAGTTGTCGAAGTAAGAGAACAAACGCATCGCAGCTTTGCACTCGTCCCATTTCGTTAGCAACGATGCCTTCAAGGCGGCGTCAAAGTCTGACTTGCGCGAACACAAGACGTTGGATTCGACAGGGTCTGGCTCTGGAACAATCAGGAGTGAGGACAATACCGGATACAGCCACCGTACTATAAGCTACTAAAAGCATGCATGAATAATCGTGTAATTCCATACGATTTTCTTCCGCCTCGCATTCTGTTGGTTCTGCGTCTTCCATTCGTTTTGCGGTTGAATTCCAATGGACTGCCTTGATTTAAGAACTGTTTGATCAATATGAATATGTAGACTATCTTTTCATGTTTCATCGTCTATTTTTCAATAACGCGGCGCGACGATTTTGTCGACATGCGCACCTCATCGTCATCGAATCTGTTAAGACAAACAGCCAGCAATTGCGATTTGAAACACACCACATCACTTTATCATAACTCGTCGCTGTGAGCGTGTATGCTGCAAAGTTCAAGCACTGCTTGGGACCTAACTATTGAACACCCTTAACGCCTACACCGATTTTGATTAAAACTTCTGTGAAGCTTCCACATCTCTAAACTTATAGTTCTGCTGTGGTTCCTTCCACGTTTTGTTTTTAAGTCCTTGGTCCAATCGGTGTTTATTAAACTTTTCAGTTTTTCAACATCACTGTAATTTGTAAATGACATCTAAAATATATACTTGAAATGTGGTTGATTTGAAGATATCCTAAAAATTACACTCATGACGATTTCCTGAAAATTACGCTTAATGACACTTTTGTGACGCTTTTTTTCCCGTTTTTACAGGTTTTTGCAACTAATGACTTCAATTTTAGCTTGACCGATGTTGACAAGATTTAAATTTTGCCTTCAAAATATTGAAATGCAGATACCTACAGTGTGATTTTGAAGCATTTATCGAAATAATGATTATCTTCAAACAATTTTAACAATCCATTATGTTATCCTTTTGAATATTTCCCTCCATTGTCACCATTGGTTGAATCATTGAGTAATGGTTGAAATTGAATTCAGGATTGTGGTCATTCACATTGTGGTTGAGTGCCTGAAGTCGGTTGTGGGCTGTTCTCGAGCCGCAAATAATATTTTCCCTAAGAAAATAGTAATTTTCTCGTGGTAGAAAAATGTCGGGGTTTGGTTTTGGGGCTATAAACAGCCCATCAGCCACTGGATCATCGTTTCTATCGGGAACTAACCAGTAAAACTCTTTTTCTCTCACTTCTATCGAACATAACCAATAAATTTCATTCATTCATCTGCTAAAAGTTGCCACTGTATCATTTCCAGGAACGCGGCTACAACTGGATTCAATCTTGGTGGTAATACTGGTGCTTCCAACTCATTATTTGGTGGGGCTCCGGCACAATCATCCGGGCTTACTGGGTTTGGAGCCGCTGCATCTACCGGACTAAGTTTCGGTGGAACACCCACTCAAACTAACACAGGACTTTCATTCGGTTCTCCTGCTTTGGGTCAAACATCGGGCATATCATTTGGTGCTCCTGCATCTACTGCACCCACTGCATCTACTGGACTATTTGGGTCATCCTTTGGCGCATCAGCAGCTCCTACAACTGGCCTATCATTTGGAACCCCTGCAACCCAGACTGCAGGCTTATCGTTCGGCCAGCCTGCTGCTCAGCCTGCGCCATCGTTTGGATCAACGGCGAACCAAGGACAAGTGACATTTGGACAACCAGCCACATCAACTGGCCTCAGCTTTGGCGTTGCAGCTCCACAAACCTCTGGAATTTCGTTTGGAGCTCTGGCTGCGTCAAGTGCACCAACCAGTCTGTCATTCGGAGCACCTACTGCAAGCGTTGCACCGTTAGTAAAACCCACGACAGCCTCATCTGGATTTGCTTTCGGAACTACTTCCCAAACAGCTGCTCCATCGACTGGATTTTCCCTTGGTGCGACTAACCCCACGACCGCATCAACAGGTCTTACGTTTGGTGCAGCGACGTCGACTGCTGGTAAGGTCTTCAAGTCTATTGCCTGTTTATGTTGCTTTTGCCTGTTGTTAATTAACATTGCATATTTTCCAACTGACTAAAATAAAAACTTGTCAGCAGGTCTTGGATTTGGTTTGGCAACTACAAGTACTCCTGCCCTTGGATTCCAAGGCCTGACAACTACGACAGCAACGACGAAACCGCTAACACTGTTTGGTTCGACGCCGGCGACTACAGCGTCGGGATTAGGTCTGTCTCTGGCCGCTCCATCCACACAGTCAGGGGGCTTTGGCCTTGGAGGCTTGAGCAGCACCACCGGCCTGTTTGGCTCTTCAAAGCCCCTGGGCACGACAACCACCAGCATCAGTTTTGCAACGACACCGGCGGCGGCGCCAATCGCGACTACGTCGGTGGGTCTTGGCGGCATCGACACGACTGTCAATAAAATCGGCCAAGCTGGTAAATGCAATTAAAATTTTCATTCATGTGTAAAGATTCCTAAGAAAAAAATTCTGGATGAGATGAACTATCTCATAAGTACTTGCCAATCATGACACAAATATATTTTTTTTTTTGCAATTTCAGGTTCAGCTATCGGCAGAGCAGAGAAAGCTGTAAAAGAAAATCAAATACCTAATGAAATAACTCAAACAATTGATGGATTTAAGTAAGTTTCATATTTTGACTTGCAACATATAATTTACATTTATCATAAATAAATCAATGCATGCAAATTAACAAGTCCCAGGATAACTTTAGAAGCTTTTTTGCTCTCTCGAGAGACAGGCCACTCGGATGATCATTGGTCGCAAAGTATTATATTATGCAATAATGAAATACCGGAGAGAGTAGATTATTGTATGCTTGTTAATAGAAGTACTTGAAACCCCTCTGTCACTCTTTAGCTATTGACATTGAATCATGAATTGTGTTAGAGGCAATTGCTCACATTTATTGCTTTCGGATCATTGTTCCGATCATTCATAACAACGCTCTAAGGTGGGAAAAACCCCCAAAACGTTTTTACCCACACAGATGAATCAGTCAGCAAGGTACCTTGGTACCTTGGTACATAGCTTCCTCGTTATTTTCCCACCCCACTGCAATGACATCCGCCCTCAACTTCCCAGAGCGTTCGTCAAGTCCCAGAAGTCGTTCAGCTCGGACATCGCTCGCGGCTCTATGAAACCGCTGGACAAGGTGCGCGAAGACACGGAGGCCCTGCGCAAGGTGCTGGCCACCATCTCGGGCGGCTTCGCGAAGAACCGCGTGCAGGCCGACCGGCTCAAGACGGACACGGCGGGCGCCATCCGCGACGCTGAGATGGCGCAGCGCACGCACGACACGCCGCCCGCCATGCAGCTGGACAACGTCGCGCCGCTGCGCTTCTTCAACGACCTGGTCGCGCACTTCGAAACGGAGATGCAGACGTTCCGGCAGGAGATCGAGAACACGGAGAAGCACATCGGCTCGCTGACGGAGCCGCGGGTGCTGACGCCGCAAGGTAGCGTTGGGGGCGGGGTCGGCGGTGGTTGCGTTGGGTGGGGGGCGGGGTTTCGGTAGGGAAATTGTGTGAAGATTGCGAAGAGAACCCGCTACTTTCATATCTTTGTCGGTTTTTAATCCTGTCTACAACATTAGGTAATTACAGTCAAAAAATAAGTGATACTAACCGAAAATTAATGGTTTTGCAGTGAAAATTTTTTACACAATCGCCTTTTGCATTAGTTACCGTGTTTTTGAAGCAAAATCATTTTCGGTTACGATTTTGAAGCATTATTTCGGTTTGGTGTTCATTCCGAATCGCTACCTTTTTTAGTTTTCGTTTTGATCTTCAATTTGTGAACCAAAATTAACCGAAATAAACTGCAAAAAAAATCAGTTGTTTCGGCATGTTTCGGTTACTGTTACTGTTAGGTACTGTTACAGTGTGTACTATGCCAAAAATAATGATTGCTTCAGTTGAAAGCCATGGCTTTATGCTAAACTTGATCACATTTCCATCCCTTTATATGACTCGATGCATTTGTTATTTGCAGAACTGTCTCTTGCGATGAGACGGCTCCACGACAGCTTTGTTGCGCTGGCCGGTCGCTTGCAAACCGTCCACAACTCGGTCCAGCTGCAGAAAGACCAGTACACGAACCTGCGAAAGTATTTCCTCAAGGACACCACAATCGTCTTCGAGGATACCAAGAAACCCGCCGTGCTGCTGGGAAAGACGTCGATTCCCAATCAAATTTCGCTGGGACCCACTCCGTTCTCATGTATGAAATATGACGTTTATATATTATATATATATATATTTTTTTTTCGGTAGCAATGCTTGTGTTTTTTCCTGACTCGGTGAATTGTGTTGCAGCTCTTGGAAACGAAGGATACGGTCTCCCAACTACTTTGCCGAACGAGCCAAAGCCCTCTTATTTAACTGTTAATTCAATGGGTAAGTTTATTTTTATAACTTTCTAAAGACTCACATCTTTGCCTAATTGGAGCATGTTATTTCAGAAAAACTATTTTGCTGGTTTATTGAAGGCTAGGCTACGAAAAAACTATGCTGCCTGCTTTATCAACGGTCTTACTTTCGTCTCTGACCCTTCAGACAGAATAGCTTAGCAAAACCTTGGGAAAAAGTCATGTTTAATTGCTTAGCATTCAATAACTCCGTTGAATAGTTTTTCTGAAATGTTTATTTTATTCGAGTTAGTAAAATATATAGCGTATTTTAAATTTTTATTATTGGAAACGAAATATCCACTCCCATATTGTATCCGTAACTGTGTACAAAATTTCGGCACGGCTAAAGGCCCGAGTTCAACCCCTAGTACTGATATAATTCTGGAATGGACATGTTTTTAATCATGAATATCTCCTGTGCATGCAAGCAACAATACTTCACGATACTCACTCGCTAAAGCCAGGCAGAGCATTTCGGGTTGTGATTTCCCTTCCTTCCTTTGTTATTTAGCAGAGCTAGCTTATATTTTTTCCAAACTGGTAGTACGTCCAGTCGGTATCTGACGTCATTTTTCTCTTGAGTGGAATAGGTCTTAACTAATGCAGTTTGGTTGTAAGTTTACCTTCTTTAATACATTGTTAACTCATTTGTCGATGTATCTAATTGGTGGTTTCAGCTAACCACTGTTTTACCTCAACACCACCATATTCAATTTTACTCAATCGTTTTTCCTGCCACTGTTCCAGGATGGGGTTCGGGACAACCTCAGACGAGTTTCACGGGTAACTTCCTCTCGAGCGGCAATAACTCGTTGTCGATGGCGATGCCCACCCCCGGCTCCCTGGAGAATCAGAATTTCTTGCTCCAGAAGCCACCACCAGGGACTAAACGAGGAAAGCACTAAGGATTGTAATTCACTAATTGAAATTCAAAATTGTTTCTTTGTTGATAACTGTGATCCATTGTTATGAATTTTGATGCTGCAACTCTCAAGAAAAAATTAATACTTCAAATTAGAAAAAAAAACTGATACATTTATGGTGTGATTATGTGCCTTTTTATAAACTCCATTTTATTATTATATGTATAATATTAATTGAATTTCTACCGCCTTTTACTCTGAATAAAAATAGTTTTTGACAAGAAAGGACTTCTAGAAATGGGAGAAATCTGTCCGTAAGATGGCGCCGTAAGCAAAACACCAAGAAACAGAAGGGATTTAGTTCGAATTTTTCCAACATGATGGCTCTTACCTAATGAAATAAGCCTAACTAATTGAATTGAATGGAATGCAGACACTTAGCATAATTCGGAATTATATTTGGACCTTTGTTCGTAGATTATTATGATTTAGGGGGGCATAATTTTATATTTATTTATTTATATAATATTGACAAAACAACATGAAGCTCGTAGCTAGAATGACATTCTGAAATGAATTTACCAAGCAACTAATTGTACCGAACGGTCGTTATACTTCTCGAAACACGACTGCCATCGCCAGGCATCGAACTAATGCTCTGCCGCACAGTCCATGGGATCGCACATTCCTTTCTCGAGGCATCTGAACGCTGATTGGTCGAGGTGCATGAGTTTACACTGACGTCAGTACGCTCATGATAATGAGGTATTCAATATGGCGTCCTAGCTAGGTTGTGTAGTGCCAGTTGCTGTCCGTGTGCATGGGTCTCTGTGGTGTATTATGCCAAGGAGAAGAAATGGTGAGATGCCTTTACCAGACGGATGGGATTTCGCACGGGATTACGACGGAAAAGTGTATTTCATCGATCATCACAGCAAGAAAACTACTTGGATTGACCCGCGCGACAGGTATGATTGAATTCAACACTTTACCCTGTGCAGGGCCCCACGTCAAACCGTGGAATTCCTGAGATGTTTCTGTCAGTTTCGACTTAAAATGATGTTTCGGCCCAGTGTTTGCGACTTATTACGAATCGTGATTTTTTTCTGCGTTTTTTGATACATGTTTGTGTGGATATCATGCGATGTTTGGGTTGTTTTCATCGAAAATGTGTGCTTCAGTGTAATAATGAATGTGCATATGCGTGTGCTGCCATCTGATTGAAGGCATGCGGGAATAAAGTTTTAAAATCCTTGTAAAAGGGTATTTATTCGTTTTAACCCAATCGGTAACTTAGATGCAAGAAAACTTAGCGAAATAAGCTGCCTACAGAAGCATTCGTAACCATCCAAAAACTCCAAATCGATATTCTAACTTCCGACCGCAACCCAAATGTCATCCGCGATCTGGCTTCAATGCACATCACAGAATGCAGATGCAATGCAGGCGCAGAGTGCAACAGGTGTGAATGCCTAAACCACACGGCGTTGTCGCTATCTCTGTTGACTAATGCGGACCATGGCCAGACCCTGTGCTTTGCCCTCCACGCGAGTTATCACAGCGGCAAACGTAAACAGCTGTGACGGGGAACGGATTTAGGGAACGCGTTTGTGGTGGCCACAAGCAGATTAATTTATGATGATGCTTGTGTCGAGACGCGTTATCCGAGCGTGTTTCGCGGAGACAGCTTGGCGTCCGGACGTCGGCGTCGGCGTTGGCGTCGGCGTCGCCTTGCTATTTTGGGAATGCAAGGTTCATTCGGAACTTGTGCCAAGACATTCACTCCTATATAATCTCCTGCATTGCGTACGTCGCGTGCGTGCGTGCGTGCGTGTGTGTGTATGTATGTATGTATGTATGTGTGTGTGCAATCCACAATAATACCGATCGCACGGCCTTTCGGAAAGATTCATCTCGTTCGGATGGTTCGGATTCTGGACCACCGTCAGAGACGTTCGCCGCTGGCACGCCGACAATTTATACATCGTGATTTTCTAGCTTCTCTTTACATTTCCTCTAGCTCTCTTTAAGAGTATTTTTTATTTTATTTTTTTGGTTGGTGTTTGTAACTATACCATGTCAGGCAGGCAGGCAGGTTCCATTTGAGCTGCCCAATACCCAACAGTACACTCTTTTCACCGTGTCTCCAGACAGCGGAATGTCATGACATGCAATCTGCAAAGCCATGATTCATCCACTGCACGCGTGTTTTTTTTTGTAAGGCATTCCAGCAATTATCAGACTTTGAAAGCATATCAATAACGTTATCTGCGTTCTCGATGAAATAATCTCAATACTCGGAATTTCAAGCCGATTGCTAATAGCGAGGCATTCCTCAACAAATTAGCATCTTCGAACATCATTAGGGTACTCTATCTAATGTTGTCAGTTCTCTGAGTACTTTCTTAAAGGTGTGAGCCCATCGACCAGCATTCCAGCTATATTTCACTTGGCTTCACGACTCGCCAGCCTGTAGAGTCGGCACTCAATTTATGACATGTACTGGTATTTGACCTTTTTATTTTTATTGCCATTTTTAATGGCATTCGTCTTTGCGTAACCGTGTGCACAATTGAATAGTAGAAACACCCGTTCGCGCATAATTTACCACGGCGGCCTTTACGACGGGCTTGTATGCCCAGTACGTCCATTCATTGACTGCTTGCCTGCCTGCCGTGCACTTTCACTACGCGGTGCTTGCTGCTGCTGCTGCTGCTTCATGCGTTCATGTAAGGTTGAACTCGGGGAGCGTGCATTATTCATATCCACTAGCGTCAATTGACACGATTTTACTGAAATAGATTTGTCAAGCGATCGTCTCTTCTAAAAGTTGGTTCCAATCAATAGACCTATTTTAAGACGGTTCGGTCAGAGCGTCTGGAAGCGGGATCTGTCGACATAGAGATTGCGTACCACATGCGGATTATTGAACGTGGATGGATCGAAAAAAGAGCGGTACCGGCTATAAAATGCACAACTATAAAACAAAATACACAACTCGTCTGCCTCGTTCATGGCGCCGTGCATAAATTCTCTCGACTTCCCTGCAGGGGCAATGTTGCGTCGAATACCGACGTAATGGCACTCTTTCGACTAGTCACTACTCAAATAAGTAACCTTACTATCTGCTGGCTGTTTCTCAATCGCATGGAAATGCTGGTTGTTCCCCGAGCCAAGGAATTCGCCGTGCATTTGGCATTGCTCGCGCTCTACACAAGCTGTGCGAGCTGCTCACACTCACAGCCGTTGTGGGTGTTAACACCGCATCCAACTTGCCACGTGACACCTCAGCTGCCTACGAAGGCAAATTCCTCGGCCGCGAGAAGAAAAAAAAAACACACGGATTCCTTAGAAACCATCCGGACAATACCCTCTATCGCCCATTCCTGTCCGGTAAACAAATCTCTCTATAACATGCTTGTCCACCTCCGACAACCGAACGGTCACTCACAATCTTACCTTCACATCCATTCAATCTGGCGGGATATCTCGGATATTATTGTGTGTCTCTGTACATACTTTTCACGGGCTGGCATATTGTTATGCCGATGCTCTTTCTGTTCGCATATTTATGCTGGCTTTATTGTGCTGCTTGATTATAAAGCTAAGTACTCTGCATGCTGCGGAGAGAGGCATGAAAGGTCAACTGTAGAAGAATTTCATTTCGAGAAATACTTGGAATTAGTGATGCATCTGGCTGTAGGAGGTTCTCTCGCGCGCTTCAGCCATGGCACTGGATTGCGTGTGGGGTGTCGGCGCGACTGTTTCCATGCTCGCGCGCTTCAGCCATGGCACTGGATTGCGTGTGGGGTGTCGGCGCGACTGTTTCCATGCTCGCGCGCTTCAGCCATGGCACTGGATTGCGTGTGGGGTGTCGGCGCGACTGGTTCTCTCGCGCGCTTCAGCCATGGCACTGGATTGCGTGTGGGGTGTCGGCGCGACTGTTTCCATGCTCGCGCGCTTCAGCCATGGCACTGGATTGCGTGTGGGGTGTCGGCGCGACTGGTTCTCTCGCGCGCTTCAGCCATGGCACTGGATTGCGTGTGGGGTGTCGGCGCGACTGTTTCCATGCTCGCGCGCTTCAGCCATGGCACTGGATTGCGTGTGGGGTGTCGGCGCGACTGTTTCCATGCTCGCGCGCTTCAGCCATGGCACTGGATTGCGTGTGGGGTGTCGGCGCGACTGTTTCCATGCTCGCGCGCTTCAGCCATGGCACTGGATTGCGTGTGGGGTGTCGGCGCGACTGTTTCCATGCTCGCGCGCTTCAGCCATGGCACTGGATTGCGTGTGGGGTGTCGGCGCGACTGTTTCCATGCTCGCGCGCTTCAGCCATGGCACTGGATTGCGTGTGGGGTGTCGGCGCGACTGTTTCCATGCTCGCGCGCTTCAGCCATGGCACTGGATTGCGTGTGGGGTGTCGGCGCGACTGTTTCCATGCTCGCGCGCTTCAGCCATGGCACTGGATTGCGTGTGGGGTGTCGGCGCGACTGTTTCCATGCTCGCGCGCTTCAGCCATGGCACTGGATTGCGTGTGGGGTGTCGGCGCGACTGTTTCCATGCTCGCGCGCTTCAGCCATGGCACTGGATTGCGTGTGGGGTGTCGGCGCGACTGTTTCCATGCTCGCGCGCTTCAGCCATGGCACTGGATTGCGTGTGGGGTGTCGGCGCGACTGTTTCCATGCTCGCGCGCTTCAGCCATGGCACTGGATTGCGTGTGGGGTGTCGGCGCGACTGTTTCCATGCTCGCGCGCTTCAGCCATGGCACTGGATTGCGTGTGGGGTGTCGGCGCGACTGTTTCCATGCTCGCGCGCTTCAGCCATGGCACTGGATTGCGTGTGGGGTGTCGGCGCGACTGTTTCCATGCTCGCGCGCTTCAGCCATGGCACTGGATTGCGTGTGGGGTGTCGGCGCGACTGTTTCCATGCTCGCGCGCTTCAGCCATGGCACTGGATTGCGTGTGGGGTGTCGGCGCGACTGTTTCCATGCTCGCGCGCTTCAGCCATGGCACTGGATTGCGTGTGGGGTGTCGGCGCGACTGTTTCCATGCTCGCGCGCTTCAGCCATGGCACTGGATTGCGTGTGGGGTGTCGGCGCGACTGTTTCCATGCTCGCGCGCTTCAGCCATGGCACTGGATTGCGTGTGGGGTGTCGGCGCGACTGTTTCCATGCTCGCGCGCTTCAGCCATGGCACTGGATTGCGTGTGGGGTGTCGGCGCGACTGTTTCCATGCTCGCGCGCTTCAGCCATGGCACTGGATTGCGTGTGGGGTGTCGGCGCGACTGTTTCCATGCTCGCGCGCTTCAGCCATGGCACTGGATTGCGTGTGGGGTGTCGGCGCGACTGTTTCCATGCTCGCGCGCTTCAGCCATGGCACTGGATTGCGTGTGGGGTGTCGGCGCGACTGTTTCCATGCTCGCGCGCTTCAGCCATGGCACTGGATTGCGTGTGGGGTGTCGGCGCGACTGTTTCCATGCTCGCGCGCTTCAGCCATGGCACTGGATTGCGTGTGGGGTGTCGGCGCGACTGTTTCCATGCTCGCGCGCTTCAGCCATGGCACTGGATTGCGTGTGGGGTGTCGGCGCGACTGTTTCCATGCTCGCGCGCTTCAGCCATGGCACTGGATTGCGTGTGGGGTGTCGGCGCGACTGTTTCCATGCTCGCGCGCTTCAGCCATGGCACTGGATTGCGTGTGGGGTGTCGGCGCGACTGTTTCCATGCTCGCGCGCTTCAGCCATGGCACTGGATTGCGTGTGGGGTGTCGGCGCGACTGTTTCCATGCTCGCGCGCTTCAGCCATGGCACTGGATTGCGTGTGGGGTGTCGGCGCGACTGTTTCCATGCTCGCGCGCTTCAGCCATGGCACTGGATTGCGTGTGGGGTGTCGGCGCGACTGTTTCCATGCTCGCGCGCTTCAGCCATGGCACTGGATTGCGTGTGGGGTGTCGGCGCGACTGTTTCCATGCTCGCGCGCTTCAGCCATGGCACTGGATTGCGTGTGGGGTGTCGGCGCGACTGTTTCCATGCTCGCGCGCTTCAGCCATGGCACTGGATTGCGTGTGGGGTGTCGGCGCGACTGTTTCCATGCTCGCGCGCTTCAGCCATGGCACTGGATTGCGTGTGGGGTGTCGGCGCGACTGTTTCCATGCTCGCGCGCTTCAGCCATGGCACTGGATTGCGTGTGGGGTGTCGGCGCGACTGTTTCCATGCTCGCGCGCTTCAGCCATGGCACTGGATTGCGTGTGGGGTGTCGGCGCGACTGTTTCCATGCTCGCGCGCTTCAGCCATGGCACTGGATTGCGTGTGGGGTGTCGGCGCGACTGTTTCCATGCTCGCGCGCTTCAGCCATGGCACTGGATTGCGTGTGGGGTGTCGGCGCGACTGTTTCCATGCTCGCGCGCTTCAGCCATGGCACTGGATTGCGTGTGGGGTGTCGGCGCGACTGTTTCCATGCTCGCGCGCTTCAGCCATGGCACTGGATTGCGTGTGGGGTGTCGGCGCGACTGTTTCCATGCTCGCGCGCTTCAGCCATGGCACTGGATTGCGTGTGGGGTGTCGGCGCGACTGTTTCCATGCTCGCGCGCTTCAGCCATGGCACTGGATTGCGTGTGGGGTGTCGGCGCGACTGTTTCCATGCTCGCGCGCTTCAGCCATGGCACTGGATTGCGTGTGGGGTGTCGGCGCGACTGTTTCCATGCTCGCGCGCTTCAGCCATGGCACTGGATTGCGTGTGGGGTGTCGGCGCGACTGTTTCCATGCTCGCGCGCTTCAGCCATGGCACTGGATTGCGTGTGGGGTGTCGGCGCGACTGTTTCCATGCTCGCGCGCTTCAGCCATGGCACTGGATTGCGTGTGGGGTGTCGGCGCGACTGTTTCCATGCTCGCGCGCTTCAGCCATGGCACTGGATTGCGTGTGGGGTGTCGGCGCGACTGTTTCCATGCTCGCGCGCTTCAGCCATGGCACTGGATTGCGTGTGGGGTGTCGGCGCGACTGTTTCCATGCTCGCGCGCTTCAGCCATGGCACTGGATTGCGTGTGGGGTGTCGGCGCGACTGTTTCCATGCTCGCGCGCTTCAGCCATGGCACTGGATTGCGTGTGGGGTGTCGGCGCGACTGTTTCCATGCTCGCGCGCTTCAGCCATGGCACTGGATTGCGTGTGGGGTGTCGGCGCGACTGTTTCCATGCTCGCGCGCTTCAGCCATGGCACTGGATTGCGTGTGGGGTGTCGGCGCGACTGTTTCCATGCTCGCGCGCTTCAGCCATGGCACTGGATTGCGTGTGGGGTGTCGGCGCGACTGTTTCCATGCTCGCGCGCTTCAGCCATGGCACTGGATTGCGTGTGGGGTGTCGGCGCGACTGTTTCCATGCTCGCGCGCTTCAGCCATGGCACTGGATTGCGTGTGGGGTGTCGGCGCGACTGTTTCCATGCTCGCGCGCTTCAGCCATGGCACTGGATTGCGTGTGGGGTGTCGGCGCGACTGTTTCCATGCTCGCGCGCTTCAGCCATGGCACTGGATTGCGTGTGGGGTGTCGGCGCGACTGTTTCCATGCTCGCGCGCTTCAGCCATGGCACTGGATTGCGTGTGGGGTGTCGGCGCGACTGTTTCCATGCTCGCGCGCTTCAGCCATGGCACTGGATTGCGTGTGGGGTGTCGGCGCGACTGTTTCCATGCTCGCGCGCTTCAGCCATGGCACTGGATTGCGTGTGGGGTGTCGGCGCGACTGTTTCCATGCTCGCGCGCTTCAGCCATGGCACTGGATTGCGTGTGGGGTGTCGGCGCGACTGTTTCCATGCTCGCGCGCTTCAGCCATGGCACTGGATTGCGTGTGGGGTGTCGGCGCGACTGTTTCCATGCTCGCGCGCTTCAGCCATGGCACTGGATTGCGTGTGGGGTGTCGGCGCGACTGTTTCCATGCTCGCGCGCTTCAGCCATGGCACTGGATTGCGTGTGGGGTGTCGGCGCGACTGTTTCCATGCTCGCGCGCTTCAGCCATGGCACTGGATTGCGTGTGGGGTGTCGGCGCGACTGTTTCCATGCTCGCGCGCTTCAGCCATGGCACTGGATTGCGTGTGGGGTGTCGGCGCGACTGTTTCCATGCTCGCGCGCTTCAGCCATGGCACTGGATTGCGTGTGGGGTGTCGGCGCGACTGTTTCCATGCTCGCGCGCTTCAGCCATGGCACTGGATTGCGTGTGGGGTGTCGGCGCGACTGTTTCCATGCTCGCGCGCTTCAGCCATGGCACTGGATTGCGTGTGGGGTGTCGGCGCGACTGTTTCCATGCTCGCGCGCTTCAGCCATGGCACTGGATTGCGTGTGGGGTGTCGGCGCGACTGTTTCCATGCTCGCGGTGAAAATGCGGGAAACTTGTTGGGAAATGCAACGAGATTCTTGCGGCGTTCGTGCTTGCGTGGCGAGAAATCGTAGCGAAGCTGCCAGCTTCTTGATTCAACGACAACCTCTAAATTAACCCCTCGCGAAGATTCGTCATTAATCTGCAATCTTGTTTCTCCTTACAATGTCTCATCTTGTCTTAATCATACCTAATTGTAATTGATAAATTGAGAGAAATAAGGCTATCTCGCAGTTAACCTTAGAGCAATGCTCTCTTTCTCTCTCTCTCTCACTCTCTCTCTCCCTTATTTCCATTCCTCAGTGAAAGACGTCACTGCCGAGGCATGATTGACAACGCAAGACCCTTTGAACTTGCAGGCCAAACTAATTATTCTTATCCTTAAATAATAATTAATTGACGTCACGTGTCGGCCTCGGTACTGCACCGCGCAACTTCAACGAGCAATTGTAAGTCAAGTTGTTTGCGAACAGGACCAGTGCCGAGTGCCGACATCTATCCCTGCCCAAGGGAGGGTATATAGCATGCTTGCATTCTTGTGCTGGGCTCCCGGATGCTCAGCCCGGCACAAGGAAACAAATCCGATTAACAAACATGGCCGGACGGGACGGTACGCAATTGCCGTTGATGAGCTCAAGTGCTGGTCAGGTAGGCAAGGCAGAGGCTGCTGCTGGTGGCGCCAGCGCTCAATTAGACCGGCTGTCTCTAATTCACTGCCCCGTCGGCTCGCTCGGAACGCATTTAGGGTTTTCGCGAGACCTCCGTAATCACCCAGCGATGGTGGCACAGCATCTTGTGTAGACCATCGCAGGACCCGCTCGGTTCGGGAGAAAGCTCGCGTTTGTGCCATGTCTGGAGGGCGGCAAGGGAAGTGAGTGCTGTGGAATGCGCAGAATGCACTGTTTGACGCCGGTTCGTCAGCAGCAGCAGCAGCAGCAGTGAGCCATCCATGCCCGGAGAGCGGCGACGAGCCGAACGCTCGGCGTTCCTTGGTCGCCATGACGTGTGCGTGCCCAGCACCAGCGTTGCACGCGAGTCCCCGTGCACCGCGCACTGTAGGCCCGTGCCCAACATATTTTCGGCGGCCGGGTGCTATGCCCTGGGTCCATACGTCCCGGAAGGACGGCTGGCCATCCATTCCCGTCCGTCCATCTGTCGTATCAATCTTGCGCGCCGTGCAGCCTCTCTCCTCGTCTCTCTCTCTATCTCTCTCTCTCTTGCACGCGGTCGCTCGCCGCCCCCACCTAAGGCTGTCCCGACGAATTCCGATCCCCCACCACTCGTCCCACCGCCTACTAATCCAACAGCAAACATTTGCGCCTTGTTGTGTTATGCGATCGCCCTATGCAAATCCGCCCGTCCACCGAATACTTCTGTAATTGCCTCTTCCTCTTTCCCGTGCGGTTGCGAGCGTGGCCATTGCAAGCGAATTGACCCTGCCATCCCCTCGAGGTGTTCGGATCCTTTAGGGTGACGTTGTCCAGATTTGTGAGTTGCTGCGGGGGCTCATCGGGGATTCGGAATGTGCGAGGAATTTCGAAGGAATGACAGAAAAAAAGTTCGAAGCCCTCATAGCACGCTGCGACGCCAGACGTTTCAGAGGGATGATAACCCCTAGGGCAGAGGCCAAAGCCCCGTGCGGTGCATGTTACACATTCCTTGGTATGCTGCGTTGGTGTTCGCCGAGTACGTTCTGTGTAGTGCAAATCATTATCGGACAGGCTTGGCCAACATGCGAGTGTGACCTGTGACCTCGCCCTGGTCGACATGCCGCACCTGACCTGCCGCGACGTCTCTGACCTTCGACCGCTGACGTGGAACGGCCTGTCAATCATCTTGCGGCCCGCGCCGTGGAGGGATGATCACCCTCCGAAGCAGCCACCCTGCCTGTCTAGTCGGTGCCCTGTAACCTGTGACCCCGGCGAGGTCGACTATGCAGCACCTGTCTCTGCGTGACCTTTGACCATCAAACACTGACTGTTTTCTCGTCCGTAGGTTCACCAAGCCCCAGACGTTCGCCGATTGTATAGGCAACGAGCTACCTCTCGGCTGGGAGGAAGGATTTGACCAGCAGATCGGATCCTACTACATAAACCACGTAAATCGTAAGTTGTTCTTGTGCATTGTACACGCATTCTATCACATTATATCGTGTGTGTTTCTCGCGATATCTTGCTGCAATGTCTCTAGCTCTGTGCTTGCATGCATGCGGGCAAAATTGCCGAAAGAACAACTTTTGAATTGAGCAACCTTTTTGTCGATAGCGGAAAGGGTGTGACCGGACTGAATAGTTTTGATGATAAATAACCGAACATGTGCTCTTATTTGTCTCTTATCTTTGACAATATCTTTAACAAATAGCATCGGCCCTGCCTACTTAAATAGTGTGGAGGACGTTCATCGCAGCAATCCGAGCGAGCGCATTCCTGGTATTGAACGGAGATAGACGCTAGATTTCTTCTTATCAGTCACGCCTTCGGAGTGTAATAATAAATAAGCATGTAAAACGCTGACATGTGCGGTGCATAAGTGTAGCTGGCAATTCGTGCTGGTGCATTTGAGGTGCATTTGTGATGCATGCACCGCATTAGCTGTGTTAGCGGAGAGCGCAGCAACGCGAGACGATTTGATTGCTGGTGATGAGACCCACAAGTTATCCGAGAGATGCAGCGTCGCAGTCTCACCTCTGCTCTCGGTCTCACCTAGACATGACGGTCCAAGACGTAATTCTAGTAATAATGCTCTGTAGATCCTTGCATCTCCGTGTTTGATCATAACACACGTGCTTCGTGGCTATACGTGTAACATTCTTGATAACGCTCGTGCAGGAATGCTCTAATCTAATATCATTATAATTTCTTATACCTATACACAACGCTGGATCTCTTGATGGGAGTCGAGTTTCAAACGTCCATGACTTTGCTCGTTTTTATGCTATCTTTATGAGGGTTGGAAATAATCGTCCCTCTAGTCTCTACGGATAAGAGAGGACGCTCAAGAGACTTTAGAGAGTCAATTCGAATTCTCCACGCACACTTCTCCCTCGCTCCGAGTGAATCGAACGGAAGTCTTGATTCTAATCGATTCACCTGCCCCCGTTCGTTCCAGAATGCACGCAACTGGAAGACCCGCGGCTGGAATGGCGGGGCATCCAGGAAGCCATGCTTCGAGACTACCTGCAAACCGCGCACGACGTGCTGGAGGTAAGACCGCCGACGTCGGCGACGTCGCGACGCCCGTATCCGCATGCCGCGTTGTTTGTTATCGCGATACGGTGGTGTCGGGTCTCCCTGTCGACCGTCGCGTCCCCGCGTACGACGTCGACGTCGCATCCCTCGGCGGCCGAGGATTCCGGCGGCCGGTCGGCGATCAAATCAGCAGCACGACGCCGACCGGCCGGAAGTTGTCGGGGCGGCGGGGAGAGCGCCGAGGGTGGCCGTGGGAAAAAGATCGAGACCGCTTTCCTCTTTACTCTGGTTAAATACCTTCACCTTCTACCGACGCTGACGATACGAGATCGCCGGTCGCCGTGCAGCACCCGGCAAGCGAGCCTGCTCCACGAGGATCTGATTCTCGGTGTGGGAAACGGCAGCTGGCCGGCCTGCCTGACGAGAAAGTAGCTGCTGCTGCTGCTGTTGCTGCTGCTAGTGATGCTGATGCTGCTGATGCTGCTGATGCTGCTGCTGCTGCTGCTGCTGCTGTTGCTGCTGCTAGTGATGCTGATGCTGCTGCTGCTAGTGATGCTGATGCTGCTGCTGCTGTGGCTATTGCTGCTATTGCTGCTATTGCTGCTATTGCCTCTATTGCTGCTATTGCTGCTATTGCTGCTATTGCTGCTATTGCTGCTGCTGACCGTGCTCATCATGACTGACATTTTCCAATCGGCGAGCGGGCAGATTCGCTTGTTGACATTTCAACAAGCATTTCTCTTTTCTGCGAGCGGTCACGCGTTCCGCGATCTGTGTAATGCAGACTGCTGCTGCTGCTGCTGCTGCTGCTGCGATGCATGCATGCAAGCAAACGCCAGTGATCGCGGCTCTGCCTTTGGCGCCTTTTCTATCCGCGGTGCAACGTGCGCTGTGCAGTGTGACGCACGCAGCCATTCCAGTCTGGCCGCTTCTCTAAAGGAAAGGTGAATGCAGCGTCCAATTATCCGAGCCGAGAAACAAATGGTCGGCTCTTGCTGCTGCTGCTGCTGCTGCTGCTGCTAAGGCGGTGGCGGCGGCTCTGACAGCAGGGAAGCCGAGCTGGCATCTTCTGCCGTGGATGGAGCATGGATCTGGATAGAAACATTGGATACATTCTATTAGCCTCGAAGACGCGCACCTTTTTCTAGGTCACTGCTGTAGTAATGTGTGTGCCTTGCGTTGCATCGATAGCGCCGCGGCGCGATGCATCACGGGCGGGAGGCGGTGCAGTGCAGGGCACAGTATGGTGTCGGGCGAGAGCCCTCGTCGAATGATCTGTCAAATCGATGTAGTAAATGCGTATTGCGCGCTGGTCAGCCAGATTCCAGCGGCGGCAGCGGCCGCGCTAACTTGGACCTTTCACCAGCTTCCGTTGGGTTACTTCTTTGCCCTTTACAAATTTAGGCAACCTGATCATTAGTCAGCTCGATTCCCATCTGGTCGTCGTTACCGAAGATCCAAGTCTTCTTCTGCGTCGTTGTCGTCGTCTTCGTCTCGCGACCGGCATTCCTCCTGGTCCATTGATGAGAAGATCGCTTTATGATTTGGCCGGGGGGTGGTGGGCGAGATGGACGAGAGGGGTAGAGGGGGGGGGGGGGGTAGCAATCACATTTCCACTTAGGCGTTTAGGCCGCGGACGAACAGGCTTCGTCTGACGCCAGTGCCACACAATGTAATTATTTTTAGCTGTCATTATTACAACTATTTTTTCCTCCCGTTTGTCTGCATTGCCCCTCCGGTGGTACCCATTCATAAATTAGGCACTTTTTTAAATGGTTCACGCTGCGCCTGGCGGCGAGTTGGTCATTTATTTCCAAGACGCGTTCGGAAACATTTCGAATTAATTCTTCGCTGAGATTTCGAAGGTAACGTTGTTTCGATTTTTTCTCGTGCCTGCGCTGCTCCTGTTATATAATTTATAAAACAATTGCCTTCAGCTCTTGTTTTCGAGCGCGAGCAGTTGGAGGGTTCGGTTGGTATTTCCACCGAAATAGTTTTAATTATTTCAATGTATTTAAATTTATTCCGTTTTTGTTTCAAGCGCTGGGTTGATTTAATTTCCGATGCGACGTGTCTTCTCTCGTCTTGGCCTGTTGGCTGGGCTGGTTCGCAGAGCGGCGGACAGCAACAGCAACACTTCGAACCGAACAGCCATTCCCCACGAACAGAAACAGCGAACCGTTCGCTTCATCATCATTCCGCGCGCGCTCCATGCGTAGTACTGGTTTCGGAAGAGCCTGCCATTGTTCCGCGGAATTATTCCCAGGCTAACTAGAAGAAGCCAATTAATTAATTCCCATTAGCAGCAGCCGCTTGTTTGCTTTGTCTCGCGTTCGGCGCCTCGAAATGGTGCCGCCGAGATTCGAACCGGAGATCTCTCTCCGCGCCGGCCGCCGATGCCGCGCGTCGTCGTGTCCAATCATCCCCCGGGACCGCGGTTCGAACCCCGGCTACAAAGCCAGCTCATGCCGGCTCTCCTGTCACACGTGGGCGTTACGCGTTTCGGAGCAGCAAGCATCACGAGATGATATCAATCGCGTAGCTTTCTGTGCCGGTGCCGGTGCCGGTGCCGGTGCCATGCGTCCGTCACAGCGTGTCAAGTCGGGTGGCTGGTCCCGGCCGGGCCCATGTGTCCGCCACGGACACTTCGCACACCCATCACCGGGACGCTCGCTGCTCGCTGGCTCAGCCTGGCCGAGCGCTGCTATGTGGTGCGAGCGTGCATGTGTGTGTGTGTATCGCAGGTCGATCTGCTGTGTGCAAGACGCGAGAGAGAGAGATGGGAGACGGCTCGGAATGCCGAGATGAAACGAGACAGATGCCCGAGGAATGTGCCTCCGATGCGACGTTGCCGCGCTCGCGTGCATGCGCTCAGGAATGTTGAAGGCTAAACCGCATGACCGAAGCCCAGGTACAAATAAAGTAGACCGCATTTTCGTATCGCCAGAGACAAATTTCACACATGTCGATTTGTTTTCTTACGTCCCGTTTTTTTTTGTTATTTTTGTTTGCTCGCGGTCTTTTTTCTTTAAATGATATCGTTGCGCGTATTTCCATCGCTTGTACGTCGGACTGGCAATGTTGAGCCGAGGGCTGCGTGCCGTCATCCTTGCGGGGATGTTTTGAAACTAATGGCCATCGCACATCTTCAGCGATGGGCTGGCGATTGCGTCAGCAGGCTGGTATTGTAATGTATCTCTGACTGTCTGCTGTCTGGGGCCGTCTCCCGGCCGTGCGGAATGCGCCGATTTGGGTTTTCCTCTCCGCACATCGTCCACATCTCGTCGGCGAGTACGTGCTCGCCAGTTCTACGTGATTGCGTCGCGTCGCGATGCGTTGCGGTGCGATGCGTTGCGGTGGTGCGTACCGCGTTCTTGCAGCGTCGACGTCCCGGCCCTGAGCGGCCTTGGTTTACTGTTGAAATTCCGTCGCGGCCACGCAGATGCGTACCGTAGCGTGCTGCGCGTCGCTTGCTCGGAGGGACCTCGGCGTCGCGACGTTGGACAAGGCGTCGGGTCAAACGTTGACGCGACGTTGTCCTCTCAATCGGTTTCGAATCATGGTCGTTGTCAAATTAATCATTGAAGCCTTTGTGGGGAGGGCCGATGTCTGTATCGCTCGCATTCGGCGCTAAGCAAAGGTGCTAAGCCTGGCTCTACTTGCGTGCCATGTACGACAAAGCGTTTGATTTATGTTCGTACCCTCGTAATTTGTCAAGAATCTAGTTGCAGATCTTCTCTGATGCTAACGTTTTCTGTAAAACGCTTCTATAAAGCTCATCTCTGTGAACTGACAGCCGATGACAGCTGTCACATCGCTACAGTGAACTGACGCAGTCAAAGTATCAACCTTGCAGCGAGCCCTGGGAATGTTCAAGTTCTCATTTGATTTCGAGCAACAAGGCGCCAGCTGTTGAAGCTGCTTGAAGGCTTTCGACTGCAAAACTCGAAATGCTTCCCCGAAAACACCTGCACCCTTTCGCACGCTGGCGTGGATGGCCGATGTGCTATCCCACGCGGGGAGTTCGATGCGCATGCTGCCACAAGAACAACCCTCCTGCAGACGTACGCGTCACTGCTCGACAGATCCGTCGCTACTCGCTATCGATGACTGCGGTGAGACGGGCAAGTGTGGGGGAGTGAAGGGGAGGAGGAGGTCACCAACCAATTCCTTCTGAAATTCCGCCGCTTTTTCGGCGATAAGACTTGCGATATTGCATCGACCCTGGCCAGCCTATCGTTTCTGCAAGCGTTGACAATGGAAATTGCAAATAAACGCCCGTATAGATTCTATCAGCGTATACGTGTCTGGCAGCAATAAGTCTACGCGTTTTCACGCCTTTGCCGCAGTAGATACTTTCGGTTCATCCCGTCTTGATATTTACTTCTAGTTTCTTATGTTGTGGTATGTTTTTCTTTCATCTCTCCTCGTCTTGCAGTCACTGTTCGGGGGGTAAGCTGCCCCGGTCTGAGCGGGGGCGGGTTGGGGGGGGGGGTGTGGGCAGTAACATTCCATGGGCCATGCTGGCAAACAAGCGACATTTGGCAATGGCCTGCCTCGGATCGGAATGAATCGAAAGACCGGCTGTCGGCCCGCATGGGGGGCGGGTGCGGGCGGGCGGGCGGGGAGAGGGGGAGATCATTTGCTTTTGGCATGCGCCAACTTTCTATTCTTGAAAAAAATGCCAAATATTCTGGCATTTGTAGACGCACACACACAGTGACATCGACCGCCGAGATGCAGCATTGCGGTGTGTTACGACACGGGGGGTTCTCGAACTTTGGGTGTGGGTGACTGGTGGGGGGGGGGGGGGGGGGTTGCCAAGGACTGTAGCCGCTATATGCTCATAAATACCGTCGCTATTATGTACACACAAGATACCACCTACTGGAAGGCGACCATTATTGTCCACGATTTATCGGCATGTATTTTCAGGGATTGAATATTAATTTCAGAAAAAGAACAAAACAAACAATAAACCCAGTGGGTATCCTGACGCGACGAGCTGCCATCGGCTCGAGTCTGCGCGAAATATCGTCGTGTTGTTTGACTTGCACGTAGTATTTTGAAAGCGACGGGGGGGGCCAAGGGTGGGTGTCTCGAGCTAGGCGAAGGGAAAGGGGCAAAGTGGCATTGGCCATGGCATGGTCAACTCGTTCCCCGGGACGGGACCCACTCGCGAACACCGCGACTCGACTCGCGTCAGAGTCACTCGGGCTTCGATTGCTCATGAAGACGAAGAGAGCAAGATCGACGAGAGAAAGAGAGAGATACGACATGCGATCGTGATCCAACACCGAGTGGAGAGCACTGGATTCAAAAGCGTTTTTTTTTTTTGTTTGTTTCTTGCCCACTGTGGGGCGCTGGCAACAATGCAGCTGGTTTTCTTTCAACTCTAGTCTGATATTATGATTTCAGTCGCTACCCGTGTTACGCTCGCTCAGCGTCCCTGCCTTGCCTTCCTCTCTAGACCTTACGGTGTTACGCAATTGTGTATCCCGCATAGCTGGCCGGCGGAAACGCTCGAACGTAGCCGAGTGCTGCCGAGCGCCGCCACGGCTGCTAGGGTGACCACAACAATTTGCCAGCCTCTCACGGACCATTGACTAATCAAGGCTACACTGCTTCATTATCAATCTATTCTTATTTAGAAGCCAGTGTTTTCGAATATAATAAACAATATGCACGGAATTTTTGCGTACGTCATGTCACACCATTGGGCACAAGGCTGACTGTTGCCTGGCATTCCTCAGGTGTCTTGGTTTTTGTCTTGAGGTCCCTCTCTCTCTCTGCCGTATAACTGTCTCTCTCTTCCTATCTGTCTCTCTCTGATATAGCCGGCGGTCGGTGCTTGCGTATTCGATCTTGCGATTTAATTACGAATTCGGGTAGCTGGTTCGGCCTTTAATGGCATCCGCACACACATACACACTCATGTATGTGTGAGTGTGTAGCGACGTCAAAAATACGCAAACGAGTCTGAATTCGCGGAAGCGTCGTTTCCCAGCGAGATGCGTCGAGATCGCGAGCGTGTGACGTCACCGCTGCTTCAAACGACGGAAAGTTTGAGTCTGTAAATAATGATAATGAATCGCGCGGTAATTGCTGGCGCGGGGCCGCATCGAATTTCCTCGCGCATTGAGACGCGAGTTGCCGCGCTCTTTTGCACTCTTTTTGCACTCTTTTTGCTCGTCGGCGACGTGACTTTTCTTGCCTCGCTCACCCGCCTCGCACGGGGTTTCACAACGCGTTCATCACCCGGATTTTCCGGGAAAAAAAAATCATTCTGCCATATCTCTTCATGTCGTCCCGAAAGCATGACCTTTGTCATTCAATACTTTTTATTATACAGAGCCACCTAGTAAATATTTGGCTGAACCTCACGGACATCACATCATAATGTTGTGTAAACATATTCAAAAGTGTCATCTTATCTCGTGGCCCCCGCGCACTCATGAAATTGGAAAGACACTCGAAATGTCTCGAGTCTTTTCGGGCCGCCTCCGCGATAGCACAATCTTACCGCTCAGTGCATCGTGTACCGCGCGTCGCATCCGACTATTGCACTCTCCTCTCACTCGAGTGTCTCCGCGCGCGTGGGAACGGAAGCATGCACTCGGTTATAGAAATGCAGTGGTATCACGATGAACAAATCGAGCTGTGAGCGCGCATCTGTGTGTGCAACTGACACGGTTGCATCCAGAGTCGTCTGCAGATGGCAGCTCGCAGGTATCCATGGAAACGCACCCGCACCAGGCGTCCGCGTGGACAGAAATAGACGTAACGACAATGTGATGGCATGCAATGTGCATTCTTCGGTCGCGTCGGGCAATGGACAGCCCGCGTCCATTCGCGGGCCGGTCATAATTTCTTATTTTTATTACACACGACTGGATTGTGAACGCATTGCAACGCAACGCATCGGAGCGATGGCGTCGCTGACATTGGCTGCACTTGGCGTCGTTAATTGTTCAACTGCAGTGACACAGTGTCCATGTTCTTCGGGCTTTCGGACGTCAAGGCGTGTGTTATAACTTACTGATAAACCCGCGGTTTTTTCTTGTTGTCCTATTGCGTTCGTAAGCAAAACAGTATTGGCAATTGGCGCTCTGCGTTCATATATGTTCGATTGTAGATAGGAGATATTGATTGTGTATGAACACGGAGGAATGCTCCATGGCACAAGGGCGGAGAAGTTTAGATGGCGAACATAACTCATCTACGAAGGCAACTCCCCAACCAAACTGTTCGCATACTAATATTCCCGTGGGTTGCATCTGATTGATGTTAATGATAGAAGAGTAATCAATAATTGCGGAGTTCTCCTCCGGTCGGCTCCTGTATTACCCGGGGGCCTGTTTCGTATACAGCCCAGCACACGCATTCGAAGCGTCCGAGAATAAATTACTATTCACAGTTTGGCTGGGAGGGCTACTCTTTTTTCAAAACCAAACCCGTGGAATGCCGAGATGAGGAACCCGATTATTTTGATACTGATAGTCGTTTATCTTCGGCCCAAGATCTCTGGAGATGTTAAATCTCGATTAGGAGCATACATACACACACATACCTAGCTGGCTGTCTATCGTACTTTCATATGTTGTATAATTATAGGAGCCTATACTATACCTGCCTGTCCGTGTTATGGTACCTTCCAGGTTCCAATGTGAATCGATGCAGACTTGGTAGTTGGTATGATTGAAACCATACGAGCATTATGCAGAGCTCGCGTCGTCAGATTAGTAATTTGTTGTTATGTGATACTATCACGCAATCGGGCGATTGGCCTAAGCGATTTGTGCTTGTCGCTGGACAGCTCTTCGCTCTCTCTGTGTATGTGTGGGGAAATTTTGATGGACGCCCGTGTTTTGTAGTTCTTTTTTGATTGCGAACAAGAAAAAAACTCTGTAGTCATCATCTGACCGTCCATTAAAAAACCCTTTTAGCCAAAAGCTGTACGCGCTAGATCGCTTCGAAGCTACGGTACGGTCCAAGTCGCTGAAAGTATCTAGTCGTTGCTGGCATCATCCAGCGCCATTGCTCTGCGGTTCAACAACCATTCGTCCACAGATCGCAGCAGCATAGGGCCTGCTCATGGTAAATTGGTTGCAGCAGCAGCAGCAGCAAAATATGCCAATTAACCTGCACACACGTAAATAGTAATCACTGCCCAGCCCTAATTGCTAATCCGCACATCCATGAATGGATCAAATCAATGCACGCGGGACGGGCTTTACCAGTTCTTTCCAACGCCGCATAACTTCAACGACCACGAAAGGGATGTTACTTCAGGGACGCTGAATTGCCGAGCGCTGTCGGATGATTTAGCGCAGTTTCCAATATAGCCGATCCAACAATCTTCAGCACGTTAGCTCGTTACTTCCACGAGTACGACCAATCGGACGCTGCTAATCCAAGTGAACGATCAATAACTAATTTCGCCGAGAGGGTAAATTTGAAAAAAATGTGCCCCTCCGCTGCTGCTGCTGCTGACTGGCGGCAAGACGCGGCGAGACACGCGACATGCGACGCACGCGGCCTCGCGTCTCTCGTGAAAGTAACCGTCGTCGGCTCGGTTTTGGGCAGCCGTCCGCAGGGCCGGATCTAGGCGTAAGCGACGTCGGCGGCCGCTTAGGGCGGCACTTTTCTAGGGGCGGCATTTTCGCACTTGCAATTCGACAAATGGTTAATATAAAAATATTTATTTTCCTAATTTCCCTTGTACTTCTAGTACATTTCTTGTGAATTCTTACATTTTAAACAAAAAAATGTTTGAATGAAACCAAGTAATATGTTTAGGTAGAATTTGCGCTTGCGGTATGCATCACAGAGAGCGGCTTTCGTCCAAAGGCCGACGGTAGCGTCATAATAAGGCCAGTCCCGAGTATTTGCGTAATACCTTGACTTGTAGACCGGGTTGTGGGGTTGTAAGCCGCATATGTTTTTTTTCGCACGAAATTGAGACAAATGCAGCTCGTCGAAGAATATAGGTAAACAATGACAGTGGAGTGGACAGCAAAGCAATATCCAAGAATATCATTCAGTCGAGCTTCTGCTCTTGCCGTTGTCTGTGGGGTGTTGTGTTTGGTGTTGTGCTAAATATTAGTAATATCCGAAAATCGAGGTAAGGACACCATTTAACATTATTTAGCAGCGTTTAAGAACTAATTGGTAACTCTAACTATCTGTTAACAATTGCATTAAGGCCCGATTTTAGAATTTTGCCAACTCCAGGTTAAAGTGGGAGTTAAGTTATTTGTTATGGCAAAGGCCAGGATGCAGTGGAATTAATTTGTTTCTAGGGGTTAGATGCTTAACCCAGAGTTGACAAAAGTTGTAAAACCTGCCCTAAGTAAGGTAAACAGAAACTCCCTCCATTTAGATTGACTCCATTTAGAACGATCAATAAACCACAAAAAATTATATCTTGTCTACCATGGTGGGTCGTAAACGATTTTTTCTGTTGTATTTGCAAAAATTGTAAACAGCCCCCCCCCCCCCCCCCCCCCCCCGGGGCGGCAAAATTATTCTCGCTTACGCCTGGAAAACCAGTCGGTCCGGCCCTGGCCGTCCGCCTCGGAATGTTTGTCATCGCCGGCCGGTCGGATCGCGTGCATGTCGCCGGCTCTAATTACAATTTCTTTTCAATCAATCCTGACGACTCGTCTTATTTTTCTAATTTTAGATTACGTAGGTATGCGGCGTGCAGGCTGCTGCTGCTGCTGCCGATCGCTCTCTCGATCGCGCTGTTCATGTGATGGTGATCAGATGCCACGGCGTGCCTTGTTTTGTTCCTTCGTCGTCGTCGTCGTCGTCGTCGTCCTCCTCGGCGCTGTTGTGTGTGTCTGTTTTTTTTCCCTGCTGCCTTCTTTATCGTCGACGTTGTCGAAGGCGTGCTGCCCGCTGCTCGTGGTGAGGAGCGAGGAGCGAGCGGCGAGCAACACCACCTGCGTCCTCGCGCCCAGCAGATCTCCACCACGCGATAGCGACGCCAGCTAATTTACTATCACATTGTCTGGCTGCACGCTGCTTGCTACTCGCGGGGCTAGCTTTCCTTCACTCTCCTGCAATGCACATGCAGGGCGAAAATGCGGGCGCGTTCGTATGCGCGTCTGTCAAAAATTCTTCCTCCGATTTTTGTCTCTTGGGCGCTCTCGCTGGGGCCTCGTGCCTCGCTCTCTCGCATTGCCATGCCTCGGTAGCTCGCATCAACAGCAACGTGCGCTGCGCTCATATTATTATTTGATTTCCTTCGTTTTTTCCTCATCTCACCTGACAATGGCACGATAGGTCTTGCCGGTTGTTTTTCAGCCAGCAACATTCCTCGGACGGCGGCGGCGGCGGCGGCGGCAACGGCGGCGGCGGCGGCGGCGGCAACGCGGAGTTAGTTAATATCTCTTTTTGCTGTCATCTGGCTCGACCGTGGGCCCGGCTTACGCTAATTCGGTTGCCGGCACACGGCTGCTACCCGTGTTACGCCGCTCGGAATATAATGCGTCCGGGCATATCTAATGAAGTTCATTTATATATTAGGCTATTAGTCGTTTGATAGCTGGTTCTCTCTCTATGGTACTCATTGGTGTGCCTGGCTAGATCTGCCATATATTGCTCGACTCTTTGCAGCGGCGGCAGCGGCGGCGCATTCCGCTCTTTGTGATGTGAACATGTGGCGGCGCAGATCAAAGGCAGGTCTGGCACACTCCACCGGGCAACTCTTATGTATTAGGCCCAACCCATCCAATCCGATGCACACCGAGATGATAGCAGCAGCAGCAGCAGCAGCAGCGAGCAGCCTGGGCAAGCAGCGTGCCGCGTGCAAGGACGCAGAGAAGGCCGCTAGGTGCTACCCGAGCCATCTGCTGTAGTCAGCAAATATGCTACACCTCTCTACCTTCGGCTTGATTGTGATTGCATGTTCTTATCTCTCGGAATGGTTTCGTCGAACGGATGATGCCGGTTTGCTCGACGCACCGACCGCCGATGCCGATGGAATTTCCTTCTGCGCTTCGGGGAACGCCGCCGAGCGGCGAGCACAAGTTATCAATTATGCGATTAGCTAGTCCTACAGCGAAGGTGTGTAAAATCTGAAATTACCGCCGAGCGCGCCGTCGTCGTCGAGATGCGTTGCGTTTTGGGGAGTCGCGTTTGTTGGCGTCCCCATGCTCATCGCGATTCGAAAAAATGTTCTGGGTGATTAGAATTCTTTGTAAGTTATTCATAGATCTTGGACTCGAATTCTTGTTAGCTAGCCTTGTGGAGCCGAGAGAGTATTTTTAATACCATTCAGGCATTCAGCCGTCAATCTTTTGACCATTAATAAACAATGTCATTCATCAGAGATCCTATATTGAGCCCTTTGTACACAAACATTCCTGAAGCGCGGCCGCATGGCCGAGCATTCTTTCAGACAAATCTCCTTGTCGCTGTGCCTTGATAAGCACGGGGCAACGTCTCGGGCTCTGCGACGCTCTGCCAGTGCTCAGTACACTTTACTACACACTTGTAAACCGCCGGCACGCAGCCGCGTCTTGCCAGTCTGTCTGTGTAATGCCCGGAAAACAAATACGACGCGACGCGCTTATCAGTCAAACTGTGGAATTCGGTCTCGCATACAATAAAGCCCCCCTCCGCCCACCCCCCACCACCACAACGTCTGCACAATAGCGCCGCACAAACAACAGCCTTATCAATCGATCGGCAACATTCCAATCCACCACTCATACATCTTATCAAATGATCGTCGTCGGCCGCCGCATGACAATCTGTAAATAAGCTCGCAAGAATGCGCACGCATCGACGCACACTCGTGCCATTGCATCCCTTAATTACCCGGCTGACCGTCGAATTCCGATCGAACCGTGGCCATCATTTCGGCAAACCGTTTTCGCGTCGCTTCCTTCCTCCGGTGATGCATGCTGCAGAGTTGGCATGCCGAACACCACCCGCCATGGTACCACCGTACCTTCGACCGTACCATCATATCTCCTGCTATACCATCATACCATCGTACTATCGCATATCATCGTCTACTGTCATACCATCGTACTGTGGCCGGTACGCAGCATGGTCGTCCGGCGTGCCGGCTGGTACAGGCATCGGCACGCTGGGGGCAAGCGCGCACAGCGCACAGCTCACAGCACCCAAATTCCTACGTCTTCGAAATACCTCCCGAGGGCCTTCTTACCATCATCATAATCAGCACCGGTTGCTGGCTGGCTGGCTGGCTGGCTGCTTACCTCTGCCTGCCTGCCTGCCTGCCTGCCTGCCTGCCAGCCGTCCCAACCCAGCCCGAGGATTGTGGACCGCATCGCTGCTGCTGCTGCTGCGGCTGCTGCTGCCGTGGTGCCTGCGCGACCGCGAGGGAGGCTTTAGTTCGAAGCGAACCGGCGCGTACGACGCTCGGGTCGTGACCGTATACCATGACCATCATGGACCCATGGCCATCCATCGATACGTATTTCGGCACGAAGCTGCACCACCAGTATCCGGACGTGGTGCCCGATTACGGCAGCGAGACGTCGACGTCGTCGTCTTCGTCGCCGCCGCCGCCGCTGCCGCCGCCGCCGGCGTCGCGGTGCCGGTACCGGTACCGGTGTCGGGCCGTGCAGCGCCGGCATCCGGAGCCGGCGCAGTATTACGCGGCGTACCGGCCGGTGCCGGTGCCGGTTTCGGTGGCGGTGCCATTGCGCGGGATCTATCACGTCAACGGCGACAGTATTGTCGCGTACACTTATGAAATTGTGAGGAACGCACGTGTTTTGTTGTTGTTTTGGTCGTTGTTGTTGTCATCGTCGCACTTGTTCGCAGTCGTTTTCGGCTTCTTTGTGAGATTGCTTTCCACGAGTTTGTTTTTCTGGCCGGCGCTTAACACGTGGAGTGTGTGATGGGACTGAGTTCGATGTCTGATCGAGTCGTTACTCAACTTTACCTAGAGCAATCGACGTTTTCCTTCGTAGGCAAAGCGTAACAGAAGTTCTTCTTGCGAAGTTATGTGCACTCTTGTTACGCCAGTGCTATTTCCAACAATCCCATGTCGTCTTGAGCCGTTCCTAGAACACGGGCCGGTATCGACCGCATAATTTATCGACCTGCGATATTTTTGCATTTCGACCGCGCTTCGAGTGTCAGCAGCAGCAACAGCAGCAAGAGCAGCAGCAGGGAAATTAATTTTCTAATGAACTCGATGTTAATTCTAGGTTCTTGTTCTTTGTTGCGCAGGCCAAAAAGGAGATCTGCGACGTGAAGCAGCAGCGACTCTACTTGGCGCAGGAGGAATTCAACCACCTTCACGACCTGCACAACGCATTGGCAACTCTGAACACTTCGCGCACCAGCCGTGAGTTTGTTACACCTTGGTTCACGTTGTTACACCCCGCTACATCTTGGTACACCTTGTTACACGTTGCAATCCAACTCAAACCTTGCAATGCAAAGCAATTTTACACCTTGTTACAACCCGTTACATCTTGGTACATCTTGTTACACGTTGCAATCCAACTCAAACCTTGCAATGCAAAGCAATTTTACACCTTGTTACAACACGCTACATCTTGGTACATCTTGTTACACGTTGCAATCCAACTCAAACCTTGCAATGCAAAGCAATTTTACACCTTGTTACAACCCGTTACATCTTGGTACATCTTGTTACACGTTGCAATCCAACTCAAACCTTGCAATGCAAGGCAATTTTACACCTTGCAATCCACCTAGAAAATTTCCCGTGCAACGTGCACCTTGCACATTGCTTGGCCTTGTAAGCTGGTCCTCACGGTTAGATTGCTAGGACGTTGTCTGAAGAAATGCCATGACATAAGCACGCCGCAATCACACAGAGCGATTGGGTGATGGACCACGGGCTTCTGATGATAGATTCTATCTGGTCCAGATAGTAAAACAAGTTCCGACCGTAATGGTTGCATGGGCGAGTAGATTTACCGTGGTTAGTTCGAGTACACTTTGGAGAGGCTATTGAGACATGGTACTGTCCTGTTCATCTCGCAAGCTGTGTTGTACTACCGCTTACAGCTATAGCCTAGGTAACTTATTGCATATGTGTAGGAAACATTGGGACAGATTACAGAATGTCTTTTCGCGGGAAAAGTTGTTTTACAAGTTTTTCACATCATGCGCGCAGTCTGCGTGTATTTACAACTTTGGAATTTTGAAAACTTTACTGTGTGCTGCTGCAGGTGTTTTTTTTTTTGTTTTTTTTTTCAAGTAAATTTGTTTCTTCACGGTTAGTTAATTTGATCACATTCCTGTGGATGTGAAGACCTTCTGGGCTTCTTCTGTGAGACATTCCAATCTGTTCTGCTCTTCAAGATTGTCAAGGATGCTCAGATAATATGTTGAGGAATGCTCAATGTGGAAATGTTTATGCTTTGATAATGATCAGGAATCCACTCAATTTTCGACATAAAATATTACTGGTACCTAAATTTTGTTAATCGAGTTCAGGAATTCTTTTTAAAAAATTATCAAATATTTTCACATTTATATATAAAACCATATTATCGAAGCTGCAAAAGACATAAAATGGATGAAAAATTGCCAGCCCCTGTAATTGCTCCATTGCACCAAGTTGCAGCTGTTTTCACTGGACTTGCCTTGCTGAAGTTTTTTGTTTGCGCTTCTCTGAACGGTGGAAATGTTATCATCGTGTTGCTAAAACTGTCTTCGCTTGTGAAAGTCATTGACGTTTTCTCCGTCAGACCAATCCTGGCTAACCATCCACCCCCAATAATTTCCTTCATCAAATTGCCAGCCTCCGTTGTTTTCCCTTGTGAAAGTCACTAACGTTGATTCCGTTTGACAAAGCTGCCTTTGATTTTGCTAGTCGTCCGCTTTGTCAAACCGTCCACCCTGGTATTTTCCTTTGCCAAATCATCCATTCCCGTTGTTTTCCATGGTGAAAGTCACGAACTTTGTTTCTGTTTGACCAAGCCACCCTTGTTTTCCCTTGTCTAACCATTCACTGCCCATGTTTCCCCTTGCCTAATGGCCCGCTGTCCCAGTTTTTTTGCCTAACGGCCCGCCGCCCTTGCTTCCAGTGTGTTCGAGCAGCAGCAGCGTGAGCACCAAGTACGACCCCGACCTGCTAAAGTCGGACGTGGCGCTGGCACGCAATCGGGTGTCGCGGCTCAAGCGCGAGATCGAGCAGATCCGCGCCGAGATGACGTGCACCCAGCGCGGAGTCGACACCCTCGCCTCGTGAGTCCCTGTCCGAAGTTGACGCCCCACTTTACCGGCCGAACGCGGTCTTGAAACGTTTGCACTCGGCACGGTCGCCCTCTGTTCGCTTTTTTTCCGTGAATTTTGCAATTGATATGCTGTTAAAAGTTGGCCTGGTACTACAAACTTCATGCTATGTGCTAAATTTGCGTGTTGTGAATCCATTGGTTGCAGTTGATTCCATGCGCAGAGAACTAAGTTTGGAAATGGTAACTCGGACCATAACGTCCAATTTTTACGTTTTCTCAACTATTTGTAAAGTGTTAGGTAGAGCCATGGAAACACCCAGTCACTTCAAATGAAATTCATCCTCTTAACTTGGCTCCAACATTGAATTTCACAAGGCCATTATTCAATTTCACCATTATTTCCATCAAGTGACCCAAGTGAAGTTGGCCATTTTCAGAAAAACCATTGAAATGAACTATTGGATTCTAAGTTATCTAACATATAAGCTATTCCCGAGTCCCGACGTTATCCTATGTCAGACCCCAGGATAAAGCAGGAAAAGTTATAGATTGGTAGCTTAGCATCAATCCAGTTTAACAGTTTTCCTGAAAGTTCATGTGCTAAGATGATAAATTCTTCTATTTACTTAAACAAACTAAATACTTAAAATAATGCACTAAAATAACAGAGAAGCCAAAAGTTAACTTAAACCGTGAGGAAGTAATGAAGTTGGCCGCATTGGACGACGTATTTGGCCCTTGCTAACGCCATCCCCTCCGTCCGTCGCGTTGCAGCGTCGAGCAAAAGCTGAGCGCGCACCAGGGCGGCTGCTACAACATCACCGAGGCGCAGGCCATCATGACGGAGCTGCGCAACATCCAGAAGTCGCTCTCGTCCGGCGAGAAGGAGAAGGCGGAGCTGATGCTGTCGCTGGCCAAGCTGAAAGATGACCTGACGCGGCTGCAGCTGTGCGAGAGCTCGCCCGACGTGTCGACGCTCAGTCTGCCGCAGGTGAGACCGCCGTTCGTTCGCGCAGGGTCGACGACTCGGACTTGTTCGACCTACAGACAAGTGATTTCTATGAGTGAGATTGCCGATGACTAAATGACTTCAGAATTTATCTTCTTTATTTGTTTTCTTTGTAATAATTACGAAACCAGAGTGAATTTTACCCAATACTGACTTAATAGCATCTATGACTAACTACATTTCGGTCTTATATCTTTGGGTTCACCACAAAAACCACGTTAAAGTTGTAAAATTGACTCTTATATCCATGTACTGACCATCTGAAAGATCACATTTCAGTGTTAATCCTCAAATATGCCAAATAGCCTAGTATATCATATCAATGGTAAGCATTTTTATGTAGTGACCATCAATTAAAAGTCACAATTTGGTATTCACCCCTTATAAATATAAAAATATTGAGACCAGCATTACAAAGGTGTGTATTTCCCGTGTTGACCCGCTGAAAGGCCACATCATGAAATCTACTCGCCAATAGACCAATAGAATCGACGTAACCGTGTTTGCGTCTCGTTCTAGGAGAAGCTGAGCACGGCTTCGCAGACGGATCTTTCTGGCGAGCTGGTGCCCATCGGCGCGCGGCTGGCCGAGATGGCGCGCATGCGGCTGCAGTACGACGAGGCGCGCAAGCGCATCCAGGTGATCCAGCAGCAGCTGGCCGACCTCGAGGAGAAGGTCACGCCGGGGCAGGCCGAGTCGGACAAGGACAGGTCAGTAGACGGGCTTCATCGCGTCTCAATTGTTGTTTTACTTTCTTAAGACTTGTGTCCTAACCTAATCTTAGCACGTTAGTTTTCAGAAAAACTAGTTAACTGGGTGCTAGGTCCCAAACTCAAACATTTCCCTTGGAATTTTGGAAAAGTTTGTCTTTGGGGCTTGGCAAATTTTTATTGGCTCTGGAATTGAATTTTGAATGTGGTCTTTTGAAGACAAGCTAGCTTAGCGTAATAATGTGTCCTTGCTAATCAGATTTCTGTTCATTTTATGTTTGAACGTTGCGAGTTGATAGGTTTCCGTCCGATTTCACCACCGAACGTAACTAACGAGCTGTGTGTCCCGTTGCAGGTTGCTGCTGTTCCAAGAGAAGGAGCAGCTTCTGCGCGAACTGCGCAGCATCACCCCGCGAACGCGCAGCCAGGACGAGATGCGCGACATCGAACAGGAGAAGCTGCGGCTAGAGCAGGATCTGAACAAGGCGTTGGAGATGTCGAACCGTGCAATCACTGACAGGTAAGACTGAGTGTAGACCCTTGACAGAGCAGGCAGCACAGCTTTGCAATACGTTGGGAAAAGTTGAGTTCATTTGCATAGCATTCAAAACCCCAGTTACTAAATAGTATTTTTTGGAAATTACATAAGTCAAAAGTAATTAACTATTGCCACGTCTAGCTTGCGTTAAATTGAGAGTGATCCCATTGACCTGCATATAATGACAAAAGAAGCATCTTATGAAATAAGTGATATTTATGCCCTGGGATACCCAAGAAAATAGGAGTATTGAATCCGAATCTTGACTCGAAAGCTGGGATGCTCCTTAGATGCACAGAATTCCGTTCTTCCTCAGTAGACAACAATTTCACAACAATTCTAAATGCGCCTGGAGATACAAAGAACAAGGAAAAGTTTATTTCCCCACATAATCGGATAATAACGACATCTCACGGAAACCAAGCGCCAGCCGCCACTCGAAACTAACCCGGCCCCGCTCCCGCCCCACAGACTGCGTCTCCACGAGGAGAAGCAACTGCTGCTGCAAAACCTGCGCGACGCCCTGCACTCGATGACCCAGCTCGAGTCGCAGCTGAAGACTCTGTCGGCATCGACGCTCTCTGTCAGCAGCAGCTCGAGCCTTGGCTCACTCTCGACCACCTCAAGCAAGGGCTCGCTCAGCTCCGGCCTGAGCTTCACCGACATCTACGGCGCGCCGCAATACCTGCCTGTCGGCGCCGCGCTCGACCGTCCAGTCGACATGGCGGACCTCCACCGCCGCGTCGAACGCCTCCTCCGCAACGGCGACTCGCCTCAGCCTTCGCTCTCGCCGCGCTCGTCGTTCTCGGCGTCGCCGCCCATCTCGCCGCGTTACGACGCCGCCGCCGCCGCGCCGCAGCAGCCGCAACCGCCGCCGCCGCCGCCCGCCTACGACCAGGTGGAGATGCGGAGGCGCGGGCTCGACCGGCTGCAGCTGGAAGACCGACTGGTGGAACTCCGGCTGAGCCAGCAGCGCGCGACGGCGCAGCTGGAGCACGGCGGGGGCGCGACGCGTGCCGCCGCGCTTGCCGACCTGCTGGCGGCGTCGGCGGCGGCGGGGCTTGGGCGGCCGCCGCCGCGCTGCGGCTACGACGCCGAGCCGCCGCTGTCGCCGATATCTGAGACGCCGCCGCCTGGTGCGGTGGACGCGGCCGCCGAGAGGTCGGCGTCGTCGTCGGGGACGGACACGCGTTCGGTGTCGGCGGCGGTCAGCGACGAGTCGGTCGCCGGAGACTCGGGCGTGTTCGAGGCGTCGAACAAGCGGCGGTCGGGCGCCGTCGCCGACAACCCGGCGCTCGGGGAGATGAATCTGGAGACGGCGCAGGTGCAGATCAAGTTGCGGTGAGTCGGGGTTTTTTGGTTTCGCTTCGATTGGCGGCGATGCGGCGGTGTGAAGCAGAAACTCGCTGTCTCTGGAAATCTGTGGAATTTCAGTTTTGTGAAAATTAGTTACTGCTAGTTAAACCTGTACATGTTATATTTACGATGAAGGAAACTTTGGCAGGCTGTCAAATAGACCTGTAGGGAAATAGAGATCCATCCTTGTCAAAAGTTGAGGTGGTGAGTTTTGGCAGAATGCCGATGAAAAAGACATTTCAACTTGAGCGACTGATGCTTTTCTTGTAGCCCTAAAAAACCCACAAGCTTAATTATGCCTTAGGAATGCTAGTACAAGGATGTCCCATTTAGGCTTTGGTGCTAGTGTTTTCGTTGTAACTTGTTCTGATGTGGTTTTGCGTTGTTCTCTTGCAGATATTCCGTTTGTGACTGCCTGCTCCACGTCGGCATTGAGAGGGCACGAAATCTGGCAGCACTGTTCATTCCCAACAGCTGCAAAGTGTAAGTTGACAACCTGTCATTAACAAAATCACTTGCATAAGCTGTCTGTGATAGGTATTTGTTTCATAATTGGGGTATTGTTCATTCTAATGCCTTGTTTGGTTTGACAATGTCTGGGATGTATGATTGCTGGCTCAATATACCATCATTAAGAATCCAACTAATTACAAATAGCAACAGCCAATCAGTTTAAATCATTTTTTGTTAGTGCTCAATTAAATTTGTAACCTTATATTAAATATGGTGTCTATGATTTCCCTAGGGAAAAAAATGCTCTAGAACTACAAACTGGCCAGAGTCAATGCTTAGGAATAATAGACATGTTGTCGAATTCCCCTAGGAATTACGCAATAATTTTACCATTTTTCACAGCGATTGAGTGAGGAGAGATATGAAAATAGAATCTTTAATGTTTTGCTGGCACAAGCGATCAAACTATTGTCATATATCGAACTGCTGGCCGAGTAGGGTGCAACCACCTGCCGAGCGAAAGCTAACCGCCCGGCCTTGCCTGACAGGTTCATCAAGGCGGCGCTGCTGCCCAGCCTGCCGCCGTCGGTGCTGGCGTGCTGCACGAAGCACGTCGCCGACCTCGGCAAGCCGACGTTCGGCGAGAGCTTCCCGCTGGCGGTGCCGCTCAACAAGCTGTGCACCAAGACCCTGCAGGTCAACGTCTGGTCCATCGACGCTGCCGACAAGGAGGAGTGCCTGGTGAGTAGCGTCGCTCGTTGCTGCGTGATTGGTGACCGGCTCGGTTGTCTGCTAGGTCTTGATGAAGCACGTGGCGATAACTGATCAGGTTGTGTTCGGATCAAGCTTGATTATGTTAGTTTGGCCTTTTTGAAACCGGGCAGCCACTGGTAACTAAACTGCTCTAGTTTTTCCAAGGTTTGGGTAAACTAGACAATTTATCACAGTAATTTGAATTAATCAGTATTTAAATTATTGAATTATAAGATTCGATTGTTGGTCCAAAATCTAATGTGGACTTTGCATTTGTTGATCTATAAATCTCATTGGATCTCTACAACTAGGTACAGTAATATACAAACTAGTACCTATGCTATATTCTATCAACTAAATTGAACTAATTTTAAAAGTTAGCTAAATAATATTCTACAGTAAAGCTCTCTTCTAGCCTAGAAATTCAGTAAGGTACCTTCATTTCCATTCTTGATGATTCTTGATGTATTTATTAATTAGACAAAAGTAGCCTGCCGTGAGCACCAAGCAGCGACCGTTGTCTAACGTTTCCATGTGTGCGTTTGTTTCCAGGGCTGCGCCCAGGTGAGCCTGGCGGACTTCGGACCCGAGAGCGTCTCGGTCAAGTGGTACAACATCCTGAGCTTCCGGTTCATGCAGCCGCCGGCAGAGGGCGCGGCGGCTGACTGTACGCGAGCGGACGTGACCCGCGGCCACGACAAGCAGGAGAGCGAGCTGTCGGTGTTCAGCCGGTCGGCCAACGTCGGCAAGGAGGAGAGCTCGGACGAGTCGACCATCATCTCGTCGCAGACTTCGACGCTCACGCGGAGTCAAGGTGCGTTTCTCACGGGGATTGGGTGGGGTGATTATAGGTATTTAGGAGTCTTTAAGATGCTCTAAGCGACTGGGTTGCGTTGAATTGGTTCTCTTTGACCAGCATTGCACTTTCTCCAAGCCTTAACTGGTACCTTGGGAAACATAATGATAAGCTAGATCACTAGTAGATATTCATGATGGTCAAAACTGCTGGATAGCATGGAATTAGTCCTTGTTCTTCATTTTTATTACGACCAAGGTAAGCGGCCTCTTGGCTAGTATGAAAGTATGAAAAGTGGAACAATCTTTTTTGATATCAGCTGTGGTGATATAGAATTGTCTGCTAGCTTCTTAATGTAAGTTACGTGTTTACTTGGCTATCTGCGAAGGTTACTTGAAGTCATATCGAGGCCTAATCGGAGCATTGTTTATTTCTCCAGGCTTCCAATCAACGGTCAGCATCCGGGTGGATGAAGTCTGCAGTCAAGAAGACGACGATGAAGACGATGACGATGATGATGAAGACGACGACGATGATGATGACGATGAAGAGGACGAAGACGAGGAAGGGATTCTCGTCGAGTTCTGTCAAGAGGACATCTTGGACCAAGCCCTCGAATATGCTGTAAGTATTGGGTTCTTGCTCTACAAAGTTGTAAGATGTTTGAAGCTCAGTAAAATGTTTATAGCAACAGAAACTTGTCTGAGGCTCTCCAATGAACTTTCTGAAACAGCCTATTTATTTTGTAATAGAAAGTTGGTGAATCATTAGATTGAGAAGTAAATTGGATAGAATAAAAATAGATAATTGAGATTGGCAAGATGCTGTCTTACAAACAATGAACTTGTAATTTGTCTAACGTTGTTTGAACATAAGTTCATAACCTTATATAGATGTTGTACAGTGCATGGTTCTCCTAGAATGACGCAAAGAGACTAACCTTTTCTGTGCTTTGACAGGAGGACACGGCGATGACCGACTCGCTGGCGGAGTTTGCGATCGAATCTCTCGACAAGGAGACCAACACGGAGTGCGTGTTCATCCCGGAGAAGGGCCTGCGCAAGCGGGTGGACGATCCTGGCCGGGCCATCGTGATCAAGCGCTCGCAGACGTTCAGTCCCAGCCCCGTCGTCAGCAGGAACCAGTACATCTGCAAGGTAGCCCACTGCCACACCTCAGTACAGACAACTCGCGACCCTTTCACGCTCAAAGTCCCCCCTTGTGGAGGTTGAAAACTCCGCTTTATGGAGGTGCTCAATTCAGTCTGATCTCTTTGATTTTTTAGATTTTTTATATCAATTTTAATTCATCCATAAACTAAGTGTCTTACGGGTAGAAACGTAAATATTAAACTTAAAGGCCTGCATCGCAAAAAAAATAGATTCTTAGATTCTTGCTTATTTCTAATACAACTGAAAACTTATTTTTTTTGCAACAGCTTAAGTAATTTGAAGCGTTTTGCCAATTGGCCTATATCCATCAGCTAGAAGTCGATAAAAATATGCATCAACTTGCAAGCAAAGTGAAAAATTGAAAACTCTCCATTCCCTTGGCAACACAGCAAACAGTGTGTAACGTGCGCGCTTGTTTGGCTTTGCAGCTGAACCGCAGCGACAGCGACAGCTCGATGCCGCTGTACCGCCGCGGCGGGTCGTTCCAGCGCAACTCGGTGGAGCGGCGGTCCCTGCGCTGGCGCCGGCCGTCGGGCACGGTGATGGTCTCGAAGCACCGGCGAAGTGCCAGCGTCAGCCTGCAGACTGCCACCGCCAGGTACGTCTCGTACTTTGCACCCTGCACCATCCACCATGTACCTTGCACCATGTACCTTACACCACGCTACATTAACTTCGCTCCTAGACTAACAGGCCTCCCTGCCTTGTTCACGTGTCGATATCGATTTCTGTTTGATAATATCCACCCACCGAAACCTAGCATGCATTTATTTTAAAAATATGCCTAATTACCAATACTTTTCTGTATGTATCTATCATTTGTTTAATATAAACTGCATATCTCAAGACTTTCAAGCCTATCTTGACCAAAAGGGTCCACAAACGATCATAGCTTCAAGCGTAGAAACGGAAGGCATCCTCCTTATTCTATGCTTGGAGTCTAGTTACGTCTAACACTACCATATCCGTCTAACCGTTCCCGTCGTTGCCCTCGGCAGGACGTCGCTGGACCTCGAGCTGGACTTGAGAGCGCAGCACACGCGGCTGGTGACGCTGCAAGACGACCTCGTGCGGCTCCGCGAACTCAAGTCGCGGCTGGAGACGGCCAAGAGCAAGGGCGACCAGACGGTGGCTGCGTGGGTGCTCGAAGACCAGCAGTTCCAAAGCCTGGTGGCGCAGGTAACTAAGCATCGCGGGTCCTTCGTACTCTAACAAGTACAACGATTGATATGAGCTCCCAATACTCACCCATTCTGTACCCACTTTATACCAACTAGGCGCACTAGCTTAATGCTAGTTTAAGCTTTACTTTGTATGGACTTGAAAAACTTTGGCAGACAGGAATTTGGTGATTTGCAAAACTAGCTTTTGTCTTAAGTGGGGTTTTGGCTGTACGCCAACGAAATACGTAGAATTTACTATTTTTTATCCATGAACAAATATTGAGTTGGGAACTGCAGCATCTTTACGACCATGTAAACTTGGTCGGAGATTTTGTTCACCTAATTTTCAGATATTTAGTGACCAGGCTTCCTTTCAAGACGGAATGTGTTAATTTGATTCCGTTGGTAAGCTTATTGGCTCGAGTAGACGCTTGCCAATACATTTCTTTGCCAGGAACTGAATGTCCAATTTCTTCTTCAGGTTGAGAATGGGAAGAAAGGAAAGAACTCCGACGACCGCAAAGTGGAGAAGATGTTGAAGAAAACTTCAAAAGAAATCTACAAGCTACGGAAGAGTAAGGCGGGCAAAGGAAAGCCGGACGTCATATCATTCAAGTGAGTAGCGTGGCCAGTGTTTAAACTTGTAAAAAATTGTTAGCCATACAAACTTCCGTAGTTATGAGCTGAAAGAGCAAAGCCGGTGCACCATATCTTCAATTCGCCCCATTGCTCGATGTCAACTCTGGGAATTTGTACGATTCTAAATATTTTTTTAACTTCATGAATAATATTCAACCTGCTTCATCCACAACCCAATTGAAATTAGCATTCCCGAAACCTTACTAAATTCAATAGAAAATTGAAAGCAAAGTCAACCGCTCCCACAAAACGCCAACTAAACCCCGACCGTTTCTCGCGCAGAGAGAAGATGGCGTTCTTCACGCGAGTGAACTCGTGCGTGCCGGTGCTGCCGTCCGAAGACTGCCCGAGCTCGGAGAGCAGCACGCTGACGCGCGGCGAAAGCCTCCGCGGCGACGACCCCGAGGCGTGCCTGGGCGGCACCGTCGCCGGCGACGACATCCTCTACACCAGCGACCCCGCGGACGCCCCCGCCGACGCCGCCGCCGCCGACGAGCGCGGGGAGGCGGCAGACAGCCGTGAGGTCGAGGGCAGGGAGGCGGCGGCGGCGGAAGACACGGAGGGCCAGCGGTTCCACTACGTCGTCGATCGGGTGCTCGGCGTTGAGGTTTAGCGGCCTTGTTGGTCCGATACGCGTATTCGAACTTCCGGGACTCGTTTCTTTATCTAATCGTAGCGCTAGTTTTCAAAGAAGCTGTTGTACGTTCTGGGAGTTGTATGGTGAATGTTTGGAGAAGACTTTGCGTTCAATTCCTGGTCACGTTGAGTTTTTGTTACGCGTATTGTTGATGTTGCGCGTCGGTCGTGGGGGCTGGGTCGGCTGGACGCCGTGATTTCGTTGTGTTTTTCCTCGAAACGGCGTGCCAGTCGAGGTAGCTGTCCCGAGGCTATCGGCTAGCTGCCTTGGCCCACGGCGACGGCGCAGAGTCGACCGATTGCGGCTGACGCCTATCGTTCATCGTCGTGCCATGCTGGTTTCTACAGTTTTAAACCCCGGACTTTTCAAGCCCCACCGTAATGTGACGTAGCAGGTTACAAGCAGCTGGTCTGCGGATGTTTGTTTTTGAAAGATTGAATCTTGAAGTGGAAAATAGGGTCCAAGTAACGTTATTATTTTTATTGTAGATAAGATGGAAAGTGTGTGTTCGAAGCGTGGAATATGAAGGTAATTGATATCGGGCTTGACGCGCAAGCTGCGGTTTGCGCCGAATCCGAGTTGACTTTTAATCTCGTTCGAATTTTAATATTTCCTGATGATAATTTTATCTAAACCGTCCATTTTTTTTTTGCAAATAAATCTACCAACTCAAAACGCTGACTAGTTTGTGCATGGCGTAAGACACGACGTTTTGGTGTAGTCTCACGACAGGTAGTCGATCTATTTAACAATCATATTTAAATGTAATATTTTTATTACCAATCGGGGTGGGTGGTTAAATGGGTCACGGATGATCAAATAATTTAACATGTTGATATTTTGTAAATTGTTAAATAATGTGCCTTGAGATGCGGAATATTGAGATGCGGTTTCGAAGATCAAACTCCAAAATGCCTTCTTTACATATTCAGCAAACGAAAGATATCCAGCCTTAGCGCGTGCATTAATAGACGTAGCATGGTTCGAACAAAACAAATTCTCGTTAATGATAGATCTGATAACAATGGTGAAACTAATGTTAATTGGATATATTCATTGTGATGGGTTGTCTGCCAAATGTTCATATATTATAATTTGTACATTTATGTTTATTATGTAATATTTATAATTGTTAACTCCTCTAGTTAGAGACCTGCCAATGAAGGTTCCATATTGCTCAAGAAGATAATTTTATTTCAATAAACCTTATTATTTTATTGCCACCGTAGCTGGGAGTACGATATGTTCTACTATTGCTAGGTAATCCCATTTCACGACGGTATCGACTAAGACGGTTTTACATCTTGTTTGTTATCGTTGTGAAAAGGTTACAATCTTCCAATCAATCGAATGGCTAGCAAGCCAGTTGCAAAGTGTGATCCTCAGGATATTGTTATTGTTAATATTCATCAATAGACCTTTTCCATTCAGTGGAAAGTGGTGTCATATACCCACGAAGAAAAGCCAGTTAGATTGAGATTTCTCTATCTACTCCTCTAAACTGCAGAAGCAATTATATATTTTGTGGACCTTTGCCACCAAAGAAGATTGGCTTTGCTCAGTGGGTATTTTGACGTGATTTTTCTTCGAGTGGAATAGGTCTCTTGCAGCTAGGGATTTCATGAAGCACTATCCAACAAACTGGCATTCTAATGGTTTCACACTGCATTGTAAAAAATCATTCTCATTGTATCATTTTTTTCATATAATTCGCTCATGTAGCTATTTTAACAATGCTGTTTCCTCATTAAATTTTAGTAAATTGAAATGGTATTATTGATCTTAGTATCCCTTCCCCTATCCCATTAGGTACTTTTACTTTTTGGCTTGGCAGGTTCAGAGTGATGTGAGCTTGCTCATCTTTTCGTGCAACTTTTATAATATTCCTACCTCTTAGCTTAGCAGGATTTGCAAGAAAATCCTAGGTCTTGCCATGGGCATGGTCAGATCTCTGGATCAATAAGAGAAAAGTAGTGGATTCTTCTTCTAAAATTTGACCCAATCTTGCTTATTTTGTTAACAAAGACCAGTGCAAAGCCACTGTAAGCAACCCAGTTTTAGTAAACCTACAGTGCAAAGCTAAATCATTGTCTTTATTTAAGATTTATTACCACATGTGGACTGTGGATTGCCTTTTGGAGGTTAGTACCAACACTGGCATTAATCGAATTATTTTAAATATGATGTTTATTTTCACTGACTGGGTTACTAATTTATACATATTACTTTTTTAACAGATTGTTAATCGAATGATAAGGATTTTTTGGTAGAAGTGTGCCAGCCCAATTTAAATATATAGCTAGCTTGGGCAAAGCTATTGAATTCAAAGGTGTGACGAGCTTTGAGCCGTGGAAAAACAACATCTCTTGCCCCAGTGATCAGCTTAATTTACTGTTTTATACGTAAGTCTATTATTTTTATTCTTAAGTGGGGTCAACGTTTTTTATATCCCAAAAAGTGCTGCAAGCTTTCTGCACAGTCCTGAAGATGTCCACGCCATTGCGGACGAAACGTTGACTATCGACAAGGTCCTTTTTAGGACCGCCACAACATTCAAGCAGAGCAAAACCGTTTACCTCCCTTTCCAATAACCATGGCTCTGAACCACTCCGCATTTCCAAGATAAATAATTTCCAGACTTTTTCTATGCCACTGTTCAGTAGCTGGCAAGAATAAACATAAGCTATTTTCTTGCTCTGATTTTAAATTATCGATGTTTTGCTATGAAATAATAATATCAACAGTTAGATATGCTTTCCAGTAAAGAACCTCCGCTTCCCAAGTTTTGTAATTAAAAACCCTCTTCATACTTGAATTCCAGCCATTTTTTGGCAATTTCTTCACTCAGTGCAACTGAGTTGGAGAATGAATTTATAGGAATGGGTGAAAAAGTAAATAATTCTAGATGATCATAAGAATTTATATTTCATTCTGTATTGGCAAAAGTGACATAAGTAGGTACAGTGGGTACCCTAAATATCAAGGATAAAAAGTTTAATATGGTTTTTTTCAACTTTTCTAATGTTGACTGGTTAAATGATTGACTAGCAATTTAGAAATTAATTGGTTCATTAATCATTATGGATGGAAGGTGTGGTGGTTTTAATAGGTGACACTTTTTTAAAGACAATTTGACACATTTTAAATGTTTCTGATTTCATAATTATATAAATATATTAACATTATACCGAAATTTAGACAAAATTATTTGGGATCAATTTGTTAACAGATTATCTGTATCAACCCTTAACAATGCCTTAACTCTGGGAGGGGTCCTACTTCTGTGCACAGACCTAAGCTTGTGAGATAAAATGAATTATGATCAATTACTAATTTGTATTGTGAAATGTGATAGGACTAGAATTACAAGGCACAACATTGGAAGAATTTTTGTACAAAAACTACCTACCTATAAACTACCTAAATGTAATATATCAATTATCAATCTGTTGCTTGGGTACAAAACCACACATGCATTCAAACCACACATTACACCTAATCTTGCCACCATTAAAATGTATTTATCAGCTCAAATCTTTAGTGCAAATGTTCCAATCAACACAGAAATATTGACGGCTGCTATGCAGCAATAATTGAACTTGCGTGGATTGTTGTACTTTTTCAAATTCATAACCAGCCCTTGCCATTTCTAAAATGATTGTTTCAAACATTTCCGTCATTCATAGACTAGTTATAAAAAATCTACAAATACTAGGTTATTTGACTAATTAATTTAATTAACATACGGATTTTCTTGGCTTGGCGATTGGGGACCACTAGAGGTGTTGAACAAATTATTATTTGGGAAACTCACAAAATCTTCGCCATCTTTCGACTTTGTGAATGCCATTTGGTTGAATGCTCCATCACTTGGCTTTGTCATTGGCACGTAGTTACCCAACGATGCTGAATCCAATTCGTCCATGCCAGCTTGCTTATGCTGCGGCATATTGATATAATTATCTGCGGTCGGAGCAATCGTAGCTCCTAGCATCTGATACGAAGGGTTCGAAAACGACGGCAACATGTTTGGATTCTGGTCCCAGCTTTGGGGACTAGTATTTGTTGATTCTTTGTTGAGATTGTTGACTGCTGTTGGAGATTTCATTGGTGTTAGATAGTTGTTGTCGTTGGAAAGCAAACGACTCGTTTCGAAAGGATTGCTGGCTTCATCTGGCGAATGTTTTCCCTTGGGAGCGAAGCTGAAAGAGGCATTGCCTTCCGTTGCTCGAGGGCTGAAGATTGTTGCTTCTTTCAATGCAGGAGTCATGCATAAGTACCCAGAAGCCTCTCCCTGGTCTGAGCTAGATTGTGCTAATGAAAAAGTTGGTATTCCCCTGTAAATGAAAAAGAGATGCATTTTCAGTTTGTTCTCAATTCACATATTCATCTCAAAGATCCATTTTCCAGTGAATTTTGTTGGTCCAAATTACTCCAAACAGCATGGAAACAATGTACATGTTTTGAAAGGGTAGTATATTTGTTCGAAAAAAGTAAAATCTTATTGTTGATTCGAACCTAATTACAAATAGGTACTCGTTGCTTGTATGTTAGATATTTATTATTAGAAAATAAATACCCCGGTACGATCCCGGTACGGAGTTAAAATCCTGTTCGGACCTTAAAACACCGACTGTGAGTAATATCACGGTTTACAACCAGATCGGCAACGGTGGCGTCATAAACTCTTACCCGTTGACGTATTGGTGCAAGTCTTCTTCATCACCTTCGGCTCCGGGCGCAACCATATTATCGTAGGTTGGTGCCGTCATCATTGCGAGGTAGTCGCTTTGTTGGCCAGCTTTCCAATTAATATCATTCATATTCATGTAAGGGTCATTTAAGTCCATGTAGTGCTGGAAAAATGGCACAGTGAATGTTTAAATGCATTTTTCTGCATCTTGCGTATTTTAAAAAATGACTCAATTCATTAAGCAACAAATTTTTTAGGACAACATATCCTACACAGCCAAAGCTGCTATCCTTGCTTACTACTGAGTACTGCGCAAAACTAAGCAAGATTGTATATGTATTACCGTCTTAACACTATCTTCTAGCATGGATCCTAAAGTCTCGGACAAATCTCCGAACGTTGGTCTGTCAACTGGCTTCGGCAACCAACAATTTTTCATCACTTCATATCTGTAAAAAATTAACAGTGCTATATCACTATTTAAACCTGGGTTTAAATAAATAAATTTGTGTTACCAAAAATAAACATACATAGCATTGGTAGCATATTCAGGCTTGTCCATTCGGTATCCTGCAATTAATTTTTGGTAAAGCTTCTCATCTGCTTCCATTCCTGAAACAAGTAACAATTTTTTACAATGTTAAATCAAATGCATTTTTTCCGCCTGGTATTAAGGTGTTTAAATAACGGCAATTGTAAATAAAGTCATGCGCCTAGTAAATATTGATTCTTGATCAAATTTTACATCCCGAATCAATGTCCAATGACTATTTTTACTGACTCTTTCTTACATTATACCATAGTGATTAGTGGGCATAGTATTTCCTCTCTCTTTCATAAAATAAATGAATAATAATCCACAGCTGGCTCCTTCATAAAATGCTATCTAGATGGCCTACTACAATAATAAAGAATATCTGGACTAATCATTAACTCACCAGGATAGGGGGTTTTGGCCAGAGAGAAAAATTCCCACAGAACAATACCATAAGACCAAACGTCCGACTGGGTGGAAAATACTCGGTCGCTTATAGATTCAACAGCCATCCATTTAATTGGCAATGGCCCCTGAAATAAACCAAAATAATAATTTTATTCGAAACACAAAACTATATACAAATTGGCTATGATGTTTATAATTAATAACAAAACTTACATCTCCTTTTTTCTTGTAATTGTCTGTCTTGTACATGCTCTTCGCGAGTCCAAAGTCGCAAATCTTGACCACGTTGTCGTCAGCCAAGAGTATGTTACGTGCGGCCAAATCTCCGTGTAAGACCTGTGCAGAGACACCAGCAATCAGCCACAAAAACAATACTCTAATGGCTTGCCAATCAGGGACGTTAACGTCGGAAGCTCACTTACCTTTCTACCCGCTAGGTAATCCATGCCACGAGCGACTTGGAACGCCCAGCAAAGCACGTCTCGCGTGCAGATAGGCCGGACGTGTCCTTTGTAGTCGCCGCGATAGTTGGATCGCCACTCGGGCTGCATGCTGTTGTTGCTCAGCATGCAGCCTTCTTCACCTAAACACGCACGCACCACTCAATCGTCAACCTTTAAACTCCCCACATTCCAATCTTGCGTTCCGCTTTAGAGATCGAAGCGTGTATTGTTGCCGAGTTTGTTAATATCAATCTCTGAGCTTATTGATTTTCAAATGTTTCCTAATATTTGGCTTTAACTGAATTTGAAAGGACTTACAGAGAAATTTTCTCTAAAATCAAAGTATTAGTTAATGAGAGGAAGGAAGAAAGAAGACTATGCATGAGATTTTTTGTCTCTGGCTAGAAATGAAGATGCACACTGAAAAGTTTTACTTATCAGCTTTGCATGCGTCTACTTTTCCACTGAGTAAAAGTACAATGCACACTCTTCTTTTCTCCGTTCTTCCAACAATCCTGGTTATTACTGTTCCCATTCTGAACCAAGCTGATCATTATGCAACAGTCAGTGGCGGTTCGTGCATGAGGCAAGGGAGGCTGTGCCTCCCTAGAAAGAGGAGAGGAAAAGAGGAGGAAAGAGATGATTCCGGATCAGTTTTTCATTGGGTAATGGTATATTTTCCAAAATGCATTATTTTGAAATTTTTCGCGCAACTTCGTACCCCTCCGCTCGGCCATGATACCACCCGCAGCACACCTGCAGCTTGCTAGGGCAGACGGGGATCGGCCAGGAGCAGCCAGGAGGCAGGAGGCTTGAGGCGAGAAGCCTCCACGACCTTCGCAGCAACAAGCCAGGGGAATATGTTAAAATGCTCTGTCTCTCTCTCACCACTGCACTGGAATAGCCGGCGCTAAAGCAGTGAAAATGACGTAGAAGGGAGGCTACGAATTATCCCGAAGAATTGTCATTTCTTACACGAAAATACTCGAAGATTAGGCGAGGGAGGCGAAAATAACTAGAAAAAATAACCGGACGTCGTAAGCAAAGACTGGGCGAGCGCATAGGGAAACGATAAAGAAGACCCCCACAGAGTGGAGGGAAGGTGACATCGACACCGTACCGATACAAGCAACAGGCCAAGTGTCCTGCTTTGTTCACGTCATTATGAGCCCGTCAAGTTGACCGCTCGAGCCTGGGGTAACATCCGAGAGCTATTACCCCTAATAAACCTTTTTTTGTGAATTGGAACATTCGTCCAATTGTATCAACCTGATTGCCTTCTTGTCGCATAAAAGCATGCGTTATTTAATTGATTGTGGATTTCGATTAAATTTTAAGTTATATAAACATTCTAAGTAAAAAAAAGGGGCGTAAGAAACGATTCACGGCACCTCCACGTGTGTCTTTGTGAGCCTTCACTATTTATTTTCTTGGAAGTCGACCACCCCCAACACCGAGGGTCCGGCACACATGTCCAGCTTAAGACTGTGAGGCAGTGATCTTCGAACACTGGAGCTGGCCGGACATACGTGTAAATTGTGTCAACGTAAAATGTGTAAATTGAGCAAGTATAAACGCAATTTGAAGTTACTATGGCGCCGGTGCCAAATATAGTGGACGGACTGTGCGATTTACACCTCTCAAAGCGCGACTTTGCCGGGAGAGTTGCTATAAAACGGCTGGTAAGTGGTAGACCTAAGCCAAAACTCATCTTTATTCAGTGCGATGGGAATAGATACAATAGAGCATTTTCAACCTCCAAATACGAAGATTGCGCTTGGCTGACAGGTAAAAATCAGCCTCCTCACTTTTTGACCTCACGAACCGCCACTGGCAACAGTCCCCGATGTAAATTATCAACTTGCCTCCCGTCGGTGCCATGGAAATGAGTGCGGCATCGGAGTTGACTGCCCCGCTGTTGGACGGGCAGCTACCTGAACTTTCGCTGTCACTCCGGCTGCGGGAGAACGATAGTCCTGCATACTTCATCCTGACAAAACATTAGTTAGTGTTAGTGTGTTAGTGCATGCTGTGCCGTTAATACCAGCGATCCCATTTGCAGGCAGGTGATTTGTCAGTCTTGACTGTTGAGATGTACAGCATGAACAGATTCCCATGAGTATCCCATGATTTGACAGGAAGGCTTCCTTGTTTTGCTTATGCCTCTTGGATGGATAATAAAGCAACATGGTAGCACTTGAAAATATAAAAAGGATACCAAGTTATTTGGCAAGCACCCAACCAATCACCAATAATTAGAAATATTAGTTTTTCTGCTAATTTAGATGAAAAAGCTGCACGCTTAGTGGTAAGCAACAAGCAAAAGTTATAAACTGAATTTCTGTTAATTCTGAATTTGATCTCTACCAAAATACCATAATTGATTAAATTTATATAAGCTGATAACATTGCAGGAACTCAAATTGAATTGAATAAGAAGTCCCAATTTACCTTGATTTCATGACCATTGAATCATGTCTTGCTATTATATCAGCTCCAAAGTTTGGGTCAATTATGCCTGTTATTTGGTCCACTTGGTCGATGAAATCAGCTCGATGACGCAGCAAATAGTTGTGCAGGTTTCCGAATCGGCAATACTCGACGATCACCAACAGTTCCTCTACAATCATTGAAATCGGAATAGAAAAAGAAACACAGACAATCATAGACGGTAGCCAAAGTTCACCACATGCGCTTTACGAATGGAGAACATACTTTTGTTGAGATTTTTGGTGCACGCTCCAAGCAGGTTGACAACATTGAGATGTTTTCCAAGATGTACCATGATCTTGAGCTCGGAGGCCAGTGCTTTAATGTATGTGTGATCAGCGTTTCGCTTCACCATCTTCACAGCGACCATGGAAATCGCTTCGCCTTCACAAATACCAATGGCGTCTCCTTTCATAACGACACCGAAGGCACCAGCACCCAGCTGCTTGCCTATTACAGAAGGTTGACACTGTTTACTGTGGTAACATCAAATTAATTTTGCCTCAATTATTTTTCTGGCTTCAAATTTTTACTTGGTTAGTTTTTTTTTATAATCTTGTGAAAAATACACTTTAGGGGCTTAATTTATTTCTTGTAAGCTAATATGAAAAAATTTCCAGTGAATTAATTAAAGATAAGCTTAAAATTATAAGATTGGATTTGATAAAACAACTTGTAACTATATTTGGGTTGGCAAATGGTAATTATAGGACATTTTTCTTGTTAGTGTGTTTTCTTTTTTCAAAAATCTGTTTTGGTGGCTCAAATTCATTTGGTAGGTGCAAAGGTGTGCAAATTACAACGTTGATGAAGTTCATAAGTAAGAATTTAATCGCTTACCGAGTTTCAGTTTTTCCCGTGGAAATTCCCACTTTCGGTCATAGGGCAACAGTTCGGCTTGGTCATCGATCGGAAGATCAGGATTGATGTTGTCCATTGCACCTTTATCGAACTGCTCCAAACCGATCGCCTTCAGTTCCTCTCGCAGTTTCTAGAATTTATGTCCGTTATCAATCAGTTAAGGTCTTTCACCATTATTTCATGCTTGTCACGTAAAAATGATTCATGGGATGGATACATTTATCTAACAGAAATAATCAATACATTGTTGACATATTTACCTTTTCTTTCCTGATTTTTACTACCAGATAAGCAATCACGCAAACGGATATCAAAACCAACACGAGGAAAGCGCTTAGAATGACCTTAGGAACAGCAGACTGAGGTGGTGGTTCTGCAATTATAGAGTGCATGAAAATATTTTTATCAGACACAAATAATTTGGTTTGACTCAAAAAAAAAATCCTGACATTATATGATAGGATTTTTAATTACCAATTATGAGTTTAGTAGATCTTTTCATTTGTCCTGCTCTGTTTTGCACCAAACACATGTATGTCCCTGCAATGTTGGATGGTGAATATTTGATCTCTAGTGTGGTATTCCTTTCCTTTAAAGTGTAGAGTTCTATCTTGTCATGAACCATGACCAATGGCTTATCATCCTGGAAATAAAGCAAGTAATTTGATTATAATTAATTCCCAAGTAAACTCATTTGATATGAATGTAAATTAACGGGATTTTGTTTAAGATGGCGTACCTTATACCATGAGATGGTTGGCTTAGGAAGACCCCTGGCATTGCATATTAATGTGGTAGTTGCACCCTCTTTGACTGTTTGCTCTGTGTTGTCCATACCCTCAGACTCAATTGTCGGGGCTTCTTGACCTGGAATTGAAATAATGCCAAGAGATTTTGATCATGTGTCCACATTGATCTAATATTTTATGCTGGTAGATAAAAATAAATAAATAAGCACGAAAACAAACCAAAAATTGAATTAAAAGAACATATCATTATTATGAATGAAATTTAAAATCTAACTAGTGAGAATTTATTTATTTTAAATTAATGATATTTTTCAGATTGTACAAACCTTGGACAAAGATATAGATTTTAACAGGAGACTCGATCCCAAAATTTCTTGAATCGTTTGCAGAGCAAGTGTAAAGACCACTGTAGTTGTCTGTTATGTTGGTTATCATCAAACTCTTCTTGTACGAAAACTGAGTTTCCTTTTCGACTAAAAAATAAATCATAAAAAGAAAATTACGCAAAAATCAAAAGAAATCATGTTAACACATTAGAACAGTAACAAGCTAAAAATAACTGCATCCTATAGTGCCATTGGTTACCATAGTTTAAACTTATACTTTGGAATTATCTACTGTAACTCATTTCAATTTTTCTGTTTGAATCTGGTCCGTCTAAAGTAAAACCGGCCCAAGAAGTTACGTGCACTTACCCGTGTTACTCAAGTCGATCGTGGCCGAGGAGTTTTTGTCTGGACGGAACCTCCAAGTGAGACCATTGGTGTAGTTGTACTTGGAGAAGCCACATTCCAGAGTGACGTTATCTTGCTCGATGATGTCTTCCTCCCCAACGGGTGCCGTTATTTTTACTTCTGACCCGGAATCTCCGACGTCTGTTCATCATGAAACAAAAAGATCCCTTGATAAGGCGGTTGAGGTAGGAAAGTTAAGTTAAAAAGCTCCCGTGCAAGATTTTACACTGAGCCCTTCTTGTCAAAAATGTTTTTTTTTATGTGTGGTTTATCAAGTAAGACATTGACCAAACTTAAAAAAAAAATTGTGAAATTTTTTTTCCGACTCAGTTTGTCCATGAAAAGTATGGATAAAAAAAATAGCTAATAAGTGCTTACCAGATACCCAAAATGTCATTGTTTGTAACATGTTGCCCAGCTTGTTGGATGCGGCACACTGGATGTATTGCGAACGTGAAGCTATTATCAATAGCGTCGAGCGATATTCAGAATTCCTTTCCGATAGGACAGTCTCTGTGACCAAGTTTCTCTGCAAAAACATAAGTGGAATTATACAGATATACCTTTTTCAACTGATATTTAGTTGATAGTACCTAATTTAAAGTAATTTAGAAACTCAACATCATAGCAAATGATCTTGCATGGGCAGTGCAACAAAGCTAGAATATAATATCCAATTTTTATTTTAAAAAAACTTTGACTTGACAGATTTGACTCAAACACTGGCAGGAACATTGTTAGAGCAGTTTGAAATTTGAATGTTTCATGAACATTTCATCTCAATCACTTTGGAGTTATATATCATCTCTCCTTACTCGTAAGAAAATACATCTCCTATTGTATGAGTCACATGCTTTGCTATCCAATTACTTACCTCGATTGCTTTAAAGACCCCCACACACTTTGGTGGAGAATCGCAGAATTTCGAGCGCCAAACAATTGTTGGTTTAGGGTGGCCGGTAACTTCGCAAATCAAATTGACAGTTTTTCCCTCGGAGTAGTAATCTAGGCCTGTTTTTAACATTACTTTGGGACTCTCTGAAACAATAAAATTGATTATAAGAAGCAAACATAACTTCAGCTTGCATTTTGTAACTGTCACAAATGAGTGAGCTGTTAGCTCACCTTCCAAAACCAGCGTCAAATTCAACGTTTTCTCCATTTGGGAGTTGTTGGCTCTGAGTTGGTACATGCCGGCATCTTTCAGGGTCACATTAAGAATCCGCAAGATTAGTTCATTCTCGTTGGTGAAGGATTGCTCGTATTTCTGCCTCCTCGCGCTAGAGAGATAAGCGGTCAAGTTTCTTCCTTCAGGGCTCAACCAGCTAAAGCTTGCGGGTGGATGTGTGGCTACTTTGATCACCCACTGAATTTCTCCTTCTCTAGTTGTGTTTATTGTTGGCAGATCTGTTGTTAGATTTATGTACTTTTCATTTGCTCCTGAAAGTTTAATTCAAAATATATAGTTTATTATTTCAACGAGGAACGAAAACATTGATTCCAAGGCAGAGTTTGGCCCTTTCACAAACCAATAATTTGGAGATATTTTCTGGCCGAGTTGGAATTGCGGTTGTGATCAGTGATGTTGCATTGGTAGAAGCCCGAGTCATTCATCGTTGCATTGAAGATTGTCAGCAGTCTAACGACTCTTTTCATGGGGTTCATACCACCAGACACATCACCCATCAAAGTAGTGTTATGGTCGAATATGCGCATTGACTGTGACAGAAGGAAACAAAAAAAATGATGGCATTTTAATTTGTAGATGTAAAATTAAAAATTTATTTATTTATTTCCTCATTTGACTAGTCAGTAATGAAGCAACTAAAAAGTATTTTCTAGGAAAACAAAGTGACAAAAAACAATAAAAAACAAATAAGTTGACTTTGTAATTTGAGAAGTAATAGGAGGTTTGATTTGCTTTTCTATCTAAGGATATCATGGAAACATTGGCATCACACAACACCTGTTATTGCAGAGGCAATGCAAGTTCTCCTACATTCAATCATTGACACTAAATAGACGTAATAAGTACATTACCTTTATAGCATTTGGGTCGGGTGTAGTCCATGACATACCAAATTTCACTTCTTCCGTCATACTGACGCTACATTCCAGGATGACTTTTTTCCCTTCCGCGCCATATAAACGAGGCAGGGTTCCGTTGATTAAAGGCGCTGGCACTTCAGTAGTATGCGCTAGAGAACAAAAGACATGTGTGTAATCAATTGACTCGGAAAAAAATTAAGCGATTAAAAGATAAATTCAGTTTGTAGAAACGAAAATGACTTACGTAGAACGTGAAGGGTTACGTATTCGTCTTGTTCCTTTCCATCAGCCCGTTTGCCACTACATTGGTAAACGTTCGAGTCTTTAAGGTTGATATTTTCCAAGGTGAAACCAATGGTGGGCTCAAATGATATTTTCAAGTTGTCACCAAATTCCCTTTCAAATCCCTCATCTACCTGAATCAAGGAAAAGACCAAGAAAAAGTTCCATGAATTTTTCTGTGCGTGTTTTGTGAATTCAGTATGTAGGTATGTGAAGTAAAGCCGTGATTGATTAATGGTATTTAATGACTAATTGTTTTGACAACTGGCCCTTTGGCATTGGTCTAATGGCGTCGGTGAATGAAAAGGTGACGATGAACCTAACCTAGCCTAGAAGGGAGGAGGGGAAACCCGTTGCCAGCACATAGCCTACTCCTGTCGAAAAGCACCGAGGGGACCACAGGCTCTACGTCCCTTCCAAAGGACGGTACTGCTCGAACAATAGGATTCCTCCACTAATCCGTGCTGTAGATAGGTTGATAATCAAGGCGAGTGAATTTTTCGTACTAACTTCAAACTCTCCAACCTCTCTCCCGAAGAGAACGGATCATGTGCATGATGGTCACCCAAACAACACCTAACTCAGCGTGATGTTGCTTAACTTCGGTGATCTCACGACAACCGGTGTTTCCAAAATGCCAAACCGTTGGTAAGATAGTGACTAAGTGAGTGTTAATATATACAGGTATCTTTGCTGGCGGCTGAGACGTTTCGTCGATGCGAGCAAGTACTCACTCTTTCGCCGTTGACCAGCAGTTCCATTTGAATGTCGGGGGAAGTCGGCCTGCACGGAATTACGTGGGTAGAGTATTGAACAACCGTGTCGAGAGCGTTATCGCTGCCAAGTAACAAATATTCTTCATCTAAAAATAAGATCAATGCTATTATTTTAAAATGTCTGTGACATATTCTACATCAAAAAGTATACTCTTTAATTGCACATTTACAAATTGTCTACGCTTTTCAGGGGGAGTTACGGGAATCGGGATTGGTTCCGTTTGCAGGTGTGAAACTATAGCAGCAGCCCAAACTTTATTTTGGGTTTGTAAAATTACCCAGCACTTTGATAATGTTTGAAATTCTCTTTCAAATTTCCTCTTGCTTACCTTTGACATAGACATAAACTTTCGCAACATTTGCTGCATCGTCAATGTTTATTGCATTATCTGTGCTGCAATAGTAGTAACCAGTGTCAAAGTAATGACTTTGAATAACTTTAAGGTTGGAACCGTAGAAGCTTCTGTTACTCTTCAACCCAACGATTGTCAATCTGGGCCCCTGCGAAACAAACATGTACTGTATTTTACTGAATTCCTTTACCGTGCACTAAAATTTCACCATAAATATGTAAAAAACAAGAAATGAAATGTCGGAAACGGCTGCAATGGTAAACGAGTAGGTACCTCCTCTTCGTCAAAATCGGGATGTGCGGTCCAGTTGACCTGAGAGGCACCCTCGCAGCGGAGCGTGAAATCCTTGCCCGCTTCGACCACAAGCTCGGAGCCAGGGTACGGCAGGAATTTCGAACGGTCATATTTGATGGTGGGCGGAATGCACCATACTGGAAACAACCACCATGTGCGTTAAATTTTTATTAATTTTAACGCTAGTTTATTCATTTCTAAACAGTTGTGTTGGGATATTTTTAATGAGCATGACAAGCAAAGCAAGTGCAGAAAATCTTCATTGACACTTAAAAATTTATTTGTGTTTTTTTCTTGTTTTTGTCGTTTGTTTCTATGTCTCTACCGATAAAAATTTCAGAAAACATACTTTTTTCAGTACATTCTATTCTCAGTTTTTCTTATAGAATCAGCGTTGTACAGAAATTTCACATTTTACACTCAGAGGCCAAACCTATTGTTATATTTCAACCAACCTTTCCAGTTATGTTCAGCCTTATAAACTATGATAGTGTAAAATTTAATTGGTCTATGTTGAAAATGACAGCATTTGCAAAGCCCAGTGATATCAAATTACATTTCAGAGAAGGTATCAAATGTATAATAGTAGTATACATACAGTTTTTATATTTACTTTCATTTTGTATTTATAGCAATCCATTTTCATGAGAAATTGCATTGCCTACATATAAAATTTTCTTGAACAAAGATGAATCAAATAATACCAAATGGAAGAGGCAAAAGGATATTTTACCACATGAACAAATTATTGATGAAGCTCCCACTATTAGACAAGGTATAAGGCAGTATGAGCCTCAAACTGGCACACATATAAACACATAAGCTAAGACAATCGAAAAAGATTTTACTGATTTAGCCAGCTTACAGCTATTGCTTCAACTAATATTTTTTTGCAGATTTGCATTCATCTGTGTATTAGCCTATATAGAGACAAAATTATATGAAGATGCAGATAGGGATATAGACAGTGGAATATGAATAGAGGAATGGGGAAAGAAACCATATCAGTTATTAAAAGTTTCTATAATCAAGGAAAGTCTTATCAAGTAAAAAACTGGTGGCCATGCTTTTAATCATGCTTTTAACCATGCTTTTAATCAGTGCAGCATTTAGTGCCATTTAGTGTCCAGTGTCACCTCGCCACAATATCCTTCCTATTCCCTTACCGACACAAGCTATATAGTTTAGATACTGACGCAAGCGGCTCGTTGGTTTCCCCAGAGGAAAATATTTCCACTGGAAAAGTACTCAAGTGCATCTGCTCTGTATCTACTCTGTATGAGCAAAGCGAGTGGAGCGAATCTTCAATTACACTTAGTACTACTGAAAATAATTCCAGATTTTTTTGTTTCTTGTCTTAATTTGTTGTTTCATTTGTTGGCGCTCTACAGGCCAAACGACTTGACTGATTTTGATAAAATTTTCAGAAACCGTCGTTTTTTCTCAACTTAAGCCCTGCACTGTTCTCAGCACGTTCTATTGAAAACTTTTTTTTAAATCGGTTTTTTACGAAAATTTTAAGTTTTTTTCACATCACGTCTCTTAATCTAGATGTCAAACCATTAACGACCAAACTTTCCACTTCCCAGATATGTTGAACCTTATAAGACGACGACAGTGTACAAATTTAATTGTTTAATGCTTAGTAATTCTCATGGAAAACAACGTTTTTATGATGCATTTTAAACGTTTTCGCCGTTTATCTTCGCTGAATCGATTCTATAATTTCTGGCACAATTCCTGTTGACCCTAGAAGATAATTATGCAATGAACTTCATTCAATTAACGCTAATCCACAGTGCGATTTAGGACGGATTTTACAATATCCAGTTGAAAAGTTAACTTCCAGCTAGGAAGAAAACAGATGCAATTCCGATAGGTTGTCACTTGTCAGTGTCACCATGGAGTTGGATATGAGATGAGGTTTGACAGTGTTTAGGGAATAGAAACGATCATTGAAGTAGGTAACTAATTGAAGTGGCTTGGCTATAAGTAAACTCTGATGTAATCTAACGTGAGTTGTGACGGTTTTTACTGATCTCTTCAAGTTCGAAGTGCTGATATCAGCGAATTAATCTTCAGAATCCGATCGGACGCATTTAGCGGTGTGGTTAAATCAACGGAAATCTATGATAACACATTTCTTGTAAACAATCTGAAATGTGCGCGAACTGTATATTAGATCACACATTTCGTGTTTTGCAGGAAGCAAATGAATATTATATTTTCATTGCATGATCACATACTGTTGTAGACACGACTTTATTTGCTGAATCATCAAAAGCTCTTGGCGATTGACGAATGATCAAACATGCCGAAGAATAGTGTAATCAATTATTTCGCCTTGAAAAAACGAATATTTCCGAAACTTCGTGAGCTTGGTGCTTAAAAATGAAACATTTTTGTAGAAAAATGCTTAAAAAAACCAATTTAATCCAAAAATTACCCTGTGGTTTGTTACTTCTTGACGCGAAGTATAGGAAAAACCACTGAAGACATTAACTTTCAGTAAACTTACGCTAACAAAGTCATCAGACATTATGAAGTCATTAAACATTTCCTAATAGCAACCAACAAACAGTTATCAATTACGTGTTCCTTTATATTCTTTTATCTCGAACGGAAGGAAGCAGACCAATACCGAACCATACCAAGACTCAAGAGCAGTAAACCCCTGTTGTCGTGTGAACACACAACTTACTATTGTTGACGAACGAACGTTACTGACATGACTAATATTCAAAGCCACGAATCTTTTAAATGAAGGGGTAGCTAACAGCCCTTGTACACCCTTGTAACAACCACATATTAGATGGCTCATGCTCAGGACAATTCCTTACAATACCCACCTAGTCCAGACAGTATACGATATGTCCCGGACATGCGCTGTCAGTTATTGCGATTTTATGATAAGCAACCCCTAAAGTAGTATAAACGAAGGGACGTACCGACCCGATTTCGCGTGACTTTCTGACCAGTTCGTACGGGAGGGTCAAATTGACATTTTCTGAAAAAATTACCTTGAATTTTCAATGATTAGATTAATGGTCCAAAAAAGCAGTAGAATGCCTGGACTATTTCCATGTACTATTGTAATTGCATACACGAAATTAGAGCACCACAAAATATAAACCAACGCCATCTCACACCCCCCAACTCTCACACTGCAAATTCCTACAGATTTCTTACAGAATGACCGCCAAAATCAGCACATCTTCATCAATAACATGTGCTGCTCCTCCCTCACAACTTGAACCGGTCGCGTTTTTATAAATAAGAAAATGCCGCAACAATGATCCTTTTATAAGGTTCATTCACGTATTTTTGTTTTTAGCTGTTTTGATCATGCTAAAGAATTTCTTCAACATTACGTCAGCGCTCCGTTTAGGAATGCTAAGTGTAATTCTAATGCGGCTGTATAGTCAAGCGCTGTGGATACAGATAATTGCCAGTCAAATCATGTAGACACTTTCCGTGCTTCAGTTTAACATTGTTGTCTAACATTACCAGCTAGCCAAGGATACGCCGAAGTGGACACGAGAATCACACGAGTTAAAACGCTAACTGAACGTCCATATCTGAGTTTTCTCCAACCACCCTTCGATAAAGATACTCGGCTTGAGTGTTCAATGTTCTTATCTAACAAAGCGCTTGACTGACAGACAGGATGGGGGTGTAAAACCCGATAGTGATGGTAAGTGAGGTACGCCATAATTGGGTAGAAAAATAGATTTTTAAACAGTAGTAAAAATAATTAGAAAAGTGTTGACATATAAGTGATGTTTCTCCGACGAAATACAGACTCAGATGTTGTGTTCCACTTTGGGACATTTAACTCAATGAGGAACCTCAAAGAGTGAAAGTCGAGGACTTGAGAAGAATGTCTGTACATTTTGAATTCATGCGAAAGCTTATCCCTCTATATCAGCAATAATGCAACAATTATTTAGAACCGAAAGCACGTGTCGACACTCTCTTATCTCTTCGGCAATGGAATGCAGAGGAGATCAGGCATCGGATTACGCAATTCCAGGTGCGACAAGTCTTAAAGTCATTTACAATTACATTGAATCACAGCGTATAGGTGATTCACGCACGCGATCATCAATCGCTAGCAGCTCAAAGCAAATGCAGAACAATCAAACCAAAATACAAAGAAGCCGTGACTTTCGGAAGAAAGTGCAGAATTAGGTTCTCATGTCAAAGTCTCTAGTCATGCTTGACATACCTGAGTTGAGAGCGTAAATCCCGAATACTATAGTGTACACACAAAACTTCATCTTCAATGGCCCATATCGAACCACCTTGAGTCAACTTTCTAGCTCGACAACTCTCCGAGGCTGAGAGCGCAGAGCTGAGCGCAGAAAAGAGCTTCGCCGGAGTGGGGGTACGCTATTGTCGCACGCGCCTTTATCTTAGATAACCGTTGCTGCATTTGTGTGTCGCAGGAAATATGTCACAGGCGTTTATCTGTTTCTGACTGTTCTGTGGTGGTCCTGTGGTGTACCACCATAGCTAGTGATAGGCCTTGTTATCATCAGTATAAAACTCAGTGGTAAGCCACCATGGTTATAGGGAAAAATAGGAATTGCTAGTTTTTCACAACCCTTTATTTATTAGAATTTTATTATTTATGTAGGTTGATTTTTATAATAATTGTAAGCATGTATTGCTGGGCACTGGTCCACATTTTGCTTATATGAACCGTTTTTTGAATAGTTTGGATTTAAAATTCTTCGAGAATTTTAGACAATAAAAGCAAAAAAAAGTTCTTGCGGTCTAAAATCTCACCCACATTATTTGAGAATTTCTAAAGAGTGTAATTTTATTCAACGTTCAGGTTAAGCCTAAATTGATCTGATGGGGAAAAAAACTGAAAAAAAACGCTAAGAAGCGTCATTCAAGTGTATTTTCCCGAAAAATCTAAGCTCAAAACGATGAAATTCCTATAAATCCTTCCGGGGCTCGCACATGAGGAAAGTTTCGTCACATTATATCTAGAGTGAAAACCTCGGCGTTGATTGTTCACAAACTGACAAATTTCGTAAAAACGGGTTTTTTTTTTAAGAAATCGATTTGCTTCAAAAACGTAATTAAATCTATCAGAGATCTTGAAGATACACTGATATTTTCTTAAAAGTCAGGGAGTTTGGTCTGATAGTGCGCGAACCAACAAACAATAATAATAATAATCTGGGCCTTTTTTCAGCCGGGCGTCGAGTTGAAGATTCGCATCACTCGTTTCGCTAGTTGTACTCCCCAGAGCTGAAGATCGCACTCCGATTATTGACGCATCATTATTATACTTGCTACAAATTCGTGCGTTCATTTACCAGCGTGCAATTTGCACTAAGTGCATTCAATTCGGGTTGATTAGAGCCGCTGAGGCTGCAGCTGAAATGCCATGGTCCTGGCATAGTAAGTAGGTAGGTACTAAGAACTAAGTCCTGGTCCACTGCCCTTGCCCTGGGCGTCTGCATTTACTGCTGCATGCAAGCCTTTCTTCAAGGACAAAGATTGGGGACTTCCGAAGTTTACGTCATACATTATTACACTGGAACAGGAAACGATCTCAATTATTAACTTGAGATATTGCCAGCCTATGGTCACGACATTTAAGAGGAAAGAGTGATGAAATTCAAGCTATTGATACCTGTGGAGACATTTGTATCTGCTTTTGGTGTACAAGTTAAGACGGACCATTGACCTCCGATCTGTGAGAAAGAAAGGGAATGGTGGGCGCGACCCGTTATTTTATTTGTTGTCATTTCTTTCAGACCAATACATAACTGGCAAAGCAAATTGATGCTTGTTTCATCACTCTAAATCTCTTGACAATTAATTGCAAGTGCATTACAATTCCCATTCAGTAACAAAACATATTTTTATTAATATATTGCTTTAAATTGTTGATTTATCCTTCTTAATAGGGAAATCGTTCGTTCTTATCGTTTTGTTATAAGGACATGATAATTAATTATTAAATTTACTAACCATAATCCGAATCCGATGTCGTCTATACGGAAATAGCGTGACGCAAATTATTTTTAAATAGGAGTATTATCCATGGAAAAATATTAAACGAGAGTTTTAATTGATAAAGAACTTAGAGACCAACACGAATTTGCGGTCTGTACTGGATTGGCATAAAAATATTCTATAATTCAGCCAATAGGAAGCATCATATCCAACAATAGCAGCGTGGGATTGACCTCACCTCAGGTCAGATGGCATTAAGTAAAAGAAGAAAAACACATGCAAACAACTTAAAATCTCATAATGAACACCCGCGGAGCAGAGATGTTCATCAACAGTTTTCCATGTGGAACGCTTCAAGGAGCTGGACAAGTGTGGGTGGCTTTATTTGGTAGACTATACTCAAACACAACCTTGTTTGGTCAGAGGAGGCATCCCAGTTTACAGGACTGCCGGTCAAATACCGGCAGAGCACATGCATGATAATGACTGTACCAGTTGTCACTTTTGGTGTCAGGACATGGTTTGGTAGCACAAAACAGTGGTCCTCGACCTCGTAAGTCATTGCAAATACATTGATCCTGCAGATTGCAAGTGATCCTGTCTTGTTCCTCATTGCGGATCCTGAAGCCATCCGTCATCGGTCCCGAGTTGGTTCCAATCCCAACTTCAGGCATAAATGCGTTTATTTCAATTTAGGTATACCACTTCTCAATATTCTTTGCTATGAGGAAATGTTAATTTCGAGGAATTACAATATATTTAGTTGCGAAATACACTCCTCAACAGTTTGGCATTGGTGCCAGAATGATTTTAATTAATTTTTTAATTTAAGGTCCTATTTGGCTTAATAGTAACGCAATCAAAATTAAATTACAATGGAATTCCTTTGAATGCTCATATTTTCCGAATATAGAGGTACGACCAATCCGATAGTCTCAGAAAACGCACTATTTAGTTAGTCTCTTCTGAAACGGGTTATATTTATTTTGATAGAAACTACAATCTACACACATTGTGAAGTAGTACTTCTAGTAAAAGCAAAAGGTTAAATGTTAAAAGTATCCGATGGCAGAGTGACAGCTTCGTCATCGTGTGTGCCGTACGTGGTGTTTGCATTATTTCGAATTAGACGCCAGTGAAAGCACAGCAACGTTATTCGTGACGTCAGACTCAGAGAAGTGGGAATAGGCAGTGGGCTCGCCCTCCGTCGCTAGACGATCAAGAATAATCACATTCACACTTTAGTTCACGATGCAGCTACGAAGGTTACCGTTTGTTTCTATAGGTTTTGTGGACATTTGCTCAATTATCGACGGTAAGATCTATAGATAAGTCCAATTTAATAATCTGGTGCTTCTTTGAGAGGACTGTCTTGACAAGCATGGGTATATTATACAGCAAGGACAGTGGGTGGGGTTTAAGAATGCCACATCTTAAAAATTTGATTTGGCACTCAGTTCATTATCTGTTCCAGAGTAGAATAGTGATAGCGTGCTGATTGTGAATCTGGTTCTATATTATTTTCGCGACAGTAGGCAAAAATCTAGCCAGCTGTCACATTGTCACCCTTTTTGTTGCATCAAATTTTAAGTAGGTATAATTGAAAGCATGGGCGGCCCGCTGCGAGACCTGATGTTCTTAAATTGTTAACTTACAAATTTAATTGTATTTTAGCTGAGTGAGAAAATGTACTTCACTTGAACAAATGCCAAAGGATTATGGCATCTCTTAAGTTAAGTATTCAGGACAAGAAGGACTTGGACAAATTCACGAAATTCCTTGCCCTAAAGGCTGCTCAGATTATAGTGCAGTCACGTCTTGGCGATAAAGTACAGACGAAATGCAAGCCACACTCTTCCGGAACAGACTGGGTGAGTTTAATGTGTAGTGTTATAATATCTGAAAAATTCAAGTTAGCATCAGTAGGTATCAAAGACTTCTGCAGCATGCCTATGTTGGTCCAAGGAGGCAGCATACAAAGTAGCACCTATTAGGTATTAGGTAACTACCTAACTACCTACCTAGTTAAAAAATACCTGGATATTGCATTAGCTGCTATTTCATCTCAGTTTTGTACTCCATGTCTGATTTTTAAGGACCTGATTCTGGTATCTAGTCCTTGATCAAACAATCAGTTCTATATAGTACTTGGCAAATTCAAGACCTAGTTTTATAAATAGTTGTTGATAACACGAATGTGACCATGGGCATTAATTTGGTACATCGTCTTTTACTCGACAGTTCAACTTGGCTATACAAGACATGCCAGAGATATTGACGGAAGCAAAAAAGGCACTGTGTGGTGAAGTTGTAACATCTCGGCTACCATTATGTGTCGAGATATCTTTGAAAACAATCGAGGGAGACACGATGATGCTAGAGACATGGTGCCTCGGGGTATTGCCCGAACAATGCGATCCTTCTGTTCGAGTCACCTATACTGTCTACAATCGAATGGGAGTCTTGCTGAAATCGTTAGTGTCCGTTACCAGAGTAACCCCTGCCTACAAACTATCCAGAAGGCAAGGTCCAGACTCTTACGGAATCTGCTATCGAATTTATCTGGGAGAGCCGCAGTTGCACACCCTGGGTGAAGGCTACAAGCAAGTTCGAATTGGACAGATATGCACCCCAGTGGGAACAATTCACATGTCAGTTTCGTATCGAACGAAAATGACAATCTCTCCGCAAAACACAGGAAGAGATACATCGATTATGTTGAAGAGCGATCATTTCCACCCAGATCTCAGTCCACGACATGCACGGTACAAGCAAAGGTGATTGAACTATGTTGACTTTAATAATAATTTTTGTTCAAAATTCAAGGTTGCAGTTGATGAATAAATTTTCAAGTTCAAAGTCAGCTAGGGATCAAGCTAGTGTGTGTACATTCTAATGATAAGGAAAATGATAAATAGTCAAAGTAAAGCTAAGAAATAATTGGGTACTCAATCAAAATCTCTAAAAAATAACGACCATTAATTAATGATTACAGTGAAGAAAATGCTGCATCGCTGAGCGAAACAATTAAAGTTGGAGCATTCGCCGACAGCTGCCGCCCCCCGCCACTTCCTTTGGATCCAGATCTGGACAACGTCAACGTTCCTTTTAGCAACCTTCTGACTTCGAGAATCAAAACACCGCCTCAGCAGTCGCCGTTACAAGCCCCTGCCCACGTAAGTCTAACCATTTGGTCAAACAAAGCATCTACGCTCTTACTTTCTTACGTCTCATGTCTTGCTCTGATCTTAGCACGTTAGTTTTCAGACTTTTTAACTGGGTAATTAATGCTAAGCTGTGCTGCTGCTTTATCAACGGTCTAAACTCGATTGCCAAATAGCCACAAATCGATACAAAAGAACCAACAATAACCTAGGCCTCCTAAAAAATCTCCAAAAACCCTTGATAAAGCAGGCAGCATAGGATTGCAAAACGTGGGGAAAAGTTTGAGTTTTTGTTTTCTATCAACCTCTTTCTCTGACTTTTTAAATAGATTCCTGGTAGCTATCACACATCTCCTGGAAACCTGTGCCAGGCGACTGATAATGCGGAAGATGAAGGCAATGGAAACGTGACTCCCCGTTGTTCGTCTGCTGCCGATTCTAGGCGGTCCAGCTGCTCAATGCTCTCGGCCAATGATGACTTCATTATGGTTGACTTGGTACGATTACGCTCTTCTTGCTACATCTGAAACGAAACACCCATTACATTACCTACCTACCTACAAAACACAAATCTCTTTTTGACCAGCCTTCCTCCTGGCCTAGTTGGTAAATGACTAGACTAAACAAACATTAAATCTGAAGATAAACAATGAGCCATAATGAGACAATGTCTGAGCAACTTCATACACTTGATTTATTTACAAACGTTATGTATTTTCAGAAAACTCCGTTTGCCGGAGGTAACACAAACAGCGAATTGAGTACCTTCTATCGAGAATGTCAAACAGCGCCACAACTCAAGATATTTACAGAGAACCCATCCGAAGTCTTGCAAGCTGAAGATATTACGAAAACCTTGGAAAATTTCGAGTTGAACATCAAAGAGTATGACGAGATGCTGAATACCCTTTGCATGAACGATAACAACAACTAGGTAAGATGTGATCAAATAGCTAAGTATCTGCAGATACTGTATTAAATACGGAATGAGATTGAGATTTTTTTCCGGCAATTTTTTTTTGTTGTTTTTTTAATTGCATGGATGAGAATTGGGCCTTATGATACTTTGTATAATATTGAGTAATTGGCTATAATTTTTTAAATTGCTAATCTTCATATCATGTTTGTAAATTTTGTAATGGTTAATAATTGAGAGGCATACCTAAGGTGTTTAAGGAGACCGGTGACTGATTTTTATGGGAAAGCTTTTTTATCTATTACTATTAGTACTGTTACAAAACTTAGCTTTTGTATAAAAATTCTTGTGTGACAATTTTTAAGACTGATTATGTTAATGTTGTTGATATTTTATGATCAGACATGCAATGGTATGCAATAATATTGCTGTTCTATTGATCAACTGAAAATTATGTTAAATATTTATTTATAAAATTATAATGAAAAAATTACACAAATCATTAATTTAACTTTTTGTACTAACAAGAAAATCAAGATTACAAACAACAGTGATTCAAAAGGCAGGCAAGAATGTTCATAATGTCAACATGACGATATCACTCGTCAGGCGATGAGCATGTTAACTGTTGCCTGCATTCTGCGGATCTGTAGGTTCCTCTGCTGAGCTGTGGAAGGAAATTAGTGATCTTGCTCTAAAATCCAACTCTAGCTTCCATTTGAGTTTTGCATACATACTACAGTACATACATACAAACATAATCGTGATAAAGTTTTGCTATCTGTAAAAGTAGGTTGTCTTTGCTTACTTTTTTAATTTGGTTGGATAGTGTCAACAATTGCAATTTTACAAAGTGAAACTTATGAGTTGAATGGGCAAACTCTAAAGCCAAGGCCTACACCTCTCAGTTCTTGGAAGGACTAACAAGGGGATGATGCAGATGATTGGTATGCAAAGGGACGCATGAACTCAGATACATCTAAAAAGTAATAATCGCATCTTTATTTTGCAACATTTTATTTCCATCCCAAGGAACCTGGAAAATATTTATTGACAAAAGTAACATGGGAATCTTCAAAGAACTGCCTAGGGAATATATGACAATGTAAAGAATGGTCCATGCCTTTAAAACTGTAAAATAATCTATTATAGCTTGCCATTCTGAATCGAAAAAAAGTGTTTCAAGAATGAAATCATTTTTTCATTTGAATCATATTTTCCAACTCTATCTTCTTGCCAATAATATCCTTCATTCCCGTGTCCCAGGCTCCGGAATGTAAGGCCATTATTTTCATGGCTCGTTCCAAATACTGTTCAAGTTCCTTTTGCTTGAGCCTGAAACAGAAAGAAATCGTTGATACATATATTATCACTGTAATTGTTGTTATTGTTTACCATCGGCAGTTATTTTAATGTCATTGCAACAGAGGCCTTTTCATGAATAACAAGTCAAGGCCACCAGTTTAAGCAATGCCATGTTGCGAAAAACATAAATCATAATAGACCGATTTTTTTGTGAGCAGTGTGCTTGATCAGGAGACATCAGTACCTACATTGAAACTTGGGAATCATGGTACCTACTCAAGTAATGCCTACCTAATTGACAATCCGTTCACAACTGATCTGAAATGAGATGGAAATCGGTGAACTTTTTCCATTCCTAACAGCAGCTTTATCAATTCATAAGCCTATAAGCCTGTGACTATTTTGATTCCAAAGCCACAGAATTAAAATTTAAAGTGTTAGCTAATGAAGTCCAGGGGTAAAGACATGCCTTTAAGACTTACTTGAAGCTATTACTCGACGGTTTCTTGGTGCGTAGGTCGAGGAGTAGTATGTCGGTGAGCTTCTGGATTTCATTGGCAACCTCGGTACTCTGCTCACCGAATTGTTCTTCGATTGCCGGCAGGGCAAGAAGCAGGTGAACTGCGCTCTGCTCCAATTCGCCGATTGTTGCATGACATCGGGCGATCATGTCCAGGCAAGCCCTTCGCTCCCTGTGGCTCCGATACAAGCATTTGGCTTGCATTTCAAGACATGAGCGGAAAAAGCCCAGCGCAGCTTTCTCGTTAGCTGCTTCCACTTCCATCATGCCTAAAGGTAGTCATTGATTTAACCGACTGTATTTGACTTTTGGCTGCTTTACTAAATAGTACTGCATGCACATGGTAAAACGGCTTACCTTGATTGAATAGAAAATCCGCTTTAGCTGATTCCTCTTCGAGACATTTTACCATCTGTTTTTTGCCACAGTCAAGGCAATGCATGAGGTGTGGTTTTTTACCGATGGCACTTTTGACAAGCGGACCTCCACACAGCGGGCAGAGAAGACCGTTGAAACGTTCCTTAAAAATGTTAAAATGACAAATTTAGTCGGTACAATAATTAGGCAAACCAATAAATGACATTCGAGACAGTAAAACATACTTGGAAGTCATATCCATCAGGCAAGGTACATTGGACACAGGCACAATCGAAGAAATACTGCATCTTCAACGTTTCCTTTCGTTCTCTCCGAGACATGTGCCGGAAGTGTGGGCCATAACAGTTGAATATCTCCTCGCCTTTACTAATGTCCCGGCTGGCTTTGACGTAGAGCCGGTGCCCCTCAAAGCTGTTGACGATGTTTGAATCACACGAGTGGTTCAGCATGCTGACAGACGGGTAAATGGCGGTTGCCACACGAACTTGCGCGACTGACACCACTTTGTCGCAACTTTCTGGCGTGCTGAGTTTTGTAATTGCATGTCCGTTGCAAACTAGTTGAGCGATATGATGCAAAATCACCTCCGCTACAAACATGATGTCTTCGTGACTTCCTTTAGCGTCATTAGTATCTTGAAAATAATCTGTGCAATTTGATAGAAATAAGGCAAGCATTGTGGCAGTACAACCATATTGGAACAGATCTTCACTTGTCATATCTTCCAAATGTGAAACAAGTCGAAAGACCTCTGGGTAGCCATCTGTTTGGTCAGCAAAGCCTGCTGGTTCATCTGGCGTCTTTGCAAGAGACTCATATTTTAATCGCAACGATTCTAAGGGACTCGCTGTCAGAGCAACCCTAAGTCCCAAATGTGCGATGCCGATCGAGTGACAGATGTCCAGGCCACCGCATTCCCAACAGTGGTATTGATCCCAAGATTGTTGCCGGCACTGATCATTGCAATATAACACCTGAGTGCATTTCCAGCATCTGAAAAATTATAACAATTGAGATGAGATGAGATGAATGAGATAACTTGGCAATTAAAAATGAACAAGTTTTTTGCAACATACGGTATTGTTACTGTCAAATTTGCACAACAGTGATGGCAATGCTCAGTGTAGTGATCGGGAAGAACAACCAGAGCATATGGTATCTCTGATATCAAAATTTGCCCAATTTTTACATCTTCGTTGGTGATGACATGTCTGCCAACCAATTCGTTGTATTTTATTTCAAGATGAGGTGACATTACTGCCATGCTATCCTTTTCAGCTGCATTTTCCTCTATAATTTCTTGAACCTTGATTTTCTCCAAAATAATGGCCAAAAATTCATCAAGCTTGTCACTGAGGAAAGCTGAAATAAAAAATAAAAATGAATAATAATGTCAATTATCGGAAAACCTATTCATTAAATACTGGTTGCATTCTCACCTATTTTACTTTCATTGATATTTTCAGCATGTTTAAAGGATTCCTTGGCCAAATTTGCTGAACAGAGAGCCAATTCAAACTTATTTAATAATTCCAGACAGTTAGTTTTCCTCATTAAAAGCTTATAATGAAGAGATTTAGGATATCCTTTTATAAAAGATAACTCAATGTCTCTCAGACATTCATTGTAACATTTCAGGTGAAAGAGAGCTGCAGATCTGTTAGCCAATGCCAGAGGCAGCTCTTTGCTTGTTTCTGGAGCATAAAGTATGCTCTCGGAATACATTGACAAACTCCCAAGGTTGTCGCCCGAAAGAAACTTTTCATTCCCACGAGTTCGAAAAAGTCTTGCTTTTTTCTCGGATTTTAAATAGTTTTGATTTCGGTGCATGCTTTTCATCCAATCTATAAGATGATTCCTAAGAATAAAACAATAGTGGTTAGGTAAGTGTTTTTTGTTTACCTCTTGTTATGGGGTAAAGTTCTGAGTTTGAAAACTATTAAAAAAAATTTGGGTATCATCTTCAGGACTTCATGTCAGCTGGATCATGGTGCGCTGAATCTTTGTGAATAGTTCTTGAATACAATGCCGGTCGGGAGAGGCATTGAATTAGTTCTTTCAAAGATGGTAGCAAATTTGGGGAATGTGTGCAAAATACCGTGCAATGCTACCTGTGTATTTCGTTGTGGTAGCAGAGTTTAATAACATCTTTAGGACACTCTTTTAGTGTCGTGTTATCAAAGGTGTCACCATTTATAGCTGTCGAGGTTAATGCGTTGAGAAGTTCTTGCCATGTAGAAGAAGACATGCTTAGCTTCGACTGCCGCTGCTACAAGTGGACCACTTATTTCTTATTTTTAAATATATAAAACAATTTTGCACAAATTAACAGAGTTCTAATAAGTTCTAATAACAGTACATTTGATTTATTGGCTTCACACTGACAAATCCGAATAAAAGGAATTTAATACTTAGTAATGACAAGATTTATAACCTTCAATTCCTTCTCTTTCAAAATTGTTGCATTTCTGTGTCAGTCGCCATCTTTGTTCTTACACCGTCTTGGAATTTGGTAGACCCCGCTAAAATTTAAGTAGCTATCCTGATCATTGTCCTGATTTATCAAATCTAAATTAACCTTTCGGTTTTCTACCAAATATTATGATATATTTTTTCTACTTGAATCTTCACTAAAAAGCCAGGCATCTCAGAACTTTTTATATTCTAACACACTTCAGATTAACGGCAAGGTCTTCGAATACTTCGTTTTACTGGTTGTACGTTTTCTGACGAGAAAACTGAGTATCCTGAAGCCTGAATTTTGAATCTCTAGAAAACTACAAAAGTTTGCATCTTCCTAGCAGTATATCAAAAGCAAAATGCCACCCAGTATTATTCATACAGTGCATCTTATTTATTTATTTATTTATTTATTTGGCTGCTGACAAATACATTGTAATTGTATGGGCCTATGATAAATTTATATAATATTAGTTGAAAAATAAATTATATAACATATGATAATAATAATAGTAGTTTAATCTCGAGGTAAGGGTGTACCGATAAATGCTAATAGTTAGCCCTATTCTGTGGTAGGGTCCTTAATTGTAGTGGTTTAATTGGAGTGGTAGCATCCTTTTGATAATATTTAACATGGTAATGAGAATAATAATAGTAAATAATTGTAATAATAAAAATAAAAATAAAATAAAATAAAAAACAATAAAAAACAATAGGAGGCCCACGTTGTTGGTAGAATGGTAATATAAACGTAGGGTAGTAACGATGGTTCTTTTAATAGATTCTTAAAAAAGTATTATATAGGTATATTTTTAGGATTAGTAACTGTTAAACGGCTTGATCGTGGTCCTTGATCGTATAGGATATATTTTAGGATACAGGTATATTTTTAGGATTAGTCATTAGTGATTATGGCTGATAAAGAAGTGGCGCATTGGGGTATGGGGACTAGGAATTCTTGGTTAGTTGTTGAGGTGAGGTATTCCTCGATATTGTAGAATGGGTTTTGGATTAGGAAGTTTCTTAGGCTAGAGTCGAAGGAGCTACGTTTGGGGGAGTCCTTGATGTGGGGTGGGAGATGATTATATATTTTGGCACAGATGTGGGAGGGGCTGTGGGTGAAGAGGGTAGTGTGATGTGTGACAGTGCGTATTTCCTTTCTCCTTCTGGTTTCGTGTGTGTGGATTGAGGAGTTTAGCGGGAAGAGGTGGGGGTGGGATCGGACAAGGGTGCTTGCTATTTGAATGAGGGTGCATGTGAGGGTAAGGATTTTGTGGGTGGTGAAGTGGGGCTTACAGGTCTTTCGGCGGGAAATACCGGCAATGATTCGTACCGCCTGTTTTTGTGCAAGGAAGATTCTATGGGCCGGGGAGGAGGTGCCCCAGAAGAGGATGCCGTAGGATAGATGCGAGTGGAGGTGGGCGTGGTAGACTAGCTTTAGGGTGTGAAGGTTGACTATACGTTTAAGACGTCGCAGTAAGAAGCAGGTGCCTTTAATTTTGGCGAGGGATTTTTGGACGTGTAGGGACCAGTCTAGGTTCGGTGTTATGTGGAGGCCTAGGAATTTTGTTGATGGGGATGTGGAGATTACTTGGCCGTTGACGCTGATCAGAGGGGGAGGGTCATGGAGGTTGGCTTTAGTCTGGAAATTGATGAGTGAGGTTTTGGCTGTTTGAAGTGCTAGTCGGTTGCTTAGGCAGTAGGTTGACATGGTCAGGATTTGGGAGTTGGCGATTTGGGCGAGGGTGTCGATGGGTTGGGATTTAGGGTTGGTCAAGAGGTGGTTTGTGTCGTCGGCAAATTGGAAGAGTGTGCCTTGTGTTATAAGTTGTGGTAAGTCGTTAACGTACAGGAGGAAGAGTAATGGCGAAAGGACCGAGCCTTGGGGTACGCCTTGCATGATGAGGAGAGGGGTAGAGATGGAGGGAGGCTGGTCCGGAGACAGGGAGTTAATACGGACCACTTGGGAGCGGCCGGCGAGGAAGGAGGCGATCCAATCTTAAAGCCAACCATCGGCAGCATAGTGAGTTAATATTAAATATTTTGTATAATTTTTGCTTTTTATAAACTTATAATCAAAGGGACAGAATACCATTTCGGATCACTCTGCAACGAACCCATCCTTATATATAGTGCACAAACCTCTTACCTTCATATCTTTTAACTGTCACTGGTGGCTGAAAATACTATTTTGTCAGCTGAAAAGTGAAAACCCCATCTTACTTCAAAGGATTGATAATATAGTAACGCTACATAAAATTACCAATACAAAAACCCACCATAATTAATAGCAAAATACTAATTTTCAAGTGAAAAACCCACATTACAACTTTCCTTAAATAGTATGTTTTTTTCCCAGAGGTTTCCTGTGAAATTGGTTTTAAAATAATTATTACCTACTATAGTCAGTGGCTTACAGATTAAATCACAGATCATGTTTTACAAGTTAACATTTATAAGTATTTTATTTTCACAATAATTCAATATCTTAATGAACACCGGGCAAATTGGAATCTGCTTCAACACTCCGGCCTAACATCAATTCATAAATTTGAGCTTCCTCTTCCCTTCCAGAGAAGCAATAATGTAACACATAAAATTCCTTCGGTCTCTGAACACATTCCGAAATATTGTCCAGTCTTTGTAATCCATTCCATTGTCCAATAGAGTGCTAGAGCCAGAGGTACGGCACTCCCGAAAGCCACCACAACTTGTCATTAAAGTAACTTATCAAAATTCAGTCTTCACTCTTGACCACTTGTAGGTGCCCAATCCATGATCCGTCTTGACAGTTTTCTCACAGGAACGACTTCTTCTCCCCATTTGCCATTAATTGTTCCTCTTCTCACTAATCAGTTTGATTTACCATCACTTACACCTCCTAATGCATCCCTTGTACCCGTCCATTACACATCGAAATCGTTGAAAATGTTTACCCTCTCGATAAGAGCGTGCACGATAGCGCCACAACCAAACGCTACACGGCGATCGAATAGTCCGACTGGTTATTCGAGCTAGGCCGCGACCACAGCGACGACCGCAGACCGAGTTTGAGTTTTTTCAGCGTATCGATGTCACACTCTGCCTCGCTGAACTCTGGCCGCTCCGTTTGGTCCCGCTGTCTACCAGAAAAGGTTGTCTCGGCTGCGTCGTTCGGCCTAAGCGTAGATCGCCCCGGCGCAAGCCATCTGTAAGACCGCTTTTAAAGTTTTAAAAATTTAGCCGACGTGTATTTACGATTCTTGCATTTTTTTTTTGTTGTATGTGTCTGTATGTGTGAGAGTAGGTGCTGATTTTTGTTAGTTTGTGTGGTTAGAAGTCTTGAGTTATGCATGTCTGGTTATGAGTTGTTTACCTTGACCTGCCCCGGCGTGGAAGAGTTTTTTGTTCTGACATTGGAGAGATGTCGGAGGAGGTGCTGGATTGCGCGCCGTGATAGATGAAATCTGAAACGTTCACCACAGGTCATGTTTTGTAGGGCTTACTGCACTCACTCTTAAAATTATATCAGCTACCTTCTGAGAAAACTAGGTAAACCAACTGGAATACTACTATCTTCTTCTATACTACTTCAATATCAATTTTTCTCAATTTTTTAAATCAATATTCTGAGATTTGTTGGCTAACTCACTAAAACTATTGGCTATCATATTATGCAATATTTCGATAATGTACATATTATTTTCAATGCGGCCTGCGTAAGTATAAAGTCTCAAAACTAGCCCGTGGTAGAAAAAGGTTGCATAATCATTATCAATCTTAATTTTCTATAAAAAAATATTTAAAAAATTTGAATTATACCCAGTCTCTTACTGCTTTTCATTTTGCTTGCATCCAGGTGATTGGATGACTCGGTCCTGCTCGACGTCAGCTGGTCGGGATCCGAGTCGGATTCCTCGGAGTCGACGTCCGTTTTCCTGCTGCTTCGACGGCGGCCTCTGACCTTGATTCCTTGCTGCTTGGAGGACAGAAATTTCTAGATTGACCAATGAGGACGAGCGCGATGTGGAGACCCGTGGACGAGACGGCAGCTGCTGGTGACCGTTCGCTACTCACCCCGCTGGGAGGGGGCGAAGCGCAGCCTTCGGTGATGGCCTGCTCGTGGTACATGAAGCTGTGGAGCAGGGTGTTGTTGGGATCGCCGCCCGGGCCCGCAAGTTGGAACGTCGCATACGGGGATATATCTTCAGACGTTTCTGCAAACGTGCAACACTTTTGTTAGAAAACAAACATATTATGAATATTTGATAAATTGGTTTCACTGATATTACATTTGAGCTTACACCTGGACCCCTTTTCAATAACTTTTTCAGTTTCTAATTCTACGGAATTGGGAAAATTTTGGCTTTTGTTTCCTACAAATCCTCAAAAGATGAAAACTTTAGTGAATAGGGGACCAACCTTCCAGGTGATCGCATTTGCAACTGATTGCAAGTCGCGATCAGTTGCGAATGTGATCAGTAAGCAAATGGTGGTGGGTTAGCTAAGCAGGAAAAAGCTAAGCAGGAAAATTTGGCACAGCTGTGTAGAAAGTGATAAATAGTCAACTGAAGTGCCTTGGATTTCTCTTTTTTTAGAGACTTCTATCGGATTGGTAATGTTAGATTGATCTGCAGTCGATACTCAGTGAATGTGTTGGTACCTGGGATTTTGTCTTGCAACGTGACCTTGTGGATTGTCGCGTAATATCGTTCTCTCTGCGTCTCGGCATTCTGCTGGTTATCCAACGTTTCTTTCACGAGTCGCGATTTTTCTGCAAACACCAAAACATCACACCTGTCTTAAACAATTCACTGCAAGAACGGTAATAAAATACAATTTTTAATCTTTGAAATCCATGATTTTCCAAATCATACTTTGGTTTGCATGGAATTTTTTTTAAAAATAGTACATGACTTGTTCAATGGCATTCTGAAGTATCATATATTATATATCTTGGATTCCGAGTCTTTGACCATGCCTCTAGTTTTTCCGTAAAAGATTTTCCTTAAAATAAGTGTTCCCTTACTCTGCCTGCGGCACACGAGCACAGCAGCGCACGAGGAGATCAGCACGATGATGCCGCCGACCACCGCCACGATGATCGGGAACTCAGTGTAGAACGGCAAAGTCGCGTGTCCTTGCTTGACCAGCTCCGGCGGCGGCTGTTCCCCGTCCTTGGTCAGCGTGATCGCCGTGTACTCGGCCGTGGCAGAGCCTGCGATGTTGTGCGCCTCCACTTTCAGGTGGTACACCGACGACGGGGTCAGCCCCGAGATGGTGAACCGGCGTTGCGGCTTTAGCGCGTTGGACACTGAAAAAACAGCATGTACGTTATACATAGGAAAATGTTTTATATCATTATCTTTACATAGGAATCAATAAATTCATATCATATGCGCGATTTAGTAGCTTTTGTTTGATGCTAAAAATGCTTGGACTTATTTGAATATTTCTTTGTCTCTGGATGACAGTTACTTTAACAGAAACGTTGTGATTGGTGGGGTAGTGGTGGAGGGGGGTGAAGAATGGAAACCGCATGGCAATTCAACAGGAGTGCATGAGTTTTTGTAGGTTAGCTGAAGTGAGAGGTATAATCCTAGTAGATCGTATGGTCGATATTTGTGGTTTTTTGGTGTTGGTTGATTCGTATTGGTGTGAAGTGTTGTAATCCGTTGAGTTTTTTGTCTAGTGTATGATCAGGTAGTAATGAAAACTACTACGTTTTAGTATTCGGGCATTTTTCAGCAAGTGGAAAGTGAGAAATGTTCAATGATATCAAATGTACACATAGTTTTCTTAACTATCAGTGGTTTTCTGCGTGTGAGTGTGAGTGAGCGTTAGTTTTGAACCGGAGACGAAGCTAATTACCGAGTGTCCACTGGGCGCTGTTGCTGGGTCTGTACTGCAGCACGAAGTAAGTTAGAGGGCAGCCGTTGTCCGGCCACACGTGCAAGCGGAGCAGAACGGACGTCGAGTTGGGCGCGAAGAACGCCGACGCCAAAGGAACCCCCGGTGCCTGGCCTTGCGTTCGCACCGACAACGTAGCGCTCGCTGGCGATGCACCTATCTTGTTGTGCGCCATCAAGTACAAGTGGTAAGTACTTCCTGTGGAAGAGATTCATATGATTAGGTACTATCAATGGTTCTAGCACCTACTTACAACATGCAATTGTAAGAACAACTGGTTGATCACAGGGGTGGCAGCAGACACTGTTGTCATTGTGAGAGCAAGAGGCAAGTTAGTTGTGCTACATTTGCGTAGGCAATTAATTTGTTTAGGAAGGTTTTGTCTGCAGATTGTACTGGCTTTACGTCGCTAAAGTCGCTTATACAAGATTGATAGGTAAAGCTTTTATTGCCTAAACTAGAATTTAACTACAGACACATTTTAATTTGGTGCCAAGCACAAACAAAATATCCAGTCAAAAATTGAATCCAGCTGAACGCGGATCTTTTGCATACCAGGGCTAGGCGAAACCATTTATGATACAGACTTTACGAATGGGTATTAAGCACATTTTGATTTGAAATAATATCTAGTAGGTACCATGCCTACAACGTAAAACTGCTGTTTGATTCGAACCCAGTTTGGCTTCGTCCTAACTTGTTGTCGGTGTCAGTGAGCGAGGATGGGAGGAATTTTTCGTATTATGTGTTACGTTTTCGCCATCGTGGTTTGGGGCAAAGTTCCTGTGGGGTGGTTATTTTCTTGGAACCGGCAAGTCGGACACGCTAGAGGGTTGCGACCCCAGTTTTGCACAAAACGCATCGATGCCTTCATCTGACAATCACAAAGACCTTGTAGCGGGCCTGAGTCTACACCCCTCACCCCAGCCCCAACTGTTAGCTCACCGCAAAAGAGGCCGCGCAACTCGTGACTGGTGGAGCGTCGCGTGAGCTGCAACTCGTCGAGGTCGCCGTGCGTCCGGCGGTAGTTGAGCGTGAAGCCGGTGAGGGGCGCGTCGCCGCGCTCGCCGGCCTTCCAGTGCAGCAGGATGCTGCTGCTGGTGGCGCTGGTCACGTAGAGCACGGGCGCCGACGGGGGCACTGCGTCGGCAAACACAGCCAGGCAGACATTGTCACGGTGCAGTTCGCAATAACACGACACTCTTTTGTTATTAGAAACGAAATATCCGTTACAAAATTTGTATCCGTACTGGGTTTTGAACCCGGATCTTTTCGCCTGTCCGGGGCTATGCAGTATCCAATGATGCTGTTAGGACAACCAACTGTGAAATCGATATTAAGTTTTTTTGACTTGTTGGACTCCATGGTGATAGAAACAGGACTATGAATGAACATAGAAGGCACTGAATCTAGTGACGCTCTACAACACACTCTATTCATATTTGGGGGAATTCTTAGATCAATAGCATGCAACTGCAATTTTGCTGCAAAATTCCACAAGCACAATGCATCTCTTCTGCAGTTTTGCTGGAAATAAATCACTTAGCGACTGATCGTTGCAAGTAACGCATACTTGACCAACAAAATATCTACTATTCAAGTTGAAAAAAACACAGCAGTCAAAGTGCTGGAGCTGGAATCTCTATTACTGCAACAACAGCAAGCTGCAGCAGCTGTACCTTGCACGACGAGCTGGTAGACGATCCTGTCCGAGCCCTGGCCGTTGTCGACGTGGCACGAGTAGTTGCCGGCGTGTGCCTGCTGCAGACTGGTGAGCAGCAGTTCGCCGGATTCGGTGAGCTGCGCGTGCTGCGGGCTGCCGGAGCGGATCGGCTGCTCGCCGCGCAGCCACTCGCGCCGCGTTAGCGGCTGGCCGACGGCGACGCACGCCAGTGACGCCGACGTGCGCCATGCGCGCACCACCAGCCCGCCGAACGACGAGATGCGGCCGGGGACTGGAACGCGCGAAGCGGGCCGGTTACAGGCGACTATGCGAGACTTTGATAGTGGTTCGCTATGTACCTAGGGTACGTTACGTACTGAGGTCCGAGGATGTTTGCCAGGTTGTTTGCTAGGTACCTAGGGTGTTCGCTGGGTACCGAGTGTTTGTGATAGAGTGCCGTAACCGATACAGCAAGGAGGGCCTACGACTGGAATATTTCACACGACTTGAATTTCTCTGACATCTTGATATCTTTGAGAAATTCAACGAGGACGGGTTCTTCTGCATTTCATACGCGCCTTGGATCGGAGCATGAGCAAGCTTTCGGTGTCAGATTTTAATTTGCTAAATTTTAATGCCATTTCAAAAAAATTTTGGTAGATATATTATATGGCTTTTCTTGGCGGAAACTTTTCCTTCCTTAAAATAGTGTAGGCAGATGCGCGTCAATTAATGGGACTGTTTGAAGTTGTTTTACAAACTAACGGTCCAAGATGAGGAAAATAATCGAGAGACTAGAAAGTAATCTGGAGCAAAGATTCACTGTCCGTCATATTTGCAAGAGCAGTGTCCAACAAATGAGAACGACAATGAAGCAAACAACGCTGCTGGCACTGACCTCTGGTGGACGGCACCTGCGCGACTACGCCCGAGCTGTCGCCCTCGCCGACGCGCGTGGACGCCGTCACGTAGAACTGGTACTCGACCTGCTGCTGCAGGTTCTTCACCTCGAAGCTGTGGTGCTGGCTCGGCAGGTTGCGCTTGCCGTGGGTGATCTCGTCGCGTCCGTCGATCACTCTGCAACCGGCCACACATTAGTTGTCTACAGAGTCCATGCAGAGTCCATGCAGAGTCCATGCAGATTGCAGAGTCCATGCTGGCACGATACTCTGTTTGTAGGGCGGCCCACGCAGGCACTCAGCTGAGTTCTTGACGGAAAACCAGGAGTTCGGACGGTGGAACCAGGAGTTAATGAGATAAACCTTGACGACAAATTAGGTTCACCGTATCTAATGGGCTGTTACCGTGACATTTAACATCACGTTTAGCGGCCTGATGGCTGTGCCGCGCACTGCGTTGTTTCACAGGCTTAATATTTCCTGAGAGTCTTGACCGTCTGCGATAGTAATTCATTTAAGGATCACTTAACTAACACAATTAAACATTATGCCAATTATGCAGTGCATGGCTAAAATTACATGGAATGTAACTTGGTACAATTCAGGCAATAGCCACGTACTATACTTTCGTTGAAGATGCAAAGCGTAGCTCATGCTTCTCAACTCTATAGCAAACTGCTAACTGCATAGCATTAGTTATGAAAGCGATTCTAACATGCGATTAGACTCTATCTGCCTATTAAAACCTAGCATTGGTCTAAGATTAACTTATTTCTGACTTAAATTCTGGATTAGCATTATTCCCTTGATTTTATATTCCCTCAATGTGAATTAGTTGTTGCTCATACCTATATGATTGCTCAAACTGCATGAAAAATAACCAGCAAAAAAAGCCAATTGGCCGTCTAGTAATTAAGATATTAAATATATTACAACTTAAAGATATTCGTTTTTGCTGGGCAGCCATCCAATCGCTTCTTTAGCGCAGTGTTGCTTAACCTCACCGACCTCACAGTTATCCCAGTTACCCAGTTACCACGGTGACCGCTAACTCTCACCTAGTGTACAAAATGTACTTGGTGATGATGCCGTTGAGATGAGTCGGGGGCAGCCACGAAACTAGCAGCGATTGCGACGAACTGACCACCACCTTAATGTCTGCCGGAGACCCTGGAACTGCAGAAAACAAGGGTGTTAACCTCGAGCACCGACAGATGCATGAAGGGAACGCAATGGTTACCAGCCAGCACGGACACGATGCTTTTCCTTATCATCAGGGTTGGTTCGTCAGATTTTCCGTGGGTAGCAAGAATAATTACCCTCCCCCCCCCCCTACAAACACACACCGCGCACACCACAATAGCCTAATCATGGGTCTCAATTCGCGGCTTTCCACCCCATCTCATCCATTTTTTAGCATGAAACACTGGACTTTGACTACTGTGTGTTCGCGCCATTTCTGTCGTTTTGTATTTTCTTTATTTTAGTTGGTTGCCTGTTTGATTCAGGTGGTTCTTAGTTAGGTTTTATTTTGACCCGCTCCTCACGAGGTGGTGAGCGAGTCAGTTTTATCAGTTCATCTCTCAACCTCGCATCAGACAGGTAGTCTGTCGAGCCAGGTCGCGACCCTCGAATTTCGTGAGCTAACATTTTTTATCAGTGTTTTTCTCGAACATGTATTCAACGGAGCTCCAAGTCTGCGCATCTTGCAAGCTAAGTTTGTGTCTCCCTTTGTTCCTTCCCTATCAGCCTTACCTAATTCACGCTTTACCTATAGACATGTAACCGGCGCCATCAGAGCGTCACACACAAGGTAGGCAGATTGGGATTTTCCTCAAATACAGTCCACTTTTTCTCTTTTTAGTTTAAGTAGCCCTATTGGCTCTAACATTTGGTCCCTTGAGCCGGAGCGAATTAGGGTTTTTTCCTTTTTTCTTGCACTGGCATTTCTCGTCTCGTTTCCACCTCGTGGTTGCTACGTCTCTCGGCACGGTGAGTCGCCGGTTCGTTGGCCTATTCTCTGTATCTGTACGCACGCTCGTTGCGTACTTTACGTAGGCCTAATTGTTTCGTATCTGTACACATTTTAGTCGTGTTCAGATTTCTCTCGTGTTTCATTGCTGTACTTCGTGTAGTTGCAATGGAATCTCAGCAGCAAGATTTGAATGCTTTTACGGAGAGCCGCCAAGGATTATTCGCTCGCGTACAGCGGTGCTATGACGCATTTCTGGTATTGGATGTCGACAGTGTCGATCAAGCTAAATCTCGTTATGAACGAATGTTAATGATCGAAACCGAGTTCGATACCCTACATGCTAAAATAATCAAACTGAATTCCAAAGTTGTATACCGCCTAATAAACCGCTCGAAGTCGAAGCCATTCAATCCAGTTTCGAGACATTGTTCTATGCTGCACAAAGTAATTTCTTTTAACTATTGCAGCAACTCGATGCTTCGCGCGTAGTTGATCGAACGGTCACCACGTCAAATCCTATGACGTTGACCTCACTACCGAAAATTGATCTCCCGGTGTTCTCGGGAGACATTAATCGTTGGACAGAATACATTGCTCTGTTTACTTCCCTGATTCACGAGAACGCTTCTCTGGATGATCTACAGAAATTTCACTACTTACGCGTCACTTTGTCTGGAACTGCGCTAGCAACGGTATCGGGTTTTGCTATTCCTCAAATACAGTCCACTTTTTCTCTTTTTAGTTTAAGTAGCCCTATTGGCTCCAACACTGTGCAAATAAGAAAAATTTGCCTATGTAGGTGAAAATTTTTGGACTTTGGGTATGAAGTATGCACTCTAGGGCCCATCTAGTAAAAAGCAATTAGGATCTGCATTTAAAAAATCAACGGTAATAATAACCTCAGCCTTGCCTTAAGGCGGTTCAGCCTGGCAAATACAGAGGCACGACGGTTTTTTTCGCTGATATTTAACAACCGACAATGTCGCCCATATAAAAGTGACTTTTGTGAAGCGTACACTTTTATCCCATGCGTATTGCTCACCATCTTCCTCGGTGTTGCAATTGACCGGTTTGGCGCCGATACCCTCACCGATGCGCGTGAACGCGAACACCTGGATGCTGTAGTTGGTGAACCGGCGCAGCCCCGTGATGACCGCCGTCAACGCCGTCGTCTTCCTCGTGTCGATGTCATCGGCCTCTGCATCGCAACACGGGAACACAGACAGAGCTGGACATGTTGCCTTGAAGCGAGACATGTTGGTTTATATCGTAGGCAGAGACATGGGACTCGAAAGAAAATCTGCATTGCGCTCTAGAACAATATCATGGACGCTTTATTTGCCTATATATGCCTTTCTGTGCCTTCAGCAATTCACTGGTAACTTTATTGTTACACCTAATAACCAATGACGTTAGGAATCAAGCGTAGATTGAAGCGAAACAGGCAAGCCAGGGCCTCTGATCTGTAGTTAACATTAAACAAACCAAATAATAAATAGCAGAACAGATCGGAGTCACCTTGCTGTAGGAAATCTTCCGTGACCGGCTCGTAGTAGATCTTGTAGCCCTGGATGATGCCGTTGGAGTGTACGGTGGGGGGCGGCTGCCAACTGACTTGCAGCGATTGGGAGGTCAGGCCGGCGCAACGCACGTCCTCGGGGGCGGCGCTGGGCACTGGAACGACACGCACACCACACGCATTATTCTTACGCACCCACACACGGGAAACACGCGACTCAGGAGCTTCGACGCCGCATGTTCGAAGCGTCACTCCGTTTTTTTTGCCGTGATCATTGCCTCTAGGGTCCCTTCTATCATAATCATTTTTCATCTCAAACGTTTCTTGTCTTCGAACGTGTTTTGGTTCAGCAAGTTCTGCCCAGGAAATGATGGACAGAAGGGAAATACACCCTGACTTCAAAAGTATGTAACTGTCAACCCGGAATGGCTCAATCGTTCGGGCTTGCATTGCTAAAAAAAGCATTGATCTCTCACCGGTATTAGGCTCTTTAAGCGTTTTTTTCCGAACCATTTAATCCAACGATCTGCGAAACCAGATAAATGGTCACCGGTTTCGAAGTTAAGCAATATCGCGCTGAGTTAGGTGTTGGCTGGGTGACCATCGAGCACATGATCAGTTCTGTTCCGGAGAGAGGTCGGAGGGTTTGAAGTTAGTTCGACAACTTCACTCGCCTTGCTTATCAACCTCTCGAAAGCACGGATTAGTGGAGGAATCATGTTGTTCGAGTTGTACCGTCCTTCGGAAGGGACTAGTGCCGTTGGTCCCCTTGGTGCTTTTAGACAGGAGTGGCTACGTGCTGGCACCGAGTTTTCCCTCCTCCCTTTCATTCACCGACGCCATTAGACCAGTGCCATAGGGCCAGTTGACAAAAACAGTGCGTCGATCATCATAAATAACTTGTGGCACTATAATATGTAGCCCCACGACGCCCGTGCCCCGGCAACTAGTAGCAGCTACCCTAGCAACGCAGCAAGTGTCCCGAGACTCACCGTCCTCCAGCGTCTGCGCCGTGGCCGGCTCGGACAGCGGGCCGGGGCCCACCTGGTTGAACGCCTGCACCACCACCAGGTAGCGCGTGAACTTGGACAGGTCGGCCATCAACATCTCGGCGCCGCCGTCGTCGCCGTCGCCGCTGATCGACGTGAAGTTGTAGCTCGACATGCCGGACCTGGGGGCGTTCGTCTCCACGGTAACTGTCCGATAATCGTGATGCTTGCACTTTGGTCAACGGGCTCTCCATGCTGGGGCCTTGTTAAGTGTCTTCCACCTATCACAACGTTAGAAACGCTTCCTGCTTATGTATACAGTTTCCAGTTTGCAAGAGTTGAGAAGCTTCTAGTTCTGCATCTTCAAAGAAAGAAAGTATTGTCTGATTTGTACCTAGTTATATTCCATACAATTATAGCCAAGCACTACAGTGAATCGTCGTATTTCAATATGTTACTTGTTTTGTTTGAATAAGTTAATTTCGCAGGCGGACAGGTCCGATGAAACGCTGTACGCGGCATCCCTTTATCACATAGATATCAGGCCGATAAACGTGTTTTTGCGTATCCCAACCTACCCTTGGTCGAAGGTATTACGGTGTTGCTAGAGATTTATCGGTATTTCCCTATCCTCTTCATTTAAAGTTGAAGTTACGTAGTTTTACCTCATGCTCGCGAGGTTCCCCGACCGTATCTAAAGGTACTCTCAACAAAGACATGCAGGCACACCTAGGTACCCGTGGAGGTGCCGTGATTTGTAGCATGCTACAGTAGCACCGCCGTAACACCGGTCGGTTGGTAGAATTAGGTAAGGCCCATGGGTTAGAATTGGTGTTGTTTTCTTATTTGTGAATTGATAGAACGGAGGTTTTCAATGCAAATAGTGGATGTAGGGGTGGAAATTCGTGTCTCTTGTTTTCAACCTAATATGAACATTGAGGTACATTGAGACACTCTACATGTATAGAAGAACAGGATGGGAAAATTTGGATGTAAAATTCGTCGTTTATTTGCAGTCAGAGGCGAACTACCTCCCTCTCTGGATTATTACACTCTGACTGCTGCGCGAAGTTGATGCGATTTGCTTCCGTCGAGAGTTGTGTGCTTTCAGAGCCCGAAGCTTCGCATGGATAATTTCTAGATGTTTAAGTTGTGTATTTAGAGCACTCGAAAATGATTTCTGTAGAAATATACAATTTATATAATATGAAGCGAAAGTTTTTAGAAAGCTTAAATTCTCGGGTCTTTACAGATAACACACTACCTGCCTACTTCCATCTGGTATCTTAAATAGCGTATACAAAGAGCCTAGAAAAGTTACCCGAAACGTTTTGGAAAATGTAGTTTAGAGGAAAGTAATGTTCATGGTATTGATGCAGAGGTGTCGCACCTGGCCGAATTTAAAACGATTTTGCACCTCGCCTCTACTTTTTACATCACATATAAATTAATTCTTACTCAAAATTCAGCATCCTCATTACAAGTACTATATCTAGAATGAAATGAGCAAAATCCCCACATTGTTTCGCTGCAGTTCTATAGAAATTAATGCTCAAGCTAGAACGGATTATGTTTTATTCACTCATCGAAACTGCAAATAATTTTGCTGTACTGTTGTTTTATGTGTCTAAAATCTAAACAAATTCCCGTTCAAAAACTTCCACCTTCTCTACACGAAAGTATGCTTTGCTCTGTCTAAACAGTGGCGAAACCACGTCTACCGGGTCCAACGGGTCTCACGAGAAAGGAACAAAATGTTCCTGTAGCGACCACCTATCCCAGTGATTCTTGTATTTTAACACGCTTCTTCCGTTAAATTTACTCTCCCAGAGGTTGGCTATCTCTGCCGTCTGTCAGATGGCCTGGTTATGACGTAAGAAATCCTTCTAACAAGATGGAATTAATACGGTAAAATCCACTTAGATGGCGATTTTCAGTTTTAGCGCCTTGTTGGTGATAGTGAGATAGTGTCATTCATGCCCTTCAACTAGGAATCACCATCACCATCACTTAATATTAGATAAGAAAGATCTATTGCGAAATTGTGTCCGTACCGAGGTCGAACCCGGATCTTTCGCTTTACCATGGAGCCCAATAACTCAAATAAACGGAATATATACTCGAAATTCGGCTTAACCCCGGTAAGATCCGGGTTTGACTCCCAGCACGGAAACAACTTTGAAATGGAGACTTCGTTTCTAATAACAAATCTGCAACAAATAACTGTCTACCTAAGACTACACTACGTAAGCACGTGGCAACGTGGCACTCACGTGGTGTCCCTGTAGCCCACGTTGTACCCCTGTATCTCTCCGTGGCGCAACTCGGCGATGGGCGGCGCCCACGTGACCAACAGCTCGGTGGAGGAGACCGGGCGTACGGACAGATTGGTGGGCGGCCCCGCAGGCCGCTGCGGCTCCGTCTTGACCACCAGCTCGCCGCTGGGCGCGCTGCGGCCTGCGGGGCCCTCGGCAAGCACGCGTAGCGTGTAGCGCGTCGCCGGCTTCAGGTCTTCTAGCAGGGTCGTGTGTTGCGGACCGGCGATCTCGTGTTGCTGCCACGATTCGGGCTCTGTTGGGGTGTCGGAAGGGTGTTAGTGGGGTGGGTTTCTGCTCGGCTTAAGCCACTGAGCGAGCGATGAATGCTTGATATACATGCATGAAAGCTCGTTGGTGTGTTTATTGAGTGCAAACTTTCGTTAAATTTGTAAATCGACGGACGTATGGGGGCGATAGCGATTGCTGGAGGAAGTGATTGCAGTGATGATGATGAAGATGATGATGATGATGATGATAAAGATGAAGATGATGATCTCTTATATATATATGACAACGTATTCGTTTATATGTATATATATATATATATATATCTGAAGCGTTGAAAAGAGAAATTAGATTTTGAAATCCCACACAGTGCACCATTGTAGCCTAATCCAGTATAAAACGTGATGTGGGTACAAAGTAGATAAGTTGGTGTGAAATGGAACCAATAACCACGTTCAACGGTTCGCGTTGGTTTCAGCTTTGTTTTCTGTGGGTTTTCACTTACTGTCGCTCTCGCGGTATTGCACGATGTACTTTGTGACTTCGCTGGCGTCGGAAGACTGGTGCTGCCACTGGACGTTGATGGACCGGCTGCTGATCATTACTGACTCCAGATGGCTCGGGTTCTGCGGTGGCTCTGCGATCAACAATCGAAAACATCGCAATGTTTAAATAACTCCAACGATTGTCAAGCATGCAATGATTTAAGTCTCTCCTTAGTCTCTCATCATAAGCATAAATAAGTAAACACTGATTTAAAACAAATCTGCGACTCTTTCATAACCAAGGTTATTCATCAAAATGAAAAAAACTGCTATTTCTCGATCTTGGGGATTTAAATGACACGGTTGGGTTCATTTTTGTCTGCAAATCTTATGATACTTTGAATCAAAGTTCTACTTTACTTATTGGTGATTCTGTGGCACATTTAAATCAAAAGAAAATAATTGAGAGTGTGTCATGTTTTAAGCCGCTCTTGTCTTATTCACGTAAAAACGCTTGAATATTACCGAAAATATCGATCATTTTCATACGATTTTTTCATTTCAACATTGCTTTAGATCTGCTAACAGAGACAGAATCCAGTCATATCGAAAAAACCATATAAAACACGGAATTTTATTGATTGACCTTTTCACTGACTTTTATATATTCATGTGTCGGGTCGTGCAAGGTCCTTGTTATGACCACCAAACTCCTCACATCAGAGCAAAACTGAGAAACCATCCACTCCATTGAATTGGATGACATTGCAATGTTGTGCTATGCTAAGACTCGTAGCGGTGTCAGTGGCGAGTGAATTGCATGCAGCGTTACCTTGCACCAGCAGTTGCACCAGCTGCTGGTCTCGCCCGTACAAGTTGTTCGCCTGACAAAAGTACGTCCCCGTGTCGCCGGCCTCGGCGCCTGCCAGCTGCAGCTCGGCGCTGACACCCTCGGGGGTCGAGTCTTGCTTCACCGACACCCTGCGATAGACACGTTGGGGATTGAAACTCTGGGGCATAAGATCCTGGGGAATGACACCCTGGACCTTTGAGAGGTGCAGCTCGTGTCACAGCGTTCAGGATGACGTTACGAGCGAAGCGTCATGTTTGTTCGCGCTCTACAAGACAAAACAAGTACCAACCAAATACCAATATTGATGGAATTTACGTGATACCTTAAAAATCTTTGATCTTAGACCCTACTATTTTCAGCACATTCCATTTAAAAGTATAGTTCGTTCTTCGTTAAGTACCTACCTACTCAAGAAAGATGTTGCTTTCTTAAAAACGTTTTTCCAGTTTTCTCCCAGTATACCTAAATCAAGTCTGGCTTCAACCTATTGAACCTTGAAGATTTTTCAATCAGCATAATTCAAAGACCGCTCATCCACAACGGGAATAAGCATTCTCGTGTCTTCTCGCCGTTGTAATTTATTTTCTGCGTTTATTTTGTATCTAAAAGTAAATCTATAAACAATAGTCGGATGTATCATCAAAGAAACCGTCTGTTTTCTTAAGCCTCTGCCGGCAACAGCGTGACGTGCTGGCAGCGTTACCGAGCGCGTGGGGGATGAATGGTGATACTGAACGGTTTGGCAACGTTGGAAACACCGGTTCTCGCGAGATCACCGAAGTTAAGCAACATTGCACTGGTTTTGGTGTTGGACGGGTGACCACCATACACATGATCAGTTCTGTTCGGGAGAGAGGTTGGAGGGTTTGAAGTTTGTACTACAACTTCATCTCGCCTTGCTTAACAACCTCTCGACAGCATGGATTAGAGGAGTAATCCAGTTGTTCGAGTTGTACAATCCTTCGAAAGGGAAGTAAAGCCTGTGCGCCCCTCGGTGCTTTTTAACAGGAGTAGGCTACGTGCCTGCAGCGGGTTTCTCCTCCTCCCTTAAGCTAGGTTAGGTTCATCATCACCCGCACACACCTCAGTTTCATATACCGACGCCGTTAGACCAGTGCCATAGGGTCATTTTTCAAAACCGTGCTTCGTTAAAAACCAAAAATCAATCAGAATCAATGATGATATAGTCGTGCTGCTTGCCTGTAGTTCGAGGAGGGCGTCAGCTCCAACTTCCCTCCGCGCAGCCAGAGCACGTTGATGGGTTTGTCGCCGTTGACGTCGCAGCGCAGCGTGGCCGTGTCCCCTTTCTTGACGGTCACCACGCGAGACGGCGCCGAGAAATACGGCGAGGCTGCGGACACAGACAACGCTACTGTCAGCAGATATCCCGACACTAACACAGGAAACTGTCGGCGACATCGGAAACAAAGAGTGGTGGAGAATCTGGTGGCAAATTTAAGAAGTAACATTAAACAATGTGTAGTTATCATCTGCAAATAATATACTCTCTCAACCAAGCTTACATACTATAGTATTTGTCTCAACTGTCGGTGGAACTTGAGTCTGCGCATTATTTCGATAGAGTTTCCCATTAAGATATTTAATATCAGCATCTCTCACTGGCGCATGGAGAGATTAACCATATCTATAGGAGATTCTTGAAGATTCGGAGCCTAATGGGCTTCATAATAATTAAAATCATTCAATTTCATTAGTAAGTAAAACCCGATATTCTGAGATGTCAGGCAAAGACACATAGATACACCTATAAAACATTCACAAATTATAATTGCCAAAAAAGTAAGCTGTAGGCTTATTAATAAACGGGAACATAATTTTTTCACTCACAATTAACTTTGACCTGGACGACCTTGCCGATGCCAGTGCCGATCCCGTTGTTGGCTTGGCACAGATAGAACCCTTCCCGGTCCTCCTTCACGTTTTGAAGAAGAAGCGACCCGTTACTCAGCAGCTTCGTGTAGATTCGCTCGCGGATTTCTTCGTAGTCTCCCGACTTGCTCCCTTTATGAGCAAAGAATCATTTGTTAAGCGCTTCGAGCAAGCCTCTGTGGCCCAATGCATGATTTGCGTGCGAAGATGACAAGAGTCAGCCAACCTGCAGCCTTCTTCCATGTGATTGTCGGCTGAGGAACGCCCTGGGCTTGACAGTGGAGGAAGACGTGGCGGTTTCGTTCGACGTTCACGTCCCGTGGTTCGACCACCCACCGCGGGGGCACTGCACAGAAGAGCACGAGACCTTGTAGCTACCGGCGGGGGTGACAAAGGGTGGCTGGGGGTGTTGTTGAAAACAACGATTCGAGCTGTCCGATTTTAACCAAGCAACCAATTACATTTAGGTGCGGTAAAAATCACATTGGTGTGCGATAAACAAAATTATTTCGGGGTTTAATAAAAAATATTCCATACGCTTGAACTGCCAAAAAAAATATGTGAGTTGCAGCTCTGGGATATAACCAGTCAAAATTAATTGAAAAATGGGTATGTTTACATTGGCGGTTGCTTTCGACATTGTTTTCAAATATATGTACACAAACGAGGTAGTGAACTACGGTACATTGTACTGCAGTAAGCGAAAAATTTGTGTGTAGTAAATCAATGGGGTTAAAAATACCTCAACCAATACAATCATATAAAGTACACATTTTCTAGATCAGAGCTACGTTTGGGATGTTTGTAAGATGGAAATTTGAAGAGTAAGACGGTGAAATTGTAGAAATTGTAACAGTGGGAGGTAGAACAACGAGAAGCAGGCAGGATGCAGAAAAGTTTGAAAAGTAACACTATAGTAACAAAAATAGGTGCAAAAATTACCTTCTTTACTCGCAATCGACCGAATATATATAAGTTTAATATCAACTGGTGCCAAAGCAACGAAAACTTGTAAACACACATGTACGTAACTCGCTTTGCGTTCGGAGAAATCATCTGCTCCCGTAATATTTGCGTTGCATGTTTCGAGCGCTAAACTCAAAGCTTGCCATGTTGAAGATAACCCCCAAATTTCACCAATCGGTCTAGGAACCGATATTTACCGTAAAACCAGTGGAAATTGGGCCCTGCCTTTTAAACTGAAATATCAGGCATTAAAAATAAACATAACCTGCGGAAATCGCAATCAGGAGTCAAATAATCCTAGACATTTCATTTTTTGCCTTCATTAGCTACCACCTAGCTAATCTAAAGATACTTTCGTACTTCCAAACCATCCGAGCAACCACAATGAACCAACTCCCTCCCCCAAAAGCAGCCATCCGTGAGATCTCCCCGAGAACAGTTGACTTGTCCGTGTGCTCGGCTATAGTGCGTCAACACTACCTTTAACCTGCAGCTTTGCTGTGAGGCGCACCTCAGCCGCCGGGTTCGCAGCCACGCACGTGTAATCACCCGAGTGGGCGGAAGCAAGACTAGAAATGCTCAGCAGGCTAGAATAAAGATCAAGGGCCGAGACGTTCGCTCCGAGCGCTTGGCCCAACGGCAAGCCGTCCTTCAGCCAGGTGATCGAGATCGGCGGGTCGCCACGACTCACACCACACACTGTTCGAGTTCGCATGCCCTCAGAAAGCCCCTCTTGGAAGGAAAAAGGCTCAATTATAGGAGGAACTGAAAAGAATTCAAAAAGAGAGAAGAATGTACAAAACACGAGAGATAGATCGTAAGAGAAATATAAATTGTAAATATTAATTAAATATAATAAAATACTAGGATATAAACAAGAAAGAGAGAGAGAGAGAGAAAAAAAGCAAGGCGTATTTCGTGGCATGGGTGTCGGTTAATAAATAGTAGATATAAACTTTCGTTTGGTGTCAAAGAGAGTCAAAAATCATTTGCTGGTTAGTTGTTGCTTGTTTGGCGCGTGTGTTTACCGTTGACCACCAGCTGCTGCGAATGGGCGACCTCCGCGGCCGCGTTCCGCGCTACACATGAATAGTTGCCGTTGTGATCTGGCGATAAACTTTCAATCAAGAGAATGCTATTGAACTGGTCGACTTGAGTGATGGCGACGCGGTGAGCGGGGTCCAGCGAGCGTCCGTCCTTGAGCCAGGTCATCGTGAGCGGCAGGTCGCCTTTGGTCACCGAGCAGGTCAAGCTGGCGCGCTCGCCCACGTGCTGGGTACGCGTCGGCGAGAACGGGTTTAGCTTTGGGGGCACTGGAACGCACAAGAACAGCGTCACGCCGAGGGTCGCTTCATCACATGTGAGTGTTTGTGTGGGTGGTGGCACCACGCGACCACGTGTGGATGCAAAGCGTGGTCGCACACGGCGAGGCAGCGACATCGGCGGAGGCTGGAAGAAAACTGGCAACTTGAGGTGGCAGGCGGAGGAATTATGTTTGGCAAATACGGTTGTTGAGAATCTTAATGCAAATGGGAAGCTCTTTTTCTCTCTCTGTTACTAGCTTTAAAATGTCAAAATGTGTCCTATTTTTTGGAGCATAATGCTCCATTTCAATTATTTTTACCGTGAAGCTTATTCTCAAACGTTTATAAGCTTCTTTGTTCAATTAATTTCATTCGTGGTCCAAGAGATTGGACAAACCAATCTCTTCAACTGAACGAGAATCGAACTCAGTCAGAGTGCAGTCGTGACAAAATGCCAAGGCGGTCGCAAATTGCTGTAATTATAACCTCCCTCTCCCGATATCGATCGATAAAAAATTTCACTCTTATAGGATCGTTGTCCACTAAAGACTCAATCCAATTTTCTACACAAATTACAGACAAAATGTATTTAAGAACACCTTGTCAACCTTACAACCCCTGGCCCGCCCCAGCATCACTGCACGTCCCCCCCCCCATCCCAACCCCCACGGCGAGCTCACAAGTTTTGGAGGCGCTACGAACCTATGACGGCGACCTCTCCGCTGCGTCGCGCACTGTGCCCCTGCTTGTTGCGCGCCGAGCACGTGTACACCCCGGCGTCGGTCGCCTTCTGCACGGGGCTGATGGTCAGCGTACCGTCGGCCAAAACCTTCTGTCTGAGGTCGTCAGGCAGCTCGCGTCCACCTAGCAACAGTGACGGCATGTGTTAGCTCGAGCTTACGCCCACATTGCAGCCCTATCATATTTTTTACTCGGAGTTGGTGTTTGAGATTAATTCTGTGGCAGCTAATCCCATACAGTGATACTGATCCGTTTATGTAAGCCGTATTTCCACTTGGCGAATGAAAAGTAAATTTACTGCGAGCGTTTGGGTGCTCCCTGGGTACTTATCACAACTTTCTAAAATAGGGCAACTGGGCCTTTGGGGCCGGTATTCTAATGCCCGAGGTAGTTTTGAACTTGTTTCTGCATGGTTTAGCCGTGGTGACTGTTGCAGCGATGTTTCTGAGTTGCTTCGAGGTAGTTCTCGGAACTATTCTGTTTTGTCATCGTGGTATATCCGGCGCTGGGACGAGCGTGAAGGCCGGAGGCATAGATTATACGATAACTCTGCTTGGATTTTTTAAAATACGATTTTTTTTCGTGTGAATTTTGACCATCCTCGTTTTTTTCCAAGATTGCAGCAGTCACCATTGCGTGGCTTAATTAAAAGATCGATTAAGTAATGAGAAATGAATCACAACCAGAGATTACACTTTAAAACACAGATCACCAATAAAAAGTTTTGAGCAACGGGGCACAAATTGTCGACAGTTTTGAAGCGAGTAGGTTTTTCCATAAGTTTTCCAGCCAAAAGCTTCGATGTTTTTCTCTCCAAGCATCAAGTTTTTTCGGAGCGCCTCTTCTTGGCTGTTCATTTTGTCTGCGAACTTTTTTCTTACCTTTTCGTCTTTTTGCCTTTAGGGCTACACAACTTAAAAAAAATATTTACCTCAACTTTTACTGTTTATCAAGAAAGTCTACCAATTTCTAAAATTTGTTATTATTTTTCCGAACTTCACAAGTGAGCTTGTCAACGTCTCACGGCAGTTCAATATCACCACGTTCACTCGAAACTTTTTACCAGCCAGTATTTATCTGACAAATATTTTTTCTCTTCTATAACTGTCGTCGCTAGACATTTGATTTTCTCGTGCGTCCCACGTCAAGTCGATACAGTTTATCGACAGGCCATGCGGAACGTGTGCCGCTGGCAGGTTCATTTGGACCGATTTATGGACAGATCGCGCGACTCACTTCTCTCCCATCGGATCTCTTCTATCGGGAAGCCAGCGACGGGACACTTAAGCTGCAGCTCCTCCCCGGCGACGGCAGTCACCTTCGGTATCAGCCGAATGTACGGCGACCCTAAATCAGAGAGCGACCCCGTTAATCACCGGCAACCGTCGCCGGCGAAATTAAATCAGTGAGTTGCGGTATTGAGTCGTTCGGCGGTCGACCGCTGCCAGGACATGTTCAATGATCACAGAAAGTGCTTCATTTCAGCAGACAAGACACTTCTATTGAGCGCAGAGGGATGAAACTCTGCGCGGTTTTTTTCGAGAGAGAGCTAAGGGTGGTCTAAAACGGGAACCCGCCTCATTTTCTGCAATTAGGGTTACATGTAAAAAAAAAAAACTTAAAACTCCGTGCAGTGCATTACGGCCATTAAAAGCTCTTAGTTTGTATCGGTTCATGTTATGCAAATTTCCCCTCAATTACCTGTACAAGCACTCTCTTTCTACACATTTTTTGAACGGAAAAAAACCTGATTCAATTTTACTTGTCACGAGTAGAAAGGCAATGATGTATGGCCGGCGAGCGGCGCAGCACAAAGGCGTCCCGCAGGGCAACGATTACGCACCGTACACGTTGAGCCGCGCCGCGTGCGCCGTGCGTCCGGCGCGGTTGTCCGCCACGCACGCGTACTCGCCGCCGTCCTCCACGGTCACGTGCGTCACGTTCACGTGACTGATCACGTCGCCGTGCACGGTCACGTACTGGCCGATCACGAACCTGTCGGATGGCAGATGAACGCACGGCGTGAGCGCACGCGACGTATCGCCAAGGGGTGGAGGGGGGGGGGGGGAGTTACTTGGATTTGTCGCAGCTCCTGTTGAGGTGGTGGTTTTTTTTTCACATTTTGCTCACAACTTGTTATACTTGACGACTTGCGGTATAATATTATTCACATGCTCGCGTGCACAAAAGTCGCTCGCGTTAGAACAGCCTTGAAATGGAGACCCAGTGTGTTTGTATTCATGGCCTTGCATTTGGCCTTGGATCCTTGTGACATCACACGCAATTCAAGTCATAAAGTGGCTGGCCGTACGGTGGATTTTGAAGGAATTCTCCTCGAGTTGGTTTGAAACATTTTACTTGGTAAAGAAAAATCTGAATATGTCACTATAACTCATGCGTCATGTATCATACCTCAGAAAACAGCGCACGAGCCATCCTATGCAATATTGCCTAGCTTTCAAAGAACAAATTTCACTTCTATTCACGAAAGAGGAGAATTCTCTGGTGTCGTAATCTAGAAAGTTCGATATTAATATATGCCTTTACCAGCATGCAGTAACAGTTAGAAACATACAGAATATATAGTAAAACTGTGACAATTTGAGACGATGGCCTGCAAAAAAATGGCCATTCATTTTAAAAAGCTTTCAAGTTATTGGGCCGTAATCGTTTTTTTCACGAATCGGTGCAGATTTTCTTCATTTTCCACCGGGAAATGCTAGAAGAAGCGAGGACAGGAAGTGAGCGAGGTGGAAGCACTTCTTTGACATGTCGTCAGTCATTTCACATCGTTCACCTACGTGTGTGTAGTCGTCGGCTTCCCATGACAAGGGATGAAATGCGATAAAGCGGGATGAAACGGGATGAAACGGGATGAAACGGGATGGCACACAGGGACGACAATGTGCACGTCACTAATGCACCTACGTCTGCTAACGTCCCGACGACATATTTAGGGGACCGACGTTTTGTAAGGAACCATCGGCGAGATTTATTATTTACATAGGAAGAGTTACGAGAAGAATGAGACGTTGAAATGTGCGTAGCGACATTTGCGAAAGTCGCTCTGCCCGCCAATTGTTGTTGAAGCGAGCAAGCGAACATCCGTGATGGATTCGGGACATCAGCGGTCATCGATTTGGAATCCGACGTCACATTTTATTCGATTCCAGCTGCTATCGCATGTTGTTTTAGAGCAGCTTGATTTGTGATTTTGCTAGGGACATGTACTAGGCACTGATTGCAAATTGATAGGACCAACACATTCCAGCTTTATGTTCGCAATTGGAATGCCAACGTGGGCAAAGAATCTGTTCAAACATTCTGAATGCGTTTGACTTGCAAATAAATTATTTTCTATATCCACCGAACAACTAACGCATACCATCGGTGCAATTATTTGAACTGTTTGTAGTCAAGTTTGTTCTCGCGCAGATCTGTGCCATAGAAACACGAGGTCGATATACACGCGGCTTATCGGTTGAAATTATGAACACATTATACAATTGCATAATTAGTATCTCTTGTGTACTGCAAAGTTATAGCACTGTGTATGTGCGGTGATAGAAATTCTAAATATCTATTCATGATCGCAGAAATCTAGCTGTAGCCGGCAAGCGTGTGCTATTTGCATCGCGTAACATTCTGTCAGCGGCAAGATGTGAATAGATTCGCTTCGCGCTCGATGTGTAACGAGACAACTATTGTGTTGCGCATTATTCTTTATTTCACTGGAAGCTGCAGCTCCGAACCGGCCATCCGTGAACAGAGATATTTCATGCTACACGTTCGTCGTTCGCTAACATCCTTTCAATTTTCAATTCAATACGTTATTTCGCTGTGTCGTTGTCTCTTTCCTTCAGCTTGCCGCTCGCTCAGAGCTGCCTCGCTGGCGTTTCACGTGGATGGAAAACGAATAAAACTTAAATTTTAATTGACATAAAAAGTATACTGGTAAAAACATTCAATAGAAACTATATTTTATGAAGAGCATTTTCAACACAAAAGAACGTATCTTCCTTTTATGTTTCCGACCGTTTTTTTTTTTTTGATAAAATGCAAATGCATCTCTCTAGAACATCAATATAAATATGTCGTTCGTTGACGGTTTTAGACCAGGAAGCCTGCAGAATCATACATCGTTCTGTAATATCGATGATGTACGCTAGACACGTCCCCACTAGTCAATTGAAAGGAAACAAAATTGCACCATTTTGATGTTGGTGGTGGTGCCGGGTTTCTGCTCTGCGGGCTGCGTTTAGGGGCATGTCGAACGACGCATCATCTATCTAAGAGATCATTCACCCTGTCGAAATATCGATGCCATAAGTTGGCTTCTTCACAAGTATGAGAAACTCAACAATGTGTTACCCATTCTGTGGGACTTTTAAGAGTTGAGTAGTGGTGCCGGGTTTTCTGCACTGCGCGTTGCATTCAGGTGCATTCATTTGGGTATATCAAATATATCACTCGAATTGGTCTTAAACGAAGCCACGGTCTTCACCCTTTAATTTGAATCGGCACTACGGCACTGGCGACTGCTTATTTTTAGATGTAAAATGAGCAATGGTGCGCGCCTAAAATCGCTAAATGCGTCAGCTTAAGCGACTGCACATCTGCTTGAAGATCAGACCTTCTCTATATTGGAAACCTATAAATTCAACGGCCATTTTAATATAGCTTTCTTAGCCATATTCCTTCCCCCGCTTTCATAAGAACTATGAGATGAAATATAGAAGCAAAGTACACGCCAGCATCCTTTCTACGAAGACACGTCTCAATCGGGGCTAGTCGAATTGAGAATTCTAGATGCAGTCTGTATACACTTGAAACTTGCAGTGTTTTTGATGAGCCAGGAGATCAACAAATCAAAATAGTGTATTTCTTAGATGTTCTACAAATAGCTCAGCTGGTTCAAATTGAGCATGGCATCAACACGAACTACACCGTTCGACCAGGGCTAGGTTGGGATACGCAGCTCGAGCCGATCGCATGTTCGAACTGCTTCTTACAAATGTATGCAGTATGCAGTTTGCAAGAGTTGAGAAGCTTGAACTAGCTCTATATCTTCAACGTGACTGTAGCCTGAAATCTACCAATTTACATTCCTTGTCATGTTAGCTATGCACTTCAGTGAATCATAATGTTTAAATGTGTTAATTGAACGAGTTACTGTCACAGCCGGTGAGGGCTGTCAGAAAATATGAACCATGTCAAATGTGCCGCTAAACGTGAATGTTGCGTATCCCAGCCAGCCCTGGTCGTACCGTTTAGTTCGTGTAGATATCATGCTCAATTTGTACCAGCTGAGCTATTTGTAGAACATCTTATAAATACGCAATTTTGTTTATTTGGTCTCCCGGCTCATTAAAAATACTGCAAGTTTCAAGTGTATACGGACTGTATCTAGAATTCTCAACTCGACTAGCCCCGATTGAGACGCTTCTTCGTAGAAAGGATGCTGGCGTGTATTTTGCTTCTTTATTTCGTCTCATAGTCGATGCTGCACCGACCGATGTTCGTGCAGAGCCTGCCCGTGTTCGTGCCAGGTTTTGAAGCACACCAACCTTCCGTTGGAAGGCAGCGCAAAGCCATCGAGTGTCCAGCGAATCTGCGGCGTCGGGTTTCCGGCGGCGCTGCACTTCAAGGACACGGCCGGACCGGGCTGCAGCGTCTGCTCGATGAAGCTGTATAGGAGCACGGGCGGCGCGTCTGAAAACCACCAGCCGGAGATTTAGTCCCTGGTTCACAGTTAGCATTCTCGGTGTTTAGCTTGTGTGGGATCCTACACGTTACATTTATTGTACATCTTTATTCAAACACTCTTCTTAAAATCATCTACACATATCTGATGCAAGCTCTTTGCAGCACGGGCGGTGTATTTTATAACCACCAGCCAGAGATTCAGTGCTTTTTTCATAATTTTCAGACGCGTTTCTCGATCATCTATCTCGTGGGATTCACAATAAGTCTATTTAAAATCAATTTAAAGTTAAATACACACTTCTGAAAATCTTCTACCCATTATATAATTTTTGTTTGTCGGCGACATTGCGTTTTGATCCAAGTATTAAAATCAATTTCATACACACTCTTCAAATATTTTGTCGGTGTAACTTCCTTATCGAGGCCAAGCTTAAGTTTAAATAAAGGTCATGAGGAGCAAATCCAAAGCAGAACTCTCTTGCTCTTGCGCGAATTATCTCAACTTGTCTGGTGAGACGCAGCGCATGTATAAGTGCAAATAACTCAAATTTAACGTCTTGGATTGCAAATCGATTATCTAAATCTTGACGTTACAAACTGGTACAGAGCAGAGCACGGCATAGAGTGAATAAACTTGGTAATCACGGGCGGTTCTTTGTTTCTGTTAGGATTTGCAGGCGTGTGCATTTGCTAAAGTTAACTCTGCAAGTTCGCAGAGCAAAAAGTACACTCCATTTACTTCTGGAACAATCTTCCTGTGTTTTTCTTGGACAGTCAACAAGATCTAGATTAAGTTGCCATATCGATTAAATTGCATTCGGCGGGCACATTCAGTCATTCTTTATGTATTAGAACCGGAAGGAATAAGTTTTGGTGGCCTGCCTGTATTGTGATTCCGTTTACGATACTTAAACCAATTATTATTATTTCTATGAAAACAGTTTCCGCTCGCGTCAAAACCACTGCGCAAAGTGAACCTTTACAATATACAAGTACAAGATTGTCATAGAAAGATGATGTTCCGGTTAATAATTATTCATATAAACGTCCTGTTACGCTTTCTATCGCGGCTCCCGCACAGAAACTTACTTTTAGCATGCCTTTACCGAGCTTGTTCAAGCTTCAAATCGAGATATAAAGAATTACTGAAGCCAGTTGAACCCTATTCAAGCACCAAGACTTTAATAAGATTCGAATATATCTATAGAGCTCTTCTTGCGTTCGCCGAGCCAGACTTTAAATGCCTCGCCCTGAAGAGTGGCTCCATTATCTTGCCTATAGAGCAACTAGCAAAAGAGTTTTTGTCTCTTATTTCTCGTTTTACTTAATTGCGTCGCGTTATTCACAGATGGTTTGTATTGTCTCAGCTTACTCGAGCGTACAATGTCGATCATTTCACTTATATTCTCAGCTCTGCTGGGGGAATTGTCTTGAATTCCGTCGGCTGCGTCGCGAATTGAAAGACGTCGTCCTGCCACTCGCTGCATGGCAATTTGGACGAGGCATTAAGTTGCGAACGAAGTTAGCAGCCTCGTTGGCCTCCGCCGCGCGTATACGCTCCGTAGCTCGTGAGTTACCGATCATTCGAGCTGTTGGCATCGCTGTTCCAGAGCCGGAGAAAATGTAGTCTCTCAAACAGTGCTATCATCGACATGAGGCGAGTTTTTAGGAGTTGCCAAATGGCGGCAGTTTAATAAATTTATGCGAAGAGTGGATTGGCAGCGAACTGATGCATAGTTGCAAATCATTGTCTTTCCAAAAAAAAATATCGCTGGTCTTTATATTCGCAATTTACCCTTTAAAACTAGATCAAAAATTTGCTTTGATTTCTTTCAAGTCCCGAGAGCTCTTCATAACTCGATATATCTCCTTCATTTAAAATTTAAATGAGCTCATATTGAAATAATATCACAGCCTAGGAAAGCGAAACGTTCATTTGATTCGTTCACAAAAGCCTATCGTTTTATACTTTGTAGAGATATTTTAATTTACTTTCCGCTTGACTTCACCTCGCGTCGATAACGGTCTCTCTTATATGAGCTTTTTCATGACTTAAGAAAAGCCCTAACGCCTGATTACAGATGCCTCTACAATCTTGACTGGCTTTCTTTTACAGGCCCCAATTCAAAGATTGCGCATTTCCAGTCTTGTGTAAATTATTCTGTCGTTATTTATAATGAGACATATTATTATGATAAAGAATCGTGGGCACCCGTACATTTTTTATTGTTAAGTGTTGATTTTCTCGGTTGAAAGGATCAAAGTAAACGTTATTTAAATAATAAAATCATGATAACCCTGCTTTGATTTTGTTATAATAATTTTCACAGAATTTCAAAAAGCTTCAACTTCGTCTGCGCTCCTAAGCAAACGATAATTTTATTTCAGCTCTTGGAAAACAAGTCTCCGTTCATTGACGAGGCTAAGTGAAACCTTTGATCAGGAATCGAATTAGCATTTCCCATTCCTCTTCTCACCAGGCCGAAGACCAGATCCCGTAATGCCGACATAAAAGCTTTCTTCTCTCATTAGATTCTCGTCGATGGAAGAGTTTCGGTTAGAGCAGTTTGCCATCGAGTTTATTTCACCGACTCCACATAGAAGTCGAAATCAAAGAAGAAGAAAAGAAAAAAAAAACACTTTCGTGAGCTATAATCACAATCAAGGTTAATGTTGAAGAGATTTTTCTCGATTAACTTCCACACGGAAATCGATACGAAAACAGCCGCTAAACAACCCCAAACTTTTCCCTCTCTGCGCACCAATAGCGACAGGTGCCATAATGAACCTCCCTCACAAAGGACCCGAGACAAGCACTTCTAATTAAACATTTCCCCCATCGAAAGCGTCGGCGTCGCCACACAACCGCCACTCACCACCCAATTGCAGCTCGGCAGCACCCTGCGCCGTCTCTCCCTCCGCACGACGAACCAGACATTGGTACATCCCGCGGTCCTCGCGTCCCACGTTGGTCAGGAAGAGCCGGTCGCCGGAGTTCCTACCCGAGCCGGGCAGCACGCGGCCATCCTTGTGCCACGTGATCATCAACGGTGCGCTGTTGAGCTGCGTGGACGAGGTGTCGGTGCAGCGGAACTCGGCGCTGCCGCCTGCGTGACCCGAAGCGACACGTTGGCAAGGTGTGGTCGGTCGGGGGTGGGAGTGCTCTGGCGTTACACACTTAACTCGTCCACTAGGAATTTTTATGTAAATAAAAATATTTGCTTGAAAAGTGATCCACTTGTCAGCTTTTCCTCAAGGTTATTTGAATTCATTTAAAAAGAAGCTTAAAACTAGTGTTGCACAACGTAAATGAACCACAAGACGTTTTATATTGACCATTATACACACACTTCATTCATAACTTCCACACAAGTATTTTCTAAAAAATAATTGAAAAAATGCAAAATTGTCGACTGTTCAAAATTTTAACTGATCCACCTAAGACTGAGCCGAAAGCCTGTGACTTAGTTTAACCTTTTCATGCCGCCATGGATATGAGGAGGCTGTGATCACCCCGAGTTTTGATGACGCCGTCACAAGCCAACCTCCCTAGAGCCTGTGGGACGTGTCAACGTTCATGTCGGTTATGCAATGGCACAGTGAGGAACGGTGCGTTAGCACTGTGGGGTGGTGGCAACGTACATTCCACGTTCAACGTTCATTTCGGATTGACAGTGGAATAATTGGCATTCGAAGACGGTCGTGAACTACCTGGGAATTACCTTAAACACTGAAAGTGCATTACTTTCATTCATGTCTTTTGCTTTATCTTGGAACGTTAGTTTGCAGAAGGAACTGTTGAACTGGGTTATTGAATGGTTATTTAACTTAAACTTCTCCCCACGTTTCGGAGAGCCATGTTGCCTGATCCAAATCAAGTCCCAGATTTAACCAAAAATCGGAAAAACTGACCAACAACTATCCTAGCCGAAACGTTGGGAACGGAAAAGCAGCTTTGCATTTATAAGCCAATTAAATAGGTTTTTTTTCTGACTTGGCCTGACAGTGATTGTAGTGAAAAGAATAATCTAAGAAACTGTTCACCAAGAACCTTCAAAACTGGCCTTGACTTGATAAAGACTTGAACCTTCAAAGAAAGACGATCTTGCCTGGAATTTAATTGATTCCTCTGTTGTAAACTACTTGACTAAGCGACAGGTTTGAGGCGAATTTGGTGCTTAGACAGAGGAGAACAAACACGAATAATTGAACGGTTACGTTAAAAGCGGTGTGGTGACAGCACTCCGTCCCTAAATGGCATCCCCATTGTGTTTCCCTTTCCAAGCGCGAGACGCAAATAGCAGTTTTGATAACTGAGTGCGTGGCTTTGACTTTGAATCACAGACAGAGTTCTATGAACTTTCGGTGTGCGGCCTGGACAATTACCAACTAACAGTATCAGCAATGTGGCAGATACATTAAAAGGATGATGTCGTTCCTACTAACGGCATAATGAAATGGGAAAAAGATAAAAAGCCAATAGAATTTCCATTCAAGTAGAATAACGCTGCGATTCCAGCTAAAAGTCAAAGATGACAGACAGATCGCTGCTTGATTTTCGCGAGGAAACAAACATGTAAAGTTTGTTTGAGGCAAAGTATTGAATGGAAGTTCCTTTCACACTGCCTTGATGTGACATGCATTAACAACATCGTGATACAGCTGTTAGATCGTTTTTTTCATTTTTCTCTCTGGCGTATTTGAAACAGAAGCTAACTAAGTCTTTGAACATAATTATGAAGAGAAAACGACCAGGTGCAATGATGCCATGACAGACAAGCACATATTTCTATTTTCTATATTTCAGTATATTGCTTATATATATATATATATTGCTCAATATATACGGTAAAGGGTAAGCGAACAGATAATTCAGGAAACATTGGATTTATTTAAAATTCTGAAAGTGTTTGATTAGATGCCGAAATGACCTGACTGATGTGCATAAAAAAGCCACTCAGCTCAATCTAAACAGCGAGAGATAATTCCGAAAAATATTCTACATTTCAAGGGATAAAAACTTAAAAGAAAGGCATGAATTCTTAAAATCAAAAGTTAAAGTCACCTTTAACTAACTGGTTTGTTAACTAAGTTGGTAACTCGGACGATGTTTCGGACACTAGCGCTCCTGGCGTGATGGTATCTTCCCAGTAAATGCAGTGCGCAACTCGCACGATACTTAAGATTCTAGCGCTCCTAGGACTTCGAGGATCTACCCGAGCAGCAAATCCAGTGTAGTTGGTAACTCGGACGATGTTTTGGACACTAGCGCTCCTAGGAATTGACGGGATCTCCCCGGGCAGCAAACACAGCACACGTCCATGGTCTAAGCTTCCAAGCAACTCACCGAGATGCACGCTGAGCAACGCAGGCGTGACCTCGACGTGCAGCGGCGTCGACACCACCAGACGCAGCTCGGCGCTGGCCTCGCCTCCAACGTTGGACGCCGTGCACCGATACATGCCGGAGTCTGCGGCGGTCACCGCCTCGATCACCAGCACCGGGCCCAGGATGCGCGTCCGGGGCCCCGGCGCCATCGTCAGGGACTCCGACCCGCTCGCTTGTAGGTCGTACCACCTTCCGGGCAATAGGGCACGTAGGGCATGTGTGTCACACGGAGCATGTAGGGCATCAAGGGCATGTAGGGCATGTGTGTCAGACGGAGCATGTAGGGTATGAAGGGCAAACAGGGCATGTAGGGTATGTGTGTCACAGGGCAGGGAATATTTCCCTGGATGTAAGCCGTGATTTTCCGCGAAATAAATTATGCGAATGGCACGACCGTCGCACTCCGATGAACCTCGCTTTGCTTTTTGGTGCAAGGAAAATCAAATCAGGTCTTGTAATAACTGTCTCGGTGGCAACGTAGCACTTAAGCAGCGTCAAAGAAACAGTTTGAGTAAGTGACGAGCAGATCTACACTGGAAGGTCGGTGTGTTGGCGCCTGGCGGTAATGTTCACCGAGTGTTGGCTTGAAAGCAGATTATAAACCACAACCCCGAACCTCCGCGGGTGGATCCAAGATAAAAGCCGACTGTATACAAGATAAGAGCCGCACCATAATACCAACTTCTTCGCTCCGTAAAGCACGGCTGTTTGCAACAAATCGAATCTGATCATCGCTTCTGGGTCAATCCTTTAAACCCCATTTAATTGTCGGATTTAAACGAGTTATTTATTCACCAACGCAACTTCAAAGTGCCCCTTTAAGGGGGCCATTTCAATTGCGAGTGAATTTGCAACAATTAAATAATCATTTCTAGTTCCTCTGGCCCCGTTGGAAGCAAACATAGGGCCACGGTTTGTGAGAATCGTGTAGCCTGGCGTTTAGTCGTGTTCTTGTGATAGCCAAATTGCACGATCAATTAGTAAAGTAGTCTAGAATTCTAGGCCAGACATGCCAGCTAGAAGGTGCATGGTGGGTGGAGCTAGGGGCGGAAAGGGTGAGAGGGACGAAGATTAAGCACTGGTAAACCCGCGATATAACTTGCTAATCTTGCGAATATTATAGGAAAGTCAGTGTTCCAACTGGAATCACGTGACTGGATAATATGCGATGTCTCGAATATGTCCTATACTGCGCTCCACTACGCTATACCTATAAAGAAGCAACGCATGCATCTCAACTTAGAATATAGTGCTTATATAGTCTCAACGTACTACCTCTCTGCCTGCCACCATTTTAATCATTTTCCACGAATGTAAAAGGGGTTGGAATCCGCTGCACGATGAATTTTAATGAAAGGAAAAGTTTTCATCAGAAAATAATGCCTTGAGTTACTCATGCCTATTGATAACTTCCCATTTCAACGTCACATGACTGTCTGGGAAAATCGGAGCGAAAAGGAGACTAATTTCTAAACAACGACATGTTTTAATTACTCATAACTTTCGAAATAATTAGGTTCCGGCTACGCGACGTAGCTTACATTGTATTTACAAACCCGAGCTCACGGTTGATGGAAGCTAGAAATTTTATCGTCGCTGTGTCGTGTTTTCGCGTTTTTTTTCGTTTTTTTTTTTTGCAGCCCATGCAATTATGAATGTTTGCGAATGCGATGGATTAGAGAGAACATTGACACAGCCTGCCCCCTCATCCCCCAGTCCCACTCCCACACCCTCCGCCACCCCCACCCCCGGGTCCCACCCCACTCATCCCCTTCCTGTCTGTGCGTGACCCACTACATGAATATTCATTGTAAAAGCTCGGCCGCTGTGAGAAATATAATTTATAGCGGCGGGATTTTGCATTTTATACAGAATGTTCCCTTTTTTCTCTCTCTGCATTTTTGCTGGCACGGTGAAATTCGTTTGCACTGAAAGGCAGATAGCCGGGTGTTTCAGGTGGGGTGTCTGTTAAACACTCTTTTTTAAATGGTCCACTGGCATGAATAATGATTCAAGTCTTTGGAAGCTTCAATTGAATTAGTTTGTATTTGTAATGAATTTAAATTTATAAGAAAGTGATCCACACCATTTTTAAATTTTTACCTACGGATAATGTAATTTCTGTTAACATCGCAACGGCGAAAGGAAGTTTATTTTGATATTTGAGAACAGTTTACTCGGCGATTTGCTATTCACACGAAAATCTTGGCAAAGCTTTAAACTGTTTAACTTTCAGGGCACTTAAAATATCATTCGTTCAGTTTTAAGAATCATTCCGTATTCTTAATAAATTAGACCAAGTCATATACGTTACCGAATTTAAGCACACATTTAATTGAAGTCCATGCATTAAGATTGCTCGCCTTTATAGCATGGCCAAGTGAAAGCAGAATGCTGACACCGACGACACAAAGTTGTGAGTGGTAGGACTTACTTGTAGTCAGGTGTGGGACATCCTTGGGAGATGCAGAGCAGCACGGCTCCTTCGTCTTGAGCTACGTGAACGCTTCCGGTATGTTCGACGATCATCGGAGAAACGATGCCTCTGTGTTCTGCTCACAAAGAAGGGGACACACGTTCGTCGATTACATGGCCCGACACGAGAGAAACTTCTCACGGAGACAGAAACCGTGCAGTAGATTGTGTTACATAAGCACAAGAGTTTTCATCGCAATCATTTGGTGAAACATCTGGACACAACATTTAAATTGGAATGTTTATAATGTTCTAGCGAGTGCCTCGCTAGTAATGTAGGTTTATGACTTTACCCCGAACATTTTTACCATATGTTCAACTATAATCTATATTCTTTTTAACTAAACAACGATAAATTTTAAATATAAACAAATTTTTTAATTATTGGTTGGATATCAATGCTTCGCGTGAAAGAGCAGGTATATATTTATTCGCTTAGAAAGTTTACTCCACACATTGATGAGGCGAGACGCAGCACACTTTCATGTTTGAACTTCACCCCGATTCCTTTTAATTACTTTGTCTTGGCTTGGCATGCCGCGTTAAGACAGATAACGTTACAATGGAGATAATGAGCTTGTCTCAAGATGATATTAAGAAAAACATGTTGCCTACCTCCCACCAAAGTAAGCCATCAATAAAGTCAAAATACGGTGCAAGTTCGCGTAGATTTCCTGAAATTTTAGATTTAGAAAAAAAGTTTGTTTCGCATAAAATCCGCGACCTGTTTTTGAAGTGTAATGCATTTTGATTGATAATTATCATTCATTATATAAACAATATTAATAGCGTTCTATGTTATTAGTGTGATATTTCAGCTATAATCCGGACGCCAATTAATCATTCTAACGCGACATACAACATTATACATCATTAATCAATATGCGCAGCTCATTCATCTAATATTACTCCGTGTAATATAGGAAAGAAGAATTTGCAATGCACGCGGTAGAGGCGCGCTGTGATGAATTATTAAAGAATGGATCGCCACTCTGTTCCATCATTTTATCTTTCCATATTTCGTATTTTCAGGCAAAAAAAAAACGAAATTGAAAAAAAAAACGCAGCAGGGGGTGAAGCGAATGGTGCTACGCCAGCGAAATGGCTAAAAGGGCACAGCTAATTCATTTTTCGGCGCCTTCATTTGGCAACCATATTTTGATACGAATTGGTAATGGTTTATTCGCATTATTATTACTGAACAGAGAAACCAATTGATGAATACATTGCATACAATCATTTGTTGAGGGGACATTTCTGTGGGAAGCCAGTAGAAAATCAGTACCTAAAACTAACACTGACTGACTTGAACACGACGGATCGCCGGAAGCTTGTAACGAAATGTGGCTTTAAAAATATACAATCCACATATTTTATAGCTCGTCAATACTTCTCATTCCTTCTTATTAAATCACCGCTAGTAGTTCTAGACTAGGACGCTAGGCGTTCTAGTTCCGACGAGTACCGCCAAAAAGAGACGGTTATCCCGAACACAAGGCAGAGACTCGGGATTAGATTGGTCTCCAGGGAGATTTCTGGTTCACAGAGTCTCGATTCTCTTCTCTCCTACGCGCGTCGAGCGAAGTCTCGTAGTCGTTATTTAATAACGAGCCAGAAACCGAGCTTGTAGTGTACCCACAGGACCAATCAGTTTTCATATAACAATCCGCCACGGCTGCATTGCTTTCTGCTTAGACGAGCCAGACTTGCTTCGGTACAACTTGCTGTGGAACGTATACTAATATATCCCGGAGAATATTCTTCGTGAGAGAAGCGCAAGGAAGAACAGATTATAAAAAGGAGTAAGTTAATATTATGTGCTGTGGTACACCGATAACGAGATGCGAACACTGGTATACGGGCTGAGATTAATGAAAACGCACGTTAAAGTGTAGGAATATTAATTTTACTCGCGCGTTGTGCGCTGCAAGCGATAGCTGCAGGCGGGAATATTTTCCAAGTTCAATAAAAGTGATAGGGGGAGAAGAGGCTCATTTTGGCTTTAAGAGACGTCGTTTTCTATCCAATACAAATTTGTATGGAACGCATTTCGCCGAACGCTTTCCTAATTGTTTTCAAAGACGCCATTACCGAACGGCGACAAAGTTTCACCAACTGAAAGGTTTCTTTAAAATTTTAGCTTTCTGGTCGTTTCTACTCTTGGTCGTCCACTGAACTCGCCCGGCATCTCTTTCAGTCATGTCTACTTAAATAAATTATACTAATTCAGTTCCGGATTGAAACTTGAAAAAGCTTAGAGTCATCGTTTATATTTTTGTTCCTTACGACTGTCACTTTGTCCTAAATGAAACATTAGCAAAATTTTGCCCAAGAAAAGAAAAAAGACTAAAACTTCATTTCAATCTTCAAAACTAATCATCAATTTTGCCTTTATGGATTGATGGAAGCATTAGCAGGTATTATTTCATTTCTTATCAGTTAATTTTCTCACACTGTTTTCTATCTTCGATTCACCCCATGATTCAGAGCTTCAAGCGAGAGCTGCTCCTTCTAAACATTACACCGACTCACAAGCCTGAAGCAGCTCGTAAGTCGGAGCCGGCCATTTTATTAGAATGGGTGATCATCTCCAAATTGATCGGCCGTGTTTGGTAAAGAGGGCTGTCTTCGGATGCAGAACGTCGATCACTCAACCGCAACCCCCGAGCCCCCGGTTATACGCGTGTTGCTTCCCACAAGAAGGGACTTGGCTGGAAATGTGCTTCTATTCTACAACCCTCGTGTGTACACATTGCTGATACTCGAAGCCGCGAGCCACCCACTCGCCCAAGTAAGTTTAATGATGCGTTTAAACCGGATTTAATATGGCACCCCCCCCCCCCCCCCACCAACATGTTAAGCAGAATGCGAATCAGGTTTGAAAGCCAACTTTAAACACTTCCAAGTACGCCGTGCCACGCAGGACGTTCTATCAAAGGGCTTAGTAAATTTGTCTGTATTTCAATTGACTAGGTCTGTGCAATGTATAGGAGGGCTCGAAACTACAGTGCAATAGTTTCACCCACATATTAGCAACCTCCGGACGGCGTGGTTTGCCGCTTTGAATTCTTCCTTGTACCGACCTTTGAAAGTTTAAGTGTCTTTGTCTGTAGCAGTTTACGTGCCTGTTGTCAGGTTCTAGAAGGGAGTACCTTCTAGATTGTGCTAGGGAGCAGCGTCTCATGGTGCCAAAAATATCGCCCGTAACGACCAATAATCAATCGGATTTAATTTGGTTAACCCACATGGCACCTCCAGCTTTAACGCTTACGCAGCTACCTAACATTCAATTCTACTTTAGAACCATCCATCTTCAATTCCAGCCTTATAGCATCTCCCCATTTAATGGTAATGCCGATGCTATGAGTAAAGATGGCACCTCCACCATCATATGAAACACTAGTTCACAGCATCAACAATGACCTTCTACCCTCACCCCCAAAAGCCAACGCGGGACCGATTGATACCTGACCGCCCATCCACTTGAACTACTATAATGTAACGGCCAACACAATACCGACGGAACTTTGATTGGAACTTCCAGGCACTCACCCGTGAGTTGAACGTTGGCTGGCGAGCTGACCACGACCTGCCGGCTTAGCCGATGCGTCGTCCGGCATCGGTACGACGGGTAGTGGTCGCTGAATTCCACGCTGTGAATCAATAGCTCGCCCGTAGGAAGCAGGTGGAATTTGCCATCTGAAACACACCGCCAACGCACGCCATGGTCAATCAGATGCGGCGGCGGCAGCAGCGGCGGCAGCGGCGGCGGCGGCTTTTCAATTCTGCATGATTGCAATCTCTGCCCGTGTGATGGTGTGATGTGATGGGAGCAAATTGCGACCGCATCTGGCGCGTATCTTTTTAATCTGTAGAAGCCGGCAGACCTCCTTTATAATGCGCTGACGGGTCGTAGCCGTAATGTAAGCGGGTAGTTGTTCGCTGCTAGCTGGCACTGGGAACTTGACATAAACGACAAACGTGTCCGTGTCGTTTATTCTTTCTTGTGAATCACGGCGATTTTGTCATCAAAAATATATTTAAATATCCACTGCTAGTTTGTACGAAAATAACAGTTCTACCAAACTTGTACGTCGGACTGTAGAGCGGCGAAAATTTTCATCTACTTAAATCAGGAAAATTTGGTGAAAAGAGCTTTAGGGTGCGCGAACTTGAGAAGTGTAGTCAACGAAAGTATAAAGTAAATGTTTATCACATCACAATTGCTAATTGGTTGTGGAGAATCCGTCGAACTGTTCGCCGCGCGATTGGCGATAGGTGCTCGACCTAATAGAGGCACTAAAAGCTCCGACCACCTCCATTTCACTTAATTAAAGACGTCGGTCGCGGAATTGTTTGCAACAGTACACAGCCAAGAACAACAATGCCTGTCAGACCAACAGCAATTGTTATTTACGCTGGCCTGAAAGTAAAGCTTCACTTGAAAATTGTTGATGTATGATGTTTGTTAGCCTCGTTATTTCTCTGCGTCTAGTTCAAATGGTTTTTCATTGGTGAACGCGGGTTTTTTTTTTCCTACCCTTCTCTTTTGTGTAATAAACGTTTGTTCTACGTGTGCTTTAGTGTTTTCCATGTTTTTTGTGCGCTAAGTACAATCGCTGACACAAACAATGATATGCTGGGCAAATATATATATGCGATATGATTATTCTCGAAGTGTGGGTCTTCAGCGCTTCGTCGGGAAACTGGAAAAGCGCTTTCGTTTTAGGAACACTCTGCCCCGACTCAATATAGGATGCTTTTATTGTAGATTCGTTAATTTTGTCGTTGGTGCATGAGTGTGACAAATACAGGTTTAAAACGGGGACGGAGTATAATTACTGGGACGCAGAAAGCGTATTCAGTGAGGATGGTGGGAGGGGTAGTTTTGAGGGGTGAGCCATGTCTCGTACGTTGAGGTGTCATCAAGTATATGAAAGCTTTCGCACACCGGCTCAAAGCCAGCCTTGCACGTCTTTTTGCTAACCCGAGCTTATTCTACCGGGTTTTTTCTTCTTTTTTTGTGAAAGCTTGAAGCGACAGACAAACGAGGAGATAGTCCGTCGGAACCATTTCAATTTTTTGCTGTGGCAGAAAATTTCCACTGTCGAGACACCATCAAAAACAGACCTCGAGCGAAGGAAAATTAGACAGGAGCATGCCGTTGAATTTAGTGTCGGAGAGAGCAAACGAACCACCGAATCGGGCTTACACGAGTTTAGCGGCAAGCGTACAGCTGTAAATAATTATCATACATAATTAATCCTACCTTCACTACCTTGGCCAACTTGTGATGCACGATGTAATTCCTAAGCTCCCCGCCCAAATGCCATTAACGCGAAGAAAACGTTCTTGAAATTCACAGGAAAGTGAACTTTAGAGACGCTCAAATATTGACCGACGGCGTGCAAGACATTCAAACGTACGCTGACCTGAGGATCATTAAACGCGACTGAGAGATGATGCCAAAATCCGCCGTTTGCCGGCAGTTGGTCGGCTGGATGGACGTCTAACCCGGCTTAACTGCGATCTTGCTTCCCGGGGTTTGTGTCCCCCTACGGCGGGTCCACGGATGAAACGCGTGCAGCGGGCCACGTTGGGGCTTACAGAACATGTCGTCGATGGAGAATTTATGTCTTTTTTCAAGGCCAAGTCAATGGCTGTCATTCGCACGCCAACAGCTCTGCATTAATTTCCTTTTATGCTTTGATACGCGCTGATTTCTTTTAATTTTTCCAAGATCTATCTCCTCCAATGACAGTGTTTGGAAATGTAAGAACGTGACAAAAAGCACAAATTTCTCTAGATAAAATTTTCTGCCGATACGGAAAATGCTCGCGGCAAACACATTTTCAACTAAAATATCGTTTTCTCACATCGAGGGCTTAGAGGGCTTTAACTACCCCTGCAGAAAAGTTGTGATGTTGGGGGTGGTACATGGTAACAAAGCCCCGTGATCGATACATGTCGGCCCTTGCCAGACAGAACCGTTTAATTAAGCGCTCGTTTGGCCGACGTCCTCGCGGTGGCGGTGAAATATTATCACCGTTCATGTTAATAATAACCATGTCGTATATGAAGTTCTAGCTTTATTCTCTCCCCCACCAGTGGCCATGCTAGCTCGCTTCTAGCGGCCTTAGCGGTGGAACACTGCGCCGTGTTTTGCGTTTGCTTTTGCCAGTAATTTTGTGGTGTTGTCTGCAAATCGGACGGCGAACGATATGACCTGCGATGTAATTCTAAGAAAACCCCGAACGTGAAAACCGCCCGCGCTTTCGCTCTCATTGTTTACGAAGGTGATACGAAAGTTACGGTGAGTTCTCGGGTTTTGTTTGCGATTCCGCTTCTGTCTCTCAGTTTTCGTCAGTTTTCGGTCATTTGAGAATCTCGATTTTTCGCGAGGAATGAGAGAGATTTTTTTTCGATTATAATATACTAGATTTAATTTGAAATGGATGCCGCCTAGCCATAACCAAACGCAGCTAGCTAATTTTAAACTATCCTCCGTTCGGCCAACATTATGGATTTTTTAAGCCCCGGAATTTCAGTACTTACCCGAATTAATTGCGCAATTTTCAGATTCTAATGGTTTATCGGGGGACAAAAAAAAACAAAAATTCCCCATTAAAAATGTATCGATCGGCGCCCATCGCCCGGCAAATCGTGGAGATAATTGAATTACGCCTGCAGCCAACGCATGCAGCCAACGCTTGCAACCATGGTGACTGACATCAAGAGCAATGCATCTCTGCTCCCGCCACATTCGTAATTGGCTGGCAACGTTGGGCGTGATGCGTCCGTGTCCGTGTCCGTGTCCGTGTCCGTGTCCGTTTGACCCCAACGTCCGAACGAGCACGCCGCGTCACCAGCAGACGATCTGTGTCGGACAGCACGTTAATGACGACTCGCGTCAACTCGCAATCACGTTCGTTACGGGAACTATTTCCACGTGTGTGTGTGTTGCTAGCTTCACAACGCTGGGTGAATGTGACCGAAACTTGTCGCTGAGTCGGACAAGTTTTGAGGAGTGCGACGATGGTGCTAAATCGCAGCGGTGAAGTGAGGACTAATTTCATCTCGTCGGGTATGCTCGGGCGGAACTTAATTGTGGAATAATTAGACGTTTCCTATGCGAATCGAGTAGTAATGCTGTTCACAAAAGAGCACGAACGTTTCTAATCGTTGCTGGGGCTGTTTTTGATTTGCCAGGGTTGGAGCAATGGCTTGTGACGTAGGACTGTAAATGTAAGCACTTGGCTACAATGCGCTTTCCTTTCTCTCTACTTATTAATTGGAACATTGAGTTTACTTCTTTAAGACTTCTATTTCTCTTCAATTCGGTATAATTATTCTGTGTTTTATTAAATTAAGTAATGAACCTGCTGTTACAATCATGAACTTGTGGCCGGCGCTGAATATAGGTATACTTAACCGTCTATAAGCTTCCATTTCAACCCCTTACTTTTATCAAAAAGTCGTGAATGCCACTCTTCACTCTTGACTCTTTATTCCTCACTTCGCATTGCCTTCCATAATCTAGATTTTATATTCAAACAAGATCAATGCCACTACTTTTATATGCCATAGTTTGATTTTCTTTTTCAAGTGTTCGCCTCGAGCTCATGAATAAAATTGAATGCAGGAATATCGGCGAAGGACGTCGAATGATTGATAGATGAACCGTCGGCGAATCGTTCAAGGGAACGAAGACGAATCATATCTATTCGTTCTTATCTGATTTGCATGATCGATCTGATAAGATTCAAGCGCGGTGCTCGCTAGTCTCACATCCACGGGTATTAAGTTGCCGTAGTTTATTGAGCAAAATCCAGCGCTGGATACCACATGGACTCAGGTCAGCTTTGCGTTTCTGTCCTCTTAAGTCCATTGCACAGAAAAAGCGAGTTTTTATGTATAATTTATTTTTAAACTTAATTTTTCGATTTTCGACCAAATCGCGTTAAATAACTTAATAGCAAGCTTAAAAAGAAAATTCTCTTTTCATAGCCGTTCCAAGTAATTTGTCTATTTCGGTATTTACTCCATCCCATCTCAAGTAGTTACCTCTTGCCGAATCTAACTATTATACAAAAGTGGAGGCACAACTTGATCGGCGTACATTTCTCCCCACGAACTTCGGTCATAGAATATGGTCGGCGGTCTCACCTCCTTGCAGCGACGGGTAGATGTAGAACGAGGGCTCCTGCACCCACGACACGACTCGGACCATGTCTTTGACGAAACTTGGCACAACGCATCGCAAGACCGCGGTGCAACCACGAGCCGCCCCCAGCACCTCCACCTCCGCCTTGTAGGCTTGAGTCACCACTGAAACCGAACAGTTATCCCAAGTCAGCACAATTGCCGGTCGGACCGAGGAAGCCCTGCGAAGGGCTGGGTAGGGAACGGTTCTGCCAGCTAGGGGTGGAACCGTATTACTTGGAACATTTCCTCCCTTATCTTGCAGTTATTGCTAAGGAGGCGCCGGGTCAAAATGGAGGAGTTCTAGGAGCTGGCATCGACTGAGGTTTCCAATGGCCCAGCAAACGATGGAGTGATTACGTGCAATTGGTTTTTGTTTAAAGCAGTACTTTCATGCCTTATTATTTCACTTCGATGCTTTCAGTAATTTTTGTAATGAAATAAATTAATTTGTCTGCCGCTAGTCGCATGGGCCCCTAAAACCAATAGACCTTTTTATTCGGGGGTTTTCTTCAACATTTCATTTTATCAACATCTAAGAAAGTGATGTTAGCGCACTGATGGAAGAAACAAAGCCTTAGAGTTAATATGGTGGCACGAAGAGAGCCCTCTACTTCTGCGAGAGCCGAAGCAAGCTAGACCAAAGCTAACCCCCACGAGTCTGTATTTGTTAAACATAGTCCTGCAGGTATCAGAACCCACGTTATTCCCATTGATTCCTGAACACGAAGGCATAAAGCTTTAAAATGGAACGAAGAACAATGGGATACTATTTCGCCAATTTTCTATACATTTGTCGAACAGAGTAAAAGTTAAACGAATTTTTTCCTCAAAGCTCGGATTCAATTTCAACGGTCTCCGATTCTAGAACGCGAAAAATTCGATTCCATTAGTTTGGTATTTATTGGCATCGAAATCTAATGCTTGGCTTGATATTGACGACAAAATATCATTGACTAGAAGCGGCGCTGAGGGCAAGGCTGACAGAATGCGAGCAGCAGAGCGCTAGCTCGTCGCGTGTGACGCCTCCCTGCGTTCTTGCTGGCTCGTTCTTTACAACGCATTCTTCTGCGTACTCAGAGCACCATTTCAACTAATTAAACGGATAAATATGGGCTGTACGTTGAAAACACGCACCGAGCATCACGTGCCTTCAATATTTTCACGTCAAGGAGGCGGACATTTAAACATTCTTTCGCACAAAGCGAAGTCAGATTTCGCTGGTGAGAGGGCTCCAGCGAAGAAAATAGATCAGAGAAATAAGAAAAACAAAAAATACGTCTCCTCTCTAACCTTGGTTCAAGACTACAGAAGTAATATAAGGGAAAAGGGTTGACGCGTTTCCGTTGCATGTTTGTGTGTGTGTGTGTGTGTGTGTGTGTGTGTGTGAGAGAGAGAGAGAGAGAGAGAGAGGGAGAGAGGGAGAGAGAGAGATGGGTGTGTGTGTTTGTGCAAATAAAAAAATTCTGTGACACGGAAAAGAAGGGAAATACAGCAAGGCTCTCGGGAGCGGAATCCTCGCTGTGTAATAAGCGAGATGGCACCAAAAAATGTGAGCCGTTGCTTTCACGTCCCATTGTCTTCTAATAGAAACGAGTGTCTAGGCTTTTTAAGGAGACGGCTTTCTTTCGGCGAAGAAAAACGTCGCAGCATCTTACTAATTGACACGTGATTTGGGACACTAATTGCTTTCATGAGACGCTGCTGAAAGGAACGGCGAGCTTGGTAATATCCGGGGACTTTTCTCAGTAAACATGATATTTTTATGCTTCTTTTCGACCGGCCGAGTTCTGAAAGAGAAAGCTGAAGCGTAAAACACATCTTAACTTATGCAGACCATAATCGTTTACGCGCAGCAGCTTTTTTTATTGAAGCTTAAACATCGCGCTCCGCAGAGTTCACAGCAATTTTATTCATTTTATTGCCATCTTAAAACCGAGCCGCCAGCCCAGGCACTAAGATATTTATTTCTGCTTTTAGAACGAAGAGCGTATAAGAAAAAATAACCGAGCAAACACATTCCGTTATGTAAACGTGTTTAATATGCAAATAATTGTAGCATTTTTACATTTGCTAAACGTCAAAATGGTATTTATTCTATATTATACACAAGAAGCAAATTTATCGTTTCGTTTACAAATTGTTGGTATTTAATAGTGTTGGGACGCAGAAGAGCTGTGAAATTCGCTGCTTGTTCCTCGTGGAGTAATTGGATTGGCGTGTGTCCAACGCGGCAAACTGGGGTAGGACGGGGCAGGACGCGGTAGGACGGGGCAGTCGACAAGAGCTGCGAGTCGTCGTCCCTCGGCGGCGCAAACAGGGTAGCAAGGTGCTGAAACCGAGTGGCTTTCCAAAGCGAGCGTGACCAGAACAGAGTAATACATTTAGCGCGGAATTCGCGCAACGCTGGCCTCGCTTATGCTCGACACAAAACGTATCCTGATTCGGTTTCATGCAATCCAGTTGTAAAGTTCACGCCGAGCAATTCGGATAACGCTGGAAACTGACTCATAGTTATTCGGCCTTATTACTCATTAGTTAAAGTATAAGTGGTACATAACACCCCGATATGAAATCTTCTGAAAACACTTCTAACATTTACGCGTGAAATAGGTAGGAAAAGCAACAGATACTTTCCCATCCCATTTACATAAAGAAATTTGTAACTTGCCTTCAAAAATGTAGCGCTGTATATTTCCTTCTAAATATTCTTCAGCTCTTCTTTTTTTATTATCTATAGGCAACATCAAACTCTATAAAAGGGCATCGCCACATAGTTCAAGCAAACTACGTATAACATGGTATAACCCAGCAATTTTTACTAGATAATATCCAAACCAACGCAACGTCTACTTTTCCCAGCTTTGAACCACCACGATATCACCGTATAAACATCGAGGAAACTTACTTCTTTCTAAACTACACCGTGAAGCCCGTTACTTTCCAAGGAAGACACGACGGTGTGCACCCTATTCCAACATTATAACGCAGCCCTGGAGCAGGTGGGGCCCGTGCACGACATAGCAGCGACACATGTCGCCAGCATCCGTGAGAATTCGGCGGGTCTGTAGCACGCGGCGTCGCGACGCCCTGATGGATAACGAGCGACGTCGACGCGGCTGCCTCTTAAATACGACGTCGTGTCGACAGATAAACCCGACCAAGCGCGAAACGACGCCGAAGAAATCCAATAAATACATCCCGTACAAGTGACTCGAGTTATGACGGAAGTGGAGGCGGTAGAAAAAAGAATGAGGACAGATCCCGTTAGGTGTTTTATGTGTACCTACATGCATTGTAGTGTGTGATGTGATAAAATGGTTGGGATGCTTGTTCGAACAGAGATTGGCTTGGAGGTGGTGTTTTTTCTGATAATCTTAGCTGTCTCTAGTGGAAATTCTGCGGCGCGCACGTTTAAAATTAACGCAATTTTTGAGGTGACATTTTTGTTTTGTTGTTTCCATGTACAAAGGCCATGGCCAACTTGGGCATGTCAAAGATCAAAGCCTTCGGCTTGTCACGGGGCAAAGGCTTGCGCTTAGAAGAATCGCATTTCCCTAAGGTTGCGATGCGAGCAGTGGGAATACGGATCGTGGCTTTTCGAGAGAACAGGCTCGAATCCGAAATAAAACGAGGTTCCGCTAGACGAGATGCATTTCTCAAGACCTTAGAAAACACAATTATGCGCCTATATGAAAATCGCGTCGCGAATGGTGATCACGTGTTCTTCCTCTCAATGTACTTCATAGACGCGATATTGAATAGAAAAGCCGTTATGATTCCAGAAGAGAAATGACTAGTGTTGATGGTGTGAGGATTTTAGAGGAAAAAGTGTAGGCGCTCTTCTTTGAGATGAGAAGAAAATAAACATAATCTTGTTGAAACAAGACGTGCTGGGCACGCAGCTCGGCTCTCGGCGAAAGATCTCTAGGAAATGAAATCAGAGCGAAAGGCTGCAAGTCAACAGACCCAGCAGACTAGAGGGAAGCCGGGACATGGCGGGAAACACAATATCTCGGGGGAGAGAAAGAGATGGAGACTGAGGAAAATGCCGGCCAAGTTTTTTCGAACAGAAATGAATCTGGGTTAATCATTTCTTGCGTCAGCAAGGCATCCCGATAACTGACACAATAATAACTAGAATTAATTTGAAATTTCCTGCAAAACTAACATCAAGTTTGAGCACGTTTGAGTGCTTTCGTTTCAATTATAACAAGAAGCTTCTTTTGCCGCTAACTCTGGAGGTCGGATCATACTTAGTATTGGTCAGAAATTTGATATTTGCAATCGGTTATCAAGTCTCTCCGGATTATGTTTTTTTATCACATGTTAAAAAAAGTTAACCGAATTAGTTCCAGGAAAATACTAGTTGTCAAATAGTCCTCTAGACCTCATACTCTTGAGGAACCCACGTTATCACAAAAAGTTTTCGTTATTTTCAGCTGTAAATCTATATAATCTTTGTAAAATGTTGGTATCATCCCAATTTCAACGAGGTTTTCGCGATCATCAAAGAGAATATTTAGTCAAACTCGCACATTGACGCGTACACCATCCACACCTGCGTTTAATAACATCAAATAACGCACCAGCGTGAAGTAAGCTCTGTAGAGTGTGAAGCAAGCCCTAAACCGGTGTGAAGCAAGCCCTGCACCGGTGTGAAGCACGCCCTGCACCGGTGTGAAGCAAGCCCTGCACGGTGTGAAGCAAACCCTGCACCTGTGTGAATTCAAGCCTTGACCAATGTTAAGCAAGCCCTGCACCGGTGTGAAGCAAGCCCTGCACCGGTGTGAAGCAAGTCTGCACCGGTGTGAAGCAAGCCTTGCACCGGTGTGAAGCAAGCCCTGCACCGGTGTGAAGCAAGCCCTGCAACGGTGTGAAGCAAGCCCTGCACCGGCGTGAAGCAAGCCCTCGGCGGCAGCAACACATCTCGCCGGCAGGACGCACGTGAAAAATGATTATGACAAAAAGCAGAGAGCGCCTGCATTATTCATGTAATACGGGCGGTGGGCGCGCGCAAAGTTGTCATTCGTAAGCGCGAGGAAACGGAAGGCGGGCGCGGGGAAAGACCGGGCATCAAACGGTGACATGTCGGTTGAGACGCTGCGCGGAATCTCAACGTCGCCAGCTCAGCTCGAGTCTCAGTCTCACCCTCACGTCACCCTAGCGCATAATAAAATTGTTGTAGCTATAGCATTCTTCCTGGCGAGCCTAAGCGCGAAGAAAGTTTATACGCCGTGGTTTTGATGTCTGCAAACTGAATCGGGTTATTTTCACTTGAACAGCCAGGAGGAAATGGGATGAGTTCATTCTATTTTTGTTTTGCGTGTGAAATGGTTTGATAAGAATTTTTAACTTTTATTCTATTGTTCTCTGGCCGGGATTCGGAAACGAAAATTGGCTTCTAGCCGGTTCTAGACGGTTTTTTTATACTGTAAAATTTAACGCTTCGAAGTGCAAATATGAAGGTTTTCTTTCGTTTGTGCTGTTAAATTGCTTTCTGTATAATATCCGATATAAAATCTTTGGTAATAACAGTGTTTGCAGCCAGATGATCATTCTTGGTGACGGTAATAAGAGAAGCAATAACCGAAGGGGAAAAACCCCTGAACGCCACCCGCCGAGCGCATGCAATAACTAACTCCTCTCTAATCAAATTTTCTCGCTGCATTCCGACATCGACGACGCTTATTTTCTTCAGCTGCTGAGGGTTATGGCAACGCGAGGTTTCACAGTGGTGCCAATTTTATGTTTTTCTAACGCTTTATATAATGTAGGCAATCTTTGTCTTTAACTCTTTCTCCGTTTTTAAATGAATGTTTTTCTAGAATTCTGGAAACACTACAGATATTTAATTATTTTTATTAACAAAGCGCTTTTCTGAACATACTTTATGAAGGTTATATCGGTCACTTTGCAAATGAGAAAATTATTAATCATTTTTAAAGAGGATTTTCTTCTAAATTAATGTTCAATGCCCATTATCATAGAGGTTTTCTTGTTTTGTTTCAAGGCCCAGTTCGAGCAGTCCGAGTTTTCATTCAGAGAAAGGTAAGAGCTGACAACTGAGTGCGAAGTACCCACTACCCTCCTGCCCAGGGTATTTTGGGCAAGGGACCCACCTGCCCGCACTTGCACGTCCCTGCTGACGACCCGGCCGACGGCGTTGGAGGCGATGCACCGGTAGACCGTGTTGTGGATGTCTTGTCGGTATCCGGCCGGGGAGAACGGCAGCAGCACGAGCGTGCCGTTCCGCAGGACTCGCCGCACCCCGTGCACCTCGCCTGTAGGAAGAGACACGGTGTTGAGACGCCAGCCAATCAATCACAATCCTTCGCAACCCATCGCAACAGGCCGCATCAACAGGACGAGTCGGTCATCTGCCTGCTATCGGTTGAGATGACCACTTGAACTTGCGATGAGTTGAACATCGAGAGGCAACCGTTCGGTCATGCAATCAGTTGCAATTGCGATGAGATGGAATCTCCATCCTTCGGCTGTTTCACCATGGTGGAAAACTAACCAAGAATTTTCCTTGCACAGATTCGAAAAGCTGTTATGGGGTAGCCCTCGGTGTTATGGTGGTGACAAGGAGGTTGCAATGTGGTAGACTCAAGGTATAACCTGGACACTGAACATTTATTTCTAAGTCTCAACTTTAATTGAAACTAAAACTGAGAAAAAAAATGTAACACAGAAAAAAGTTTTTCTTTGAACTTGAAGCCACGCAGACGTGAGCGATGCGGTTGACGATGTACTTAAAGACATCTACGGATCCACATAGCTAGCAGTAATCCATTGTAACAGGTAGTCTCAATAAAAGTCATCTGATGGCATTCACTGATCAAAAAGCGTTCAAGAACGCATGGATTCCGTCGTTCGTTGACCTGTGACGTCATGCAGGAAGCGGCAGAAACTTGCGTTTGAAACAACGCGGAATTGAGACAGCCTGATGAACTCGAACCCTAGGTAGTTTACCAAGGCACCGTTAAGCCAATTCATTTCCATTCGCGGTCTCAAAAGTTGAAACCCTCCTCCCTCACGGCAAGACGGTGGTTTACGGAGCCGCGTTCCCTCGGAAGATATCGCATTGAACGTGGCGCTGGTAATAACATCTACTTTGCCAAAATGGCTGCCTATTAGTACATTGGTGGCAGCGGTGGGATTATATAACCCACGGGCCGTTGCGCGCAATGGCATTTGGGGACAGTAAGTTACGAACGGCAAGTCGAGCCTGTATATACGTAATTGGAAGTTAGTTATCGTAAAATACTACGTTCGGCTCGAGCGTTGTAGTAAAAGTCAGTAGTTTCAAGTTTGTGAACATTTAAACTACCACCGACTACCGCCGTGTTTTGAAGAGTGGGTCTACGGGTGCTTTTTATCAACCTCCTCTCGAAAAGTGTTGGTCGGTATCGGCCATTTGCTTTGTTTTCGCATAAACAAGAGAGCGCCCAACGACCCAAGTTGGTCACCATCGCTGTATCCTCCCCTTTTTATAAGTTGTTTTAATTTAAATACGACATCTACACATTTGTCACCAGAATGTAAGAAATTCATTGTAATGAATACGCAATTAAAACAGAAAATACATTATTAATTGTTCTATAGTAAGAGTAGCGGACGGAGGAGACGCAACCACTTCACGTTGTGGTGTCTCTTTGTTGGCATCTTTACGTGTTGCTTAACAATTGACGGATGCACGTGTCCTTACCGTCAGCCGCGTTGGCTTTCCGAACAACGGGCTTCATTTTCTCGTGGCTTTTGCTTGCCGTGTTCGCATGATCGCTGGTAGCACACGTGTGCAATTGGCAACTGAGCAGAGCTAGACACTTGTTTCAGGGGGGAAATATGGTGTCTTCTTCCCACCAGCTTGCCCGTCCAATTAATTAAATACTGTCCGAGTTCATCTTTTTTTTCGGTCGGGGTTGTGAGCAAACCCCAATGAAGGTAATCACCCTGTGACAAGGATGCTATTGATTCCCCGGTTCAAAGTGAAATCTTTTCAGAACATGAAGGTACTTCATTCCATGTACTAACCAATGAACGAAACACGACTTGATAAAATTTTCAAATTTAATCACTTCTTCAATGACCTGAGTGAACTTCTTTGATGGCTAGCCGTTTGATGCGAAAACGATTTCCATCAGCGAGCCAAATAAAGCAAAATGGAGCACAGATACTCTCAATTCTCGCGCGCCATTGAAATGAAATCTAATTATCTCACTAGCGAGCGTTCTAAAGTCTGAAGAAACTGTTCTTCGCCACTAGCAGCGAATTGGTATCATACATCATCGGCCATGACTAAGTGTCCATGCATTATGTATTATTCCCTCGACGGCGCCGCTGCCCGCTGGGCTCCGAGCAATTAGCAGACTACAACAGCCTCGATTCGCCGTGCCATATTGTTGCCGCACTATTGCTAATATTTGATCGTACCTATGGGAGATCCATCCACCGATAGCCAGTCGATTGTCGGCGGCGGACTGCCCGACGCTGAACAGTCCAGCCAGGCGCCACTGGAGTTGGAGAATTCCACCCTCGAAGGCGGCTCCAGAAGGAAGCTGGGTCCACGGAGGTGCGAATCGTAGTCAGCCGCACAGAAGATGAACTCTAGAAACACGGAGACCAACCGAGACAGACGTTAGGAACAGATTGTCGGCTTGCCAGTTTCACATCATTCTCTCTATACACCCTCGATGGTCTTCAAATAGCACAGAACTGAAACGGAAAGTTTCTTAATTATTCCTGCTCTGAATCCGAGTGGATGGCAATTTGGATAGATTACCGCAAGACGCAACATAAATAATGTAAAGCAAGTTTTAACGAAATTATGAGCTTAGTTACGCACTGCTGCCGAAATGATAAGAGTCCGACGGTCCAACTTTGTTTCTAGCGATATTAGGAGCGGCGTGGTAAACGCGAAAGTTTCTTTCTGAGGAGGAAAGCTCTTCGCGGCTCTGAATATGGGGATAGACAAATGTAATCCCCTCGACGTCTGTGTGTTCTTTACCTGTTACATTAGTTTGAGCTATGAAGATAAATTATGCACCCGGTGTAAAGTATACACTGAATTCAACTCGGGGGTGAGGGCTGTGGGGCAGACAGGTGGAGAGGCTGGGGGCGGGGGGTTGTATCGAGAGAGGATGCACAGTGGGGCTGTCAAAATATCGCACACAGCGAGTCTGGCTTGATTGATTGGAGCTATATCCGACGAAGCCTCTAGGTGATAACCAGCTAGTCAGGTGAGACCGTGCAGCTGAAATTTGCATGTTTGGAATATATTGGATATTTGGGAACAGGGGTGATGAATCGTGCAAATTTAAAATAAATAATAATAATATTCGCGTGTGTGGTATATTGTTACTAGCTTGCCATGAAACTGTATCGATGGGATATTTTAGTAGCTGTTTGGCAGTATTTTCTCTGTTGCGCGGATAAAATAGACAGATTTACGATAGATTCAGCTTCTCAGGAAATTACGAAAATGTTTGGTTGTTTTCTCAGACCTTATAGCTTCCCATTGGACAAGGGACCCTTCAATAGCATTGCACATGCTCACTAAATCGATTTTCGGCATCTGCTTGATTGTCCGTCAATGCATTTATCCAAAATATTGCAAAAATAATACTATAAAAATGTGATAATGCTTCTCGCATTATTTTCTATATCATCGTCCTAAATTTTCTTTTCGGGAAATAGTGGTCGCTATAAACAGAGTATTGCAATTCAGCCTGGCTAAATTCCCCCGCTGTGATCTATTGATTTGTCGCTGCCAATAAAGGGTTATTTTATGCACGTTCTGCTCTCGCCCTTGCGAATAAAAAACGGATTAGCTATTGACAAATAATATTTATAGCTTCGCAATTTGACTGCTCCACTATGATATACGTTTCATGGAGAAATGCGCTCTTGTCGGGACCTGGAATACAGATCACCACGCTGTTCTGCTAAACATTTTAGTATTTCTCTTAAAGGCATGCTCTTACTCTAGAAATGAATCGTTCGGCAAAAGGCAACGGGGAGTTATCCTGCTTACTTCAGATTGGCTTTTAAATTCACTACCAATGCTTCTCTTGTTGGTGTTTTACTAACGGTGAATGATCGCTTCCTTAATCTCGTACGTTACTTGTGTCGAATCGAATGGGTCATTAAGATATTACCTTTATTCCCTGCCAACAGATATAATTAATTATTTTTATGAACACACTAGGTATGTATGCGATGCATTGCTGTCAGTGACTGTTTATTAAAGTAATTCTCTTTGCACACACACACACACGCCACAGTGCATCAGAACAAGGGACAAATTTATGTAAGCGTGTAAGAATAGATGAAAGACATACAAAGCTCATCTCCCAAACGGCTTTATATATTCTAACTAAAAGTGAAACTGAAAGAAGATCGGATCTGTAGCTCATATTTTCCGACGCAGTCCGCCTGTTTTCTTTGCTGTCACCGCCGCCGCCTTCATGCAGCAAGCCGGTCGAGAGCGGATTTCACCGTCGAGCAAACTTGTTAAAATTATGCAGCTTCGACACGCGAGATATTTGTTTTTATCTGTCCATCCCTGCAAACTCTAAAAAAAAAAAAATCCCCGGGCCGTCAATCCGTATCCTATTTTGTTATTTTTCTATGCCGTGTTTTATTTTTCTTTTGAAAACTGTCTCTGTTTAGATCGCGCGGAAAATTCCGTCAGTGCGAAGCCCCCAGGCGTTGCGCGCGGGTTGTGTCATTCCCTCTGTCGTGCCAGCGCTGCTTTGTTTTATTTTCATCCAGGCTGCAGATCTCTCGACATACACAGCACAGGATGTTTCAATGAATTATATCTATACCCTTTTCATTTCCCGGCGCGAGAGATAAAAAACAACAAAAACACATTCCCGATTTCAAATATAGGAAATGGTTGACACGTTTAAAAAGTATAGATTCAGTGGTGGTTTCTATACCTGGGCGGTGGCGGAAAGCTGACTATCTTTTTTAATACTAATACTGTTTGATGAAAAGAGTGCTGAATTAAAAATAATAAACTCTAATGTGATTAAAGACATTAGTTTGATTAAGAACCGTCGTGCGCTCCATGTGGCTTGGATGAAAATGAAAAATACGTTTTATGCTTTTTCTTTCTTGGTCTGCTAAGATTTCAATGGGACAAAGAGAAAATCACTCCGTTGACCAATAAAAAAACGACTTGGCAGCATTGAAGAGTATGAACCAAATTCTCATTCTTAATCATCTCTATAAAAGTAGAAGAGGACACGTAAAAGTTTCTCTGTTGTTAGTAACGTAAGTCTCTGGCTGAAATATTAATCATTGTTGACGAGAAACACGGACAAAAATCCTCGGGGGCTTAAAAGTTTAGTGTGCGTGAAAAATGTTTCCAGATTCTCTAGAGACATGCTTTAATTATTTCAAAGACTTGCGCACAGATGTTGTTACCTTTAAGATTAAATGAAGCGCGAAATTGTGGCTCGAAGTAATAAGTGTAGCTTAATTAAATTCATATTTGAAACCCTTGTTTAACCATTCGAAATAATCAACACAAAAATCAAAACACAAATCGAGTGGGTTCATAATAGCAGCCCCTTTCAATGTGAACAATAAAATAGATGGTATCTAGACTATCATTTATTTCTTGGTCCGGAAGTATTTTCGATCGGGAATTTAGCTTTTCATAGATATAATTAAATGTCAATGCTATAAAGAGATTTGTAGTTTGCTTCTTTTCCTAAATAACTATACCCACTACATTTGTTTTTGCAGACCTAGAATTTTCGAATGGTTTTAATGGCCTACCACTAAAAGTGAGATTATCGGGAAATCGATGACAGAGACCTAGGACCCATAATGCACAGGAAGGAAGTGAGTCAGTTGCTCTGCTGCCTTGCGCCCAAAAATATCTGCAAAGCTAGTTCCCGAACGTTATGGCTTTACACTTTATGTCTCCGCCAGTGGCGAGACCTCGCCCCGCTAAGAAAGTCACTTCTCAACCGGGTATCCGTAGATCACCTTGGGTTTTGGGTTGTCAGATATTGAATCTTTTTTTTTTTAACTTTAATGTCGTATGTCAGCGATTAATTTCATTTGTTAATACCAGGCTTTTGCAAACGATTTTAACAAATAATTTCAAGTTATACTTCATTATGGGTTATACCTCTTATATGTTAACGTAAAGTATACCAGCTTTTCATGAAATGGGAAAGTAAAAGTCGATGAAAATCTCTTTATTACATTACCCTAGTTTAGCTACTCTTTAATATTAATATGCTCAAAACAAAAACAAATCCATTACATTCCTTCAAAGAGTCCACGCTGCAGTTCTATCAATGAAATAAATTCAATCAGTTGCTATCGAGGAATACACTTTGCCAGATCGAGTTCAATCGCCGAGGAGGAAGCTATGGGTTATGTGACGCTTTCGGGCTCAGTCCACGCTTCTAGGGTTGCCTGTCTCTGCATTCGAGACGAGAGATGTCCTCAGGTATCGATGGATCCGGGGTGCTGGAGAGATAGGCTCTCCGCCTTATCCATGTCAGTGTCACCCGCGATGACGTCGAGTCTCCTCGTCGCGTACGTAGGATGTGCGGGCACAGGCAGTGGCGTAAAGACTTGGGCAAGGAAACACGTTTTCAAGGAGAGATTATGGGGCATACAGAGATAATAGTTTGAGGAGAAAGCGTGGATGTCATTGCCGTACGATGGCAGTTCGCATAGCTACTGGGGAATGGCTATGTGATTCGAATAATTGTAACGTTTATACCCATGAGGTCGGTTCTACAATCTCCGAAAAAGGTTTGATATATATATATATATGCGATATGACAGATAGTTATTTTACTTAATACCACGTTAGTTTTGCCTTATGGGCATATAGGTTTACCTCATGGGCATAGGATTTGGCATTATGGGCATAGTGTTTTGCCCTACGGGCAATAGGTATGCCCTGTGGGCATAGGGTTTGCCTTATGGGCATATGGTTCGCCTTATGGTAAAAGGGTTTGCCTTTCGGGCTCATAATTTAATGAAAAAAATTACTAACACACAAAATATAAGGCTCACAGTGCCGTAGGCACGGGCTCCACTACTAGTCAATATAAAACGTCACTGAAACATATAGCGAAAGATGAAATCTATGATTGGTTCTAGTTGACATATTTGTTTCAGACGTCAATTTAAAGTCTATAAGGTACACCTATCGTTGATTTTGAAACAAAACTGGTTTTAATTAGTTTCCCTGGTTCGACGCCACTGTCTCAAGAACAGTCGCGCTCGGCAGAAGAGAAACTCTAACCGGGTACATGATGTCGTTTTAGTCTTCATTTTCCATCCAAGTAATTTCCGCTCGGCATCGAAAAATCATCCTGTCTCTCTCCTTCTTGCACACTTCCTCTCGACGTCTTCATCCCTCCACGTCTCCCCCCCGCGTCATTTTTATCTCGTTTCTGATTCGCTGTCGTACTGGATTTTACCATCATTCCGTCAACCAGAGAGAAAGAAAATTTGACGTCGAGTGCTTTTCTTCGGACGAACAAGAAATATGTAATCGGTGAACAAGAGACATTATTTTTCACCATAGGTTGTAAAAAAAGAGAGACAGTTCAATTTGGTTATGCTTCATCCAAAAACGAGGCATGCTTTACAGCTTTATTTTACGTTTTTATATAAAACTTGAATCGATTGGTTCGTTAAATTGCGGAACGTGCAGTGGCTGCCACAATATCGATCGAAACGTGGATATTAGATTGACGCTTGCTGCTGGGTTGATGCTTTGCTGAATTCCACACCGCGTGTATGATTTTTATAAAATGAAAATTTTGAGAAGTAAGTTAATCTCTCCGAAGTTCGCGTTATTGCCCCTATAGTATGTTTCCATTTCGTTGACAGAAAACATGGAAGAATAATAACAAGAATTTATTTTAACATGCTTAAGTAGGCAATTTATATGCCAAACATTTTTCATGCTAATAAAAAAACGTGTTCAAATATTTTCTCGGATGGAAACGTATTTAAGACTTCATTTATGAAAGACATTAACCCAGACGCGTATAGCTTAGACTCGAGAGAGATTGACAATCAATTTGCAGCAACACCGCCCATAATAATTTCGCGAGGCACCAACAAGAGAGTGAGAGGAGAGAAGGGTGCGAGAGAGCAAGGAAATACTCAAATGAGAATAGTTAAAATGACAGCGGTGATACTGGAAGTGTCAATCAAGGCTCTCTGGAGGCAGTAAATACGGTGACATATGACGCCTCTAATGAAATTGTGGCAGACGCGTGTGGCAACAGTGAAAGCAGAAACAACGATCGAACAGCAAGCCCACGGTACATTCCGGCAAATCCTACACAAATCTAGCCAGATGATCCTCGCTATTTTACACCGAGCTCCCGGAATCGTGTGTCCCTGTGCAAAGTTTCAAGCTCTTTTTGATACACATAACTTCTCTATTCTTCATCTCCACCATATGTGAGAGCGTTTCAGAGTTGAATAGAAATTCGCGCCTAGTTTTTAATACCAAAATTGAACAGCGTGCCTCATTATTGAAGTCTGTTGTGGTGAGAAAAAAAGGAAAAACTATCGTGTAACTCCCGCTGGAGGCTTGAACGTATATTTCCCGTTCGCACCTAGCAATTAAGAAGCCTTGACTGCCGCTTGTTGCGCCTGTCGCTCCAATTCAAAATTTCTGCAGCAGTTTTGCAAAAAAAATCTCATAAAGGTTAAAAGGTTTCGAAGATAATTCCTTCATATGATAAGGATGATCAAAGTGATGGTTATTATCTGTCATGTTCCAACCCTAGAGTCTTAGTAATTGGTATAACTGCCCATTATTATCAAAATTAATTTTATTTCGATGCATCTGGGGGAAAACTAAAGTGCTGGCAACAACGGAATCCTAACTGAGCCGAGAGACGACGTCGACTCGGTCTCCCACTCCTTGCGGCAGCGTGCTCCTCGCGAGCACAGCGGTGGAGTGGTTAAAGACCCACCTCCCACGGGCTGAGTTCTCTGCTCACAGCACGGGCGCAGGCCGCATTACGGATATAAGATAAACGCCGTTCGGCAGGGTACTTGTCAAGTGGGTGACGTGGTCGTCAGCTCCTATCCATTCACCGGCACAAACCTCTTGACATGTCCCTTTATTCCCGGCGTCCCCCATCCTCTGGAAAGTTGTGCTGGAGATCAAAAGTCTTTTGTTGTCCGCCCAACTGGCGCCGGTTTGTCGCGCGCTCCCGTTATTCACACGGCACACGCGGGATGCAAGGTATAATAATTCGTCCGCGGAGCCGGCGACCACCTCGTCATAGTCAGCTTTGAAATCGAGCTCGAAACTAATGAGGTACGCGCGGTCGATGGAAGACATATTTGCACAGGACGGGGGAGTATCGCTATCAGTTGTGCCGGTGAAATGTGTCGACTCGGCTGCGGATGACAGTTGAATGAGATGTGACATTCTGACATCTCGATCCGCGCGGCGGTATTACACGATATGTCTCTCTCTGGAAAAATGCAGTATGAAATGTGGTATCCAATTGGCAAAGTGGAGGGACGAATACGTATGTTAGGGGGGTCGGTTTCATTCTCGGCTGTAGTCGAGCTGACTCTAAGGGGGGGATATAAATCTCCGATATTTTAGTCCATTCACAAATATCTTCCGAAGTCTCTAGGGGTTGCACTAGCTATTTACTTATATATTACCTATATCTAATTTACTGCCGTAAATTGGATGACACTCTTTGATATTAAATTTGCATGAATTTACCTCAAAACAGAAAATGCTGTTCACGTAACCAAACATCTACAGCGTTTTAAGCGACAAAATGTGAGGTAATCTTCCGAGCGCACGAGCTACATCACAATCATTGCTGCCTCAAATTCGCTACCTTAATCATCGTCATTGTCACTCACTCCCCCTCACTCTCGCTCTCCTCCGGCAAAGTCTTACACCTTACCCTCTTCAGCAACCCCTTCCTCACTCACAACCGCCTTCGTCTTCGTCAAGGGCTTGTCATTGTTCGTCGCACCCCCCAAACCCCCACCCACACGTAACTCCGGGCCATTATGACTTGCGAAGAGCACGCGACAATGTCCTCATACGAGACCGAACCTTCCCCAACCAACTCGCAACTTGTATAAGAAATAATCGTTATCAAGGAGTCCACCCGCCGATGCGATATAACCAACCTTAATTCGTGACAGTTTCTTTTGCACTGATTGCATATGCCGTTGAGCGGTATGTCGACGCAGCGGGTTACTTACTTGCAATTAGGTGTGATTACAACTACGGGCGTATTGTTGAGAGCCCTCCTCGATCGCTTCCTTCAAAGAGTTAAGTGCATGACTGGGTTCTAATTTGCAGCGTCACGCCGTCGAGAGCAGTTTCCGCTAGGTATTCGTAATAATCTCGAGCTAGGAACGGTGGGAGGCGCTACTGGATGCTACTCATTTTCCTGCTCGTTTCCCGACGAGCCAGGGAAACGCCGGCGTCGGGGAAACTGTGACACTTTCTGTGCTATTTATGGCAAACATAGAGCAGACAACTGATGGAAATATGACACGTAAGATGACTTTGAGTTTGAACTATAGTGCTGTGTGCTCGTATACCGAAAGTTTTAATACAAACTGAAATGTGCAATGCGTGTAAAAGTAAATTAAAATATTCATGAATGCAGTCTTAATTTGGCATTCGTTTGGAGTTGTAAAAATAATCGAGTTCATCGCGTAGTGTGCTTGGATTTCGCGTACGTATACATGACATATGCAGTTATAATCAAGTTACAATTCGTCTCCATTTGTATGCAGATTACCTTGCACTGATTGCACACGCGATCTGGAATTCATTTTTCAAAGGAGCATTATTTGCGCACATGTGCACACTTATCTTTTCCCATGCAGAGAATGTCCCAAATGACGGCAATGCGGCCATATTCAATGCAAGTCAATGAATCGGACGAAAATGTCCTCGATTCTTTTTCCTCGCGAATTCCGTTCCACACAAATAAATTTCACACCACCAGTCGCTTTGAAAACGGTGACCGGTCTTCCGTGGAAAACGCTGTCGATTTGACACCCCGGCCGTATACTCTCGTACGTCGTGCTATTTTCAAAAAGATATAAAAAAAACGGTCGAAATCAAATCTTTCGCCGACATTCACACAATAAATTCATTCCAGCGCGTGATTGTGTTTCCAGGCGGTCGGTGGATCATTATGACGCGGAATCAGGAGGCTGCGATGGAATCATGAAATACCCACATAAATTTCACGAATGTACAGCCGAGATGAGGTTTCGTTTTAATTGCTCAGCTTACCGTACACGCTGGGGCAGGCTAATTAAAAGCAATAACACTAATTAACCCCGCGATTGCGAGACGCCAAGGTGGAGAGGGTAGGAATTTTCACTTTTTCTATAGTCGAGTGTCGAAAGGGTACGGATTTGAGTTTGAAAATTATTCTAATTAGGCTGGTAGGAGATTGGATAAAATGCCAGACAGGCCAAGTAGTGTTCGACATGAATCTGCTTCTATGCGCGGGCTGTCAGAACGATGTTTCATTCGGATAGAAAAATAAGCAAACAATATGAAAACACATGGCCGGGTTTTCATTATTAATGCAATTAGCGAAAAATTACTGAGTGAGTAAACAAGAGACGAATCACGTAACGCGATTTGAATATGATTGGTATATTTTTGACAGTAATTTAATTTATTACTGTACGGACGTTAGCAATGGAGGTTGATATAATTCAGCCGTTCTACTGGTTCTTGGTTTGCAATCAAATTGAAGGTATCAATTTAATCGAATGTCATATTACACTCCATTGCTCCAGATAATTTCCAGTGTTTGCTCAGTTTTAATTAGCGCGATGCCACTTCCAGTGTTCCGTCCACGCCGGGTTCATATCGCCAACGGAAGTGCTAATAATGTGAGTGCCGCTGTCTGTTTGCTAGATAGCATCCGTTTCCGGTTTACGCACGAGTCAATTCCAGAAGCCAATCACTCTGGGAAATCATTATGGAGGGATAACATTTTTCCTGTCCTTTTTATTGGGATATCTTTGCTATGTTTGATAATATGTTTTGGTGGCAACAGCACAATTTGAAATGCAACCCATCCTTGCACCGAATTTTCCCAATGCAACGTCTTCTTATAGAATCAGTAATTTGTATCATTTGAAACCCAGCTCGGATACTCCTAAGGGTTAGTCTCAGATAAGAGTAGTTTTATTTTTGCCAAACTCAATTTCGAAGCACTTGTTGAGACCTTATGTGAAAATCTGTGTTCGTGTAAGGAATAAGGAAATCCTTGGCTACCCTCTTTCCTTCCTTCCTTCCTTCGCTTTTGCTAACAATTCTGCAATTCACCGACTTGAAAACGAATCAAGACTTTCTGAAGCTTAAGATTTACTGGATCTAGATCTCTCCTCCGACTGGGGTTTCTTTTTGTGAAAGAAATGGTAGAAGAGTGGTTGCATAGAAAGGAAAATGCACAAAAAAGGGAGAATTTTCTTTTAAACAGGAGTGATGCCGAGGAAGGCACCCGTTGGTGGGTTTTGGGTTAGCGCTTGTTGATACAGACCTAAGAGTCCGTAAAGAAGGAGGCTGCGCCGAAGAATACCAATGTCGAACTAATGGTCACACCCTGCTTGAAGACGACCACCCAACCTTCACTGGACAATTTCCTTCGCCATGTAGTTACCTTTTCCGCGCACGTTCACCCTGTCCACAAATTAGAAATTGGACTCGTTCAGTTGAAATGTGTCAACGTTAAACCTATTCCAGACACCTATTTTTCTCCTTTTGAATATTGTTGCTTTGTTCATCATTTTATGTCGATTGCAAATCACTTAAAAAATGTAGAGTGCTTATAGTAATCTACTTTAGTTTATATTGTTCTAAAGTAAAGTAGATTACTATGACTATAGTCATCTGCTTCAGTTTACATTGTACAACTTTTGTTTGAAAAAAACCTCTCTTTGCGTTAAAAAACACAAATATATTAATGATTTATATATTGTTAATTAAATCGTGATCACTCGTATTGCTTGTCATCTCAAGTTTCGTTCAGAAAATTCGCGCTTTAAATGTCAAAACAAGCGTCAAATTAATTGCTTCAGTCCCGAGCAACAATTCGCAATTTACTGATATAGTGAATTGTTGTCCAGTGAAGTAGATAATCAGTGTGAAGGGACATCATTTCGTCCTGGCTGGATCGTAGCCGGGACTCGAACAAGGACGAATAGATTCGGTCGGGGTCTTACATTCCTCTTGTGCTCTCCCGAGGGAAGCTGATAAAATGTAAGGAAGTTGAGTCCAGATTGCGTTAGATTTCCCCAGGGATATACACCAAGCTTAAGCTTGTCCATTGACAACACACACACACACACACACCCTAACACACCCAACACACCCAACACAAGCAACACACCCATGCTCACGACGCTATAGAAACTCGGCTCCTACACTCTGCTGTGGCAAATACGAAAGAAATTCGGACGGCGAGCGCGAGGATTAGGGAAGTTATTTGTACATTGGTTTCTATACATACTCTATACCACACGATAGATATACTGAGACACCAACTTATCTTTTCATATCCCGCGACAGGAAATTATAAATAGGAATTTCTACAGGGAAAATTCGTCAATAATGATTGCTTTGAGAAAAGGTTTACGAATCTTCTTTTAGCGCTCAATAGCATGACGATGAAAACGCGCGTATGTAATCGAAATCCTGTCACGTTCATAGTGAATCTTCGTTTCAATTTTACCGCTTTGAAACCCCATAAAGAGTGTTACATGCAGAGCGAATTTTCCAATACCGCGATCGCTTTTACGATGCCAGCTTAGCTGTAAATCGTGATTAATTATTACAGTTAGTTCTATCTTTATTCCGAATTCACGTATTATGCTTTATTGTCCGCCAATGTCATGAGTGGTTTTAACTCGGCGCTAATCCCGTACAAACAATGAGAGGGTCGCCCAATGTGTGACAGTTCACTGGGAATTCGGAATACTTTAGCTTAATCCAACGTCATGTGATGTGTGTAATGCCGACCGCGTATGTGGGCTTACGTCCCGGGCGCGTGCCTGCACCCAAACCACAGTCAAACTGTCCTGTAATTCAGATTATCAGACAATCGCGATCGCATCTGATTTAAGCTTGTTTCCGCCGAGCTGTGAATCGATAGACATGGAGTTTGCATGTCAAAATCACTTCCAAATTGCATCGTACATGTGACTTGTTATCCACGCGCGAATAGTATTGCTTCCGAGTTAAGGGACGTGTAGATGGAAGGAACATTGCATGGTAAAAAGCTGAAGAAAATCACGGTTCGTATCTGAAACTTAAATTGTAACACAATCAATGTTGCAATTTCTTCGTCCATGAGCGCAGTTTTCTTTTCCAATCTCAGTTTCTATTTACGACTTTTCTAGAAACTGGTCAGAAAACTGTGCTGTGTTTCCTTCGTTTCCTTCGTCGCTGCTTTTATAACCAATCAACGTCGTCTGCAGTCCGTCGACAAAATTGTCTTCCAGATTTAATTCGGAGTTGAATTGATGCTCTGCAAATGACCAACTCCGAAACAAGCGTGTGCCGCCATACATCATGGCCATTTCCTTCACAATGCAATTACATGTGAGCCCAAATATATTACTGTTAACTTAAAATTTTTTGTTCTTGTATACGAGCTTATAAGAAACAATGCTACTCTAAGCCAATATTCGTAGACACCACAATCTGGGCCACATCGTAGTAAGGACAATTGCGATCGACGAGAAACGAATTGGAAAATCTTTTGATTGTGAAAAGAGAATATCGAAGCTATAGAGAGACGGGGTTTTATTTGATGTGCTAAAGTAAAGACACGAAACGAATGAAGATTGATTGTCGATGAGGAGCGTTGAAACACAGCCCCCCACCCCCAACCTCTCTCTCACACACAAACACACACACACATAGAAGGAATCGATTGAGAATCGCTCTGGACACTAGATTGCTTTTTCTTATAACCAATGACTTGAGCAGAAACTAGTGATAAGAATAGGAAGGCTATTCATTCCTCGATCAAACGTAGTTATCGAAAGAATGGTGAACTCTCTTCTTTATCGTGGCGATAGATTTCCATTCCGGTTTGAATACATTTGGTGCACAAACATTGAACGTGACATCACGCCAATCTCGACCATTCTCGCATTCTCTTGTGAATCGCGACGGCTGCAAAATTAGTCTCTGTTGATGGTTGCAATATTTTTGTATTTTTTTAAACATGCACCTCCTTTGTTATTTTACACTCCCAGCGTGCCACGCATGTTTGTGAACAAAATGCGTAGAGGAATGTAATATTTATACAAGCTTACATAATGATGAGACTGAAAACAACATGTGTTTTTTTTTTGGTGCACGGTGTTTTCTTTGAAGCATCACGAAAATATGATGTGATGTTTATTTGTTTAGCATATGCTTGTGTATGCAAATTAATTCAGATCATGTCGATCGGACAAATAGCACTGGCGAAGAGCATGGAGGGTGGTGTAGAGGAGTGAGGCGCCATATTGCAAGGAAATCGTTAGGGAAATAAGAAAATGCATTTTACAATGGGTTGGAAGGATGGAAATGTATAATGTAGGACGGAGGGGGCGTTAGCAAGGCATTGTGACGTAGGCATGATGCCAAAAGATTACGTGACCAAGATAATAAAAGTTAAGATGTTCTGAAATTGAGCATCGTCGTTTTTGCATGATATAAATTTTAATTTATTGATGTTACTTTTCAAGTTTCTTTTGTGCACGATGCAGCAAAACCGTATACGTACAAGAAGAATAGATAGTAACACTTTGATCGTGATTGTAGAAATTGTTGGATAGTTTTTTAAAACGCCTCTCTTTTCATATCTAACATATCCCAACAGGAATAAGAGTACTCTCTCTGTAAAGTCTTTTTATTTCAACACTACCATTTCCCCCACACTAACTATACTGTAATGTCAGTTATGGCTGAGGTCTATTACGCAATTCAATTTCCTTTTCAACGGAAATTTACACTCAATGTGTAGATACGTAGATAGACAGACTAAACTTTTTACAAGTTTCTTCCGTTTTTTTCCGATATATTCGGCAGTCTTCTATATCCAGCTGAAGTTTGTCCGCACTTTTCCCAACGCAAACCCATCAGAATAGATCTGATGCTCAAATATTTGCTCTCCTAACTCACTCTTTATACTCGACTGCATGAGTCGGGTCGCTCCCCGAAGCCCAAACACAAGGGCAGTTTCACGAATGGCAGTGTTCTTTTATTTTAACTAGCTGACAATTCTATTTCATTCAAAAGACTCATATTTTGATTTTGTATTATCAATCGGGATAAATCCAAGCAGACGAAATCTGGATAAGTTTTAACCCTCGCGGGCTGGTGCACATGAAACATAGCTTCTGAATCTGAGCACAAACAAAAATTATCCGCAATATATTAGTTTACAACTACTATATTTTGCCCAGACGTAATATACCATTGATTTGTCAGCGTGTGTATACCAATATCTATATTTGCAATATCCACGAATGCATTCTGTTTTTCATTGCATTTGTTCAGATTGTTTCGATGCGAATATGTGCTATGCAATATGAATACGAAAATACATTTTTAAAACTCACGCCGTGTGCATAGGGGTTGCCTGAAATATGAATAACCTACTTAATTTCATCACACAATTTTTCCACAATCCTCGCACAGAATTTTATCCTCTGACATTTTCGTCTATAATAAAATCTTTTTTCCCCGAGCGAGCTAAATCCGTCATTAATTTCCTCGCGGCATTAGTAATTACGGACGGCGCCAGGGGTTGGTTCGGCAAGGGATGAAAGTAGCAGCGGCGGCGGCGTCGGCGGCGGCGGCGCGCGTCCGGGGTCCGGGACTCGTGCCTCGGTGGTTGTCGCAAGGGAAATCAGTCTCCTCTCTGTAAGGTTGTCAAGGCCTCGCGTGGCCGCGGCGTGGTTCATGTACTGTCTCCGTGCTTTAACAAGCTCTTCGGGGACACCCCAACCGCGAGCCAGGGGTGTACCAAAGCAGGGCCGATCGTTGGACGGGAACGTCGATCAATTGGTCGCACAGACATGCCAGAACATCACATGGGTAGCGGATACCGTGGACTTGTTTTGCAGCCAGAATGGCGCTTTGATATCTGCTTCTCTACCCGTGTGTTCTTGCACGCATGGGTAGCGGATACCGTGGACTTGTTTTGCAGCCAGAATGGCGCTTTGATATCTGCTTCTCTACCCGTGTGTTCTTGCACGCATGGGTAGCGGATACCTTGGACTTTTTTTTCAGCAAGGCGCTTTGATATTAGCTTTTCTACCCGTGTTTCCTTCCACGCATGGGTAGCGGATAACGTGGCTTGTTTTTCAGCAAGTAAGACGCTTTGATATTCGCTTTTAGCAGCTGATTGCATCCACACATGGGTAGCAGGTCCCGTGAACTTGTAACGCTTTGATCTTCGCTATTCTACCCGTGTTACCTTGAAAGGCTACAGACGTGGACTTGATTTTATATCCAGTGGAACGCTTTGATCTCCGTTAAACTACCTAGATAACCTTGACCGCACTTTGTGTGTCAAATCTCAGCCTACGTATTAAATTTGAAGTGTGCCCAAACACTCTGCCCCAACCAGTGTTCAATGGTTCAATGATGAACGGAAAAGTGTTGTTTGGTCAAGGCTAACTGATTCTACCATTTAATTTCCTAAAACCGTTTATCAATATTTTCCGAGTCTACAAAAGGATGGCGGATAAATATCTGGTTAAATTAAAAGTATATCTTGCCTTGGAATTGCTAACCAGCGGGAACATTGTTTTAGAGTGATTAATTTCTAGAAAATGGCAACGATTATCAAATATTTGTTGCTGGAAATGAAATGGAAATTGCTTCCATCACCAAATGCGGCGCGACGAATTCACAGCCAATCCCATTTAAACATCCTTGATCACAACAAAATGAACGACGCTGTAAAGAATTTCCCCGCATTCTAGCTCTCCGAAGCCAGGACCAAACGTTTTATTTACGAAATAACAACCTTGTGCCGTCGCCCGTGTTTATGGGCACCGAACAACCCCCCCCCCCCCCCACCCTCTACTACCCCCCGGCACACAGCGTCGTGTATCACCGGGGCGCAGGGGTCGTTTGGCGCCGGGCAACCGAGCACCAATTAACCACCCTCGTGGTCAGTGACGCGGGATTGCAGCCTCCCCTACCACGGGCTGTTTGCCGGGCTTATGTCAAACCTCGTTTACCTTTCTGTTGCCTCCACTTCGCCCCACCTAGACGAGTGTGCGTCTAATATTGAAACGGTGTTTGTGATCTAATTTCTGGTCGTAGTTCTAATCGCGCGCATATTATGACACGTGATTGAGGGACATGTGTTCTCTCATGCCTTCCACCCTTTATTTAGTAAATACAAGTTGTTTTCAAGTCTTCCAAATGGCATTTATTCGAACAGGCACCGTCAGTGGAAAAATAATTCTTTAGAACATAATTACACCACTTATTTCAATAAAATAGTTGGCAGTCAACGACCCTTTCGATGCTTCCCCCCGATTTTTTCGAAATTTCTTAATGGGAACAGGCGTGTTAGTGAAATCAACACCGACATGTTCAAAATACATGCGGATATTTCAGCCAACCGTGCGACCAAAATTGAAGAGCTTAGAATTTTGAAATCATTGCAAATGGGTCACTGCGTATTTCCGATTTCTATATGTTTTATTTGAACAACCACCGTAATATGTGCTCGTTATTATTGATATTATTTCCCATTCAGCGAGTAAATAACCGTTATTTAACAATCAAACTAAAATAACAAGCACGCATTTATGTGTATATATTTAATTTGTTTCAACCGGTGGAAATCAGTTTTCAATTTGCAGCTAATATTTGATTTGTAAAAGCGTATGGACGTGGTCTTTGCCATGTGCAAAGCATCTTTCCAGTAATTTGAACTAGTGTTTACCTATGTTTATAACTTGTGGGTTCAATCATTTGGAAATAACATGTACAAAATGGACGTGCTTGACGATTATTATTAAAATTAAGTTCCTAATAAAAACCCTGATGGAAGAGTTTGGTCGCAAGTTGCATTATTACAGATCTAAAAACAATATTTGAAGAATTAATAATCAAGACAGAGGTATTCAGAAATCACTCTAGACAGCATCAACAAATGTTTTCCCCATCTTATTGTTTTTCAATTCTTGGCCACTTTTGTCCCACCAAGTTCAATGAAGTGGGACTGCTACTCAAAACTAACTCTTCTTTGATTTGGGACGCCAAGTTTATTGGAACTCGTGTATTATATTCGCTGCCGAAGACAGGAAGAGATAGAGTAAGCGAGCGAGAGAGTGAGCGAGACGCCGAGAGATCAGAGGTTTGGGCTAAAGCTCTCGAACGACGGAATGGCTGGACCCGGGTTTGATGGAGGGGGCAGGAGATTGCCGCAGAGCAAAGTGGTTTCCGGTTGAGTAGAATCGCGAATTACAAACTTCATCTGTGGATCTCTTAAACTGTGCCGCAGAAGAGTTCAATTATATTGAAATTAGCGCTGGCTTAGTTTCGTCCTGGCCAACAACATAAAGTTTCTAGTTTCGGCTTGAAACTACTCAAACGTTCGTGGTGAGTGATCCGTGGTCAGTGGTAGACCGAAAAACCCGGTTTCCTGACCCAACGTCGTGTTTTCTGACAATCGTTGGACGGACCTTGATTTTAGGTTCGTCGTTGAATTTCGACATCAGCTCGCCACGATTTCGCTGATTGTCTTTGCCAGCATTTTCTTTGGTTAGTGGACAAAAAGTTAAATAAAAACCCTCTGGAGTCGGGATCAGCAATGCAAGAAGCCAAAACATTACATAGAAAAAGACACTGTTTAAAGGTGTAGGTTATTTTGGTGGCAACCCCGGCGTTACATTTAATCATATAAAGTTTGCCTCCACATTGAGTACCACATTCTGCAAATTGTCGATATTCCTTAAGTGAGGAGGTATAGAAAATTAGATACTTTTCTCAGTTTGGTCGGTCGATATCGCTCAACTTACCATGCCTATCTTTGGGTATCTCACAAGTTTTGCCTGTCTATATGGAAATGTTTTATTTGAAATGTTTGCTTAATGTTTATTCTCTTAGGTAAGCAGCCGAGCGTACCACAAGTTTCCTTTCTAAGCCGGCAAGTTGGTGAACTTATTCGGGAAGCTAACTTCTGGGGATTTCTATAGGCGCCATCGAATAGTTTCGGCACTCCAGGGATGTATTGAATTTGAGATTCTTGACGCCATTGAAATCACTCCTAGTAGCTATTAGTTCTCTAAATTAAATTAATACTGTTGCAGGCTACACAAGCGTACTCTAAATCATCGAACGCTACGAACCAAGCTGTTTGCTATTTTTAGAACATATCTAAATGGAAGAAAAAATGGCCGTCATAAATGTTTGTTACAACTTCCATGCTCTAAACTCATTCAAATTCTTTGCATTCTGTGTGGAGGAAGGGGTGAAAAAATTGCGTAATTTAATTTGGGGAATCTAATTTGGTGCGAGAAGAAACGAGGCGAGGCGAGGCGAGAGAATGACAAATGACGGCGACGATTGCCGCAGCGTCCGTTCAAATTTCAGCTTGGAAAGAAGAAAATTACTTGCTTTATTTATGTACTCTTCGAAGCTGGCGAAACACATTTGGTTCCCGATGTCGCATCAACGGCGGCGCAGGTTCTAATATTGTTAATTAAGAATCAATGAGAAATATGCATGTAGAATACAGGAAAGAATGCGCTTTTTGCTTGTTTTTATTACAACTGTGGCGTCTCTGTTTCAATCCTGGTGAAGGGGAACATTATTTGAAAATCCTTATTACGGGGTTCCGTGGATTTGGTCCATAAGTTTGTTCCTAAAAATGAAAATTAATGACTCGAAATTTGAATAATGTTTAGCCTCTGGATGGTCGGACCAAACAAACGACTACAAACGAGTGCTAAGTTTTCAAGGTTACACTGGCAAGAACGCTTGCTCGAATTGAACATCTTCGTGTCTCAGAAAAACACCCTTACAGCCGTAAAACCGTTTCAAAAGAGAGAAAATGCGTTAAATAACGTTATCTCCACAAAAAATTGAAACTATCTCACGAAATGTGCACGGCTCTTCCGAAAATTCAGAGAAAGTTAAGAAATTTCCCATTTCCCGGTCTCATCATTGCAATCTTTTAATTATGCACAGCTCCGTTCTAGAAGGAAAGTCAAGTGTAGGTGTATCGTTATCCTCGTTGCTCGTATACACGCGTTATCGCCCTCCGACCCTCGCACGCGTTTCTATAGGTATCATTGTTACATTTCGTAATTACACAAGCAACAGAGAATCCATGCATTTGATCGCCATGTATCTAGCTGGAAAATCTGCTAACGCATTAGGACAGGCAATTATTTTTGTCCGCAGTGAACATTGTAATGACCCCAAGGAGAATTCCCATGGAGTTGAAATAAATCAAAGTTGAACAATGATACTTTCCCTCTCAAAATTTTCAGCTGTGGCGTTTCTACATATTTTTTACGTCTGAATCTGTTTTAAGTTAATATTTGCCCAACTTATTTTATGTCACACGCTATGAACGAAATGAATAAATAACTTCACACTTCTTCGTAATTCTAACTGACAAAATTCACGAACACAGTGATTGCGGGCAGTAAAAATAGTAGGTAATGAAACAACGAAGTCAACTTGCACACTAAAATTTCACACCCAGCAATTTGTTTGGCCCAGTTTTTGCCGGAGCCAGTCAAGTCGACTAGCTCGTGTTTTCTCTCGGATTAAAAGGCCTCATTACAGGCGAGGGCCTCCCAAGGCCCTGTTTTATCAGCTTCACCCCCCGCTCTCCCCGCCCCCGCCCCCGCGCTTTTCACCCCTAACGCCCCACGCGCGACCTATCAGAATATAAGGCCCGGCTTTGATGGGCGCTCAGATCTCGGTTAAATGTTTTTCACGAGTTTATGCGCCAATTAAACGGAAATGCGTGTCGTTCTTGTGCCAAATAATATTTGTCTTTATTAGGAACATGATGCGACTTGTGTCCTTTTAACAAAGCATCTCCGTATTCATTATTATATCTTATAACATCGTCGTTATAAAGATAACAGATAACAGCAGATGAGGAATAACGAAGCGCTATTTTTTACTTATTCTCTCAACTTTATGGATAATGAAAGAGAAGCGAAGAATACGAATAGGCTTTCTTAATTATAACATTTTAATGATGCAAAAACGTGATATAATTTATTAACGTTTCTCTCGTGGGAGCGCTAGGTTTGTTCACGCCTGAACAGTTGCCACAGCAGCGCTCGCCATCGGTACACAGCAATGCGGGGAAAACGAGCTCTGATGTATAGTGGCACCAATTTACATCTGCCCTCGCTGCAATGGCCCATCGATTCCTTGGTTAGACCACGAGTTCCTACGAATAAAGGCGTTACTCAGTCTAATTAATTTTATGACCTACGTGTAGTCATTTAACCGACTGGAAATAATTAACAAATTGAGAAATCAATTATTTTCATTATGCGAGACACCAGTCATTACCGCTGCTAGTGTTTTGTTCAACACGGGTTCAACGCCGGCAAACATCTAGCATTTTCTTCGTGGTTTTGCGCTAATGAATTCCGATCTTCTGTTTCTGTTCCGCCCAGCGTTGCATTACTTAGCGCGACGCGAGCAGCCGCGGCTAAGTTGATCCAGGAGTTAGCGCTAAACCATGCAATTCGTGTTGTTCTTCGCCGCTAGTGTATAATTACTTAACTACGGGATTAAAGTACGAGACTGAAGTCAAAATTCGGATTAAACGAGATTTGAGCACTGTGCTATTAAAATGGTTAATATGCTTGGTGGTGTAACATTGAATAACTTAGGTCTAAGGTTGAGCTGGCTTCGAATTTTCAATTCGATGCTATGTGCTGTGTCTGTCTGACTCTGTAGCGAAGTTAATCTAATGGCAATCACTTATCAATAATCAATAAATTTTATTCACTCAGCTCTATTCGCTGTTAGAGTGTCTAAAATTAAAAGCAAAGCCTTTTACGAACGGATATCTTCAAAGAGCAAAAGTGGTAGCACGTTTTCCATGGAGATACGAACACTTTCACGAAGTAGCAAATAGCTTGCAGCAAAGTAGCATAAATATCATCGGGATGTGTTCAGAAAGTTTTAACAGGATCACGGACTCTTCATTCTTGCCTTAAAGACACTGAATCTCAAATTAGTTGATAGCTTGCCTATAAATGTGTGTAAGGATCCATGCAACCAGTAAGTGATAACTCAGATCAAGGATCACGTTCGAATTTTCTTCTCCGGATCGCCAACTGGGGAGATATCGCATGACTATCATAGTCAAGTCACGGAGCAGTAGCTTGCAAGAAATACGACTTACGCGGCTCCCGCTGGGACTTGAAAACTGAGTGACAGATATGGTCTATTATAGGCCAAGACGGGTTGCATTGCAATGCGAAATTTCTCTTGCGCTAATGTGCACGACAGTTATTTTTTAAAGAAACAACTTCAATAAAAGCCCTTGGCAGACTTTTAGGATATGAAATAGTGAAATCCGTGAGTTCTCAAGAAATTGCGTAAGTTGAAAATGGTGTCAAGAATTACGGATCCCAAGATGCCATTATAAAGCCAAACTAGAAAATTGTCTTTTCTTAGAATCCTTCTGAAAATAGCCCGTTGCTACATAATTTATGTACTGTCACATGTAATACTCGCATTACCTCTTCCTTCAATGCACAGATTAACGACAGAGGCAAAGCAAACACGGTAATAGGTAATATTTGCTAAAGCTTTCATGCCTACGCCTCAAGTATTACTAGCTACAGATTTGGTTGTATAGGTACACATTTGTATAAAAAAGAAACTAAATGTGTATGTGTACAATGCACGGTTTCGACGAGTGTCATCTCATTTCAGCGACTGCTCGCACTGCTCATGTAGTTTTATAATAGCATCAAGCATTAACTGTCACCTACATGCCCTCCACTTGCCAGGGACGCGGTTCCCGTTGCAGGAAAATACACGGAGTCGTTTGCTCGACGCTTTTAGCCGGCGACGGGATGACAGAGTCTGCCCAGAATGAGATACGAGACCGACACTTGCTATGCATTATGGAGCAAACGTCTCTACTAGAAATATGACCGAAAAGAGAACTTCTGGAGACGAGTTAGAATAAAAATGTGACACCTTAACTGGAGTTTTGGCGCTGAAGATGGATCGAAGACGTGGCGAATGTTCTGCATTGGCGGGCTACGAATTTCTATAGCAAGCCTTTGCGGCTATTATATGAAATGTTAGTATTATTTGCGAGTTGCGACGATTAATTTCATAACATCATAACACCAGAAAAGGTTGTATATCGTTTAAAATTGCCCGACTTTTGGCGAGGTAGATGCTGATTTTCCACGGCGCTGCAGAAAGGAGGGAATTATTTATATTTGATAGAATTTTCAGTCGTCAGTCGGCGCGCTCGAGGAGATATTTTATTCGTGAACGTCAGGGTGTCATAACAAGCGGCATGCAGCCGTCCGGGGCAGCCAACAACGCGGTTTCGCCGTGGATTTCGGGGGCGGGAAATCGAGGTGGGAGACCGCGGCACTGAATTATTGAGCGACGCCGCTAGTTTTCCATGCTGGATGTGAGCGAGTACTAAATGTTGCAATGGGATGGGGCCGGAAAACCCACCGGCGAAGAATGTGGGTGACCATTCATTCTCATTTCCAGCTCGCCTCGTAGCGACAAAGAAATCCCTAAATGGTCGACCTTAGCTTGGGTGAGTCCATAGGGCAGACCGACCTTTCGCCGATGTTAATACCGCCGTGTGGGTCAAACTCGCGAGCTTACCATCCTTTAAAAATTACTTTTTTTATTAGAAATCTAAAAAAAATGTAGTTTACATTTTCCCCGGCATATATTTGCATAGCGTATACCACTTAGTGCGAAATTAATGTTAAAGAAACAAGCCAGACTTGTTATTCGAGTCGAACGAAAGCAAACCAAAAATTTTAATACTTGTTCTTCTTTCCTCATATTTTGTGATCCAGCTTCACTACGTATAATTTATTATTTATTAGAATAAGTGCTCTCTGCTTAAATAAATTAAATCCGCCAAAACTAAATTCTCTCTTATGAATATTTAGTAGTGCAATTAGAAGCAGCATTTTCCTCTGCGTCATTCTGATTAGAATTAAACTTAAAAGTGTTTGAACCGTATCCAAACCGTGGAAAATCCTACCATCTACGCCATTTCCGAAACAAATTCCAGCAGCAATAACGGTAATGCTAAGCCATCTACAAAAAAAATGAAAAAACCGACATGTTAAAGCTGAGGGCATCTACTGCATATAACATAGCCAACATTAGCCTGGTGTAGTTGAAACATTTCCTGCAGACGACCGCACGGCAATCTCGTCAAAACACAGCGCAGCCCCGCTCCCAGCATCCGTCTAGCCTCCACGCGGCTATCGACACATCTCACTTCTGGACATGCCACCGATCAGACACGAATCAATTCATTCTTATCAGAAACACGACTATTTATTCGCGGAGCCGGTCCGTGCGTTCCGCTCAACGCTCGCATGCACGGACGATATTTTATAACACATGCACTCGTCTATTTGGTGTGTGCGCTATAAATGAATGGCGCCCGTCCAAACTACGATATCTGCGCGCATTAAACCAGGCATGAGTTCACAATAGGACCGCTGCCGCTGCGACCGACCGCAGAATGGGAAATGGAATTATAAAGAACGTTTATATTTTATGTATTTAATAGCGGAATCGATGATTGCAGAAGAATAAGCCAGCCGAGCATTACATCGAGCACAATTTCACGTTGAACGGCATTCGGGAAAATCTCTGTTGTAGATTGTGTTAGTTGTGATGTATCGGCCATGCACTGTAGACAGACATTAAAAATGGCGGGTACGCACAATCGTGGGTCTGCAGTAGATGAATTTTGATTTATATGCCCTCTGTTGCCACAAAAGTTTTAACTCCGCAGAAAAATGCACAGCAAAAACAAAGCAATACCCTTGTTAGTTTCTAATTTGTTTTACCTAAACACCGCTGGCTTAAATTCCCATGCCAGTAATCATAAATATCAATTTACCCAAGTCGGAATATTTGACACTAATATAGCAGTGCCGCTTAGATGTGTAATATAGCTTGTTTCCAAAGTTTCATGCGAGAAATTATTCATAATAGAAAGTTTCTTACTTGGTCTGAGGATGCAAAGCTACGAAACTCCCGAGCAAAGGATGTCAAGGAAGCTATACGCCGTGCACGACGGAGTCAAGTACAGAAGTCACGGGTTAGCTTTTGGGGTTGGGGTTGGGTTTGGGGTTGGGGTTGGGGTTGTCCTCATCAACTGGGTTTTCTATAACCGTGCTGAGAGAACGCAGTACTTCTGTCAGCAGGTGCTGACAAATACAGATCACCAAGAGAGCTTCATTAGAGATTTCTATGCGAAATTATACATAATGCATTTCGCCGTTATAGCATTGGGCGGGAGAAGTGACGAACGAAAAACATATCTGCTAACGAGTACTTGTCTTCGATTTCAAGAAAGCATTCATATGGACTTCACTTCTTTCAGATAAATCTGCTCAATTTCGAGACTTGTGAAGTATCTTTTGCGCATTTTATTTGATTGCTTTTCGTAGCAGTTACTGCGACACATTGGCCACGAGTACCGTTTATCAAAATTCAAAAAAGTTTGCTTTGACAGGGTGGGAGTAATGGACCAATTGAATTGTAAATGATTTACTAAATCATCTATCTTTCCTAACAAGTCCCGCGATACGATCTTATTTTCAGTGACGTCAGGCACCTCCACCGATACGTAACATTCCTTGTTGATCGGATTTGATTCGAAGGAAAATATGACAGAGAAATGAGCTGCTGCTCATTTTCCTAATCGTCCGTGTGAATTAATGAAGTGAGTTCTGCGCTAGTCGTCATCGTGATCGTCGGCCTGGCGCTAGCAGCGAAAAGTGAGGGTTTTAATGGCGCGTTCCGAGCTCCGACGCAATTGGAGGCGACGCCGTGAACGTTGATATGACAGCTGTTCGCGCAGGCACGTCTCGGCTCAAGGCGTTAATCCATGATTCACACCGCTTACTTTCGACGAGATCGCGTTCTTCTGCTCTTACAAGGAATTGGAAATAAAAGCAGTGTCCGGAATCGTCAGACAGTAAAGATTTTAAAAAGGGTGCTATGCATTTTCGGTTCCCTGTTGCAGCTCACAGATTTCAAATTAATACTTATCTTGCTCAAGGATGGTGTGTTTTAGAAATAAGAGAGTGTGTGGAAAGGAATTGGTGCATTCGGCGAATATTTAATTAAAACATCCTTGCTTTTTTCCCTCTGGCTTCATCCCTATATACAGTATATTTTAGAGGATTCATCTCTGAGTGATAACAAGCTCTACCTTCGTTTAATTTCTTTCTAATAAATCTTTTGGCCCACGTAAAAGCTACAAATTCTCGCTCTGATTGTAACTGGAAGCCTGGCAATTAATTTATTTTTCATTATCAGAAAATAAAGACAAAACCCGAACAAAAAATGATACATAACCAGAGTCGGGTGGGTTTTACCAGCAATGGTTCATAATTCATCTGGATTAATGTGGATTAAAGTTAAAGCGCTTTGGCCGTATAATGTTTATTCAATCCTTTGTTGGTTTAATGCGCTTCGTGGACGTCGGCGCGGATTAAAATTGATGATAGGAAGCAACAAATATCACAGCGGCAAAGCCGCCAAATACCTTTGAACAGGCAGCTGCAATCAAAGCGCAGGTAGGTACGTATGTACACTATGTTTACCCATGGGTTTTATCTGCGTTTTCAACAACGCCTTGTGCCACCATTTTCCGAACGTAACGCTCAACTAGTATAGCCACCTTTAACGGCACACTCTAACCAAGTTTAGTTAACGTTAGTGAGATTTCGGCTCGATTTCAAATTAAGCCAACTAAATCCTGGCACTTGCTAATTACTTCGGCAAGGGTGACATGGATCTGGGATGGTTTCGCGCTCGCGGGCTCCACGCTGGCGAAATAATACATAAGGGATGTGAGTTGACGGGGTTGGATGACATCTTGTTAGGCTCGAGAGGCATGACAATAGAGTGCAATCGGGGTTGCAAAAACCATTCATCCTGTGAAGATAACGACGAAAAGAATATGGAAAAAAGCTAAAGAGATATGGGAGAGAGAGAAATGAGTGAGTGAGTTGGTTTATTTGCATGGCGTGGGGGTTGTGACTCTGATGTATTCATTAAACAACGGGAAATGATTATTTCAGCAATGTTAAGGTTCCGGAGAACATGATTTAGATAATAGAAACAGTATGAAAAGGAGAACTTTGTATTGAGATATGCTTTCAACGGAATTGAATTCTTACATTTTGAAATAGAGCGAACAGAAATATCAATTTTCTATGTACAAACAAAATATTTTTGAGTCTTTTATCAGTGATGTATTTGGAGGAATCTAAAGATTGAGTGGGAGTATTTTTTTCCTATTGTGTGTTTAGGAATAAAACAATATACCTTGAAACGGGAGGAATATAAGGTAAATATTATACCCTTGCTCGTGCTGTGGATAGAGCCAAAGAATTTCGATTTCAGAATTTCGATTTAGGTACAGAACATGCATGGTATATAGTACGTCAGGAGAAATGACTAACCCTCGATCGCACGGTTACATCACATCTCTAACAAGCAATCACAAAGGATTTGCAAGAGTTTGTCGAGAAAATCTAATTTTATAGTAATAGGAGTTACTGCCTTGTATTCCTTTCATATGACAAGATATGCTACACACATGACATGTATACATGGGCATGTAAGTCTAATGGCACCTCAACTGACATTGCAGCCAAAAAGCTGAAGTCTGATTAAGATTTTAATAATATTTTGGTTTCAACAGATGTTATAGACCTATTTCACTCAGAGAAAAATTACGTCAGATACCCAAAGGACGAACTACCAGTTTGGAAAAAAATACTCCATCTGGCTTTAGCGAGAGGGAATCCTTGCGTCATTTTGATTAAATTTGGATCTAATACTGTAAATTTGTTTCTTTGGCAAATCAAAACATATATTTTCGCATCGTTTCTAGAAACTCGTCGACAAAAGCTTTTCTTTAGTTGAGTCCTGTTAGCAAGCACATGACAACATTCTAATTTGACGCGGGTGTGCGACGATATTAAGAGTTATGAAAGTTATCTTGTTCATTCAGAACGCATACCCGTTCTGATGCAATCGGCAAGAGTAGATTAGCAAATATGAAGTAAATCAGAAAAAAATTATCGCCTTAAATGTGATCCATGAACAGCGAGACATTTAAAAGTTTTCGTCAAATACCTATTTGGTTTAAGAATACAATAATAGAAAAGAAGAAGAATGTCAGCGTAAAATAATTAAGAACCTCCAATTATTTTTCCTGGCTTTGTCCTTTCTGATGAATGTCAGCTTCCCAGATCTTTTTATGTTTTATGTTTTTTTGTTTTAGAATTTAGATTGCATTCCTAGAATATTCATACTGAAATTCTCACAAAAAAATGGTGTTTTAATTAGCCGCATGAACTGTTGTCTATTTTTTTTTGAGATTTTTTTTGTTTTTGATGAGCACCACTGTCAAAGGAGGGACTTTTACCGCAACAACTTTAAAAGTTGTAACTTCTAGACCACTAGTCGCATTCCGCAGTAGCAGCACAATGAAAGCAATCGCGACAGCCCAGCCTGGTCACTTGCTTTGATCTGCTCGTGAGTGCTTTCGAAATGTGGCTCACAAAACTGCGCGATAAAATAAAAAAATGCAATTCTCTATGTACCATAATTTTTTATCGTTCGAAATTTATTCAGAGCTAAAACTCGTCATGCCTTTGTTGTATTATTCCTTTGTTGATTCACGTGCACTCGAAATTCAATTATAATCACTTCGATTACTGGGCACGTCATGAATAATTATTAGAGACAATAGCGATTAATAAAAACGTTCGATTCAATTTAATATTCCTATGGTGTATTCAGCGCTTTAACGGTAATACATTATTCAATAAATTATTCTATAGTTTAGAAATAGATTACATAACGTTCACATACAATTAATGTGCGCATTTGAACGTGAAATTTCACAAAATTATTTCCGAAATTATGCCCATCAATTTACCAAAAAGATTGCAAAATAATTTTGGATCCGAAAATAAGTGGTGGTGGTGCCGGGTCGTGGAGGTGCCATGACGTTTGCTCTGCGGGCTGCGTCTAGGAGACGAAACAAAAATTCATCTTCGACCCGGTATTTCCATCTATTTGCAGCTAACGCTTACCCGAGGATTGAACTAGGGTTGACGAACATAACGCTAAGTCCTTCTACACATGATGACCTTTGTTATGCCGGCACGTGATATGTGTGACCATGAATAGAGTAAGGGCATCTCTAGTGACCTTGCACCCAAGATGGCGTCGTCATTGCCAGGACCGATCTCTCTTTCGCTGAGCTTTAATTTCTCTTTTTTCCCATTTCCATTTCCATATCCGTTTCTACACTCTTACCCCAGTTTTGTAAGTACAACGAATGTGTTAACTCATCCCAACGCCGAGTACATTGTTCTGTGCCTTTAGCTCTTTTAATCCCAGCCCGTAGGTACAAGTTATTCGCACATTATTAAGTACAGCATGGACACTTTATGTAATCCTAGGCGAGGGAAAACGATCGCGAATAATTTAAAGGCCGCCAGAGGGCTGCTGTGGCTCGCTGCTAGGATTTGTGTAATGTCCCCGAATCCCTTTAGTATTGCATTGCCGGCTGGCCGGCCGCCTGCTGCCTGCTAGCGAGAGATATACGGCATCAAACGCTCGTTAAATCCGGCGAATCTCGGGGATTATTACACTTTTTATTTATTTATGAAAGAAAGTAGTAAAGGTGCGAATTTGTCTTGATATTAAATCCGGGATCGTATGCACAGTGGGTGGTGTGGTGGGTGGCTGGGGGAGTCGCTGGTAGGCGTCACATAATGAATTGACATTGGCAACTAAGTCGTGGAAAGCTTGAAATTAGTTTGTCGCGAGCAAGTTTCTTTGGCGCACCACGCATGAGGAACTAGGCGCAGGACCTAAGTGGATGGCGTTAATTTTTTAGTGGCAATTATGACCGCCATTATCTTTGTGCCCCACGATCGGGTTTTATACATAAATAACTGTGATAATGGCATTGGATTCGAGGTAAGGTTGTACTTTTTGTACTTAACAGTGCCATGCGAGTGAGCTGTAAAATTATTCTACAACTAAACACTATTATTCATTTTATTGTCCACAAAATTTGCGCGGACGTGTAAGAGTTATGCATATTACATGTAGAAAAATGCATTGTTGAAAATGAAAATTGCTCTGCATTCTGAAAGGATCATGCTCGCAATTCATATATTTTACGGTCGAATATAAATTTTCCATTCGTGCACATTGCTATTATAATTTCAAATGTCGCTCTCGCTTCTTTCCTAGCCCTCTTTTGTACTTTATTATGAACCACAAAATACCACTACCTATACTCTACACCGCTGCGCAGTGCTATTTTCGTCTCGAAGCCGCATAAACCACCCGCTCTCTTTTATTAAATGCGATCTTAATTTATTATCTGTTCATTACTTCCTGGAAGTGATCTATATTTTTGGTAAATTTTGTGGACAGCGAATACCAGGGGCTGGGCCCACGTTGTGGTAGCTGCCTGTGCGTTTCCTGCCCCCCATCCTACCCCCCACCCCCTGTCCCCACCCTCGCTCCAGCGTTGATTTCCATAAGCTTATTAATACCAGAATAGAACATCGAAGTGACTTGTTCCACACCAAATAGTCCTACTCGTGTTCTTCATTTTATAAGTCGATGCTGTTAAGTGCGGCCGATTTCTATGGAATGAAAATCAACATAGATTTCTAAAATTGAAAACTATTGACTGTGTGCAAATTTCATTTCAACTGAAATGGCTTTTCAAAAGATGAACTCTGCCAGAACAAATTGGACTTTTTTTCAGTATTAATTGAACATGGATGTTCATTCGCTGCAGGGTTCTTTTGCTTGCTGAATGTATTGCAGTGTGCACCAAGTAATACAAAGTGAAGACTATGATTCATAATTACTGCTATTCTATCCTACCTTCATATTATATTGAGATCAAGTACATTTTACAATTTATAATTTGAAAAGTAATTATTTATATTTTCTGATGCGAAAATTCGCAATCTGATTTTCATTGGCGTTTGCTTTTGCCCACTCAATCTCTGACGGAAAATTCATATCGCCTTGTTTGTTTCGTTGGTACTTAATTAAAGGAGGAATTTAATTTAATTTAACCAGCCGTGCTTCAACTTTCCTGGCAGGCAGGTTATCGGTTTGCGAAGGTAGGTAAATATTTCCCGACTTTATTTGATTTTAAATAAAACTACTGATCGGCGCATGGTGTGAGAGAGAGAGATCACACATACAATAATTGGAAGGGCATTTTCTGAAAATATCTCTTGAAAAAAAAACAGCAGACATGATGAACACCACGCCTGGGAAGGAAACCCCCAGAACAGAATCGCATTTTCATTGAATATCTGAAAACATAATTTTCACTCCGCGCTCTTGAGAATACTTTATCAATATTTCAGTCGCTTCATGGAAAAATAACTTTCATTTTTCTCCGTCGGGGTAAGAAAATGTCTTCGCTAATATATTCAAGCTTAACTTCTTTCGTGAGCGACTCTTATTAAAATGTTCTTGACATAAAGGATTCAGAATGTTTACAGACAAAGTTGATAAAGATTGAAGATTTTCTCTGTTTGTGACTTCATTTCATTCTTTCCTTGCCATCGTGTCTCGTCGTAAGTCTTGAATAATGATATCGCTTTAGTAGTTTTACATAATGTAATACTTTTAATAAAGCACATCTTGTCAGAAGATGTATATTCCGGTGTAAGACTTTGGCGGAAAACTCAAAGTTTTTTCTTTATTAAAAGACAGGATGAACAATGATTACGTAATATTATTTCCTCGGCGTTTCTCGTTTTCCAGCGGAAATCCTTGAGCAATGCTAATACCTATCATTATGAACCTAGGGGTCAGGTCAAAAATGTCAAAATATAACTAGCAAGTCACGTTTTCAGCAAAAGATAGCGCATCAAAAATGGCAAGGACATCGCGGTTCGTGTTTAAAAATATCACCGCCCAATTAGAGTGTGAACCCAACACAATAACTCATCTGTCTCACCAAGTTCCAACAATTGGCCTCGGCTGCCCGGTTCACGCGCTGACCCAGGCTAGGCGGACCGGGTTCTGATCCCGATGGGGCCGTTTTCTCCTTCTTGACGGTCTCTGGGTTAGGCGTGGTCCTGCAGCCGGGGTCATCAATCACCCAACTCCCGCCTTCGTTCGCCCCCGCGTCCCCACCGCCCCCAGCTAACCCAATCGCATGACATCATGTAATCACCATCACACTTCAAACCGCAAAAAGGAAAAAAATATCGCGAAAAAAAATCGAGTCGGAAAGTGAGACAAGTTTTCAAGCGGTTTTAATACGTGTGACATCCTTTCTAGTTTCTCCTCACAAACATCTTACCGCCTGACTGATTATATCAGCCTGCTAAAACCTGTAATAACCAAGTGACATTCAAAATTCATTTCTGTTCTCTCGTACACGATGTGTTTCAAATCGTAATAATAATTATATGTTACGCAATTAATAATTAATCAACATTTAATTATAAATCATATGATAATTATCACACTCTGTTTATTCTTGTTTTGCTTGCAATGATGTTTTGTGGCTGTACTGGAAGCATTAATTAGAGCATTTAATATTGATGGTGGTGCTATTATGCCGAATGATGACGTTGTGCGATGCACGGTGGTTTAGGGTGGAGTGTGTGGGAGCCAACAAGGGGGGGGGGGGGGGGGGGAGGGAAGCTCGAAAGAGAACAGAGATGAGTTGAGTTTTTAATGAAACTCGGTATCTCCGGCTGTGTATAAGCCTAGGTATATGTTGTACTACCTAGTGTATATATATATATATATATATATATATATATATATGCTTGTTCTATTTGGCTAAGGGTTTCTAATCATTTCTAGTTTTGTTTGTGGTTTTGCGCACGAATGTCCGAGCAAATATTACACGCCAGGCACGACGTGAGGCGAAATGAAATTGTAAACCGTGGAACAACGCCATTGAAATGATTTTAAAGCTCAATCTAGCTGAAAGCCCCTGTGCATGCATGTGTTTAGTGGCCGCCCTTGCATATTGAATTTTTGTACATGTACCAAGCGAGGCGTCGGTTAGTTTAGGCGCACTACTCTCCATTCTCCATTCGACGGCGCAGTGCCTCGTTACGATTCTGCGCTTCCGAACAGCTAATGGTATTAACAAAATGAGTGGCAGAAGCACATCATTTTTTTATGTTGTCCTCCTCGTTTTTAATCTCCAATTTTGTTTAGTACGCGATACGATGATGAAATGCTTGCTCTCGCGGCTTAAAAATAATTGGATTCGAGAAATAGTTTGAGTACAATGCGTTCCTTCTTGTAGTTTGAGATGCGTCAACTCTGCGGCCAGCAAGTCTTGCCAGACGGCGTCCCTCGGGATGCTGGTAGAAACATGATCCCAAAAGGTTGTCATCTTCCATCTTCTCTGCGAGGCCGCCAGAGAGTTCACTTACAACTTTCATTGAGTTGTCGCACAGTAATTCGCAATTTTCGCAAATCCATTGAACATTATTTCTCCCTAAAACTACGGCTATTGGAATTTATTGCCCGATGGGAAAATTCTGAAGACGCGGGTAGGTTCTATAAAAAAAAAGAAAAACGGGTGCGCGGGAAAATATATTAGTTTCCGTTTTATCTCAAGCGGATCCTTATCAAAAACTGTTCTGGACGTCCAATCGAGAAAATATGACGTTTTTGATGAAAAGCAAATCTCATAATAAAGTTTCTCGTAAATAAGTTTGTACGTAAACTCGGGCGAGTAAAAGTTTGATCGAGTTTGAGAAGAGAGTTAAAAGTGGCTGGCTGTTCCTAAGAGATAATAATACACCGGGCGAGCGGCTGCTGAAGAGGACGTCAAACAATATAACAATAAGGTTTTATATCTGTTTGGCAAACTTCTGCAAGACATTACAAAAAATTGTTAGAAATTAGTTTTGTTTGATTGGGAAGTTTGCGTGTATGGTATGACCATGAGTAATAATAAGGATCTTTATCAAGATTGTAATGTTTGTAAGACGTTCGATGCGACTTCATCTAGCGTGGGAAAACTATTTTACTGGTCTTATAAAGCTTTATCTTATAATAGTTGCATGCTCTCGTTATTTTCTATGTGTGAGCACACAAAACGTGGGATTTAGAAGGGTGCCTTGTTGGCAGAGATAAAGTTGGTGTTTGCACAAATGACCGCATCAATATCATACGTCCCCGCTGGGTCTTATCATTTCCGCAAGCCAGAAACTCGCAAAACTTATATTCTAATGCAATTCATTTCAATTAACTTCGCCAACAGTGGAAACTTTCCATGATAACAACAAGATGCTTATTGCTCTGCCCATGGTCGTTACTTCTAATATTATGCGCTAAAAACTGTACCTTGATTCAAGGAAGGTCTACGGGGAAAGAATACGAAATACATCAGTTTTAGCCCTAATTTATATAAAAACTTAATCATTAATAATGTAAGAAACGTAAAGTATATTTCCCAATCAATATTTTTCTCCATGATTTAAGCAAACTTTTAACATTTAAATAGACACCTTGCACATAATTAATTAACACCTCTCATGACAGACACTGTTTTTCACCCATAACAATCAACCTTTCACCACTAAACAGAGGGTGCAACCCTAAAGAAGCGTGTAGCCGAGGTGCAAACCGCTTACCTGCAATCAGAGCTAACACCCCCAGCGTAGCCCTTGCGCCCGCCATGCCGCGTGGCCGCGTGTCAACGTCTCGCTGCTCGGAGGGTCGAACACGCGTCCCTCCACCGGGGCAGCCACGACGAAACTACCCCGTGCTGTGGACCTGGCAGCGCCGCGACGCCGACGCCGACGCCGACGTCGGGGACGCAGGCGCGACGACGCCAGCACGTACCGACGCTTAACAACTTGATAGAGTTGCTTGTCTATAGATATAGTACTTCTTAAACTGGTGGACGTGCGATGAATCTTGAGTAACCTGGTTGATTGTGGGACCTGCGAAAGAAGGTGTGTTTAAAGAAGGGTTCAGGAATAAGTTTTGCCGATTGAGTGGGCTGGCAATACCGGGTTCTTTTTGGATCGTCTATTAGTTAGGGTCTTATTGAGTTTCTTGGTAATCAAATTTGATCAATATTGGGTGTAAACGGATTATGGGGAACCTCCTAGGGGCTTGTGTAGCTTCTTAATACAGGATAAGATCAAACAGTTTGTAAGACAACGGTTATTTCTCATCTCTGCAGCGGAACTCTGTGTAGGTGTATAAAACGTGAGAAATTGGCTGGTTTCTTCGCTCATGATGCATGGAGGTGCCAAGTCGGAAACTTTAATACCTACATACTATAATATTTGATGTCTCTTAGAGGTTCTTCGACACGATACAGCGAAGAATTTGTGAGAACCTAACAAAGCATTTCTAGAAATTTTAGAAAATAAATTTAATATTATGATACAGTACTTGCAGTACCACATTACAAATCAGATCACGTTTGCAGACACAAATTATAATGCAAATTATACGATTTTAGGCTTGATAATATATTTGCTTGGATGATTATTTACACGGCTCGAGCTATCTCGGAAAATACAATTTAATTTACGACTAATAAGCTGACAGTGCGATACGCTCGAAACGGTTGTCGTAAACTGTTTTATTGTTGATTAAGTCGGATGCCTTTAATTGTCTCCCCGGGGGCACGAGCCGAGTACATCGCGATAATGCGCGAGATTCTCGTCTCGTTGCATAACGCTAGTAAAGTGACAGTCAAAGTTACGCGTCCTCGCTGTCACTTCACACAAACAGAGCATCCACTTTAAAACAACGACATCCTAATTTTACTTGCAGTTGAAATCGTGATTCTAATTAAATTCCAATCGTGACGCACAGCGCAGTAGTTATCAAATCTTAGTCCATAACTTCCCGTCAAAATCTTTCAAACAAGTACTACATTTCTAGCGCATTCTGTTGCATGGTATGTATATTGTATAAGAAAAGCAACATATTATTATGAATCATCTCCTCCGTGTATTCACGTTTGCAGCATACCCGTGTTATGTACGACGCCTGACAATAAGGGCTCGGAACAATAGGATCAGCTTGTTCAATTATTAAGGGCAGATACTCGGCGCTCAAGGAGCATTGGAAATGAGCTTACGTGACAATCGCGCAAGGGCCCTGAATTGGGAAAATGGAATATTATTATCGTGGCGTTCTGGCTCTGGGCAGACGTGAGTGCTAGCGGCGGATGCGTCGGCAGCGGCGGCGTCTGCTCTGGGATGCTGTACCGAAGTTAATGGCTCTATCCTGCAGGCTAATTGTACGCTCGTGTGTGGATGCGGAGTGGATGAGATAGTGTTTTAGGAGTGCAAGCACGGATTTGGTGCGTTCAATATAGAATCCATGTTTTGTTCATTTTCATTTCTCTGCAGTTTTACTCTGCCGATTCATATTGGAAGCTACTAATTTATTGATCTGGTAAAAAAAAAAAAGAGTCCACGCTTTTCACGAGTCCACGCTAACTCGAATTCAGTCGCCGCTCTCTAATGATTTTGCTCGCTCGCCTGTAGTTTATATTCATGTGCGGCTGCAGTAGTGTAATAAAATTTGCGATTGGTTTTTTTTGTGTCTACAACGGTACACGAGATCTTGTTTAAATAGAAATTCAGCTGGATTCACTTTCCGGGATATAATATCACGTCTCGGGTGCCCGATTTTACGACAAGTGCAGATGGTGTGAAAAAAGCTATAAAGTGGATTCAGCCGAATATTCAGCCGAATTATTGATTAAAAGGTCACAGCTCCAGTATATAAATTACCGATTTTGTCTAGTCTCTGGCAGCATGGTTACTAAATTATTCAAAACTTGTTTCAATAGTGTTAATATTTTTTCACAGGGTACAATATTATTACTCGTTTGTTATATCTCTCTACGAAATTCAAATCCAAATATCAGCAGATCCAACATTTATCTGCACACCAGCTGGTCCTTACTGAATTTCAATATTATGCTTTCAATATCAAGCCAATTTTCTTGTTAAGCTAATTTAAAACGTTGGCTGCAGATATTGCTCGATGGAGCGTCGCGACGCTGCGCGGCGTCGGCTGACAAATCGACGCCCTCGGGGAGAAGAAAGAAGCCGTGCTATAGAACGCGGGTAGGTGGCTCTGCCTATGATAATAATCCACCCGTGATTCAGTGATCGTATTTCGATTTATTCCTGTATCGCTCGTCCCGAGTCATTCGATCTTTCAAATGTCAATCTCGATTTCGGCCGATGGCATTTTTGTGCTCGGCGTCGTGTCAATTTGGAAAACCCATCGGCGCGACAGAATTATTCGTTTCACATCTCGCTGAAATTTAAACTCATCGTCTTGCTAATAACGTTCATGGTAAAATATTAATATTCTATCGAAGGATGTTGTTGCGTTGCGTTGTATTGACTGGAACTCCATGCCAGATGCCGAAATATCCGGGCAGCCAATCTTTCATCGGTCGCAGTGCAAATGCAGATGAGCTTCACCTAAAATCTACAAGTAGAAACTGCAACAATCGGGCAAACCTTTCCAGCACCTCGATTCCACAATACACTAAGTGCGTTATGTGAAACGATAATATTATTTATTTCAGTCTCGCTAAGTGGGTCTGGAAGTACAATAGCATCTCTGGCAGCGCAGAGCAATTCTGTTATTTTATAGTACGCCAGCAAATCGTGGATTATGAGCGTAATTTGTTATAACTGCGAAAGGATTTACGAGGCAAAGTTGTGGCACCCACGAGGCATCTGGCTGTCGGAAACGATTCGGCAAAAACGACGCCATGTCATGATAGATAGAGATATGTTTTATTTCGTGTCCGCTCTTTGTTGGCCTGCCGTATAATGGGGAAAAAATATCAAATGTGTGCTGTCACAAACAACGACTTTTTGACATTTTGATTTAGTCCTTGTATCGACGGTGTCGTATTGTGTGTTTTATTCTACAGTTTCCATCACGTGTATAACTTTAGTACCTATACATATGCATTTGAAATCATTCGGAGCAGGGTAATGCGAGATCCTATGACTTCTATGCCTAGTTTGATTCTCCCTACGCCAATCAAGCGAGTTCAATCACGTTCAATGCATCGCACGTGGTAGTCCAGCGCTTGAAAACACGATCAACTAACTACACATTGCAGTTTTAAACAAAAAGAGGTGCATCCACACTATAGATGTCTGCATTTTGGTACGAATAAGCTGAAGCAACCCACGAGTAAATGCAATCACCGTGAAAATATTATCGTTACATAAAACTTTTATATTTGGTTGACTTTTTGTTTGGAACGTAAAATTCGAATTAAAACATGATAAACTAAACCTAACTGTTGTGAGTTCATAGAGATGCATCTGATACAATGGGTGTCAGCATCATATGCTGAACCAGCTCACGCGTAATATGCAATCACCCGGATAAAAAGTATTAACATTTGAAAAAACTTTTATATTTGGTTGACATTTTTTTTCGGAACACAAAATAACTTTTACATTTTTTGTAGTTGTACAACAAATTTCCAACTCAGTTTCCTATTAGCAAAGTTTTGCAATATGTATATCAATACCTCCCTACCTATTAATTAACTTTTCATATATTAACTATCCGCTCATCTATATCAGGTTTCATATTCTGTGCTTCTATTTCAACGGTGAATTCGAACTGAAATATAAGCGAGCAGATTTCATTTCATGCTAGCAGAACATTTGATTCTGCCAACGTGAAAAGGTGAAAGGGGCGAGATATAACTCGGTGCTCGCGAAATTGTGAAAGGTCTCGTCTGGATCGACTCGAAATTCAAACTCTCCGGTGCACTGATTTCATTTTGAGCTCATTGAAAGAGGTGGTGCGCAAAAAATACTAATTATGTACCTTCCTACTCTCATCCACATTTCATCCTCTTTCGAGACCAAGATGCTTGTCTCCTTTTCCACCACTGCAAGCATTAAAATGTAAACTTGCCTGCTATAATCACTCGTCGCTGGCGTCATTTTTGATGTTTGATGAAAAATTTCAGCTTCAAAAAGAAATTAAAACAAACGTGATGCGAAAGTTCATAAAAGAGATAGGAATGCTGTATGTGTGAACACATTTACTGCTTTTAGTATTTTTGTATGCGTGAAACCAGTGAAACTTCATACGAACATGAAACTTCACTCTATATTATTAACATTTCTCTACGAATATTTTAAATAACGACAAGGTCAGAGACTCTAAATACAATGAAATTCATTACATATATATTGTTTTGCATTTCATCTATCTATCTACTTACAGCACTCTGTGCTATTCACGTTATGACACGCCATACCTTAATAAATTCTCGTTTGGATGTGCAAATGCCTAAATCTAAACCTCACCTCTTGTAAATAAGGTCACAACTATAAAAGCATAGGTCATCTTATCGGGTGTCTTGTGGGTACTTCACCAGTGGCAACTGCCATCGTTTCAGAATACAGAGACTCTGTGCTCACCTCCGCGAGGGGTAGTGCGATCAGCCAGCAGCTCCCAACACCGACTCGATATGATAGTCGCTACTCGCTTCAATGCCGTGGCTCCCTTCCGTCCCTTCCGCACTTCATGTTAATGAGTCGAAGCACAATTACAACCAACCGGGCGGAATCTGTTTCTCAACTCCAATTCTCGGTACCTTCCGGAAGGTTGACGAACATGTGCTCGAGTTACTTCCGCTCGAATGATTCTATTTTATACTCGAGAGGTGCAGGCATTCAAACCGTGCGCTGGGCTCGGCTATTGTTTGGGTGCGCTGCTCCAGAGGTTTACACTAATTAAAAACAGTAATTGAGTAATCAAACCAAATCGAACTCTAATTAGGATTTCATGATATAGAAGTCCATTGATTTTCCATCACATTGTATCCTGCGGCCGAGGGATATACGGAATAATCAAACGACGCTCAATTTTGTCTTTGTTTTTGGCCGAACCTACAGAGGCTTTACTTGCAAAATGTTCGGATAGGCACTGCGACTGCCAAACGCAATTCCAGCTTCAATCAGCCAATTAAAAAGCAATTAACAATAATTGTGTCCTTCCACATATCCTATTTAATCAATAATTTCCTCTGGGACTGAGCCGAAGCATCTATCTATACCTATATATGTATTGTTCCGGTAGCTAACCAGCCGAATGGAACATTTTCCTCTCAATTGGGTTTTCACTGGGAATAATATGCTTGCACTGGCACCAAGTTCCCAACAGTAAATCACAAGAGCCTGAGCCTGAGTTTAAGTTGTAATTTACAGCCCTATTAGCACTACGTATACACCCTATGCTAGAACATAGCCAGACTCTCGTTATAAATGGATATATAGAAATAGAGGGCCACGTATACACCGTAATATATAAGAGGCTATCGGAGAAATACGAACGAAATAGGTTATTTTGCAATACCGTGCATTATAACTTCGGATTGCCCGATTGAGATAGTGTAATTGTATATGAAAATAATAAAACGGTATTGTATAATTGTACGGTGGAATTTAGGTATCGCAGGCAGCTTTGTTATCTAAATTACGTTTTCTTCCAATCAGCGAGTGTTCTGCAAGCAGCCATCGCAGTACTAATTATTGAGATGCGAGACCCATGCATTGCCGAGCGAAGGACCAATAGAATCTATCGCGTCGGTATTTCTAGCAGCCGAGCTTAATTAAGCGAGCAATTATTTAACGGCTTATTTGCCATTGTTTGCACGTAATTGGAGTGGTCTCATCACAAGCAGCAGAATAATTAAACACACATCACGTGGTATTAATTGACAAACACGTCTGATAGATGTTTGTCAAACGTTAGCTTGTCAATTTCCAATCAATCACTGTGGATTAGAATGGCGACGTGTCTGCTTACCGTCCAATTACACCTTGATGCCTGCGTAGGTGACGATTACGCCCGGTGTAAAAGAACCCGGTCCGTCGAATGCAAGGTCTGTACTGAGCTAAAACAGTTTCTAGTCCCGAAGCAATTAACCTATGACCTGAAACTAAATGGTGTATAGATTATGAATCTATATTGCGCGTGAACATTTCACTGACACTTCGGAGAAGCGCTGTCTTTTCATAATCGTTGCCCGTTAGTTTTCAGAAAAAATACTATTTATTGAATGCACAGTCCCAAACTCAGACTATTCCCGACGTTTCGCGAAGCTGTGCTGCCTGCTTCGAGGGTCTAAACTCGAGTGCCAATTAACCACAAATCGCAACAAAGGAACCAAAAATAACCTGAACCTCATATAAAAAACCCAAATTTCAAACCGAAATATTGACCCTGCTTTTCAAAAAACTAGATCCGAAAAATCTATTTGACTCTTTCCCCAATTCTTCCTGACCAACTATTTCTAAACTGCGTACCCTTGCTGCGTACCTAATTCCTCCCTTTCTTCTACCTCAACGTCTTCTACTATCTTTTATATTCTATCTTTCTGTTTTCAAACTGCAAACCAAGTCCTATCCATTCCTACAATACTAATAGACAATATCTGAAATCAAATTCTGCAATACTGCTCTAACATGGTGATTGCATAGCCTGCATTGCTCGTGTGCATTGAGACATTGATTTTTGAAGATATTTCTGTAAAAATATCACAAGTCCCGTGTCTTTATCGATACGCTGAGCTAGTGCTGGTGTTCGTGATGTCCCGCTGCGTTGTCGAGCTGCGTAAGCAGCGTGTAGAACGAGTACGACGTCTTGATTATCTGCAACATCACGCAAGCAACGTCACGGCACCTCCACCCCAACCACCGACCAATTTATCGGGTGCAAATGAGGCGTGCCTTTACTTGTGATTAGCTATCAGTTGCACGGGGCGCCTGTTAAATGACTCATTAAGGGCGACGGTGATTTAATAACGATTTAATAATCTACCTAAAGTGTTGTGAAGCGTCACCAGAAGGGATATTAATTATGACCTGGCTATGATTTTGATAGAGTACAAATTCTGCTTGGCACATCTGTGTACCGTTGTAGTCCAAAATGCATTGATTTGCCTGACTCATACTTATACTTAAACATTATACTTATACTTATTACATATACATACATACATACTTGCTTCTTCAAACATCCATACATACCTTCATTATACTTATACATTGGGAACGTCATGTAAGAAGTGTACATTGTGTACATATATTGTGTAACACCTAGGAACAGGTGTTACTGCGATTCTAGTTTCGCCAGGTTGCTTCAGTGATCTAGTTCATAAGGGTAGACCCCAGTTCCGGCAACAATCGTGTAGCGGCTAAGTGTCGCAAGCACCACATTAACATCCGGACAGATAATTGCATGAGGTAAGGCTCCGCGGGATTTCCGAATTACAACGGCAACGTACGTTTCTGAACAATTCCAGTGAGACGGGCAAGTAACTGGCAGCGACTATCTGCGCTGGACGATTGGACCTGAGCAGGATGATTTGGATGGACCGTTTGAAGCTGGGCGACGAGTGCAACCAGTCGCAGCTGTAGATGGCTTCATTTATTCGTAAACTCTGAAAAATGCATGCTTATTTAAGACGAATTTTAAATTCTGTGCGTTAAATCAGCAGTTAACAATCGAAATGGGGGAAGAGAGTTTTGCGGGCTGTGAAATAATTAACTACCTGTCTGTGACCTTTGACCTACCACAGGTACAATGCGGGAATTAATTGATACGAATTGGACCTCTGCTGACAAGTGTGATTTTGACGGACTCTAGTATGATTCTTACTTCAAACGCAAGCGTGCTGGCGAACCAACAGTAGATGAACAATTCGATGACGGCACTAAACATCACCTGAAGCAGTCCGACCAGCTTCGCGTCAATGTGCGACGACTGAAACGCAGAGGCATCAAGTCAGAAACATCATTTCTAGCCTCCCATGCTCGAACGTTAAATGCTCGTTGCGTTGATCTACCTTTGAGGCTTGGAATGCGACCATGCAAAACAGCGCCAGGCTGGCCATGATCTGGTAGGCAAGGACTGCCCCGAATATCGATTCCAGTTTCGACACAAAGCTGTTGCGAATCAGGGAAAAATAATCACTGATTGTGGAACTGGCATCAACGAAACATCAAATTGCTTTTTAACTTTAAATTGCAAAATATTGTTGGTGGCGCTGCTTCAAAATTAGTAGATAATTAGTAATTACTTTCGAATAAAATAAATTGCGCGTACATATATATCTAGCTACCTGATTAGAGTCTGGTGATGTTCCACGAAGTTTGATACCCGAAGATCCATTTCGTAGCTAACTTGGTTTTCCGGGCGAGTTTTCTTATCCCGCTCGAGAATCTTTCGCGAAGAAAACTCATTTTCTTCGTCGGTTTCCGTCACATTTCCATTTGTCAAAAGTACGCTTCTGTTTCGCTGTGGTATCGGTTTGTCAAAGTTTAATCTATTCCGCTTTTTTACTCCAACTCTTTCGCCATCTTTTGTATTTGAGATGTCAAAATTCATATCTCTATTTTCCGGATGCAAATGCTTTCCCAGAGGTCGTAAAAGCTTGAGATTGTCGAGATGTACGCGGAAGAAATCCGCATTTTCTTCGTCCAAATTTCTTTCAATTTCCAAATCTTCTTCATCCATCTTCTTTAGAGCTTGCTGTTTGATATTTTCCAATTTGTAGTTTAGTAACCGGTACTGCTCGATGCCATTAATCAGCAAAGACACAAATACCGTGTCGCATATCCCGATGAAAATCCCATCAACAAACGCTTGCGCGGCGGTCCAAAAGTAGCCGAGCTCGTAGTTCGGCGAGAACGTGTTGTCGAAGGGGAAATATTGTCGATGAGGCATCGGCATCGCCTCGTTACGAGAGAGCGGCCCCAGAGCGTAGTTCACCCCCGTGCCCGCGCACAGAAACACGAAGCATTTCGTCAGATTATTCGATTGCCGCTGACACTCGGCGTGGATCACTCTCTCCTCGGCGTCTTCTACCATCTCACACAACGACTCTAGCACGTGGACCAATTTCACGACGTCGCCCATGCAAAACAACAACGTGCCCACTTTGATCGTGGTCATGAGCAGAATCAAGGACAAGTAGATGTTTTCTGTCAAGTGCGTGATCTTTCCCTCACCGCTGAAAACGTCGACCATTTGTAAAACGACGAGGACCAGTGCCGAAATGCACGTCACACGTGGAAAGTAGTAGTTGGCGAATGTCAAGCAGTTGTGGCTGGTGTCCCTCCATGGCCAGAGACCGGCCATTCTCAACAGTTTCACGTTCAGCTCGAGACATCTCACTTCTCTCGGGGCCCTCGACTCTAAGATCAGACTCGATTCGGAAACGGAGTCAAACATCGTTGCGCCGTCCGAGTGAAATGCCTCGGGCTGCGATTATGGGCTGCGACACTTCCTGGAGCCTCCGTGGGGTCGACTGGATCTCGCCAACAGCCCCGGGATGGGTCACCCCATCTGATCGGTCGTCAACGTTCAGCGTCCATGAAACATTCATAGGATGGCCGCATCGTTTCACACTAATACACTTCTGAGACTCGCATCTCAATTTTTCATGTCAGGATTGTTTGATCACTTATATACTACAGGATTAGCTAACAAACTTTCGAATGAAGCATTCCCTTTTTGCAAAGGGTGTGATTATGTATGCATCGGTCAGTAGTGAACGCCATGAAAGATGTAAGAAAGTGTGAGTTGCCTTGTTTGTAAGTAACTTTCCACGCTCAAAGCTTGGAGTTTGAAGAGTAGATTAAACAACGCCGTGTGTTGGTGGTAAATTGGCGTTAGACTAATATCTATCCCTGACTATCCCGCACTATCAAAAACTATTGTTTACCTTGCCTACATGCATTATTTACATACCTTCTATCAGAACTTGGTGGTTTATTCCACAATTAAATATTAACGGGCTGTTTCAAGTTTCGCCGACATTGCTTGTTTCAGCAAGCGGGAATATCAGTCTTCCCCTGGGATTTCTTTGTAGATATTAGCGATATTTGCCATCATGCAAAAGATAACCGCAATGTTTAACTTCCTAGCTAGTACGAAGTAACGGCGATCAAAAGAGAACATTTCGTATTAAAAAAACAACAGGTTTCTAGTGTGAATTTAAACCTAAATGAAAATACTCTTTGCATGTACAATGATTATTAGTAACGGATTATCAATTCCAAAATTTTATCCGTATCAGGATTTGAATCCGGGTCTGCCCAACAATTCAAATAAACTTAAAATCAGATCCACACTTGGTTGTCCGAATAGCATTATCGATAGCAGTGCTCCGGACAGACAAAGACCCGGATTCGAATTCCGGTACTGTTACAAATTTTGGAATTTTATATTTCGTAAAACATATTTTCTTTTGGAAAATACAAATTGAGATCCTGTTTGAACGCAATGTGAGCCAACATGTAAAGCTTTGCAAGTGTTGCAAGCATTATTACAATCAAGTGCCATCATGACACGAATGAAAAAGAGGGCTTGTGCAGAGTGAACGGTCAGATCGACATTGCATCGTTGTGAGATTGAAGCACCGCTCGTTCAAACCGCGCGGGCCGGGAAAGCTCCCCTGTTGTTATCAAGCCGTCGGAAAACTGTTGTAAAACGCTGCTCATCAGCCACTCTGGGAACTAAGCGCAGACGCAGCCTCTGTTTTCGATTCCTGGAAGTTGGGCGACGCTGGGGCTGCCAATTCTGGCTGAGAGATGGTGCTGTCTGCTGCAATATTCAACGCAGTGGGTGCGAAGTTGACATTTCAGAGCGGGAGGTCATTCATTCTAGGATTTTATTTAAATGAGTTTAGAGTAACCCAAAAAAGCTACATTGGAATTATTATTACATTTTACCACATTGCAGTCCTCAGAAATCTAAATTGTGTGAAATTTTTTTGTGTTCCAATAAAAAAAATTTATCATCAACGAGAAATAAAATATGAACATGTGTCTAGAGCCTAGATTCAGAGCCATTGAAATCTATTTTTTATAATCTATAGATAAAAATATATTCTTTGATCAACATTTTAACGACTTTTTTCTTCATCACTGGCAGCTCTGAAATTTTTTTGATTCAAAACCAGGAGACAAACGGTCGGGAACAAAAACATGAGATACTAAAAACTGTCGAAACAACCGCAAGCCAACCGCCTCCACAAACCACCAGATTTAACTGGCTGTCAAAATTGACTTCTCGTTCCAAAAACGACTGGATTTGTTCTGTTCGTATATACTTATATCTATGCACAAACAACACATTCACCACGGAGCGAAAATTAAACAGAGGTACCAAATAAATAACAACCTGAAACCGCTGTAACGAAAGACAGGGATTACATTTCGTCGGGAAATCCCACCAGCTTTCCACCACAAGTTTAATTGTCATCTCACTTGCTCGCAGCATGTAAATATGAGCAGTAAAACAAGCGATTTCCTCGGCTGTGTAAACAAGTTTTTTACTTGACTATATTTTCCAAGTGAACCGAGCTGTAATAACCTTGTTCGCGTCTTATATACAGCCTCCTTACAACGGTCATTATATTTTTATATGCAGTATTCCACCTTCCAACTCATAAAACTGTCCTTTATCACGCCATTAAAACTGCACCACATGATTTCACTGTCTAAAATCCACGGTCATGCAATCGTGCACCGTGTATAAATAGGACGCAAAGAAACATATTTCTCACTTCGGCCTCGTTTTGCAAATGGCGAAATGTGTAGACAAGAAAATCCGTTCACTTTAGCAGTTATCCATATTTCTACGCGAATGATATATAATGTGACAGGCTGCTGCGAAAAATCTGGACGCGAATTGTTTTTCTCGCGTCAATTCACTGGTGCTCGTGCATGCCTGTTTTCCAGTTTCCAGATTCCAGTTTCCAGCAAATACATCTTATTTAAATATTTCCATCGTAAACATCTCGTCGCGTTCAGAGAAAAGCCCGCGCTTTGAAGTTTTCCTTTTCGGTTGTATTCACATGGGTTTATGCTGGCTTCGCACAGCGGCACGAGTCACGGGCTCGCACGCTCGCTGCACGATATTATGCACATCCCACATCTAGCCATGCGACGCCGGCGTCGCTTTCGATACCGACGCCCGGCTGTTGTATTGATATAGAACGTCGGTCGGGGCTGGTATTGACACCGAATTATTTTATTTATGAGAAGCAATACCACGGGAAATGTGGACAGAGGGATCATGTCTGTTTTCTTTAATTTTGATTGTTGTTTGTGTGTGGTTTATTTGTTACACAAAGCTAGTTTTGTGTATGTAGTCGTATAGGTGTATAGGGGAGTCAGCTTTGTGTCTAATTATTTTCTGTTTTCAGCTTGATGATTTGTGTCAATTCACGTAAAAGTAAGGTAAGATAAGGTAGTTAAGGAGTTAAGTAAGTAAGGAAGTAAGTAAGTAAGTAAGTAAGTAAGTTAGTTAGTGAGAAAGTAAGTAAGCAAGTACATAAGTATGAATTAAGGTAAAGTATGGTATAGGTAAGATACGGTAAGGTATTAGGTAAGGTAAGGTAAGATACAGTAAGGTAAGATAAGGTAAGTTAAGATTGCGGTTACAATCATTTTTTGGTATTTTTGTTTTCCACTCTCGCTTCGTTTCTTTCATACAAATGAGCGAAATATGTTAATATTTTGTAAATGCTAATGAAATGCTACAAATAACAGACGAGAACGTTGTACCGTACATACAGCTGCCGGGCAAATCTTAATCCAGCTGAGGGGGATAGGGTAGGGACGACAGACGGGTGTAATTTGGTTTCAGCCCCGACTGAAATACAGATTGATATTACTACTTGACTCTCGTTTCGCCTGCTGCTGCTGCTTCTCCTTGTAAGCGCCGCACTAACTCACCGGATTTATTTTTGCGAAAAAATAAAGTAGATTCAATTGGGTGTATCAAATTGAGTTTTCGACGCGACTCGCGCGGGACCAATGATTGAGATATTGTGCACAGCGAGTTGACTAGGTATAAGTTAATCAGGCTGATGCTGTACGTAGGGTAAATCACAGGCTAAATAAAGATTTGCCCAGATCAGCAATTTCATTGAAAATAACCTATACAATTCACTAGTCCATCAACTCCTTATAACACAAATAATCTGTGATATTCAATTAAAAAAACACCCGATTCGAACCAGCAATAATATTTTTTGCCTTCAACATCAACTAAAAAACAGACAAACACCGATAATGGAACCTCGTCATTTTAATATCTTTCTTTTCCTCATAGCGATAATTTACACTCCACTTATTTCATTGCGATTTCCACATCAAGGTCTATGTAGAAGCAAGGCAAAGAACAAGGCAAGACACGCTCATTCATTCCATGCAATTTCCCTAATGGAATCCCGATCGCAAGGAGCTGAGGAACAAAACGTTGCCGCGTTCGCAAGGAAATAGGCGAGTCGCGAGATTGAACTAAAAATCGTCTACCGAACATCTCTAATCTCTCTTAGGGTCGTGTGTTTGCAGTCGAAGGCATCTTCAATCTCGAGTTATTGTGAGCTTGCTCGTCAGCGAATTAGTCTTCCGGTGACGGGCTGATTATTGACAGAAGAGACTTTATATACATACTTGCAATGGAATTGTCAGCAGCAGTTCCATTTTCATCCTAAAATATTGCATTTTGATGCTAAGATTTGCCTGATTATCGATTAATTGGCAGACCGAAGATTCATAGATAATATAACTACCATAAATCGATATCAGACCATGTGGCGAACAAATTAACGTAGTGTTATAAGAATCAAGCGATATCACGATGACCGGAGACATTGGCAGTTATCATACCGGTAATGGTGTTATCACGGTGGTATTAATTATAAATTCAATGTCACTTTCATAATCTGTTAATCCGTGTTGTTGTGTTTGCTGATGCTTTTCACCTATATGTTACACTGGGGTAGTGCTGGTAGAAGTATACTTTACTAGCCCTGCAGTGTAACATACGGGGTGCACTAACGGTTAACCGTTATTTTGTACTCTATTTTGTACTCACAATGATTTAGGAGGGTAACGATAGCGAAGCTAGGGAGGTGAATCTTCAATTCAACTGACTGCTGGAAAAAATCCTGCGAGTCTGTTTTTCTGTTATGTCTGTTTGTTCGCACTCCTCAGACCAAAAGACATTTAAGTGATTTTGATTAAATTTTCATATTACCTATTTTTCTTTCAACTTATACGCTGTTTTATTTTCAACACATTTCACTTAGAGTATAAAAAATTTCAGTCTCTTCAAAACGTAATAATACGTACGTTTTTTTCAACTTTTTCAATATGCTTAGCATAGTGACAGGTCAATCCAAAAAGACTTCAATCTAAGATGGACTTCCTTTCAATGGAAATCTTCCTTGCTACACATCCTTTGCCTTACATATCCGTTCCTCTCATGCATCTTCTAAAATTCTGCTAATCATCCTCTTCTCCTTCAAAAATCTTCGCATCCCAGCTGTTCTTGTCTTCCTGTCTGTCATCCTGTCTGTCTGTCTGCCTGTTTATTTCGACGAAACTTTACGGATACTCTGAACCTTATAACACGACGACTAATTCAAATTTTCATTGTTATACGTTAAGCATTCTCATATGTTTATGAACGGTTCTCCAACTTAATCCAACAAAATCAATTGTGGCACAACCAATTGAACCTACAAGCACTACAAGATTGATCAATGACCATCATTCAACAACACTCGTCCATAACGCGATTAAAAATAAACGTTTGCGAAGGCCAAGAAAAGTTATTGGCATTTTGCTGCCTGGCTAAGGAGTAAGGAATTTTTCCCGACGTTTCGATACGACAACCCAGTGAGTATAAGCTCAAAGCTTCTCGGCTGGCTGGTCGAGCGAGCGGCTGCTGCTGCTGTAGCAGCGATCATGAATGTATTCATGGCAGCAAGACCGCCTCCGCTCGTGCCGCACTAACTGGATACCCGGCTGCTCGCTCACGCTTTTCGCAAGACGATTATTTCACTCACTTTTCATCTACCGACAAACTTTTCCGACGGAAATGTTGGAGATTTTCATATTTATTTTTTTTATGAACGCCGTTGCGGTAGGGACGGGAAACTTCCGTCGTTATTGGCGATAAGTCTCGATGGATTTGGCCAGCAACTTCGAGGAATATATTACTGTTGTTTTTTTTTATAAACCTACCTTTATACTACGTGTAATATTATTCACCGCCAAGTCACGATTTTCATTTAAAATCCACTTCCCTGGTGCACAAAGCTTTCAGAACAGGTTCTAAACTAACACGGAACACATCTTAGTTTGCGAACTGTGTAACTAAACTACAAGCAACAGGTTTTAATTATGACCAGCGAATGAAAATCAACCTAACTCTTGTGCAAATACATTTTCATCAGCCAAAGTGTGTTTCCTGTTTCCATGATATTTGTGGAGAGCACTTATTTAGAGACTTCGCAGATGCTTGATATTTGATGCTGAACGCTTGCTCATTCGGTCAGTGTCTTGACTTGTTCATCATTTTCTCCATGCACTATCTTATTATTTGAAAATTTTTGAACAATTCTAGGCAATATGAGCTCGAGCAAGCAAGGAAAAATATCGAAAATGAACGAAATATCATCGAAAATCTCGTTCGATAAAGCAGAGAGCACGATGGTATTGTTGTTGCTGTTTAACATAGAACATTCTACCTATCGATTGCTAGTGAGATTGAACCAAACTGCTTTCAATTGCAAGAGTTAGAGTTACTTTGCTCAGGTTTCAATTACTCATTTAAATATTACTTTCTAAGGACTCGTGTCGTTTCCTATCTTAGCAAGAGAGTTTTCAAAACAACAATTTAACTGGGTTATTGAATGCTAGGCTACCAAACTTCAACTTTTCCCGACGTTTGCAAAGCTTGCTGCCTGCTTTATCGAGGAAGACCATTTAGTGTACCTGAGTTTTCTGTGCCTCAAGGCCAATGAATCTTAAATGTGTCAACATGTGTAAGCTCATCTTTTTAATAGATTGGACAACCGATGACTCAAATACATAAATCGGGTTGGCAAGTTGGGTAGGGTCAGGAAAGATAGGATGAGAACAGTGGTTTCATATGCCATGTGCTCAGCCTCTACCTGGCTACCTATACTATTTTCAAGCAAGACGAAATTGGGACTTGTAAACATTTCAGGTGGACGGTTTTCAGTGTCCAGAAGTGTACATACTCTGAAAGAGCCAAGCCACACCGTAGCAAGATCTTGTTCCCAAACACGCGAATGCTGTTTTAGGTCCCTATACTGATAAACCATAGACTATCACAAAGAGCAACTGCCCCTACGGCTGCATTTAGCCGACGTCCTCTCGCCCGAGTTCGAGACCTCGTCTCGGCCACCGATGGACCAGGACAGCAGGATCGCTGATTGGCCATCTTTACTCCTTCCGGCCAACGTCGCGACGACGCTCGCTACGTCACGTCCGGGACGCCAACTCAATTACGATTGATTCTCCTGCGATGATATTCGCTTTTGGCAGCTAATCGATTTGGGATGGAGACGGCTGTCGGTTCAGACTCGCGAAGGCGACACCTGATATGTTTTTCTTTAGTCTCACGAGAATCTGATGAATGAGAAGCAACGGCTTAAGTGGCCAAGAAAATCCTGCCTCTCGAACGACGTCTTGCGAGTGGTTTTTTCGTTTTTTTGAAAAGAGTTATACAATCTGATTGTCACTCCACGAACCGGTAATTCAGTTACCATTTAACTATTGAACGGTTTGTCGACACACAAAATTACAGTACTTGGGTGCTGTCTTTAAGATGCCTACTTACTGGAATTACGGTGCTAGCGGGTCAGTTAAGTTAGCCCAACCCAGAAACGAATCTTAAATATAAATGTCTCTGAATATTGCACCAATTATGCACCATTTTGCACCATCAAATTCGAATTTTGCACCCCACCCCAAATCCGAGATAATCGTATTTGTAGTGGGTTGGGCTAACTTAATGACAGCCCAACCCATTCATCACACAGCACTGGCGTTAGGCTTATATTTTTGCACCAATTTTGCACCATTTTGCACCACTAATTACGAATTTTGCACCCCTATATTAAGGGTCCAAAAACACAAAAAACCTGAGTTGGGCCAGCCCAACCCAGATGCAATTTCGTAAATCTACCTGTGCAGTAATTTTGCACCAATTATGCACCATTTTGCACCACTAATTGCGAATTTTGCACCACCACCCTTAACGAGATAAATACACTTTAAGTGGGTTGGGCTAACTTAATGCCAGCCCAACCCAAGTTCAATATGCAATTTTTTTTGTGCAGGAATGTTGCCCTAATTATGCACCATTTTGCACCACTAATTGCGAATTTTGCACCACCACCCTTAACAAGATGAAAACACTTTAAGCGGGTTGAGCCAACTTAATGCCAGCCCAGCCCAAGGTCAATATGAAATTTTTTTGAGTCGCCTGAATAACGCCACATGGAATAACGCATCATCGGCCATTTTCTGTTCCACTGGAATAAAGCCATAAGTCGTGTGGCGTTAATCCAGTGGATTAAACGCCGCATTTTCATATGGCTTTGTTCTAGTGGTATGCACTGTACTAACGCCATCTGAGCATATGGCGTTAATCCAGTGGGTTCATCTCATATTGAACGATGGCTTTATTCCGGTATAGATCAGATTTTATAGATGCGCATTCACCGGGGCTATCCATTAGTATGCGGTTTGACTCCCGCCGAATGTCCCTGCGCGCGCACTTTCAAATTCCCCGAAACTCCCTTTAGAGCCCATGTTAATTTACCGTACAACTAAATCCTTTATATCTTTTCAATTTCAATTTCAAATGAAAATTGAACCGGCAATAAAAGATGCGTATTGATAACGGTTATCCACCGATATGCCCAAATCTACCTTGCCGTTATCACAACATACGAAAAAGTTGATAACACATATTTTCCTTTATATTTTCCGCATTTTCTTAACGATTTTCTTTTAACTCTAATAGAATCTGCTTAATCACTATACGGATGCACCTTCCAAATTTCAGCTCAATCGGACAATTACTTATCGAGTTATAACTGATGAGGCAGGTTTTATTTTTTTGCGGCCATAGTTTCCAAACGAATTGTCCGGGAAATTATTTTTAAGCTTACCCACCTATTTTGTACTCTCAGTAAAAATTTCATTCAAATCCGTTCATTACTTTAGAAGAAGTTTTCGTAAAATATAGATAATCGTCAAGATATAGGCTAAATGATGGGGGGTAACCTAGGCATGACTCAAGTTTGGTAACGTAAAAATGTTTCAATTTTTATAATTTTTTTCTGATGATGGATTTGAATGAAATTGCAAAACCGGACAACTCTAGTGGTCTGTTATCTGTGTTAGAAATTTGAAACAAATCTAACCTTAATTTTTCTTTTTATGGCGATTTTAAGTTTTTTGGTACTTTGAAATCGTTATAACTTTTGAAAATTCAATTTTAAAGGAAAAAGCTACACTATATAAGAGAAGCACATTCACCGGGGCTAACATAGGGTGCATTCCGTAATGAAATCAGAATGACCAGAACGACCGGCCCGATTATTATGTCCGCCATTTTCGATCCCGGTTGGTCCGTTGAATTACGGAACGATTTGACTGCTTGGAAATGGCGGGTTATGGTTTCTAACCTACAAACTTCCTACAAATCCAATAGCTAGGTATCTATAACTAACTAATATGAATCTATTAAGCGCAATCGTTTACGTTTACTTGTTATGGCTCTCTCCGCTTCTGCTTCAGGTATTACAATGGATACCACATTGTTTAATCCATCACAAAACTCGACCGCTCGCCACGACATGATGATGAGGTTGAAATTGGCGCACTTTTTCACTAACCGACCGGAGTGACCGGCTGAAAAGCTCGATCCCTCTGATCGCGATCGAAACGACACAACCGGTGGAATACGGAACAGTCCTCTCGGTTATTCTGGTTAACCAAGTCAATTACGGAACGGATTTTGGTAGTCCGGTTAGGATCGGGTCATTCTGATTTCATTACGGAATGCACCCATAAATATGCGGTTCGACTCCCGCCGAATGTCTTCTCGCCCGCACTAACATATTTTTCGAAGCATAAGAGCCCATGTTAATTGACTTGGCCGCAATTCCGATGAAAACACAAAATCTTCAATAACTTCCTTTAATTCGATTTCTCCGCAAAATTGAAACAGAGATAAAAGATGCGCATTCACCGGGGCTATCCATAAATATGCGGTTCGACTCCCGCCGAATGCCCTTTCGCCCGCACCATCGATTACCCCGCTGGGCTGGGCTGGCATTAAGTTAGCCCAACCCACTTAAAGTGTATTTATCTCGTTAAGGGTGGTGGTGCAAAATTCGCAATTAGTGGTGCAAAATGGTGCATAATTAGGGCAACATTCCTGCACAAAAAAAATTGCATATTGAACTTGGGTTGGGCTGGCATTAAGTTAGCCCAACCCACTTAAAGTGTATTTATCTCGTTAAGGGTGGTGGTGCAAAATTCGCAATTAGTGGTGCAAAATGGTGCATAATTAGGGCAACATTCCTGCACAAAAAAAATTGCATATTGAACTTGGGTTGGGCTGGCATTAAGTTAGCCCAACCCACTTAAAGTGTATTTATCTCGTTAAGGGTGGTGGTGCAAAATTCGCAATTAGTGGTGCAAAATGGTGCATAATTAGGACAACATTCCTGCACAAAAAAAAATGCATATTGAACTTGGGTTGGGCTGGCATTAAGTTAGCCCAACCCACTTAAAGTGTATTTATCTCGTTAAGGGTGGTGGTGCAAAATTCGCAATTAGTGGTGCAAAATGGTGCATAATTGGTGCAAAATTACTGCACAGTTAGATTTACGAAATTGCATCTGGGTTGGGCTGACCCAACCCAGGTTTTTTGTGTTTTTGGACCCTTAATATAGGGGTGCAAAATTCGTAATTAGTGGTGCAAAATGGTGCAAAATTGGTGCAAAAATATAAGCCTAACGCCAGTGCTGTGTGATGAATGGGTTGGGCTGTCATTAAGTTAGCCCAACCCACTACAAATACGATTATCTCGGATTTGGGGTGGGGTGCAAATTTTGAAATTGATGGTGCAAAATGGTGCATAATTGGTGCAATATTCAGAGACATTTATAATTAAGATTCGTTTCTGGGTTGGGCTAACTTAACTGACCCGGTGCTAGCAAATATCTTGCTTTCAAATATAGGAAAAACTACGCGAAATTGGGCGACAAAGCGCTTTTGGCGAACCTGGATGGCTAGTTAGAAGTTAAAGTGAACAAGAACAGTGATCACCTGCAAAGATACTCTTTTATATGTCAACAGTCAGATGACACTTGAGATTGAGAAAAGCCCACTAGATATTAAGTATAAGATTGGTGGGCGGTGGTTGGAGGCCGTAGGTTGTTTTCAGTATTAACTTCATGGCTGTGGTGCTTTGATTCCTAACCGTGCCGCCTACGCGGCGCTGACAATCCTGTCGCCAGCTCAACAATGGTATTTCGGCAAATTTTTATTTTTAGAATATTAATCTATTTGTTAATCTATTGTTAGCTGTAGGATACAGGAAACCCGAAATAGCAATGCTGAGTTGGCGACATAATCGTCAGCGCCGCTTACGTGGCTTGGCTTCAAATTAAAGCTCCACAGCCGTCTATTTTTAAAATCTAAGACAACTTACTAACGTCATTTTGGGTAATATTTAGGGGACTTTGCTTGCCGCTTATGCCCAATCTTAGGGTTCTGCTGACAATGGACTTTTAAAAGAGTTATCTTTGCAGGTGATAACTGCACGTATTGACTTTAACTTCAATCAAGTCTGCCAGGTTCACCACCAGCGTGCATTCGCCTCGATTCGCTGAAAGTTTCCCATATTCTAAAGCCTAGTAAGAAAATTGGTGCTACTATTGACATTGCTGGCATTATGCGGTCAATTTAGCAACAGAATATCACCAAAAGAGAACTCATTTTTCGTACACTAAAAATTGACAAAAATGTTAAGCTTTCATTTGCCAATAATTTTAATAGTGGATTTATGATTCCTCAGTTAGAATTATTGGCATCTGAGAACTATCGAACTGTTAGTTCGAATGAAAACCCAATCTTCGTTGTAAGTATTGCACACAGGCATTGTTGACACAAATTACGCAATAAAGCCAAAATATTCCATATAAATTATTCAGTACCTGTTCAACGACTCTAAAATTGTTTACCAACAAGTTGTCCAACGATAACCTCTAAAACCAGTCTGGCCTCAATTTCCTAGGAGAAAATTTCGATGATACGCAGTTGGCTGTGCGCTCAAATCCCGATTTATTTTGTTTACTTTCAATCACATCCAATGAACCATATGATCGTATTTATAACGTTATGCCCATTGCATGCATGGAACTGACAGTTGAATTATACAGTTTGACGTCGGACGGCGCTCGCTTTTTGCGCCCACTCAGCAACATCGCACACATAGCATTTCGCCGCTTATCAAATTCAACAGGTCGGGCGGTGCAATAATTTTCCGCCTCTGACAGCCCCGTTCGGCAGCTGTTTTCTACGAATGTGTCTCTGCCGGTGTTTTTATTGACGTGCTATGGTGACGTCACGCGCTTTACCTGCGTGGCGGGCGCCGAAATGTGTGCGCCATGACACGCGGCGCCGCGGCGGGGTCAGACATTGACATCTGCAAGTTCGCGCGAGATGGGAAACAAATGGAAGAAATTAGAATGTGAGCGTCCTGGGGTTTCTTTGATTGCTGTTATGCGTTTGTTAGAGGTATAGCGTGTTAAAAGTGCTGCTTTCGTAATTCTCTTTATGGAGACTTGATCAATATTGTTTTGGATTTTATGGCATTGATATTGTCGTTGTCCTTAAAAGTGTTTCGCTTGGTTTTGAATAACTTGAGACCCTTCAACTGTCGGGGTTGAAACGTGGAATCTTTTTCAAGGCCCTCGTTGAATCGAATGAGTTTATCATCATCATTTGCTCTGAAAAGTCATCAACGCACCAGTTTGTGCACAGCTATAGGAATAAAATCTCATCAATCATATGGCTTTGATAAACAAAAGAGTATTTTAAAGCGTAGAATTGCCGATAGATGCTGCTTTATGGCTTGAAGTGTCTGGAAGAATAACGCGCCATAAAAGGCCCAAGGTACAGGCGTATGGATTTTTCGCTAGCGGTGCAGAAATTATACGCACAAAAAAAGTAATTAGTGTTTGCCCACCCCTGTGAAAAGTCTGCGGTCACCATCATTAGGTGGATGTCATCGAAACCCAGCTGGCTGACTGTCATTGAGTATGCCGATTCGGCACGAACATTTATATGACACCGGTGAATCCTGTTAATATCGTCGACTTGGACGACCGAAATAATGATTCATTCATTAAATATCCATTAATATCAATCATTTGAAGCCCCGTCGTATTGAAATAGAACCTTTTGTTCGATGGCTGAACACGAAACGTAATTTTTAAATTAAAATCCCGTGGAAATTGCGAGCGCAAAAGACTCACGAATTCAAAATTCACTGTTTATTTTTCAGAACGACCCATTTAAATTTTAAAAAAAAACGAGAAAGCTACTCCATATTTTAATTATTTGTGAATGAAGGTACCCATGTCGCTGCAGCTTTATTAAATTTCCCAGCTGCGCAGGAAAATTACAAAATAAAAAGTTTGGTAATTGCCCCCCCCCCTATTGGCGAGCCGGTGTTTTGGGGAGAGGTTAATAATGCAGTCGCCCCAGGACGGGCCGGCGAGTCTTCCCGACGCTTTGAAGTCGCCGCTTGCCCTCTGATCGGAGTCACCGCACGCAGAGACGCGTCCTGCCCCTGACCGGAACCGGAAACGGACGCGGAGCCGGACGCGGAACCGGCGGTCATCTTACAGAGGTGGGGTGCACGTGGCTGGAAGATATGGGTGTAGTCTGGGAAAAGCATCGTCCGAAACGCCGACATTATTCTGAACTTTAATGCTTAAAGGTATCTTGTACTGTACTACTATAATATTATATTTTAATAATAAAATAATAAAAATACACCCTTCCCTCGGTGTATGTGGATTCTCATTTTCTCTGAAGATGCACGGGTCTTGCCTTTTACGTTTGACAGATAAATTAAATTCTTGGTCATTTCAGTTTGAGTCTAAATAAAATAGCAACGAGAAGTAAATAATAAATGAGAGTCATAGATTGTAAAATAGTGTGGAAATAGATTTTGGCCACTGTTGCTAAAAAAATAGACACATTTAATTGAAAAGTAATACTTTAAATGGATTTTTCAAACAATTCTAACTTCTAAGCCTGATAATAGATGTGTAGGGGCCATATTATAATTTCATATGATAGTGAAACGTGCACTTTTGTACCGATCACAAAAAGTTACGCATGTAATCGCAATTGGAAAATTCCAATTCGTCATGGCGCATATTAATCAAAAATATCTACTTAAAAAAAATCACGTGTGATTTTCAGCGAGGGTATTGCACACGTCGATGCTTTGCACGTTTTGCACTGCCCACATGTTTCAGCAAAGTTTCCACCCCGAGCAGCGTTCAACCCCAGCAACCCCTGCTGCATCCCTGCCGATCGGGGGGATGGGGAGCAACAGTTTCATTTGTTCTCAGTGTGCGTGCCGATGGCTGATTTCAGCGAGAAATTCTCTGATTTTTACGGTTCGGTCATGTGACTGTCCTTTCTAAAACCACATAGTTTTCATGTCACTTGTATTGCCCCCTAAGCTAGCACATTATCTTACAAGGAAACTAATATCAAACTGAAATATTAGTTTCTGAGCTTTTCCGGCGTTTTGCAAAGCTTGACGTCGAAAAAGTTTATGTATTCAACATCCCACTTTTCGATTACATCTATTTTTCGATAAGTTTCAGTGTGCCTACGAAAGGAGAGTGCCAAAACGTCCTTGTGCACGGTGAGCCCCCCTTCCACCAGCCGACCCCCCCCCCCCCCCCCACACCCACACAAGTCCCGTATAGAAGGCTCACGATTTAACCTAATTTATTGAATTCAACTTGGTTCGTGGAATTCACAGCGTTAGGCTGCAGTGTCTGCCTACGTAAACGAGTGTCCGCGCATTTGTTGCTGTATTGAACCATTAGTACATACCCGCTAATAGCAATTACTTGGTAATATCACCGTAATTTACCGCAGGTTCGGATTAAAACCCGACCATGCCACATCGACGATTCGCGTGCACAAACAACGGACTCGCTCCCACCCTTCGAAGCCCTTCTATGCCCTGCGATGCCCTGCGATGCCCTGCGATGCCCTGCGATGCCCTGCGATGGTGTGCCCTCTCATTAAGCCTCCGCTCACTTGACGGAGAATTAGCAGGCCAGCCAGCGAAGTGTATTATTATGGACCGGCCTTGTTAGCCGGGATGCTATCTGAAACACAATCCTCGGTGATTTCGCCCTCAGATTCCGTGCACATGCCAGAAGAGTGTGGTGAAGTTGTTTCGCCGGCGTAGATATAGGGCACACGGGTTGGTACACCGTGCTATTGATAATCGGGGGCTTTTCATTTGTCCTATCTAGACGAGCGCAGTTTGCGCTTGAGAGGAAATCTTTTATTTTCTAGCTGTCGCGATTGAGGTGCTTGTCGAATGCAGTACGAGTACCGACTCTTCCAGCCTTTTCAGTTTTTTTCCGGTTCGCTCCAACTTTGTTGTGATAACTGTAACTATCCAGATGCTTGTTGATTTTGAACTTCCTTCTGTTCTACGATTTATCTTCGAGTATTGATACGCGTAATATATGAGCTCGTTTTGGTTGAATTTCCGAACTGATTACACGAAAGTAAGTCTTGCGAAAGTGGTTGATTGAAAATTATCGAACGCTGCCAGTGGAAACCGATCGTAATCCGCCTCAGAAGATTGTTCGTCTTCGAAAACTCTCCCAATCTAAATTCTTGGGCAAGTTTTGTGTCGCGTCAATTCGGTAAGATGTGCAAGGTAATTATAAAACTTGACAGACAATCTAGACAATCCTGTCCACATGAAGCATAGCAATTTTCCTTGCGAATAGTAAAGCTATCTTGGGCTTACTTCGTGTTGATAGTTACAAAGACTTATGTGAGAGTCAAGCAGAGGCGAGACATGAATGTCAATTTGTTTAAAAATCGGGTCAAAGTTATGCATTCTAAATCTTGTCTTTTAACGTGATCTACCAAAAATAAAGCCGCAGTAGCAGGTACTTGCTCCTTTAAGCTTATAAATGACATGATACGACAACCTGATCCAATATAGATGCACCGCGTCCGATCAGGCATCGATCTTCGCTGGTAACCGCGACTATCTTCGGCGATGCTGACGATAGATGAGGCACAGTGACCGACATCATCGGGTCTGGCACGTACCGCGGTCGCCCAACACCGGCCAGCCTGATAACAGTCTGATCGATAAGCCCGAACAATATTCACCCACTACGGGCGAACTGGAAGCCGTCGTACGTATTCACGAGCGACCTGAGATTATAATGTCTTCGTTAAAACGTGCTCGTTGCCCCGGCGACGCACGCTCGGGGCTAGCGCTAGAGGTAGGTAGGTACAACAAGTTTCTCGACACACCGAACAAAAACAGCTCCTTTAGCTGCTGGCTAAATCAGCCAGCTACCTTCATATAAAATAACACAATACGGACGGGAACCGAAAACTCTTGCGTTTAGAAAGTTTTCACGTTCTCCTTTATACCTATATTTTAAGATACTACCTCGTGGTCATATTTTAATACATTTCATAGGATCGCGGCTTCAGCTGTACACGGAATCGAACCAATTTCCCGGGGCCAACTTATATTTTCCAATACAAGGCACAAAGATATTACCCAGCCATCAAAACTTTTCCCTCAACTTTCCACCCTCTGATTTCTATCTCAACCCTCTCTCCCTCTCTCTTCTCTCTCTCACGCATCCCACTCTCAGATATTCGTAATTTATAACAAACAGTTTTGCCATCAAATCTATGTTTCTGAAGAATGAAGATACATGGCTCACGTAGGAATAGATAACCGTCATTGCAGCCGCAAGATCCCACCGTGTATATACAACCCACCCATCACATTATTGATTTAAGAAACAACGAAATTATTGTCCAAATAGACGGGCAAGGGGCGATAGGGTTACATCACTGCTCGGCTGCTGCTACTGCTGCTGCTGCTGCTGCTGCTGCTGCTGCTGCTGCTGCTGCTGCTGCTGATGCGAGCACCCAGTGAGGTAAAACGGCGGGCACAGGGAGGGATGTTGTCGAGGGGTTTTGTGCGCAGCGCAGGCAGGCAGGCAGGTCATACCGGGGGTGGCTTCGCGTCGGGACTCTGCTTAGCAGTCTCCGGCATTGACGCGGCCAGGAACGTTATCTGTTAGCTGCTGCTGCTGCTGCTGCTGCTGCTGCTGCTGCTCCTGCTGCTTCCGACCTAGTCGCGGCGTTGGTTCAACAACAAGTGTCTCACTCTGTCTGCTAAAAACCGCCGGCGATTCTGTTACTTCCAGCAACAGGTACCTTTATGTGGGGATAGGGGGGATCTGGACTTGTCCTCATGTATATTTGTCGCTGTTTGGTGGTGTTTCGAGAGTTTCGTGGAGTTTGGAGTTTGGGGTTTTTGGTGGGGTTAGGGTTTGTGGGGTGGAGGGGGCGAATGGGGGCTGGAAATGTAGATCGTGGCAAATGGTCGTGTGATCAAGGTTATATGGTGATTATGCGGATGAGATTTTATTTTTATTTATTCATAAGAGGTGTCGCTGGGATTGCAATTGGCTTTGAAACACCCTCCCTAAATATTTTAACAGCGGTTATTTTGGGTTGGTAAAGGGAAGCTACATAGAAAATTTTAAGAAACTTTTTATGCATAGTTCAAAAACTCCGAAGTTAATAGTGAGTCGTTGGAATTAGAGGTGTAAGGTTGAGATAATTTTGAGTTTCTGTACCCTGAACAACAAATGCATCTGCATGCAACAGTAGTTTGGCACAGATTACTTGCTGGTCGACTCAATTAGTTCTGGATCAGTTACCAGTGCAAAGTTTCGCGAAACACGTCTCATCGCATGGAGCTGCGAGTTTCACGTTCCTCGAACAGTTTGAAGAGAGCAAGTTTTATACCCTAATTAACTTTAGCATTGACTCGTTGCACTGGCACTGGCAAGCTCCGGCTCTTTCGCGGAGGATAATAGGAATCAAAAACAAAATGCGGAAAACCCAACAAAATCTTCACTCTCGTTTTAGACAGAATAAACCTTTTAGATCGTGAAATATAGGTAAATTATTTTTATAAATGCGTTAAAAATTAAATCTTTAGACATCACTGTATCTTCTACTCGTTAATAAATTGGTCATCATTTGGGTTAAAAAATCTATCAGCAAAAAATAAAAATTCTTCAATGATTTTAATTTTTAAATGCAGATTACAATTTCGCCTTTGAAATATTTCTTCGAGATTCATGAATACTCAGGCGTTTCGCTGCAAGTCTGCATCCAGTGTTTGCTTCGCAGATAGAATTACTGACCGTCAACGTATAATCGTTTTATTATGCAACTGGTGAATACAGGCAATGTGAAGGGTTGTAATTTCGCCGTGCCCCACATCTTCTACAGAATACCAACCCCTGGACTCATTAGTGTTTCAGACTCAATTTATTAGAGTCGCATAAGATGAATAAAATTAATTTACAAATTCCTGAAATTGCACGTAACATAATTCAACGAGTAATTGATTTTTGTTTTTGCGTAGGTAGTTTTTGATCATCGTTTTTTGCAACTTCGTCTCTCTATATATATTTTAGCTCTTTTATGTGATCTAAAGGAGATTTATCCGAAAACCTGCTTTCATGGTTTAACGAGACAATTTAAAATCGATTTTAATCTCGCCTTTGTAGAACTTTTCCAAGATTTCTAATAATGTGATCTTATTTCAGAATATAGAATTAGGTCACCCCATCTTCGTTTACAAAGGCCAAAATCTTGTACCAACCTAGCTTAGAGACCGCCTTGTCCCGTTCTTGTGGGAATGTATACGACTTCTCTGCCTGATTCGCTGCTTTCCCAAGGGTTTTCGTGCAACTTGCTGATTCCAAGGAGGCATTCCTCCCCCACCAAACTTGGCGTGATTGTTTGTTCCAATGGCATGCAAATTTAGCCATGTCTGGTGTATTAGGGACCGCTGAAAAGGGATGATTGAATGGGGTATGTCCGATCAGGGGGAAATGGGTAGGTGATAACACCTGTCAGAAGATCATGGCTAAAGCTTTGTTGTCATGGTGTAATGCACCCAGGATTGATTCACTCAATACTGCTGGGCATTGGCAACGGGAGCCATATTATAGAATGGCTGTACGCGTGCTTGCTCTACTGCCTGCTGCGGAACACTGATTCCCGAACAAATTCGCTCAAAGTGGCAGCTTTATTTTCGATACATGGTAAATGTCATTATAGTATAAACATTTTTCAGCTTTACATTTTACACATTATACACATTTTTTGCAGATATTGTCCATTAAATGTTGCGAGTTATGCAGCAGGGAAACTTGCATCAAAAATAGACTGCCTTGTATAATTTGCTGTACCTAATTCCTAATCATTTTGTTCTTTGACATAAAATCCTTTTGACAGGGGAGAATTAAAATTGAATTTTAATTTGGAGAACCAAATTGCAGTACTAAACTAGTTTAGTATGCAATCAATACATTTACATCCACGTATAGTGGCTCGGTGAATTTCCTGCAAGTTTAATGGGTGACTTTTAGATCTAGTCGCGAGGTCGTGGGATGGAATTGCTATTGGTACGAAGCTCCAATCAATAGGGGTTGCAACCCATCCCTAAAAATAGCAGAACCACCGGAAGACTTCACGTTGGCACACGATTGTTGTGCGATATAAATTTCAACTCCATCGCTCCACCAATTTACTGTCGAGATTATTCCAGAGGAGAATGATCGCTCCGGCTAAAACTAATACAACCACCGCATTATATAGAGATGCCAAAAGTTTTGGGCTGAATATAAAATAATCTGACGTTGGCTAGAAAGATTAAAGAAGATTGAAATCGACGTTGGTAGATTTTTGATTGGGGTTTGAACTGTCGGAGGCAAAAACATCCCTGCATGAAACAAGCCGTCTCGTACGAGGTCTATAACACTCTAGGTGCAGAGCGAAATTTTGTGGGGCGAGCAGTAAAATCACTTGCCGTTGTTTCAGGTTTGACTGAAGTGAAGTACAATTTTGTCGAATTGCGGCCCCTGAAAGTTGCCTTTGATCAACGCTATAGCATTACAAGGAACAAGATAGCCCTCGTCGACACACCCTGTGTTAAAATAGGCCAATAATATGATTCAGTTAGACCAATTTGGTGGATCGAAAACTGCACTGCTTTTGAAAATATCAAGCTATCGTGGCTATAAATTGAATCATTGCAATATAATCTATGTTTCCATTCCTTGTAAACACATTTTCCCTGGATTTTTTTGTGATTTAAAAACGCATGTAATACAATTTCAGTTCAAGCTCTTTGACATCGACCTATGACAAATCTAAGTAGTCAATTGTTATCATTATCAATAATCAATCAACTAACAATTTTTAAAAACCAACTCAGTCTTTTTTGCCTCCAGCTCATGCCAATAGCCATCTATACAATTAAACCTTCTGTACACCATTGCCTCCTTTCATGAACAAACTCATCTATTATTGTCAGCATTATGTCCCTAAAGACACCAATTACCAACAAACTAACCATAAACCCTTGTGTCTGTTTGCTTCAGGTGCATTGTCCAGCAAGCAGCGCTGAGCGTCTCAGCTGCAGTCTGCACACAGGAAGAAGAGAACATACGATCGATGCGGAATAATTGATAACGTGCACTTTTCCACAAGATAAGCAACTTCAAGTGTCCCACAAAAAAAACACGACTATATAGAAGAAGAAAAAAAACACTGTTTACGGGGTTCTTGCAAACAGAACAATAGATCGCATTTTGCTATTGCCTCTTTCAACCCCCGTATCCAGGAAAACAATAACTCGGAGCAACGACGACAAGCACCCACGCGCAGTTATATAAGGGAGAACATTAAACTCGGTCGCCATCATTCCACCAACTAGTGAGCCATGAAATTAAACACTCGCGAATAAGTGCTGATCTGATAACACTGGCTGGCAGCTGGCAATTAGACCCGTCGTGTCACACTAGCTGCGAGGTTAGGTGCGAACTTGCGTGTGCCGTGTGCGTAGATGCCATCGCCCGCGATGTTCTCACGACTCAAGTACGGCGGCGGCGGGGCGAGCGGCGCTGGGCAGAACATCGTCGACAGCAACCCGATCGTGCAGTTCTTCGAGATCGGCAAGCAGACGGCGAGCGCCGGGCCCGAGCTCGTCTGGAGGATCCACGACGCCTACCGGAAGAGCGACGGCAAGGTGAGCGACGCGTTCTGGGTGTTGGTGCTGGGTCGCTGCCGGCGAGATCACGTCTGGCTGCTTGGTGTTTCCAGTTTTCAGGAAGTTTGGTAATGAAATTATCGGCAGGCTGCTTTCCACTTATCGAGGAATACACGCGCGTTGTGTTATGGCGGGGTAGGAAGGAGGTACGGGGATAGTGTTAGAAATCTAAGCTATTATTGAACATAAAAATGTCACGAAATTTACGAACATATCACGTATCACCCACGAAAATTAAACCTATGACTAAACTACAGTCATCATTTTTAAGAAAAAAAAATTTAACTGGGTTATTCAATGCTTAGCTACCAAACTTAATTCGCGACGTTTCGCAAAGCTATGCTGCCTGCTTTACAGAGGGTCTGAACTCGAATACAATCTTCATTCTATTTTATATCACTTTCATCTACGGTTAAATGTCGTGAAATAATAATTCAATGGTTAACATTGAGATCCGATGCTATTTGAAGGTAAGTTTTCTTTTGAAAATGAGATCAAGCTTTGGGTATTTCAAATCTAGAGACTCATGTTCTCACTAGGCCGTACTTCATGAAAGAAACGACAGTCTAGGTACCTTACATACAACATTTTCCTTCGCGTGGGTGGCAGAAGAGGAGAGTAGTTATAGTCGTAAACGAAGTGAACAGAGACAGAGTGGAGGAGAGACTGGCAAGGAATGTTAACTTTAAAGTTGCCTTGCTTCGCATCTAAACAAAGGTCAACGATTTTCTGAATAAAGCTCCGGCAATAGTCCCTTCCGAATTTATTTGCCGGCGATGCTCAGCCGTCTCTGGGAAGATTTCCTTTTAGAGGTTCTTACCCGTGAATCGTAAAAGAAAATTCTGCGGCTGAACGGGTCTTCTCGAGCAGTTTTTATTCAAATGCGTTGCTTTCATTGAGTTCGAACAAGGTAGGCGCACGCCCCGTCCAAATTGCAGGTTCCAATAACGACGCTGCAGCGCTAGAGGGCGCTAATAATCAGTGAATTGACCTAAGTAATTAACTGGAGCCCCATGGTATAACTAAATATCACAACCTATTCAAACATTCAGAGGGCGCCCCTCCTGGTTATAGTAGCTACGAATTTATGTCTTTAATGAACTTTGAGACGCATTATGCGTGTAGACACCTTAGTGTCTCGAACAGGAGGAAGTTTTTGGATAAAATATATCAATAAAGAGGTGATAAATTTGTGCTTCTCGCTGAATTATTAACGACTGATAATAAGTGTTCAGCATGTGTGTGGTGTGCATAATGCACGTTGCATTAAATATTGACGTCGCCGTTGCTTTGCTGGCACTCAACTTTCCTCTCATATAAAATGGGAAGCCGGAATATATTCCCCCGTGATGCCCATCTTACATAGGCAACACGCCGGTGCTTATGAAGTTATCATGTTTTCTCAGAACGGCCAACGAAAATAAACGATATCGCTTGTGCTACTTGAAATTTGTTAGGGAAAAATTTCGAAGCTGTTTCTCTTTAGCCCTCTTTTTTATGAATGCAACTAAAAATCAGAATAAATTTACAATGAAAACATCGAAAGGTAACGAACGTTTTATATTCCCTTTCTTTCATTTCGTACAGAGCGCGGCAAGATTATATAAGGAAAGACAAACAGAATTTGATATTTAAATGCAAATCCCAAACGGTATCGGAGTGCTATTCTAAGACTCGCCACCATTCTTTTCACCCTTTCTTCGCGGCGGAAAGCGGCGTCATAAAGATGCTATCTCTTTCCTCTCCCATCTCCCATCAAAAGTGTGCGCTTCCTCGCGTGAGAGGCCACGCAACAAGTGCAAGCCAAGGGACAGGGAGGTCCGAGCCAGAAGGAACCATCTGTGGGTCGCTAGCCAGACAAGTGGTCGCGCTATGCGCCCCACTCATTAGCCGAGTGTGGGTGGAAGCCGATGCGCTAGAGACCTCGGTTCGAGGCTCGAACACGTTCGCACCGCACAGCTTCGTGCTGTGGAAACTCAAGATGGATGGGCTCGCAGCATCGAGCAATCCGCGACGAAGCCGTCGAGATTGTGTTGAGACGCGGCGGCCGAGACGCGAGTCTATATTTAGAACTCTTTCCGTTGTGTGGCAAGTGCTAAACCTCGTACGTATGTGCACTTGAAGGGGAATGTTATCAAATAAAAAAAGCTATTTGTGTTTGAATTACTTATGAGGGAACAAACCTTTAAGCGGTGGAACCGAGGACGTGATACGGCATTTATTTAACATGGGAAATTCAAAGGGAAGGACACTTCAAACAACAGCAGGGCTAAAACTTACCGCGCGGATGGTTTTTTTCCGTGGGCGCGAAATGGATTCGATAATGCACACCCCTTTCGTTGGTAATTAACCACGGGACGCAGCAATTATAACGTGATTTACGAGAAAAAATGCACCGCAAGTTCTTTTTTTACGGCTATGCTTTTAAGCAGGAAAAAAAGATCGCCTAAAAGCATTTGCAAACTAACGAGGAGCACAGTTTCGAGCTGTATTTTTAGTTATTGCTTTTGCAATCACTCGAGCGTAGAGATGTAAGCCGCAGGGACCACATTTAAATAGAGAACACAGTTTGCGCGCAAATATTGATATTTCAGCGAGCTCAGATCCCATCGTTTCCATTCCATAAACAACCCACAAAACTTTCATGTCTCCTTGGTTCAAGCGTAGGTACTGCTGACTGCTGACTGCTGACTGCTGCACGAATGTCACATTTCCTTCTACGATTTCTCATGCATGGCAATCTCGAAACAATCATAACATATTGCATGTGAAAGACTGAAGATAAATTGACTTCCACATGCTGTGCTGTACTCCAGACAAGTTTTTTGTGGTCTTGTGAGCATAAACATCTCAGGCGTAGTTTTTGGTAAAGTTCTGGGCAGGAGGCCCTAACGAACTTTTCCCATTTAAAGTGTCGTTTCTTCTTGCTACACCACAGTTTCATTTGGATTCATTGTTGAATTACCATGTGTTCGGGTGCACAACATCAAAACTGAAAATTCTCGTGTACTTCACAGACTTTTTATTATACAAGTTAGAAAATTAATACGCGTTCCGTTTCGCTTGCTGTGGAAGACTCGGTTTAACTCGGGAGTGATTCGGAATGACGGGAGTTTGATTTAAATGTGTGTCCGTCTTTTTGCCACCGCAAAAGTATTCGAGCTGTGTGAGGTAAAAGTAGGGTTTTCAATCGTCAGGGAAGTTTGTCAAAGTATTAGATCTTCAAATAAATTTTCTGAAATAAAAATATTCAAATATGTTGACAGAAGCTCTAAGCCCTTTCAGAGTCAACACAGAATGTTATTTCAGAGCAAAGGACTAGGAGCCTTTGAATGTAGTACTATTACTTCAAATAAAGTTCGCAGATACAAGCCCCTTTTTTGCTGTAGCAATATTTATCCGCTCAAAAATCGTGTACCTAGGATCTATATATTTGCGAGATGCGTGAGATGCCACAACGTTCCTATGTTAATGTTATCCTGCTGCCTTGTATAATCATTAAAATGAAGGATTCAATATTCATATCCAAAATAACGACATCCAAGTGATGAGTTGTGCACATTGAATTATGTTTGCTGATTAGCTTTCTGACCTTCGTCCCGTCTCCTTTGCCTCGATCATCATCATCATCATCATCATCATCATCATCTTGTTAGAGGAACCCCTAGCGATCGATAATGTTTTGCATAAGAACTTCGCTCGCAGTTGGGGTTATAGGCGTAGAAAGGTGCCTTCAGGGATGTGCGATAAGATACGCGCAGCACAATCAGGCTTGTTCATCCGCCCCCTGAATACGCAGGAGCACAATATTAATTTTCATGTTGAAATTCGCATCATTCAACATCATTTCGAGCGCTTCCTGCTTCTAGCAGTCAGTTCAGTTTATGACATGGTTCTTTATATATTTTATGATATTGATATTTTGCTGACAGACATTCTGCTGCAAGTCGAGCCGGATTTCTTGTTTTAATAAAATAAAAAAGACCAGTTAATAAAATCGAGTCGGTTCTGTATATTGTGTTGCCCAATCGAATGGAACTAATGATGACGCCAAAATATTTCTCCAATAATTGAGCGAATGAAAAGCCATGTGGCAAAAGCGAATGGGAGAGAAGTGAAATAGAATTTCCTTTCAAATCAACTCACTCGATTTCTCTTTCCTCGCTGCAAAAGAGGGTGTAGAAAGTGGGACATTGCAAAAATCGCGTCGCTTTGTTTTCATTTATTTTCACCAACCGTTAGCAAAAATAAGTAATGAATGATGAAACGTGTGAATTATTCTCCTAACCAACCTGTTGTCACTGTGTAGGTACAGGGATAAATTACAAGGATGTCCTTTTTTACATGTTTCGCTTGATATATGCGTGCTGCCGGCAGAAATAATGTAAATAAGTCATTAGCATCTATTTACCCTGATCGCCTCCAAGGCACTGAATTATTAATATTTTTACATAATCTGCCATACGGATACTGCTCGTTTTGAGAGTGTTTCGAATCGTGAATTTGATTCGCCTACTTTTTGTTTGGTCGGTGGAAATTCCGCGTGGATTCCGCATCACTGACCGGATCACAGCGATGCCCTTCCAAGCGCATCAACTTTATGCTGCAGACATTGGAGTGCTAAAAATTATACCAGGCTGTAAATCGAACGTTCGATGTGGATGATCTGCATTTGAATAATGTACTGTTTTTACTGAGCCATGCTTTTGCTCCCACTTAACAGTGCTTGCTCTGAGAGCTTGACAAAGGAACTGCGTGCTTTCTATTAAGATTCCAATTAGAATGCAAATCGCTTGCCTTGAGGAAATATATGACATCGACAATAATCAAATTGTGTTTTGATACCTCATTAAAGCCGAGCGATTTCCACCACAGATTTCCCGTTGTAATTTTCAATACTTGTAACCAAATTGGTGTTATTAGAAAGAAAATATAATTAAATTCACTGTAAACAGCAACCCTGCGATTGACAATGGAAAATCTTGTGCCATTGAGCCTCAGTGAAATCTACATAAAAGCATCGGCGTTACAATTTTGTGCCCCGACAGTATTTGTTTTGGGTTTTTTATTAAATTTGGTCTCTTATTTGACTAAGACCTGCTACAGGGAATTGAGTTTGTAGATATTCGGGCATCAAATTGGTATGCGCTACGAATAGATTTGCCGTGGACATCTACGTAGCGACTATTTTCTTGGCGATGAGGCAAATTGCCTTAAAAATTTCTCTTCTCTCTAAATTTTTCGAGCTGAAAAAATTGCTGGAGCGAAAATATTATGTAAATCTTTCTCTTTATTTTTCAAAAGAGTCGCTTTATTTCGTGGAAATTGATAGGATGTATCCATCTCAACTATACTCTACTCTGCCCTGAAATCCATACTCCGTAAGAACATAGAGCGACTGATAAATAACTCGATTGTATCGCAAAAGCACTGCTTCGGAATGAGCGAGCAGATAATTATATGGTTGTCTCTTTGGTTTACTTTGAGGCGCTGCGCAGATCAATCGCAATCGAGCTGCATTGCTGCAACGTGCAGACATATCCACCGATTCCCGCTTTACCTTAACCCAGCTATCTGCAGCTTTTGTCACCCACTCCACCCCGTTACCCCACTGCCCCCCGTTACCCCCTTTACCGCCAGAAGCAATTTTGTAAGCCGTTCACATCTACTCCACTCGCAGCTTAATCTTTATTGCATATTAGGATAATTACCCAGCAACTTTAAAGAGCAATATTTTCCTTGCTCGCCACAAGATTGTTAGTTGTTACATTCAGAAAGAAAAACTTAAGTGATTGCTCGCGGATGGAAACGGAAATAATCCCGCCGCCTGCTCCCTTGAATTCAACTTTGTCTGATTGCTGTTCTGTCGGTTGCCAGCCAAGCGGCGGATAAATAAAAATACATCGAGAAAATTCAGCCAGATTTACCGCACAAGAATCAAAGGGCACGTTTCAAACAACCCACACCAAAGAAAATACCTTCGATTTTGCATCGCATTGAACGCGACGCGCTAAAAATAGTCTATAAAGCCCGAGTGGGAGGCGCGAGCTGGAATCGCCGAGTTTGTGTCACCAAGCACAAAGTTGCCTTCGCCAGCGCGTCTCCCATCAAGGTTCGTCTGCCTCCCCCCCCCTGGCTCCCTGGCCCCATACTCCAGGCTAAGCCACCACGGGGTGGCCGGTACCGGCACGGTCCGTGGCGGCGGCGGCGGCGGCGGCGGCGGCGGCGGCGGCGGCGGCGGCGGCTCATCGTAAGCCCCGAATCATCGCCTCCCTAAGAGCACTCACGCGGCAGCTCGCGACGTCCACTCCATTTCTCTAATTGCGTTTTACGGGCCGGCCGCGGGGTTGGTGGTGGGGGATTGGGGGGGGGGGGTGGCTGCTCCCGGCAACCTGTCACTCCATCGGCGTCTCCGTCGAGAGGTCACCTCGTTGCAAGGGAACATCGAAAAAATCTCAGCTTCTCAACTCTGATACAGACATTGTCGTAGGTATTGAAAACTTTTTCTCTCCTTTTGCCTCGCTGCGAGATGATGGCAGACAGATATGAATTGCTCGCTTTTACGCTCGCGTCGCGCTCGCGTCTCACATCGCACGGTGGCTCGGGAAATCGGTTAAAAGTTCAATCAAAACTTTCTCGGGTACATTTTTTTGTCATGCAAACAACTCCAATCAACTTATTTCTTCAATAAAATACGTATCAAGCAACTCAACTCGTTATAATAATGAGATGGTAACATCACCTCAACTACACCGTTAGCTCAGCTCTGAATGAAAATGCTCATGACAAAGCCATATAATTTGTTGACAATGCAAAACCACGCGCTCGTGTAAACCGACTTCCTCGCCGAGACCGACTTGCTCTCCGCTGAGACTTGCCATCTACCTACATCAATGCCACGAACAACTAGCATGACACGTCGCCGCCGCCGCCGCCGCCGCCGCCGCCGGCCCTGAAAACAATCGAATAACTTGCGAACTACATCACGGCGAGCACGTGATCAGACGAGAGCATGCCTCAGTGAATCGGCACGGGTCTGGTCGGGTCGTGCGCGAGCAGGCGTCGCGACGCACCTATCCGACGCCGACGGCGACGCCGACGGCGAATGCAGGGCAGCGGGGATCCTGTCCAGGTGACTCATGCCAGCCAGCCAGCCCTTTTAATGCGGGGGTCGCCGTGCAGTGGCGCGGAGTGCGGCGCTGTGGAGACGTTGGGGGGTCGAGACGCCTTACTGCCAATACAATTATAATTCTATCTACGACCAAGTCTAGATTGGGATGGCGTTTAGAGGACTGATAGCTTTGTGACAAAGGGATGCCGCGCACAGCCTTGTTTGGCAGGGTTAATATGTTTTGACAGAACTGACCGACTGCCACTGTAACTCATTCAAATATAACTAATTAACACATTTAAACATTATGATTTACTGCAGTGCATGGCTTAAATTTCATGGAATGTAAAATGTTACATTTCAGACAATAAGCACGTATACTTTCGTTGTAGAAGCAGAGCTAGTTCAAGCTTTTCAACTCTTGCAAACTGCAAGCTGCTAACACAGTTAGGAAGCGGTTCGACTCGAGATGCGTATATAGACTAACCTTGGTCAAAGATTCTATAGCGTACCTACATGGTTTTGCTATGATATATTCGTATATCCTTTTAAGTAGGTTGATTTTCATTGATAACACTAGCCAAAAGTTGTAGTATTAGTAGTAGTAGTACCAGGAAACATGACGAAAATTCTCCGATCTGCTTTGGATCGGTACCACTCCGTTGCACAGCATTTAGGTCACTCCAACTCTAAATCCCTCAGGTAACATATCATTTGAAATGATTCCAGTTTCACAGACATGTAATTTTAAGTTCACGAAATCTCCGTTTGTTTGTGAGTTCTGCACACAGCGCGATTACTACGTGCAAGTTTGCTAAATGACGTAACGAATCTTTTCATCCTCTGCAAATGCAGCTAAGGGCCAATTCAAATTCTCACAGTTAAATTAAATGTCACAGTAACCTCCAATCAGATGAAGTGAAACTCTTTGTCGAAGATTATCTTATTGACCTAGAATGGCGTCGGTTTAAAATCAACGCTGAACAACGTGGTGGTCTCGAGTGCGCGCGACCGCCCGCCGCTGCGACGGTTGCACCCCCGGCCAACCCCAGTATTTATAGCTCATCCGGGTAGAAGCAAGGCAACCCTTGCCTCGGCTGCAACAGCCGCGCGCGCTCAGGCGCCCTGGCTGCTTGTTTCGACGCCGACGCCGACGCCGACGCCGACGCCAGCGTCAACACGACCAAATATAGACGAGGAATTAAAACGAAAAGATAATTGGAGACTAGTATTAAATTACGAAACGAATTACTGGATGGATGAAACGAATTGAAAACGAAACACGAGTGAAAAGGAGATAATCGATTTGTAATTATTTTGCGTTAGACAATTATTTTCTGGACAGGCCATTTTTTTTAGTTGGTTTGCGTAGGGTAGAATTTTCAATCTATTTTGGATTTGGTTCGATTAAATTGATGGTTAGCATCGTTTGACGGCTTTGATGGTTTGGTTTAAATCGTTGTTGGTACTAAATAATTGATAGTTCACGTTTTTTCTAGAATTTTTCTAGAAAAGAAGCCACGTAAAACTGTTCGAAGGTTGTAATAGAAGGCTGTTGGAGGAGGTGCCGTGCCTCGTCTGTTCTGCGGGTTGCGTTCGGGGTTGATGCATGTGGGAGGGGAGTGGAAGGGGAGGTCTGGAAACTCGCCATTGTGCTGTGTGTAACGTATGCCACCAGCAACGGAGGCTATCAAACCCTTTTTTATTAACTCACCCGGTGGAGGTGCCGTACCTCGGCTGCTCTGCGGGTTGCGTCTAGGAGTCTCCTTCTGTATTTCATGAGAGCACGTGAGAAGTGAGAACGAACGTATGGAAATTCTTTCTGGTCTTCTTTTATACATTTAGCTGGGTGTAGAGAGCTATTAAACCGGAAGTCATATATATATTTTTTATTTGAAATGCATGCTCGTGAGGTCTACAATATTCGGAGAAAAACAACTCAGTTTATTTCTTTTCGTGTTGGTGAGAAGATAAAAAGTTACACTCCGAAATTGTCTATAAGTTTATATCACCTGTTACGTAATTGAAGTAAAAAGTTAGATAGTTAGAAAGAAAACGCAATGCAAATTGAAACCGGTCGTCTTCTATCTCGCAAGCACGCTGCTACGACTTCGTACGAATATAAAATCTCCGGGGATTCAAATTCAACCCATTTCCCCCAACAATTGCATCGTTTTCTTATTCAAAAGACCACTCTCGCCCTAAATGCCGGCTATTGTGCGGCGCGAAACCAGCCCTTCCAGCTCTCCGAGGAGACACTTGCCGCAACGCGTCATTGGGACACCACATTGCCAGGCACAGACGGAATAACTGGACTAATAATTCATCGACAAATAACACTGGCATGAAACCTCTTTCACGGATTACAGTGTTTGTGTGTTTTGGTTTTGATTCTTGTTTATTTTTAATGCGCTGGTCGTTTTGGTTTTGGTTGCGCTGACGTTGGTGGACAGTTTGGTTTCATGGCGATCAGTAAGCGTTACTATTTTAGTCGCTGTTGAACGCCACGAGCTTACCGAACGCCGCTCCATGTGATATCATTTCCCCGCAATGAAGAATGCATCTCGACATTTAGTGACCTCCACATGCAACTCAAATTAAAACAACAATTTCAGTTAAAAGTTTTCAACGTTACACGGTCGCGGTTCTGTAATAAAGACCCATTTATTTTTCATTACTATTTCCTTGCAAATTATAATCCTCTCGTGACTTCGTGCTTCCAATTAATTTCCCCATCGCGTATATTTTCATTCCGAACATAATGATTCTGCAATATCCGTGGTTAGTAATGGGGTGGCTAGTAACCCCTAGTCGTTTAGCCGCAACGCAAACTGAGACGCGCTTGCCGTGGGTCAGCCAGCCGCCGCCGCCGCCGCCGCTGCCGCGCCTGCCCAGAGATCAATCATTTCCAACTGTCTGATTTTCCGACGAAAAACACCATGACCCACATCGTTGATTCTGCAAAAGAACTTTTTTCACCGTGCACATCTGGGTTAAATTGTGACTGAAAAATAACGAGCTCATCTCCGCGCTGAAAATTATTTTATTTTCTCTCCTCGTATAATACAGTCGAAAGAAACTTGATCTCTTGAATGTGAAATGCATTTCACATTTTATCGCGCGTTTCGAATAACGAGTCGGGACACGTACTAATTGCAATTCCTCGTATAATATTCCACGAGCCGTGCTGCTAGCGTGTTTTAGGGCAAACAAATCATTTCCAGCGAGTCGCTCCTACTCACAATTGCCAATAAAACTCGCTGAAGAGTTGCTCTTGCCGCGCATTTCCTAGCCATTTTACTCTCTTTACAACTCTTTGTGAAACTCATATGAGAATGTAGTAGGCATTATTTGAGGCATCGATCTGTTTCGTTTGCTCTCACCCTCGCAGCAGCCGGAGTTGTATGTGCTCTGAGCGGTTCGGTCGCCGACAACGCAAGTCGCACCGGTGCGCCCTACGTTTAGCTGGCATGATGTTTCTAGGACCATTCAGGAGTTCACCTAGACACCGATCCATGCTGTATACTAAAAGGTCAAGTATCGGAATAGAGCCTTCTACATAATCACTTGCAATAACAGGCGGCTTGAATAGGATAGTTGGATATATATATTAATCATAAATATATATTAAACACATTTTGAGTCTCTTGTTTAGTATGACAAGTATGGTTTGCAATGAGCGACGATAGATCATACACTGCTGAGTCAGAATGTCATAATGTCACAATATTATATAGATCCCCTTTGATGTTTACAGCTAATACCATGTGCGCTTCCACGGGATGACTTCAATGAGCCAATTAGTCGGAGCTTAATTTCTTTGGTTCGACTAGAGATCATAATTGAGTTTAAAAATAGCATGAACACAAAACACTTATTGCGTGCATTCATTGTAAGTAAAAAAATCACTAATTAATCTTCGCTCGGAAAAACATAATTTCAATTAGAAATATCTCTATCGCAATCAATCAACTATTCAAATGCATTGTAAGAACGGAATGAAAGGAAAGCAGAGCTTATATAAGCCGCTCTTTGAACGGCTTTGCGAAACACAGTACCGCCGCCTAATGTGTTGTTCATTATTTATGAAAACGTCGACCCGTTGTGCGGTTCTCAGCAGGGCTCGAGGAGGATTCCACGTTTCAATGGCGTTCACTCTGCTCGTACACAACTAAGGGCGGATAGTCTTAGCCGAGTATGCTCTTTCAGTGGCTGCCGAATGAATGCTGCGGTCAGCGCAAACAACATTTGATTACGCATTGTGTTGTTTAACGTTGGTTTAACGCGGGTTTAGCGTGGTCTAGCGAGCAGACGGCCGGGCTGCCGATTTAACAAATTGTTGACACGCTCGCTGCTCGCTTCGGAAACGCGCGCGCGCGCACGCTGAGATAACAATGAACGGATTTTTAAAGCATGTGTTCATCTAGGAAGTGTGTCGCTTTAATTTGAAAAAAAAAAAAAAACTTCAATAGTACTCGTTTCGAATAGCGGGATTGGCGCTAAGTGGCAGTACACTTTTTTCTGCCTCGAATTTAAATTCCATTCAAGAAAGTCCACCGAACGGGTAGACTTTAGTCAATGGAAGCTAATTTCAACATAGCAAATATAGGATACAACATACACTTCTACTTCATAAACTTTAGTAACTTTTCTTCATATTTTACTCAAATAACTCTTAATAACTTCTTCAGATCAATTATAGGTCCTTCGTATAAAACGTTTTATGGAAACAATAAATAAATAAATAAATAAATAAATAAATGGCTCGCTTTTAGGTATGTTATATCATATTTCGTTTATAATAACATTGAAAAATGTAATTAAAATAGTCTAAAACATTCTCGTCTGTTACCAGCCCTCTTCGCTGAGAGAGAGTAATGAGTCCCGACAGACGAGCCGAGCTAGAAATTCTTTGTGTGATATTTTAGGCGGAATGATGCCACGAAGAATGCGTTTTCGCGTCCAATTGAGTCCGCCTTTGTGCGGCCGGTCGCCAAAAGATGCTGGGAATCCCGAATGGGTTATGTCAGTTGACCCACAAAGGGCTTTTGTCCACTCAAAACTTACATTCATAAAAATTCTTTGGTGATAATATTTTTCCTCTTTTTATATCTAAAGAAGAGGAGTAATATATATTTCCTATTCTAGATATAAATTCACTCTTTTATCTTGTTATATTGCATTGTTCATAATCATATTTTATGAGATTGAAATAAAAAAAGTTTAAAGTTTCAGCACGATATTCTTTGCGCTGTGAGGGAGTTCGAAAATAGAATGCATCCCTGTGCAAACGTTTTAATTAATAATGCAGGTTCGTTCCCGTAATTAATTGCTGGTCTATATAATCACAATGCTATGCATACCATTAAATTATTCCTGTTATTCCTGTTATTTTAAATTGAGAATTCGATAGTTGGTATGCAGATATTATTTGCATGGAACTATGGGACTGTGACTTCGCGAACACTTATTTTATTCGCGTTGTGGATGAGCGTCATTTAATAAATAATTACTATTAACTCAAAAACCAATCAAAACTTTATGAAAAATCATTAGTCAATGAAAAATATTCAGTAATTAAGAGATGAAAAAAAATAGTTAAGAACGTAAAAATCGATTTAAAAGAAAGGTTTGCATCCGATATGCATATAGATAGATAGATGATAATATCTTATTCTTTTGCGTTATGATGTACAATGTACATTTACAGTGTACATTTAAAGTTTACATTGATTAAGTCCCAAGCAACTGCAAAAGCGTCTTAAAAACGTCTAAAGCGCCATTATCAAGAACAGTAATAAGCGTTAAGCAGTGAAATTTTTGCACAAACATTAAATCGTAAGGGATGTCATATTCTTTCAGTTTCGTAAAAGAGAAAAGTGATGTTGAAAGGCTGAAAAATTTCGTAAAAATTGAATTACATAAAAATTGTTGAACCAATATGCTTTAAAAATATGGCAGATCTACGTTTCTATATTTCCATGATTTTCAAAAAAATTTCATCAAAATCGGTTCAGACGTTTGGCCTGTTAAGCGCGAACGAAAACAAAAACGACAGAGTCTGCGGCAAGTGCACAGGAACTGTGCAGAATTGATCCGCTTGAGTCGTTACGCTAATCAAAAAGTTTGTAAATAAAAATAAAATAGGTTCTTGAATAGAATAGAGTTGAATTTGAATGACAATAGTTTTTATCGTCCTCACTGTTATTACAAGTTCTTTGAAGTTTCCTTACGAAATGTACGGTTAGAAATTTAATGAAAGTAGAAAAGTAGTTTTATAAATAGTCAACAATCTTTCGAACTTTTTTTATCACTCTCTCAGTGTTAAGGTAGTACATCCGTAGAGAAGGTATTTACTGCACTATAAACTGCAATTCCCAAGTGTGGGAAAAAATATCTCGATCCATTTCATTCGCGGTTAGCATTTACAAAGGGCACCATATGCGACACAGAGCGTAGAATTGCTTATTTCTACATGAGCTTCATATTTTAATGCGCCTCGTCAGTTAACGTAGGTGCACAAACCGCTATTCTCGTGGTCCTCGCACAGAATCTCGGCGTTCCACGTCTCATTCCGCCGAGCTGATTGCGTGGACCGACGTCCAAACAAAGAGTCATCTTGCAGATTGTCCGGGTTTCACTAGCAGAGCGCCTCTGGGGAGGTTTCGCAAATAGAACGCCACCGACTTTATCGATGATGAGTGGCTGCCGCCGGGGAAGAAAAGCGGTCGGAGAGGAAAATAGGGAGGAAATGTTTCTCGACCAAGTAGGGATATTAAAAGAAATTGAAAACATATAAACATTGTTCGAACTTGTACTTTTCAAGTTGAGTCTACTACTTTCTTCTTCAATTGTTTGGTGGCATGAGAAAGAAAAATTCTGTCTTAGGATGTCGAAGGTTTGCACACTTATTTACATTACTTAAATTCATGAACTTAGTAACCTTTTATTTACTCGTCTCCAAATTGTCCACAATGCTTATAATGACAGCATTTTTTCCCTCTCATTTGAAATTACCTCTTTTTGCCATCAAAAAGCTCAAATTTATTTTATATCTGAAAAATAAATAAAATTTTGGTGCAAGCATTAGTTTTTCGTATGTCACCGAACTGAAAGGAACAGAAAATTCTAAATACTGGCCAAACTCTGAAGCCTAATTAGTCATGAATTGAGAAACACACCGTTGCCTAAAATCGTGGTGTGAATTAATACTACGTTCACGCTTTTCTAATCTATCAAAACAACAACCCCTTAAATATTTCCATCACGATTGCTCTTCTTTTGTGCCGTACAAATGGTTCAATTTAACCCTGCTGGCATGCTTTCGGCGCCGAGTTTTGTTGAGCGGACCGACGCCGGGCCCCCGACGCCCGGTCGGAGGTAGCAGATGTGCTTCTCCTAGTGCAGGGCGTCGGGTTGCTAGCGAGCCGGGCAAGCCTGCCACGAGCGCTGCTTGCAAGAGCTTTATGTTCTTTGCGCGCAATAAGAGCCGACAATTTTTATTCTGCGTGGACGCCAGAGACGAGGGAAACTCTGCTGTTCGTGTTACGTCGAGCTAGACATACAGTTTACTTCTTTCATGTAGAAGATTTTAGCTTCTTCTCTATTTTTCAGCCTGAATATTATCGTTATTACTGGTTTCCAGTTGAAGTGTGTCTTCAATTGGAAACTTTTATTAGTTATCAAATGCAATGAAAAATCGCCGCAATGTTTCCTAATTCTAACGACGTCTGTCTATGAGATGTGGACGTTATTTACTTTTACTACTTATCAAATTGTACAAACTATTTGAAGCTGAAATAAAAGCTGTTCAGAAATTCAGAAAATACGAGGATTCTTACTGACCAAAAAGTTCGAAAACTTTAATCGAATTCTCTAGATGAAGTAACCTAAATAAGCAGCGGAATTGTTTGAAATTCTGGGATTCTTGTGAAACCAATAAGGTCGTCGATACGGTCGACTTTTCTCGAATTCAACTGCTGCTCTGAGCGAATAAGAACAGCGGGTATTTATTTCGTCCGCTTTCCTCAGTGAAGCTAATAAACATGACCGCGTTGACCAACATTTCACAATGGCTAAACTTTCCGTCCAACCGTCTGCCGTAATGTGCACAGAGGAAGTTCTTACGAAGCATAAATCTCCATTTATCCATTTTTCATGAACGAGATTTCCTTAAATGGATGCTCGGTGAAATTCTTTCGATATTTCTAAATCGTGTTGAGCATGAAATACAAACGAATTGTATGGCTATAAACTACTTGACCGTGAATTCACCAGTTTATTGATGTAGGGTTGCCGCAGAATTTATACGACTTTGATGTTAATACTTATTCAAGATTTTCAAAGAACCAATCTTTCATATTTATCGATCAAGAGAAGCGAATTTCTTGCATGAATCTAACCTTTTTCACATGAGTTTCGAAATACATTTAGCAATCTTAAAAATCAAAATGTGTACATTGAACGAAGCCGACACTGATACTCCTGAAACATGATGTCACGACTCATATTTCTGAAGCATTGTCTTGACGAGGCGACCCCCTGGCTACTTTATTACGCCGTGGCAGCTGCCTAGAAGCGAGTCGGTGTCATCTCCAGCGCGTCCAATCCCAGCAACATACGTCAGCAGGGAAGCCCACGCAGGCAGGTCTGCCACGCACTATTATTAACATCATCGAATTGTTTTCTGCCCACACTTCTCCTCATCGCCGGGTTGCTTGTGACATCTTCTATTCGTTCCCGGCTCTTGCTCACCCTCAGCCCACAAGCATTCGAATTAATTCGATTCGCTTCTCCCCATGCGGATCTGTGATAGACAGATAATTTAAATCAAATTTCTTTATTAGAATCAATACTGAATACAAATAAATCTATGGCGATATCAAAAATAGATTATTATCAATCCGTATTTCTGTGGTGAGGTTGTGATATCTGTATGTATTTTCTTAATACCCATTTGCCAGCTGAAAAGTAAAGTGCATGATGTTGGTAAAATTCTCCTCAAATTCCCGGCGCGCGCAGCAATCTGCTAAGGCAAACATTATGCCGTCAACAAGAACCAATTGCGTTTCCCGATTCCTACACCAAATTAAATCTTTTGTGCGCGCGATTTGAACGGCCGATGACAATCTTGGCTTGCACCCGTCCCCTGATAGCTTCTCGTCTATCCCCGCTATCCGCTCGCGTATCTCACGGCCATTGTATGCGACCGGTAATCTTTTCCCTGCGGGGTGCGCGCCAACGTCGCCCCACGCGGATACCCCTGCCACTTCGAGGGAACGACGCGGTTTGCCGCGAGCTCAGCCGCCGCCGTCGACGTCGACGTTGCGAATCGAGTCGCCCGGGCGCCCGTTCGATCAATTGTCGGGTACAGACTCTCTGCGGTGCAAGCTGCAACGAGACTTCGAAGCATGCTACTGGAAGATATCAGGACTGTCCGTGTGTTCGTGTCTTCGGAATGCCAGCTCATCACGCCAGCCGGTCATGATGTGCAACTCATTTGCATCTCCGTTTTGGCTGATCAATTATGCAGGATACATCTCATCGAAGCGCCGACAGTGATGCCGGTATCTTGGTACACAATCGTGGGCTTTCTTTTGTTAACAAGAAAATCTCATTTCATGCGAAGCCGATCTTTGCCACGCCATTTTGACTGACCTAGATATTTTTTTTATATACATTCACAGCGTTCTTTTCAAACGATAATATTTAAACACTTTGATGTCGCACAGAAAGAAAGTACAAAGGCGGTCAGTGTATTCAGTGAGGACTTCAGACGAAGGCAATGTACTTTCTACTTCCCCAAAGTTGACCTGCATGCGATCTCCTTTGAAGCGTATTTCGACGCGACGTGTTCCCATGCGTTGTTTTCTGTCAGGTGACACGACGACAGCCTGCCAATCATGCACCGAGAAACATAAGACGATCGCCCGATCGATAGCATGACACGTGGATACGACGTCGATACGTAATCGACGCGTCTGATTCGATTTCCTTGCCGGGCTGCGAACTACGGGCTTCAGGAAGTGCAGTCGCCACCTGTTGATGGGCTATGCGTCGCACCCTCCCTCCCACCTCCCCCCCCCACCACCACCCAACAGCCACCCGGTTGAAACCCTGACTCTCTCAAACCCTCGAGTATATCAACAAGTCCCCAAGCTCAAGCTTGTTAATTTACCATCAATCATTTCTATGTGGAATAATTAATTTAATAGGTTTGCATTCGGCTTTTGTTTGCTATACTCATTTGGTGGTGCTTCTTTCTGGGGGAAAATTCCGGTATTATTTTTCATTCTTTCCGTGAGCGGGAAAGTGTGTGAGTTATTGAACCGTATCGAACGTAATCATTGGATTACTTTCCTCGTGGCGCGATCTGTTTCGTTCTTCGTAATGGAAGCGAGCAAATTAATCCCGTGATAATCCTAGCTCTGGACACGTGACGTGAAGTTGTTGAGCTTCTTACACCTGGGTCTTCGGTTCGAGGCGATGCGAGGAGCCTGGACGTGCCGCCAGCCAATTAATCTTCTGCGTTCGACACGAATGCAGAGGCTCGACAGAACCAATGCTTATCTTCACCTTGACCGAAACTTTGAATTGCATTAAACGCAAAGCACCTTGCTTTCGATGGAAATATAATTCTGTGCCGCCAGCTTAATAAAGGACGAAACTTCTTGAAAAAATATGTTGTGCTAAATTTTCCTTGTACGGACGTTCGAGAAAACAATCAAAACTTTTCAGACCTGGCCCAACTAATCATTAAGAAATAAATGCCCAGCGCTCCCAACTAACTCCACCCTCGTCTCTCTCCGCAGGAAGTCTCAATTTTCCTCTTCGAAAAACGCTGCGCCGAGAAACTTCACAAACCCAAGCGCAAAGAAACCGTGACCGAGATCCTCCGCGGCAGCGTGCGCCAACTCGAACGCTTCCGCCACCCGAAGATCCTGCAGGTGCTTCACCCAGTGGAGGAATGCAGCGAGACGCTGGCGTTCGCCTCGGAGCCCGTCCTGGCAAGCCTCGCCAACGTGCTCGCCTACCAGGAGAGCCGCGGCGTCGGCGGCGCCGGTCCTCCGGCCACCGGCGCCTCGCAGCCGACGCAGCCGCAGGCGCCGCGGCCGGCGCACGCCAAGGAGTACCACTTCCTCGACATGGAGCTCAAGTACGGCATCTTGCAGGTGAGCCACGTCGCCGTCGTCGCCCCTCCGTCGCCCCTTCGTCGCACCAACAGCCGTGATGTGCGACAGATTCTTGTCATAGCTCGCGCCGATGCGACGTGAGATAGCGTCCGCGTCATCGGTTTCCCGAGCCGTGGGCGTGTGTAGAGGAAGATTAGCTCTTCGCCGGCAGTGAGGAATTTTCAGATTTCCGCAGAAGATGCGTCGTGAATCATATTTTATGGCACCGCGAGCTTCTCTCTAATGGACGACGGTGAAAGTTGGTTTCTAAAGCTTAAGGAAATGAGTCGTAAAATAGCTTCCTTTTGGCAGTTTTATCATCAGCGTTATGATAATCGTTTAGAAGTGGCGTGGATGTGGCTGAGGCTGGTCCCTTCTAAGGCCAATTGGGCCGTCAATTTAAATTAGTTAAATTATTGCTAAAAGCCCACAAAACCAACAATTAACTAATGAGTGTACGTTGAAAAAATTGCCTGACCGATCCGCAGAAGATAATGTTCCTAAATCCACCTCTGTAGTTCATCCCTCCATTTGCTTTCATCAAGACACAAAATTACATTTTCAACTCTTCCTAATGAAAATTTCCCGGCAATAATCTCTGTTATGCATCCCCTAAAAGTGGGGTAATCATAAAATACAGCCTGCTTTGCTAGACGATGCCATAATGGTGTAGCTAAGCAACGGCGGTTTCGAACTAAGCTGAGTTTAACGAGATGGTGGCTGCGTGCTGTCACCGGTGCGTAGTGCGAATAGTGCGTCCACACCGCCTCGTGCTGGACATGCGGTCGATCGGTATTTGTTCTGGTCGTCGACGCCGACGCCGACGCCGACGCCGACGCCGACGCCGAGGGGAGCTTACTGTTCACACTGTTGTTGTAAGCTGCAATCTCATGTCGTGAGACGGCAGGGCACGGTGTTGTCGTCAGCACGGTGCTCCTGTTCGCTCGGCTAAACCGAGCTGGAAACATCGGATGCACGATAAATAAGGGTTGCGAAATGATTTTATGAATAACAAATTTTGTCTTGCTAGCGCGTGTATTATTGTATTTAATCGGGTTTTTTGCGATTTTCTTCACAAAGATAACAAGGAGAGCTGTTAGATACGAAGAAGGAGTGGAAGGGAATTGAAGAGGGGAACAAATTAGAGATGAATGAAGAATTGTCGAGTGAAACAAAAAAAAAGTTAAATATCATTATTTCTCAGAAAATCTAAAATAAATGTTTGACATAACTGTTGTAATAACGAAGGCAAAGAAAACACATCATGTATACGGACAATCTTCTATCGGCTTGCTGATCTAATGTTGCGTTAAAAACGAGGAGCTGCGTGATATAAATAAAACAGTTATTCTTTTCGGCTGAGAAACGTTTTCATAACTGTCACTTGCAGTTTTCCAGTCTCGGATTATTCAGCCGCGTATAACGTCTGGAGCGACACAAACGCTCTGCGCTGTTAAATGAAAGGGTTCATAAAATTCGAATTGAGCCGTTAATTTAAATTTTTGATAACCTTGCGCAGAGATCACAAAAAAATCAGTGGTTAAAATATCAGTCAATGCGTTCATCATCTCGTAGCGCAACAGAACAAATCTCGATATTTGAAACAGGAACGCGTTTGAGCTTTCCGCCTTTCCCTGATCACCATGACTGCAGATCAAACAAAATAGTCTCCCGAGTCCTTACCTATATTAAAGTATTAAATGAAAAAAGTCATGCCCGAACTTAAAACTAACAAAACACAGCTGGAAACGAGCGTCGAGATGGAATACGAACCGCGAAGTCGCGTCTGTTATTCGTCGGTGGAGGCGCCGGTTCTTTGTGCAATTATACCCGGTTGGCGACATTCCCAAACGAATTCGCTCTTCAAAGAAAATGTAAATGCAAATAATTGCAAAAATTAGAATGGAGAGCAAGCGTCGGTGTCTGCGAGCGTGAGGCGCGACCGCCGCCCCCAACCTGCAGCCCCACCCGCGCCGCCCCCGCCGCCCCCACCGCCCTCGAAGCCTGCGGGGGCGCGCGTGCGGTGTTATCAGTCAACAAGAATAAGTAGCATCTCGGGGGCTTTGTTTGCCAAAGTTCTAAGCATTAACGAAGACACTAAGATTAATTCCTGCTGAAAGTTTCGCGTCAAAAGGTTAGTTGGGTGAAATTTGGCTCGTTATTGTGTTTAGCGAATAGATTCAGTTAAAATAGTGGATAGTGTAGTGGTCGGGTGGTTTTAAAAAAATTTTAAATGTGCTATCATGCCGTTTTTCCTATCATATTGTTCTTCAATATTTTGATTAGCATCTGCATGCTCTGAATAATTAATCAACATGATTATTAGCTATGTATAACAAGTTTTTGCCTACCCGTGATTCTATGAAATTTTATGCTTCATTCAGCTTAATTTCGGAAAGATTGATAGCTTACATGAACATAAAATTACGTGAAAGTAGAATTAACTTTTTATGGACAGTTATATTTATAAAATCCAGCAGCGGAAACCCGTGCCTCCGTACTATGTGTTTTCGCCAATTTTACTTTGTCATCAGTAACAATATTTGGATAAAAATTTTATCTGTAGCTATGAGTGACCCACTGATAACTTTTACATAGCTAAGCGAGGAAATAGTTTATTTTTGGTTTTTTATGTGAACGTTAAGGAATGTCAGCAATGTAAGCTTTTCGCATTTAGTTGAAATTGGCAATCTTTGGTTGGCAAAAGGACCAAGGAAGTCAAGGACCTCTCATACGCATAGTTATATCGCGTAATGGGCGATGTATTTTAATATTTTGGATCTAAAATTATCCAAAAATCATTTCTGACAATAATATGTTTTAAAAACGGAAAGCGATAAAATTTTTTAAGATTATTTAGTTAAAAATAAAAAGCAAAACGAAAATAAAAGTGTGCCATTAAACGTTGTTTTCAAGGAAAGAGCTAAACATACAGCAATTAAATTTTGACACGGTTATCTAGGTTTTGACGGTTAAACTGGAGTTGATAAACCTAAGCAACTGAAACTTCTCGTTACAACTGCTTTAACAAGCAAACTATTTGACCTTTTAGCTACAAAAGCGCAGCAAATCTAATCTCAACATTTTCCGAAGATCGCAGAAACTTTCATAGACGACGCTTAATTCGTTTGGTCTGTAGAGCGAAAAAAAAAACACAAAACAAAAAAATCGAAAAATTTCTTCTGCATTGGTGAAATAAAAGATTCTCTTAGCTCGTTACAAATACCAACGAACCGACGAACCCAAAATAATGCAAACTTTCAAGACGGTCCATCGTGCGACTTCTAGCGTGCATAAAATCAATTTCATTCCAAGAAACATCCCTCAGAAGGGCAGAAGCGTCACAAAGGTTCGACAAAAACACCCGGACTTGTCAGTCATCCGGCCATGTGAGCGCGTAGGAGTGAACCCTCGACAGGGATGCGATGTTTGGCTTCCACCTACTCCATCGCCTACACAGCTTCCACGCGCGTAGATAGTCATACACGCACACGCACACGCGTGCCTCTGTGTATTGCACAATACCGACACGTTATTGATTCCACCAGCAGCACGAGGAAATGATCGCCACCGGAAATTGTGCTCGATGGGACCGTGCGCGGTGGTGGAGGGGTGTTATGGAGGGGATGTCACAAATAAAAAGACATATCCAGATTCCTCGTGTTGCACGTAAAGTCTATTTAATTAAAAAATAATTTTGTCCGCTCGAATAATACCAACTTGATGCCAAATAAATTTACAGTCACCGATTTACCTTCATTGCTATCTGTAATGTCTATCCAGGATAAAAGGCTGGTTCACAATCAACTTAGCAATAGACATTACTTAAAATTAGCAGTAACTTAAAAGTTTGACATGGTCAAAAATTATGTTTAGTCATGTCTAAGTTAAGTCCTTATGTTTGTTGTAGACAGTCTAATGGAGATCCATATGTCAAACTTTTAAGTTACTGCTTATTTTAAGTTATGTCTATTGCTAAGTTGATTGTGAACCAGCCTAAAGTTATACTAAAAAAATGGCCGCCTTTACATTTTACCAACTCATTAAACTGAATCCACAAGGCGCTTTTTCAACACATCAAGATAAAACACTAGAACACTGCCTAAACGTGTTATTATAACTCTCGCATATCTTAACTTTATTATCACAGTTATATACCAATACAGTTAGAAATAAAGGTGAATTGGTGACTGCATTTTTTTTTGGCATCATGTTGGTAGTTGTATTGACTACTAGCGCTGAGCGGACAAGGTTATTCTCAAATTAAATATACTTTATTTGTATAGAAATGTTATTGATAAAGTTACTGGAAAAAAGCTGAAAGGTACATGAATAGTAACAAAAAACGTGTGTCCACTGTTCTAGTGTATGGTTTTGAACTCTTGAAATGGCGCTTTACGGAGTTAATTTGCATGAGTTGTGAAATGTCAATGGCAGCCATTTTTTAGTATGGCCTTATTCTGGACAGGCTATATGCGTTTATACCAGTTAAGTTCGAGCGCTGCTGAAATTCTCATTTGATGCCATTTCCGGGCGATAACCATTTTTGGTTGAGTTTGCATATTTGTTTCCTTTCGCTTCAGGTGCATATGTTCGCTGTCGTGTATAGCGATGTGTTGTACCTGCCTAAAGCTTCCAGCTACCCACCAACTGCATGGTATTCAATTACTCCTGATTGTCCGCAATATCAAAGTGCCAATTCCACTCAATCTGTTGCTGAAGATACATATTGACACAATTCTATTACGTTGAGTACTTAGGGTGAAGAGAGACACTAAGACTTTCTAAGAGATGGTAGGGTTCAGTTACGATGGGTGTGGGGGGTAGGAGAAAGGTCAAAAGGCTTCGATTGGTTTACTCGGGATTTTGCTTCTCGTCGGTTCTAATTTCACGATTCAAACGATTTTGTTTTGTCTTGTTGCTAATTAGTTGAGAACTTCCTCCTATAAATTGCTTCAGGTCTCAGACTTTCAGCTATGGGGGTGGGTGGGTGTAACAGAAATAACTACAAGTGGGAAGTTGACTGCCACATCAACCACAGAGTGGGCGTCACATTATATTTCCTGGAGTCTCATTTGGATCGAATTCATTCACAATTATATAACGTGGGTTTTTTGATGTGGGGATTTGAGATCTTTGAAACTTTTCTCCCAAGTTAATGAAAAAGACGCACTTATTCACCTAATCCATTGTATTATTATCTTAGAAGATGTTAAACATTTCTATATGTGATTTGAAAAACACTCCAAACTGTGAAGATAAAAATCTCGAATTAACTATTCACAATTTTTTACCTTGGATCGAAACCTTCGCTTCCTTCGCTTCGCCATTTTCACTCATCCTAAAAGGGTTAAAAATATGAATTTCTAACACCAAACATTTCATGCAAACCTAATTTTAAGACAAGTAAATTGCAAATGAACTGTCATCTCATACAAGTCATCGCCATCTCTAATTACGCCTTCCACTTAGCCTATATTTTCCATCATAAACTTGTCTGCAAGCGAGAGATTTATCTTTGGCTGTCTCACTTCCCTTATATCCGGGCAATTAAGACGCGCTTGGATGTAGAAATTTGATATGGAGCTTTGCACTGGGTTAGCTGTAATAAACTACAGTTAAAACTTCAATTAAGACAATCTAGCCAAACCAAACAATAAAACACTTCTTAGCAGCAGGCATTATGTGCGTCAACGAGTTCTATTATTATAATTATACATCAATCCCTTCGTAAACGGGTTAAATAATTAAAGGATGGGAGCAGATGAAAATAGACAACGTAGCACTCGATTATTTCGAATTTCATTTATCATTTTCCAGTAGACATATTTTTTGCTCACCGTCCTACTTTAACGCAATATTCGAGAGCAGAATTCTCTAGAACTACATATATTTCTGTTCACACATTCTCACAGACACTAAAAAATGTAATTTTCATCTCTGCTGTGACGTCCCTTGTATTCTGTCTCCCGAGAAGCTGCACGACAATGTGCCCCGGACGACATACTTCATATGGCGTCGCGCAATATCTCGTCTTATCTACCGAAATTGCCAGCCATAAAGCTTGCTTCAAGTTGCATTGTTTAGACAATACCGCCGTGTCTCGTAGAATCATCGGCACGGAGACATCCCACACAATACACCGGCAGTGTGGAATTTGTGACGTTCGTAAGTATAGAATAGAAAAGCGGAAAGTTATTTTTTTGTTACCAGAAGTTACACTTGCTTGGTCTCGTGAAATGCAATGAACATTGCAAATGCTCAAGTTTTTTGGCCTTAATTTTGAAACTTATTTAAATTAAGTAATAGACCATGCCAGGATATTCATCTCCCGAGTCCTGACCGACTGAGTGAGGATTCAGACCGATGATTCACTTCAATTTGCATGGCATATAATCGGGTGTTCGACTCAAATCCGGCTGCGGCTGAGGACATAGACCACGGTGATACACACGTCGCATAGGCGATTCGCTAACTGGATCCTCGCATTATCACGGATTACATTGTGTCTGCCTTGCAAGGAGCATGAATGATACGGTCTGGCCGTAGTCACAACTGATTGACAACAATCAGGGATAAGCGTGCTTCGTTGTCTGGAGAGAGTCCATTTAGCCTGGAGTTCGGTAACTAACCACCGAGCTGGGGGGAGGGTTTCCTTGAGTGGACACTTTGATGTCGTGTTGTAGGATGAGTGCTTTCATCGCCAAGCAAAAATATGGAGGAAACACACATTAGGAATTACAGTTAACATTAAGTTACACGTAGTGTTTTTCCGAGCACCCATGTAGCGCCGCTTGATGTTGACTAGGAACGCATTTTTACCTTCTAAACGTAAAAAAATAGTATCAAAATAGGAGATATGAGCTTAATTTTTCAGGAAAAACTATTTAATAGTAATTTCATGACAGCCTTCTAACGTACAACAGTCAATTATGATAGTGTTTGTAATTTTACAAAACTACCTAATGAGCGTGCTGTTGTACAAAGTGTGAAACAAAGAACCTAATTAACTCTTGATACGGCGCGCGTTTAGTTTTTATTTAAAAAAAACGCAACTGCAAAACAAATTGTGGACATGCAACGGGGAGCGATGTTGCAACGAGAGTAGCCATTAAGTCAAAGCATCCAACCCAAAGGGAAACGATACGGCAACTCGTGTAAACATCGTCGAACGTAACAACGTCACTGAGAATAAGTAGGCCAATCGCTCAGAAGAACATGCCTGCCGCGAACACAAAGCAGTCTCGACGTGACGAATCCTCCGCCAAGTAGTATTGTTCTAATATCCAGCCAAGCAAATTCCCTGACTCGCGAGACCATGGTGGGTGCTGGATGCACGTTGCACATAGCCGCTCTGCTCGGATTCCGCCTGGTTCCGACGCGGAATCAACGAGGTGACAGCTTCATCAACGGACTAAATCCGCGAGTAATTAGTTTGCTCGGTGCCCGTGTACTGTCGCCGATGACAGCCGCCGCTGGGGCGGAGCCGACGGCAATCACAGTACTGAAGGCTGTTCATTTTGAACGAAAAGAGATCTTTTTGTCGGTGAAAATTCTTGAAAGATGATTAATTTGTGAAACCGTGAACGAAGGACGCCATCCAAAATTCCCAAAAAACCCTAATTTCATGAGATCATACGATGGATTTTAGAAATGTGATAATTTTGCCTTTTCATTCCCTTCCGTACACACCTAACATGAAACTCTTGGCAAGAAAAAGATGTTTTCACTCTGTTTGGTCCTTCCATCGGCTCTCGGTGCCTGCGGAAACTTCCTGGCGTCGTATCTGAAGTCAGGCACTTCTTTATTAGTACCGCGTATCCGCGTTGTTGGCAACATTGCAGGCATGCCCCTCCTTTTCCTGTTTCTTTCCTGCTTCTTTTCCTGCTTATTTAGTGTCGCAATGCCAACCTCCTTTATTTTATCAAAAGAGTATGAAACACACACAGGTTCTTGGTTTTGATGCACATTTTCCTTTTTATTTCCCCTTTTTACTGGCAATAAAGATCAGCCGATTTCTCATAATTTCAATTGAAATTAACTGAAGTACATAACTAGGGTTGCTTAATTAAATCTATGATCACATAATTCTGAATATGAGTAGCCTACAAGTTCAAATTCGAGCTTTTGAATCCAATATCTACCAATCGATTATAAGTATACTGACAAAAATCCATGTTACCCTCTTGAATAAAAATAGTAAAAAAGTAAAAAAAGTAATTAGAGGATAGCACAAGTAGTAAGACCCTTATAAAATGCTAATCAAGCAAGGAACCTCGTTAGCACGCCCTCTGAGTATCTCCTACGCAATTTTTTGCAGGTATTCATGTAACGTACAGTGCATAAATTCACTGTGGAATTCCGAATAATATTGTATTCAGACGAGACGTATTTCTACATGATGTTCCCGTCACCACATTCAAAATAAAGTCTGCACTCAACAGCAAAGAGAACGACGTCGTCCAATAAATGTTAACCACTCACGTGCACACACACTCACGTATCGCGAATGAGCACTAAACAGAAAATGCTGTGCCTCCACAGCAACAGCGACCACTTGCCGCCAACGGAATGCAGACAAACCAGAATGCAGACAAACCAGAATGCAGCTGAGTACTGACTGGCGAGCTCGTCTCATCAGCCTTGCCGTTGCCATCCGCAGAACGAAACTTCTGCCTTTGTGTAACTCGAGTGTAAACTCACCCCGTAACAATATGTCGTCACAATACACAATATGAGTACACGCGGCAAGAGGCGAGGCGGGCGGGAGGCAGGGAGGTTGAGTTGGGGGTTGCACGCGTAACTAGCAGAGGGTGGCTGTTTAATTTATTACGGAAGTGCTGAGTTGAAATCCTTGTTCGTCCCACGAGACAAGAATACGACGCTCGCGCGAATAAATTTCTTTGTCCACGCTGATGCTATTTTCGTGAGAGAAATTGGTGTTAATACTTGTGGGTCACCGGGGGTTAATGCTCGTCAATCATTTCCACGCGATCTTTTCGTTAGTGAGAAATTGAGTTTTAATGAAAATGCTTCGTAAGTTTCAACCTGATAATTTGAAATTGATTGCAAGCGCTATATGAAGAGAACTTCACTCGTTATTACCAACGTGTCTTGCAAGATTGATTTACCAGAGAAACTCTTGGTTTTGGAAAATCTAAACATTTTCCTTCGTGTATGATTTGTACAGAACTTCAGTGTCACAATGAGGTCCGATTTGAGAGTTTTCGAACAAAGGATCACAAAGCAATTCAAAAACTAAAACATTGGTTGTTATTTTAGCGCGAGTGAAATTGAAGTGTTCGCTTCGTCGATCGTCCATCCCAGCAAGTGATCGCATTGTGGAGGAATCTCTTTCTTCGCAAATCCACGCGTTAGATTTCACAAAATTGTGTGTCAATATCAATATCCATAGCAAATGCGAGGAGTATAAGAAGCAGATCTGATCGAGTCTCTCTCTGTCAATAGGCGATACGACAAGCCGAGCAGCATTCGCGGCGGGGATGTATGGGTACCATACTCGAAATCTCGTAGACGGGAATCTAGAAATGAGATTAGTGAAATGTAGCTGAACAAGGCTCTCGGATGAAAATGATGCGGCAAGCTGGAAGCAACTCTAATCAAATTAACCATGGTATACTGGGAGATCTCTTTACAATTGTGTTGGTTAGCCGTCGCCGTCGCCGACGCCGACGCCGACGCCGACGCCAGCGTCTACGCGACGGGATTGGATGTAATTATATAACAGAATTCATGGACCGATCCAATGATCCTATGAAACGCAAACCACATCAGTGTCATGCTCGGTTTTAAATTCAAATTATTTGTGGTTAATTAATGTGTGGGTAGCTACGTGTGTTAATACGACTAGCGATACAGCATTTTTTTTTGAAAATGCGAAATTCCATCAGAGCTCGTAGATTGCCGGCAGACGCTCGGAAATACGACAGTGTCGTTAATATTTGACGAACTCTCGTGGCTCGATTTCCGACGCCATTTTTCAATTTGCCTGCATTGGTTTCCTTGGCCGTGCCAAAATCACAATTTCTGATTGACCGCTATTTGCGTTACATTTTTATTTAATTATGCTGTGGTAGACTGTGGTGTTTGATAAGGCAGTATAAAAACTGCTTTGCAAACAGAAATAGTTGTACACGAAAGGTTCACTATTCATCAAATAGAACTAAAGCGTTCTGAAAGTAATTTCCACGTTAATTTCCATGCTTATGAATTAATGATTGGAACTAAAAGCGTACATTTTAGCAGCAGTGCGAGTAAAACTAACCATTTTTCATGCGATTCCATGTTCAGCTTCGAACGGGCTGGTGAATCTTATACACCGGGTATTCAAAAAGAACAGTCCTGTATTTTTAGTGCGTTTTTTTTATCGCGAACATAAAATTTGTTGCGACTTCGATTTCCTCGCAGTAAAGTAGGGCAATAAAACTAAATTCAGAGTTCTGCAACGATCTACTTCATATTAAATACCCTGCACCCATTTAAGTGCTCAATAATTCCCATTCAGGTCATGTTAAATTAAATGCCCACACATTTAAGTGCAGGATTCCCATTAAGGTCATGTTAAATTAAATAGTAAAAAAAACAATTAATATTCACTGTTTATCAGATCATCAGGTACTATCTATACTTCGATGACAGGTGTCATATTTTCAATCAGCTATTGCTATGGGCATTTTATCGCGCATGCATTGACTTAATTTAATATCACTAAACTATACTCGCGGTTAACTTTACGCTTCGTTTACTTTGGCTAAGCGACTTGACAAACGATGTTAAACAATTTGGCGAGCATGAAGAACATTGTAAAACGTCAACTACGAGGTCTTAAAACCATGAAGAGCCGTAATAAAATTCATACGCTCCACACATATTACACGCGGATAATTAATTTAGAGTCTTGCATCTCGACGATGTTTCACAGATAGAACACCCGGAAAATTCTTCGCAATATCACATTTTCCAGACGTCTAGAAATGAGATCGAGAATTCTACAACTCGGTTATACGGTTTATAACGTTCAGTTTATAGACATACTGCTTTGACAGCCGTTTGATATGAATGGAATCGTATTAAATCGCTCAATGTCTAATCAAATGTGTAATATATTTTGTTACAGATCACCGAAGCGCTGTCGTTCCTGCACTACTCTGGCCACGTTCTGCATCGCAACGTCTGTCCTAGCAGCATCCTCATCACCAAGAAGGGGACGTGGAAACTGGGAGGACTCGAATTCACTGGTGAGACACATTTCCGATTCGCTTCATCTACTTGAAACTGCTCGGCGAGATGCTGGGCGGGATATACATTTGCCTCCGGGCAGCCATCCCGCAAATATGAATCGATATCTTGTCGTATCACTGAAAAATTTGACCCCAATTACTAGAGTTGCCTTTCATCTGTAACGTGCTCGGCGGGGTACTTTCCAGTTTCCAGTGCTGTTGCGACAAGTGGCGCGCAGGCGAATTTAATTAGATTTCGTTTCACTTTGACAATTACGTTGAAGTTGCTTCAAATTGAATGTTTCTCCGGTGATGAAATAGTATCAAAGATAACCTGATGTTTACCATCCTTTATTGACCATGCTCTATTTTGAAAACCATGTTATGAAAACAGGTCGATACACAATTTGGTATTGTCAACACTCACGTTCATTTTAAATAGCTAAATTGGGCTAATTTATTTTGGTTCACTAACAATATGCATCAATTGGGTGTAGTTTTATCAGCACATAGAGCTAATTATCCAAAGTCTCCAATAGCTATTGATCAACGTCGCTCTTTGATCAGCGTCCGCCGACTAAACGTGGAATCATCGGAACCGAGCATTTTGTTTCATCTCGGCTCGATCAGACGCCTGGTATGTCCAATTAACAGCCAGTGTTTTTCCCTCTCGCCGAAAGAACGTCCATTCTTTCAAATGAAAGGTTTGAGTAGTCTTTGTAGGGAATGCATCGCTGCTCAGGGATTGAGGACTTGTTAAAGATATGTGCCAACTGCAGAAACACCATCGTCTTCCCTACATTTTCGCAATTTAATTAAAAAATGCCCGCACTCTTTTTCAATTGCGAAAGCGATATTTATTTTCTGTAGGGAAACGCAACGGGAACAGGAACCAGGAACCACTTTCTCTAAGATTTTCGACAATCGGCATTCTTTTTCTCGAAAATGAATGTATTCGAAATGCCCCAAACAAAACAGTTCCGAAAATCAGATAATTTATCTGTAGTTTCTTAAATTGGCTGAAAGAATACCAAATGATCAAAACGTCTTTTTAAACAAGAAGACAATTTTCATCCGGAAAATTACACGTAAAGGTACGTTTGTCGTTTGTTGCAGCCATATTTTCGGTGAAATACTTAGTACGTTCACTGTTTCAAAACGTGGTTCAACCATTAGAGTTCGGCCGTGCACTATAAAGGTGTAACGCTGTTTCTTGCAAGTTACAAGTAGCCTAGGCAGGCAGACCAGGTCTAGGAAGTCAGGTGCGCTATCATCATTAGCTCAGGCCGGGGTCGCTTCCCAGGCGGAAGACTCAACGCAGCGGAAGCTGGCTTGAACGGTACCACCAGCCGACTGTCATTACCGAGCGAGGAAAGCTCTTGGAACGGCGACGAGACCTATTTCCCGACTCGCCGGGAAATGCTAATCGTCTGTCGCCGTCTCTATAGACAGTACCTACCAAAGACACGACGATCGAGTGTTTACTATAAAGCCTAATTCGCTGCGGCGTCTGTGAGATCAAAACGGGGCCAATTTCAGCAGCACGGAAAAATAAATGGGTAGGAAATGATAAAAACCAGTATGCGAGCGATCTGAGAGTTAAATTTCAACGTGCATTTCTGAATTAATGTTTCACACGTGTGCCCACGAGCTCATAGAGCACGGAATTGTGAAACTATAAACTCTGTGCAACACCAACTGCATCACACAAATTGCATGCATTTAAAGTTTGGTTGCAAAGCGTTAGAACTTTGTCGGAAATTAATTTGTACAGTTTATAGAATTCCATTAATTTATATTTGTACCGTGAATTATTATACCGTGCACACCGACGCACGCGTGCGAGCGCAAAAATCCAGTCGGATCGCGATAATTGCAAATTGAATTACAAATCAAACTGGAATGTTCATCGCTTCTGTGAACTGGGGCACATCACGATCGTGTTGTGTCACTTCTAGGAAATGTTCATGGCTTTGACCCGCCTCCCAAACTGTCGAGACCTTTTCGGGTTGCTCATTGTTAAATTATTCGACGCAGTGTACCTTTGTCGTTCGGTCCTGCATGCTATTGTCTCTACCTTAAATGAAACCGGCTATCCACGTTCAAAATCTCTTGTGCTCCCGACACAAAAGCGCAGAGGAAAATTTGCTAAAAGGAAAAAAGTGGCTATCAAAAACACCTCTTCAAAATGCGACCAACAAAAATGCAATCGCGGAGTTGGGAATCGCTCTCTCTACCATTATCATTATTACCTAATTAAAATCTCAATCTGATTGTAAGTAACTAAAGAGACTGCAAGACGAAGGCAATCGAATTCAGAGTCAAAGACGGTTTTAAAATAAACTGTCTGTTATTTATGGCAACCGCGTTCGACCAGGTATAGATGAGGTGTATATGTGTGTAATGTGGATAAATCCTCTCCCCACATGGTAAATGATTTAAATTCATGACCGGGCAACCACATTAGGCTACAGTTTGCCACGTGAAGCATGGCCAAAGTAAACCCTGCGGTATTCTGCTAGACGGGAACTTTGTTTGATCATTAAGGGCGCTACACCGATGGCTACACGGTCTACCAGCTATATATATATCGCTGGATATGGGTCCTGACTCAGTCTCTTATATAGCACACGCTGCAGCTCTGTTCTGTCTTCAGGCAATCTTCATCACGCCACGACGAAGTGGAAATATAGAATCCCTCTGACAATGAAATACCTATCACTAATTGGATACATTGCAGAGTGCGGATATTTCATTGCCTCAAACGTGTGTCCCATTTTGTGGTGCGTTTGAACTTCATGGTGTGTGTATAATGCTTTTACGTGTGGCGTTCGGTTTGAAGTTGGGTCAGTCTGGTAGATTTCCTACCCGAATCGAGCCCAACCGGAACCACATGGAAATTGTCAGACCCAATTGGGGCTAGACGGATCTTTTCGGTCGGGGCGATGACATACGACGGAGCTCATCGCTACAGCGTGACGACTCCCCTAAACTTTATCAGTTCTATTTGAAGCAGCGCGTGTCGTTACGCGCCTTTAAAATGCGTCACAATTGGCGAACTCGTTGCCGTTAATTAAGTTGAAAACATTCGTGTCGATGCATCGAAGCGTCCTTATTATTAGTTCAGTATGATTATTAATTAGTTTAATTTAATTCGCAGCATGACACAAATTGGAGTTTGATTGAAGCCAGCCTGAACGTGTGGGATTTAATGGTGATTGACAAGATATGGTACAGCGTCAAAGGACTGGAGGGCTGGAAGCCTTCACAGCATTTATCCTGCACGGGTTGTTTTAATCAAGTTAGGAAAAATATGACGCGAATTTAGCTGGCCCTCTAGAATCACATTGGCACTAACGATTTGACCTGCGAGTTTTATAGTCGAGATTTGTTCCAAATTATTTCGGCACAATCGTGTGCTTTTTATAACATACATTATTTCTTATTCCAGTAATGCCTTAGAAAGAAATTGGCATTTTCATACATGCTTTGATGGAATGAAAATGCATCATATACACAGCTTCAAAGAGCTAATTTGTATGGATATTTGGAAAAGAGCTGGTGAACCACGTTTCCAATGCTGACATTTCGGTCACAAGTGACTACTCGCGCAAAAGGCGTATGTGCCTAGACTTTCCGTCGAGCCGAGTGGTGTGCTTGTTTAAAAATGGTAATTACTTTTGTTTGAACTTTGCGACGGTGTGCGCATAACAGTCAAGTTCGTATTCCAACCTAGGAGACACTACTGTATTCTATTGCAGGGCAAATATTGCTGACGCCGTCGTCGACGTCAGTAAACGACCTACGAGCGGAAATGAAACTTTCTCTCGGTTATGATCTCTCACATTTCTCCCGAGACCTGGAACGATTAAATACCGCTTTTCTGTTCACATAGAACCCTGTGCATTGAATGTACTTAGTAAAACCATGAGTGTCTAGTCTACCGGCTCGCGAATTTCGTGATTAAAATTACAATTCATGGCAGACGGGGTAGGTTTGAATGGAGGAATTCAAGAATGTTTGAAAATATTGTCATCTAGTTTGTTCTAGGGATTCAATGATTATAAATGATGTATAAAACCGTTATGCCATTTGATTTACCCAGGTTGTAAATGCAGCCATTGTAGCCCACAGGGTTGATAGAAACCACTTCTTTCCGGTTTGGCGCTAGAGATTTAAAATATAAATTATGTATTGCAATCTCATAGTCAGAAGGCTTTTTCGCTGATAATTCGTTAATGGGTAGGTAACTTTAGCTTTTGCGTAGGGAGCTTTTAAAAAATTTGCTCGGAATGAATAATATTACAACTTTCGTTTGCGAACATGAACATGAAGCCAACAGACGGAAACTTTTTTAATGTTTTGTTATTTTACCGTCTTTATGTAAAGATACAGTTTTAAGTACCTCATTTAAAAATGCTTTGAGGTTTTTTGCGTGTTTTGTTTTTGTCCTGGGAGCATACGATATTGCTAGTAGGAATTTTCTGCTACCACCTTCTTTTATCAGAGAGTGGGAGAGAGACGTCGTTGTGCTACACTCGATAAGGCTTCCCCTCGGTTTCACATCCTTGTTCTAGATTTCGAGACACTTTTTAAATAAAAACGTTCAGTTTTCTTTGCGTCACCGAAGTTAGAACCTAATCACTGTTACCTGCCGTGCGCGCTGTACATTATTGAAGTCCATCAGACTCTGTGCGAATCGACTTGGAAAACAAACTCGTCAACAGTTGGCAGCTAGTTTTCTTGTATTGTTCGCCAAACAAACTCGAAAACAATTACACCCTGAAATGTTATATTTTGCGACTCAATTCATAAAGTTACTCGGAAGCTTGCTTGGAAATATCGTCTCTCTGACAAAGAGTGCTAATTATTAATAAATTAATAAAAACGATCATAAGTATCTGCGAAGTAATTTTGATCAGAAATTTTTAACCAATGACAGCTTATCTGGAAGTGGAAGTGATTACGGTGGTAACTCTTTGAAACAAGATGCCAATATCTTAGAGCAAACTGGCATTATATTTTTCATGCTATTTATACTAGGCTATGCGAACACTCATATAATCGTGTTGTGGATGAGCGTAATTTTTACGCTCACCCACAACGCAATTATATTGCGTGTGCGCATAGCCTAGAGGCTTTTATGATCAATTATAAGTGTTCGGCGTTAATTTATCAGCTTTCTCAATGACATTGAATATTTCAAAACGAAAAACCCGATTTAAAGAAAAACCATTTAAATGATTTGCTTGAAATTAACACAGTATCTTACTTTTATGGTGTATAATGCACACAGTAAATTTTGTCAAAATCGGTTGAAGATAAAGTTGATTTAGTTGCAAAAAACTGCAAAATCGCTAAAAAAGCGTCATAAAAGCGCTATTTCCAAGAAAAGCGCTAAACATACAACAATGAAATTTGTACACAAACATTAAATCGTAGGGGCCAACATATCTGGAAAGTTTCGTCAAATTATATTGAGATCCTCGGCCTCTAGAGTGGAAAACGTGTTTTGGAAAAACTGAAAAATTTCGTAAAAACTTAATAACATAAAATTTACTCGTCCGAATTGCTTCAAAAACGTGGCAGATCTAAGTTCAGAGAAAACGAAGGTCCACCGAAATTTTCATCAAAATCCGTTTTGGCGTTTGGCCGGAATCGTGCGAACAAACACACAAAAAAAAAAAAAAACAAACAAACAAACAAACAAACAAAAAAACAAAAAAAAAAACATTCCGGATTTTTTTAGCAGTAAAGTGAAATTGAAGATTTCGCTTCACTCGCTACGCTCGTTACGCTCATCAATAAATTATTCAAAGTTTTCAATAAAAATTCGCGTTTCTCAACTAAATAAATAATTACGCTCGCCACGATTATATACATAAAGCTTTCGTGAAGCTCTGAAAGTTTATAATTGAGGTATTCTGTCCACAAATTTCGACAAACATACTACGTGTGATAGACATTATGAAGAATTTATGGCTATTTGAGTGACGTAAACTTTGATGTTTAATGGTGGGTACAATTTGCAAGTAGATAGATATTATTAATTAGTATACTAGAACACTAGAGTGTAAACATTCCTGAATATTACACTGCAAAGTACAAACGTGTGCTAATATACAGCGAGCGCGCGCCCTGGTCAAGCAAGTTTGTGTGATCTGCACATCGGCTGACCAAATTAAGCAAATAGTAATATGAAAGTGTATTCAACCATGGAATTGCTTTCATGAAATTGCAATTTATTCTTTTGTAAGTTTGAATTCAAATCGTTGTCGCGTTTAAGCCTGCATGTCCGAGCAACGTGACACTTTGTATACCATGCATGTCGATCATATTATTTGTGTGTCAATACGGTGCAATTAACAATGCAACTGACCGTGTTTACATCCCTTGACACCTGCGACTGCGTAAACTTTAAGTGGCTTGTTACTGCTTGTTGCTGCTTGTTTGCGAGGATTCCGAAGTACAAATATATGGACTTCGGAAAGTACACATCAATGATTATTTGGGAGTTTTAAACGGTCGCATAGCTTGAACAGACCATTGCATTTTTCGGCTTCATAATGACCCAGGAATGCCATAATCAATCTATCTGTTCAAAATCGGACATGAAAATTCCTGACCAGATATGCTCTACATGCCCTAGTGAAACTAAAATCCTTGGTATTATTTTTAAATGAACGATCAAACATTCCCAAAATAGCAAGTTTTGCAAATGCTTAATCTTTTATTTACCTATATACTTATATGCTTAGCTATATATCAGTGATGGATGCGTAGAGTCTCGTTCGGCTAAAGATAACCCCTCTTAGACACTGAACCGATGAAGTATTTCCTAGCAAGTTTCCGATCACAGATCGCCACTCAGGGTGGGTTCTGAAAAGCTATCGATTTTCAGACTGTTGTTTGTTTGAAAGTGCGATCAAAGCGGATTGACTTTCTGCTTGCAGAAAGAATGAACGACACCGATGGATTGGAACCTTTACCCTGTCAGCCGTGGACGTCGAGGTTGCCGAAAATGGCCCAGCCGGACTTGGACTACATTGGTAAGACAACCCCAAAGAAAGGGAGGCTAAATCCTCCCCATGCAGATATTAATCTTCATGAATTATTCCCCTCTCTCTATTGGAAGGGGCATGTGTATAGGAAATTTCCCTATATAAAAATGTATATATTAAACGTAGAAATAATTAGCTGCCGATTATTTTTATTTGATGAAAACATGCTGATACTTGATCAACAGATGATTCCAAATCATTTATGAAAATGATATTAAACGTTCGTATAACATTCATGACGCCCAACTGAACGTTCCTCTTTCATCTCTATTTCATAAATTTTCAGCATCCTCCACAAAAGATCGTGTGGGTTTCAACGGTTTATAAAAATACTCAGAGATACTCAGAATGGGGTTGCAAATAGAATGACGGTGCGATCACCGATGAAGCGATCACCGCTTCGATGAAGCGGGGATATAAAATACATTTCCGTATTAATTTCAATATGGGAATTGATATGATGGAATCCTGTGATCGGATGACCTATGGAAGTCAAATAACATTTTTTTCTTTATTATCTAATTAGTTCCAGCCAGATATTGTCCGGTATAGAACGAATTTCGAATATCAAATATCAAAATATCGAATTATGAATTTGCAGCGTATTAAACATCTTCCTATAGGTACTCATAACAAATATTAAAATTAATTTCTTCGCTGAATTGGAGTTCGTGGAAAATATTGGCTGATAGATATTTCCCTCGTATTTCCCAATTGAAGCAGTCGTAAAAAGAGGTGTGGTAGGTACTACGAATTGATCGAGACTAGCAAATTAGTGGGGATGGAAATAGAGTCAATATGCTACTCAAGGGGTGACCACTGTGCCGACAAAGACATTCCCACCGCATGGGCCATTATAGACAATTGATTTCTCAGAGTAGGTGTGAAATGTTACAAACTCGTAGAGTTATAGGGAAACTGTTTTGTCCATCCATAATTGCATTTTTCGAGCAAAAGTGAAAGCAATTTCGCGCAATTCGAGGGCAATTACCTACCCCCGGAAGGAAACCCGTGATACAGTTTTGAGTTTGACACGATAGAGGGGATGGAATGGGGGTGCTTAAGCTCAATTAGGAATGCAGGAAGTCCAACCTGCAAATTACTCCGCACTGGTGATACATTTTTTATATTTTCCTCAAATAAGTCATGATTCCATCATGATTTGTGATCAGAAAAGTACAAAATAGAAAATGGTCCATTAACTCTTCCGATAATTACAGAGAAATTTATATTAGCTGGCGCTTTCTAAAATCCCTTAATCACGCCGATTGTTTTCGGAACTGGCAGCGTACGGTTCTCTGTGTGGGTGGTCGAGGGCTCGAGGGCTCGAGGGTGCTGATTTACTGCTTGTTTTCCACCCTTCAGCGCCCGAGGTGCAGACCGCCTCGGTGTGCAGCATCCTCAGCGACATGTTTTCCCTGGGGATGGTCATTTGCACCATTTTCAATCATGGGCGACCCCTTGTGCAAGCCAACCACAGCAGCTCTACGTACCTCAAGCAACTAGAAGTGGTGAGTTTGCATTCAACTCGACTGGATTAAATAAATGTGATTAGATTTTGGATTTCCGGTGACCTTGAATATGGAAATCTGTTTCAAGTACGGGTCGACTAAAAAACGGAATGACCTGTCCGCATTCATCTCGTGTCACTTTTGTCTCGTGTCATCAGCAGCTATAAATCATATATTCTTCCTAAATTATATTTGATTGTTGATTGTTACTTTACGTAATTGGAACCAATTGAACTATTTGTTTTCAATCATTCAAGCGAAATAAATTAAAAGAATTTTGCATTAGTAGCATTCGGTTGACCTCAATTCATTAGCTACTCTTAATAAACTCATAAATAATTTAGCTCCCTGTGTCCCTGCATAAGAGTTTATAGCCTGGGAGACTGCAATGCAAACATGCTAATCAACCTGTTATCTCGTTGGAAGCCTGAAAGCTAATGCCACATTATTATTCGGTTAATTGCTTCCTATATTTCTTCACTGTGAACTACCGATGCGAAATGGAAATCAGCAATTAATTTGCGGGGTGAATTTTTCGCTAGATATTAATGATTATTTAATCCTCTTAGTGAAGTATAAGACTTTGAAACTTCACGTATAGCATTATGATTTAATATCAAACAAATCTAGTTGCATCAGCGGGAGCCCTTGATTAGAAGATTATTACTTTGAAGCTTAAATCGATCCAGTTTTGTCATCAGTTCGATGATTTGGGTACAAGAACATTGTATGTGTATTTACATGGAGCAAGTTACGGATTTTGATCGTCAGTAGCCTTCGAATTCGTTTGCATGTTAATTTAAGCGGCCATCCTTGTTTATTTGTTAGTTGAGTTGTGCCCACTGATCTCTTTTAACAGGATAGCGCTTCGTGCAGTGAGATTTTGAAGCCATATTGAGCCACTTTGGGGGACCTTCTCCAGCCTCCAATTTCATCAAAATCATATGCTTAGTTATATATGAAAGGTATATTTGGTGTAGAAACGATAGTAGTTGTGGGAATATTCAGTTCATAATTCTCGGTTTTACAGCATGAAAAGTGCATTAGCTTTGAATATAGCAGTATAATTGGCGAGACCAAGATGGTGAAAATCTGGCTTCACTATACTTGACCTTGGCTCAATACGATGCGCTAACCTGGCCTTAGAGATCAGTTGTGCCCCATTGATATCCTTCATTTTCATTTCCCTGAATTACATATTTTACCCTTATTCCTCTTTCATCCGCCATCCAAAACGTCTCCTCTCATAATATTTCTGCACTTTTCCATCGCACCGCGCTCGAGGCAATTCTTTGTAAGCTAGGATCTCGTTCTTTTGTTGCGGTTAGCTAGAAGATCAACTGCACAATGTCCTGACGCGGGTGCCGGTGCCGTTGCAAGAAGCTGCCGTCAGACTCCTCAGCAGAGACACCCGCCAACGACCAACGGCCCAGCTCTTATCCCTCATCAAATACTTCAGGTAATTGTCTCTCACCTTCAGGCTCGCGTCTCCTGCCTTACAGACTTGTCTCAGTGTATGCCAATTAAATGTTGCTAGTGTAACATCTAACAACGTGCTACTTGCTTCGTAGGAAGAAAGACATTCTGTTCAACTAGGTCTCTCTATTATAGCTGCTATACGCTTCTTGCCCCGGCAATATATTGCATAAAAGTGTAATCTTCCATATTGAGATCTGAATATTCTTCTCCATATTTTGAGTGATGAGCTCTTCCACCTCCAGACCTGTAAACTTAGACGGCGCAACGTCATAATCTGAGACGCGAGCGTCATGAAATATGTAAAGCATTATGTCTCTGTTGGCCCTGTTCCTCCCAGCGGCGTCTCGCTCGCGGCAGAGCACTTCCACATCCCCACCTCCACTTCCACTTCCACTTCCACTTCCACATCCCATCCCCACATCTCACCCCCAGACGCGATAGCCTCTTCTAGCTGCCACGCTTCTCACAATCTACTTAAGCACTTTGCACAATGCAATGCTAACTCATTAAGATTAACGAGAATTAAATGAGTTCAATCAGAGCTCGACTCGTAATCTCAAGAAAACAAACACCTCGGTTTTGTAAATGATCAAGTAATTAAGAGTTTTGCATAAGTATTGTTCTAGGCGGTGATAAAATTACTGTGCTGTTTTATCGGAGACTGGTGCATGAGACATGCATTTGAATTTTGAATTTAGATTCGCTCGGAGATTGCCTCTCTGTTTTAAACCATGACAACATATTAGACGGCGCTCGTTTCAAAAGCGTCAGTAAATAGTAGAGTTCAACACAGTGGAACGAAACATGTGCTTCAAACGGTGTGTCACATATTCGCATCGTTTGGTATGTGGTTCCGGCCTCGCCAATTGATCTGAACCACCAGTGACATACTTACAATCAAAGAGGATGAATTGTCTCCCCATGCTGAAATGTATTGCTCGCTGAGGGGATTCGACGACTCTCTCAGCCGGAACGGATCGAGGTTGTGAAACGTTCAGTATCGCGGTGGAAACAGGGAAAATTGGGCCGCGTAAAGCTTTCCCATGCTTGTTCCACGTGAAATCCGAGAGATTTTCTTTCCGTCCCGTTGTGTATAACGATCAGGATCGCTATTTAATTGGTCGTGTGCGTTAGCTGTGACTTGTGAACGCCTATGCGAGCATTAGCATGTTCCGTCGCGATAACCGCTCTGATATTATGTTTTACTATCGACCTGTTGAACTCCCCGAGTCGCCTCTGAAGCGACTAACAATCGAGTTAGCTGGCTGGCTTCCGCAGCCGCACGCGATGTGTACACTTCCTGCCTGGTTCCAGCGAGCCTCCCGTCCACGCGCTGCAGTTCCTCGACGTGATCAACATGAAGGATCCCACGCAGAAGTCACACTTCTACAGGAGCACGCTGAAGGATGTTCTGCACTACATTCCGAGGGTGAGTTTCCACGCGTTGTTTGCGCGGTGTCTTGCGTTGCTACATCGCATGGATAGCGTCTACATCTTTTATCTATTCCTCGATTCCATGGTTACTTCAATTTTTTTTCATTTAAAGTTAATTTATTTGCAGATTATGGCTGGTTTTACAATGTCTAGGCTAACCTGCAGGTTAATACTCATCTCCATGGTTGCTTCTGTGTTCTTCCTAATTTGAATATTACAGTTTGACTGTACATTACATAACCGGCACTTACAATGCTAAAGTAGCCTGTGTAAAGCATAGTATATGAAAGAAAATTTTTAGAATTTTCTGTGAATTAAATTACAATCTGTTAATATTTTACCGGAGGGCACGATATCTCGATTTTCGATCCACGAAATACGCGCTAATTAAGAAACAACCCTTCGGTAATCCACTCGGACAGCGAACAGATCGGTACAAAAGAAGGGCAAGGTTCGAGAAGGATAGAACTTTATTTTTAGAACTGAATTGTAGTGGTCTTAGGTGCTATACGTTGCGAGCAGTCTTATATAGATCACCCCTTGCCATTCTGTGATGCGAAAATGAGTCACTTACTTCACTTACTTCTTTATTTTTCAACTACTTGAAAGTAAGGGCACTTGACATTGATTTCTGCTCTTCTCACTCGTTACTATTGGTTTGTTTACCAAAACAGTTTCACAGAGTCTTCCTTGCATCGCTAACTAAAATGTGGGATTACTTGATTGCAATATGGTGCTGTGACTGATCCCATCCACAGAGTTTGTTAACGGTGTTATCATCAACGGTAGCCATTACCAAGCGAACATTAGAGCGACGAAAATTAAAATCACTCGACATAATAAGTGTGCGCTCGATAGCTGCACCCGCGTAGGGCGCATAAAATGATTACACACTCGAAAATCAAATTTGTGTAATATGGGGGCATAAACTGTACAAGCAAGTTTACAACTCGGTGAGTCGTGCGTCTCTCTCTCTACTCTCTCTCTCTCTCTCTTTCCCTCTATCTTTCTCTTCTTCCCACACTCACACACGCACACAATATATTTATCTCGCTCATTAATGTTCCGATGTATATAACTTTGGCATTACGGTGCGATTTCAGAAACATTAATTCCAAAGTTAAGTCGGACTGAGAAGCAAGCAAATGCATAAAAGCACGGTGTCTGCAACCGTATCACTTCACTTGGATTCGAAACGGTAGTTAACCTGTAAATAAATGTAATTTCACACGCTACTTGTCATGCGATATACCTACCGTGTTGTTTTCAAACTGTGGAATGGTTTGAATACAGTTTTTCCCAATTTTTATTTTGAAAGTGGTTAATAGTGGCACCTGGCACCTCCACCGAGAAAAAAGTTGGCAGCATTGAAGCCTGCAGTTAAATCAATATGAATATAGAAATAATAATTAATATCCATTAATAGAAATAAAAATTTGTGTTAATATTATCATTATATTCTTTATAATACACCTATGTTTTTTTCATAAAATAGTTCCTGACGCTTTGAAAAGCTATGCTGCCTGCTTTATCAAGGGTCTAAAATCAAGGGTAAAATACACCAGACCCTTGATAAAGGAGGCTTCATAGCTTTGCGAAATGTTGGGACACTTTTAGTGGATAGCTCATCACTCAAATACCCAGTTTTTTTGTAAATAGCCACGTGCTGAGATTAGAAAATGAAACAAGTGTCAAAAAAGTAGCATTTATTTTATATCATTCACTCAATAATGTTAAGGAAAAGTTGAAAGATAAAGGTAAAGGCAGTGAATATATGAAGAAGTATCGTCTATTTGCGCAATTAAATTGTGATAGGTACTTCTTATTATATAATAAGATTTATTAGTACCTCGACTTATTAAAATTATTTTAACAACTATTTTGCTTCCTATAAAGTGTTATTATCTTTTGCTAATTAGAAAATTTTATCTCAAAATAACTTTGCATCGTAGCTCAAAATAATGAAGAAGTTAACGTGTGCTACATCTGTTTCATAGAAGTAAAAATATCCATTGTGTTTTATAGTATAGTGTATACGCAATACATATTTAAGCTCTATAAGCTTAGGTGCCTTCATAAAATCTACCTGCAGCGAAGAAAGCACGCCACAATCCTATTGTTCAGCTTCCACAGTGAAAATTTCTCCTTGCAACAATCCGCCCAGCGTCGCGGTAAAAGGATATTTCCTCTTTATGAAATTACAAAAACCGAATGAAGTATAATTTTCCAGTTTTTTTCCATCCTCCTCTCTTTGCTATAATTATGAGCAATTCGAGGGCGTGAGATGATATCGACCCACGCGGGGGGGTAGGCAAGCTGCACGGCTTCATATAATACAGCGTGATACAAGGAGATATTGCTCTCTCAGGTATTTACAAGGGAGATAGATGGATGTTTTAGATGGCATTATCTTGTAATACGCTGTGTGCTCATTTGGAAATCCTGATGTATACCTATACCGTATTTTATAGAAGACGAGTGGTGGAATGGATATAAGTTGCAAATCTTAAGTACCTATATTAACCTTAAACTGATATTATTTTACGCTGGTAACTTTTTGATGTCTTAAAATATTTTAGATTTAGCGAATTTTATCGAACATCGTACAATCGCACATCGACCAGTCAATCCAGAATAACCAGCTAGATTCTTTATTCTAATTCCAACATACATTTAAACAAATCCAGTACCACTTGCCATGACTTGCCATGGTTGTTATTTTGCCTCGTATGTCTTCTCTGCTTCATAAACACAGAAGATAATTAGCAACAAAGACGACGGAATGTTACACTCACGAATACTGACGTTTATTATGGATTGCCGATATGAATGACACGCTCTCCGTTCGTGTCTTGAGTTGAACGGAAATAGATTGTCGCTTCTATCAGCGTTAGGTACTCATCCGAGTGGCAATGATTTCAGAAACTGTGGTTCCAACATGTGTGGCCCTGTTTGCAACAAGAGATGAAGACTCAGGAGGTTTTGGCTGCTGTGCTGCAGCCAATCATCTTACTCATACAAGAGTGCACGAAAGAAGAATACGAGAATATTATTCTGCCTTCGTTCAGGTAAAATCAATTTAGAAATACTTCATCCCTTTTCGATACAATTACAAGTAACGTGTGCTTGAAACTTCATATTACTTTCACATTCATTGTATAAGACGAGCAAGAAATACCCTCTCTTCAAACAATGATATTTTTTACACGAAAGATCTGCTTTGTATAGGTTTTAACAATTCTTAATAAATCAAAGCAAATTCTTTAAATATAACTAGAATTTGAGAGTAAATCTTTAAATTGCTGGATATGAGCATGCAATAATGTGCCTGGTAATAATGTGAAACAGTCAAATTTACAATTTCCGGCCCCCTCAATTTATCACGAAACTAGCAAAAAATAGCTCCTGATTCTTCAAGCCTTCTCCGACGAAAACTTAGCAACAACCTGTTGTCATTTTTCAGCATTCAGAGTTTAAGTACAACCGCGCAACATTGAAACACACCGAGTCTCTGCTGTCTTCACTGCCAACTACCAACTGAATAACAATAACTCGTTCGTCTGTCACAGGAACGTGTTTTCCATCCCGAAGTCCATACAGGCGACCGTCACATTGCTGGAGAACTTGCACTTCATCCTTGAGAAGACACCGCGAGACGACATCCGCTCCGAGGTGCTTCCCATGCTGTACAACGCCTTCGAGAGCACCACGATACAAGTGCAGGTAGGCCGGTTCCGGTTCCGATTCGCCACTTGGCAGTCACTCACCCAGAGCGTTTAGAAACCTTACCTGGCATCGGATTATTGATTTGGTACAGATTTAAACGACATGTTAAAGGTTTTTTATCACGATCATTAATAGCCGGTGGGGATAGGCGACACGAAGCCATTCCATGTGCTACAGTTCAGTTCTAGATTCGCTGAGCTCTGTCTTTCAACTCTGTCGAGAATACGTGAATACTTTTTTATGTCTGACCTAGGTCTACAAGACTGAGGTAAAAATTAAATATCAACATCCCTTTTATTGTTAGGAAAGCATTTTGAAACATTTTTATCATCACTGTGGTAGCGTTGGCAGGTAGGTATAAAAGAAACTAGAAGCTATTTAAAGAAACTTTCCAGCGTTTTTGGCTGTACAAAAAATTCCGAGTCCTACGGACTGAATCCAGATGCGACATGCCCAATTTTTCAAGGTATCTAAAATTCAAATCATACCAGCGAAAAAAGAATAAACTGTTTGTCAGATTATTTTTCTTTGTTAAAAATTTTGTATGTGTGCATGCGATTGTTTCTTTGTTTGTTTTGTTTGTTTGTTTGTTTGTTTGACTAAGCTCTCATTTGAAAAGAGGGTCCCCACAAATCATTCGCCTGTTCTACTCGGATTTCCATTAGGTTTCTTAGAACGTGCCTCATCTAAAATAAATGGGTAAAAATAAATTCATCTTCCATACCAAAAATAAGCCGCTTACTGATGTCATACTCGTTTGCGATGCTTAAGTTTGCTGCACACATCCTCCCTTTGCTACTAGTTCGTTAGGGACTGATAGTTACATCTATAATTTCGGTGTACGTTTAGTTAGAGAACTTTCTATAGTTAAACATCCTTTGAGGCAACGATATCAGTTGCGAAGAATTTTAAATACCATGTTCTATTAAACTAACAACATCCTAGTAAACTGTTCGTTACCTGCCATTTTAAAAGGCACGGGAAACGCAACAGCTTCATTCAACGCATTCATGTTTAGCTATGCAAATAACAACACATCTGTTGAATTTACGAGCCAATCGCAAATTTCCTATCCACGTTTTTATTTCTTTCGTCGGTTGTGTTCGATAATATTTAGATTTTTTCACACTGCAAACATTATTTTGCAACAATTTCGCGTGTTGACCCAATCGCCGGAGTGTTTCCATTGAAGCGGCGTCGGCCGTACGTTGGTTTAGCCGGCGTCGACAACGCGCCGCGGTGGGATTCAGCTCGAGGGACCATTTTCTCTGTCCACGTTTCCGTGTCAACATTTCCCCGCTCCTCATTTCCCCGCTCTGCGTGTGCCCGGCCACGCGCGCTATACCGGCAGCGCAGGAACCACAATAGTGTTATTATAATTAGATTGAGGTTTGGACAGCAAAACGAAAAAGAAATCCCGTGCTAGTTTAATGAATTTTGCGATGCGGTATTCAGCTGTCATGGTGTCGTACGGTATGTCACAATTTACGGCACAGTGTGATTTTGCGCATATGAATTCTTCGATTTTGCAATGCATTTCCTTCCAAAGCAGTAATAAAGCAGCAAGAGCTGTGGCTCCTGCGATATGTACGAGATTCTCATATGAAAATTGGCAATGAAGTTCGATATTGACTGCAGGCAGTCGGAATCCGAGTGAAGTAGCCTTAAAGCATTGGTTCGTTTTAAAATACACGCGAGTATCACAAGTAAATCTGTTCAAACATTAAGTTTTATTGCCAACTTGATATTTAAAGCGATATACATTTTAGCTGAGAGTAAATTTTTTGCCCATATACCTATACAATCAAACCCCAATTGTCACAAATTGTTTGCCCAAAGAACGACGCTGTGTGTTCCCGAGTAACTGCAGAAATAATTGCCACCATGTTGCCTTTGTTCAATCTGGTTAACTCTGCCAGGGGCTTCATTTTTTCTACGCTTTACAAATCTCTTTGATAGCAGGTGCAATTGCTTCAGGGCCGACATTTGTTTCTGATTTTGTTTGAAAAAAGCCTGCTGCCGTTTAGCAAACTTTGTCCGACTCGGAATCACGATTCTGTCTGAATAGGTAATCACAGTTTAGAGCGAGAACGTAGATTTAGGTGAGACCTCCTTGCTGTCGCTCCTGTAATGAATTTCCCGTCAGCCCTTATCTCGAGTCGAGACAGAGTTGCCTTCTGTCGAATTAAACACGAAATCAAACCGAAATAGATCATTTTCAACAAAGCGTTCCTCCGTTTTGTATTCCCTCTCACGACTTCTCTATATCTTAAGTTAAATGTCATTCTTCCTGCCCCCTACTACCTCACCCTTACCACTTCCTCCCTCTATCATCCGCCAACTCAACGAGGTTATGATATTCAAAACACAGTTCTGTTATTTCGACTGTGCAAAGTTCAACCCAGCGTTCCTTTTATTCCTGGATCTTGCCCAAGAACAAACGAAATAAGAACGCTTGACCATATTTATTGTTATAAACGAAATATCATTCTAAAATTGTATCGCTACCGGGAATCAATATGCCATATTCTTTGCATTTCCAGTGCATTGCCAACTGTGCTTCATAAACAACCGAATCTCGAATTTGAGATAGAAACTGCAGGACTATGAATGAACATAGAGACGCTGAATCTAGTGACGCTATGCTGCAATCTCACACGAGCAACTCGCTAAACCCGGTGTGATTCGAACCAGCGTGCAAATATCGTCGCATCTTTTCCAGAGCGCCGCCCTGGTCGCAGTCACGAACGTCTCCGAATACCTGGACGAGAACGCCATCCGCCGAATGGTCTTGCCAAAGACGAAAATCGTGTTCGAAAAGAACTCGGGCGATTTGAAGATAGTGCTGAACGTGTTGTCGTGCGTGGAAAAGACTTTGGACCGTCTGGACAAATCTCAAATCATCGACGAGGTCCTTCCGCTCCTCTGGGACGTGCGATTGCAAGATCCAGAGATCACCCTCAGGGTTGTAAGTAAGTGACTGCCAAGGGCAAGTATTATTGTATGATCGGGGTTCGAATGGTTTGAATGTGACCGCAGCGCCTACAGTGCATGGCTGCCACAGTGACGATGCTTCGTTTCAGTGGTGCCGTAACCACCACGATGAGCTCATCACAATTGATTTTCCGATACATTAAACGCTGTCATCAAGGTTTTTTTCTCAGACACAATATTTGATATCTCCACTAGTTGAAATAAACCAGCATGCAAAGAGTTTTTATCAAACCACAAATATTCACCTCGAGATATTGTATAAAGTACAACTTCATTGCAAGGTGAAAATTATTGATTCTTAGAAGATTCCTGCAGTCATGTTTAGCGTTAAAGATGACCAACACAAGATATTTCTTTTGCAAATGGATGGTTTAAAACCGTTCGAAAAGAACCGAATCTTTTCAATTTTCCCATCGTCGCGGCGACGTCGGCGGCATCCCCTAATCTGCAGCTGCGATCCGATTGTAATTTCGTTATTTAACGTGCTCCAATTAGCAGCCGCCGCCCGCCCTAATTTTTTCTGGTCGGGGAATGTTCCGTTGGTCGCGCGGATTTACTGTTTTATAGTTTATTAGGAACTGCGCATTGTAGCCCTTGTGGATTACGGCTCAAAGACGCACGCCCGCTTAGAGGGCGTCTGCTGCCGGGGAGTGGCCAACTCCGCGCACAGAAAGCAGAATTTATACCGATGTCCATAGCTAAATAGTGAATTTCCTGTCTTATTGACTCATCGTGGCGTCTAGCCATCGACGAGCAATGATCAATGCTTTGTTTACAAACAAAAATATTTAACTGTGTTATAGTGTGCTAAGCTACCAATTATGAACTTAATCGCGTCACAAAACTATGCTGCATGATTTATCAAGGATCAAAGTCAAGAAATAAATTAAAAAACTATAAAATCATATGTTGGGAGGGAATTTTTAATGTCATTCTTGTGGTTCATATGTTTGATTCTTATTTAATATGGTACCTACTTTATCTTAGATCCTTGATCAAGCGGCAGCATACCTTTGCGAAACGTCAGTTAACTTAGCATCCCGTAACTCGGCGATATATGTTTCTTTGAAAACTAACCTACCTACTTATATGAGGATAAGACACGAGTTTTCAAAAAATATCGTAGCTTTATTTTTATTAATTAAGACATTTGATTGTTTTGGTGTGGCCAATACATTTATAATATCGTGCCTACTGCAATGCAATCGTGGCAAATCACTGCAAGCGTCATTGTGTGCGTCCGAAGCAATTCTTGCTGCAACGAAACCATTGAAAGCAATGGAAGCAATGAAAGCAAGCGGAAGCCACTCTCTGGCCCATGCTGCTGCTCTCCGCTGGCTGCTCCAGGCCGAAGCTGAGAACACTGCTACGCGCACGCGTGCGTCTCGGACGACACAAATTGAAACCGCGTTCCGCGGGCTCCATCCTAATCCTGTCAGGATTTGGGACAGACTTAAGTCTATTTGAAATCATCCTTGAGCGAAATCCCTCTCGCTGTATCAGACTTATATAGCTACATCGCGTTCAATTATATTTAATAGTGTCCTGGTTGGCGAGTGAGCTAATAATATGTCAGCTGCCATATAAAGTTGGGCCGTTGCTATAGAAAAAATAAATCCCAACATATTTCCATTCAGTCGCCATAAAAATAGCTATATAAGCTCTAATTTAGGGGTTTAGCCCTTAACCAATTTTTCTTTTCAGAAAAACCTACGCCATTCCGTCATGCCGTATATACCCAATATTATTGATGTTAATTTCAATCTAATTTTACTTCTCCACAGATATCTACAGACTTATGCTTAGTGATAAGAAGTACGGGCTGTCAGTGAACCTGATGGCGACGCGCGTGATGCCTTCCCTCCTACCGCAGACTGTTAACCCTTCCCTAAACCTGGAGCAGTTCACCAGCCTCCTGGAGGTCCTGCAAGAGATGCTAGACCACATAGACAGGTAGGACTCAACATCGGCAATGTTACTCAAGAAAACATTCCTCTTTTTTGTGGCGAAACAGTCCAATAATGTCTTAAAACCCACCAACGATCACCAAATGTATTTTACAATCTGGGAAACTCGCGACGAAATCACTAGCGACAAAGCGCTGGTGCCGAACCTGGCGGAAAAGTTATAAGTTAAATTAAACAAGTGCAGTTATCAACGGCAAAGAGATCCTTATGTGTTTTCAAGTTTACAATTGAGATTCTTGAAATTGAGCATTAATGGCAAACAAAGCCCCCTAAATATTACGTAAGATGACGTAAGGAACCGATAACGTTGGACCGCGATGGCTTTAATTGCTTACCTCGCCGCCTAGACGGCGCTGACGATTCTGTCGCCAGCTCAACAATGCTATTTTGGCAGAGTTTCCTATATTGTAATAGTAAGATATTTACGACCATCCTGTGAAAATGGCCTTTATTTGTGATTGGTCAGGAGAATATGACGTCCTACGTGCCTTTCCAGTGGTCAGTTAGTCAAGTGCAAGTATCTGGTTGAAATTTCGTCAGGACTCAGGACACAAGTTTACGTGCTCGATGGCTTCGCTTGGAGCTGTAGCTAGCCGGCGTGTTTTAGTTTGCAATTCTACGTTGGTTCTACCCGCAAGAGTTTGGGTGGAAAGTACACAGACAAGTTCACAGGACGACGATCAAGTTCAGTTGAGTAAGTTATTGTAAGTTATTAAAGTCAAGTATGCAGATTTAGAACATGGTTCTGATGTTTCATAAAAGAGAAGCGAAGAATCTCTGGATTTCATTTTGGTTCCAATTAAAATGTGGAACTTTAGTTTCGGTAAGATTGACGCATAAAAAATGTTGCTCACATGGAAAGGAAGCTGTTTTCCTGCTTTGATTACTTTGTGAACACCATCAAAAAGTGTCGACTAGATGCGAATGGAGACACATTTAAAAATATGTTTCTTTTTCTTTTATTATCAGTTTATTACTTATCTTCGAGAGAATAGAAACTAGAAATATTTTTTTTCATGAAATTACGTGAAGCGAAATCTCCAGTAAACATGATTTAAACAATTTCTTTGAAAAGTCGAGAAAAAAGTAATCAAACAAAAGATCTAACAACGTGAACAACTTTTCTATTGACAATTATCACGAAGCAATCTTTATGCTATAATATAGAAAAAGAAACTTAACGTAGAAGGTACTGTAAAATTCTTCCAATTTCCCATTTATTTTCAACAGAAACGCTGAAAGCAACTCTACGAAAGAAAAAACGCATTTCTTTCAAAATTAATTATTATTGTGACCGCTTCGATGCAGGAATCAGAGAAACAAACTGAAGTTGGACAACCTGTCGCTGCCGTCGCCGGAGCGCCACCGTCCCTTGCGCCACCAGTACAGCTCTGACAACATGCACGTGGCGCCGTTCAACATCCCCAACCTGCGCATTGACCAGAGGAAGACCTCCAGCGCCGAGGACATGGGCAGGAAGAACTCTACCGGTAATACCTTATTCAGCAGCCTGCAGCCAGCAGCCAGCAGCCAGCAGCGAGCAGCGAGCAACTAGCGGCTAGCCGGGCTGGGTGACGTTCACCTCTCGATATAAGTGCTAGCCGCAGTTTTGTCCAAACTTGCTTCAACTTGTGTGCTTTCATAATTTACTTGTCATTTTGCCATTTTAGTTTTTTTTGTAGAAATATCAGGGTGCTAGTGTTAATTTAGGATCATTCTCAGCTTTTTTAACACAATCCATTGCAATGAACAGGGCTTTGTGAACTGGGAAGTCTCGTTGCCCAATGATGAACGTTACTGATAAAAAAAAGTAACTAAATGTGTTCAAAAACCAAAAATATTATCAGAGTTTGAAAAACTTTTTTTGTTGCACCAGTAAGCAGTTTGACTCACAAATTGACTCACATTCGCTTTTTTAAATAATTAAAATACCTTTCTATCACAACCATGTGGCAGATCTTAGAAGTAAAATTTCAGAAACAGACCTCGGGCCACCCGCACCCGCCCCCGATCACCGCCCCCGCCCCCGCGTCACCCCCTGATGACCGCTCGCCCGCAGACTCGGGCGTGCTAGGCGGCTGGTGGTTCGGCGCGTCGCCCTCCTCGCCGGACAGCAACTTCCTGCGCGTGCAGAACGCGTTCCCCAACCGCCGACTGTCGGACAACGCGCTGATGATGCCACCGAAGATCCGCATCGCGCCCTCGTGCGCCTCGTCGCCCGGCGGCACCCCCGGCGGCGGGCTGCCCATCCGGCGGCACTCCAGCATCGGTCCGCAGGAGCGTCGCGGGTCCACCGTCAACCTCTCGCCGCCCACAGTGAGTCGTCGGTCGGCCGACATGCTCGTAGAGCGCAGAGAGGGCTAGTCTCCTTGTAGGCAAACAGCGTAGCTTGGTGTGTTGTCATCAGCTTCGTATCGTTACTGGAAAAGTGTAAATATCTTTTGCCGGCAGTAATATTTTGCAAATATTTACTTGATGATTAGACGCTGGTTTTTTTTTCTGTCGCCAGTTCTAGGTTGATTCTGATGCGATGTACGCAGCCGGTAATATCGTAGTTTCGTGTTTTTTTTTTTTACAAACTTTCTTACGTTTAGAGGGAGACGTGTCTCCTCCTCTGTTAAGCTAGCATGGCTTAACTGTAGGCATCGGTACGAATCGTATCCATGTTAGACTTAGAAGCCTCGCATGGCGTCCATATCCCCAAATGAAAATATCATAATTGAGTATGATAGACATCGGACCGATGTTAGTTTAGCTTCATAGCTTGCTCTCCTATTTATTTCAAAATAGACTAGATGAATGTGGAAAGCGTGTAATAGACCGATGTAATATGTGTATTGTTTAATTTATCCCCTACTCTGGTTATATCAGCTATCAGATGAATTAACAAAATTTTGATGTTCTGTTAAGCGAGGGCTTCGCGAACGCGTAGTTTTTTCGGGTTTTTGATGAATTTTGTTCATTTCGTCAAGAAATAAGAATATTTAGTGATGAATCTGGATGATTTGGGAGTGGCAAACTTTTAACGCGATTACTTGTTATTTTTTTATTAATCCCACATCTGACACCAATGTAACACCGCAAAGTTCTTTTCTAAAACAGTTCAAAAAGATCAACCGTGAAATCCTAGATAAAAATACCATTGCTGGGTTGCTTTTACACCTTGGGACTTATTTTTACTTTTCATAATAACCCCTTCATAAATTACTATTAAACCATTACGAAGGAAACATCCAGAAAAAGCACCGCCGAATTGTGAATAGATTTGTAAAAGATTCCACACATTCATCTCAAACCCTACCACTAATAATCTACTTATTCCAATATGAAAAAAAATGTTTTGAAATAGCATGCACTTTTTCATCTGATAGCTGGCAAGCCAGAAGAACCATTTACACGTCAGTTTTTAAAACTCCCCTGCCCTGCTTTAGTGCAAATTAATAGTTGACCTACAAATACATAAATATGATTTGCAAATTAACTTTTCACCAGAACGGTAAGTGTTTCTTTCCCTACGTCCCTGCATTGCCTCGTACTTTCTGATAGCTGATTAGCATGTATCCATATTCAGGGTCTCCACTACAGATCAGTGTCGAGAGAAGACTCTACATTATCCGTCCCGTCCGGCTATGTAAGTGCTACTCATGTGCTTGTATGTCTCAAACTATACCTGTGCCTACATGTTCTTTCGCTGTACGCTGTCTCTTTGCCTCGTGTGACTCTTTCAAGTGTCGACCATCGATGAAATATTGTAGACATATTCATCTCACCCACTGTAGCTTATGCCATTGGGCGCCTGGGAATTTCATGCCAAGCAATATTCCCATTTTCTTCCAAATGTGTATTGAATAGATTGATTGCAGTAAATCTCGACCCTAAACAAGGAGAACGCATGTCGTTATACTTGTGCTCCTGATGATAGTTCCTTGTTTCATTGGCAAGGGAATATTGTTGCTAGCATGGATTCCCCGCGTCGTTGCATTGCGAGCACTTGAACGATGATATTTTAGTTTATTGCAGTGACATCTTCAATCTTCAGTCCTCCAAGTAGACAATTTCTGAATTGTATCTGGTCGAAAGCTAAAGTAATATAATAGAAAATAGGTACTTTAGGGTGCTGCAAATGCACTGTGCTTTTCGTTTAGACTTTAGAGTATGTTGACTCACCACACATTTCACACACACATCATACACGCCTCACTCCTCCTGATAATTGCACGAGCATTTGTGGCGTCTGTCCATGTCCGAGTGTGTGCTGTCCGGTCTCCATCTATCATTCGTTGGTCGTCGCATTGTGTCGTCTCAATCTCATCCTCACCAGTCACCAGTCACAACACGGGCAAGCTTGCGATCCTGCATGGGATTGGAGCTTGCCTGCTGAAATATGTCGATGTTCGATTTGGCTCATGAGGAAAGGAACTCCAGAGGTTTGGCGATTGGTCTCGCCTTATTGTAAATCATCATATATTCTGGAGTGATGCAATTTCCTTTGAAAAATGTGCAAGATACGAGTTAGCCATTATGAAAACAAACGGTTAGGTGGGCCATACAAGCAAATCGTCAATATCGTATATTTAGATGCATATCATCCTCATCACATCGAACTAGCTCACTCCATTGCTAGATAAATAATAGTAAATTGTCGCTTATTCACACATTGTGGCTTTTGGTAAACTGCTACTGTCTTCTGTTTCTTCTATTCAGCTTGCACGGAGCATGATTCTCGTGAGTATTTTCATTTCACATTGGCAGCGAATCATTAGCTTTGGTGTTACCGTCTCAAGTAGTGACAAGTAGTGCCAAGTAGTGTCAAGTAGTGTCAAGTAGTGTTCCTGTCCACTGCGCTCAGCTTTTCAACGTAGATGACCCGGGCTGCCGCTTGTTTCACTTCCCACCAAAGAGGGATACAAATTGCTATAGTATCTTGGATTAATTAAGGTTTATTTGCAATCGGGTCACTAATATTGGCGGTGTGCTGAGGAGAAAAGAATTCGCTTCGTAGAGTTCACTTCTAGCCAAAGAAAAAACAATGAAAGTTGGGTCCCACCCATGGGTTGAGTCATTTTTCGAGCTTCCTACATTTTCTTCTTCCAGCGGGTTCAAACCTCCAATTCACAAACTTACTTCATGCTATCGAGGCTCCAGATCCTTTGTCCTCGTGGTGGAAGAAGAAAATACAAGAGCGGGCTAAAACAAAAATGACCGCTACTTATAATCTTTATTCGGTAGAACGCATTCAATGTGATAAACGCAGAAAATCGTGTTGTTATTAAGATTAAACCTTAGATTATGTGGGTGGAGTGGTTATTTGTACGAAGGGGAACAAATATTTTGATAAGCCTCGGATGCTGTGATGAATCTGTGGGGATTAGCAAAGATGTTCGTGTTTATCTGTTCCCATGATCGTACAAGAACGGCGGAATACATAATTGATATTATTCCCTATTTCCCATTGCTTGTGGTGCTACCATGCCACCATGAGGCGCTGCTGTAGATATCAGTTGCCCCATCAGTCATCCTTGTTTCGCTCTCTTCACGAAGTGCGGACTTTCTCACAAGAAATATTCCAATTGATGATATCATCTGATTTCGATTATCAAAAACGGACAAATGTGAATAAACCCGCTTTTAGAATTATTTCAGTTAAAGGCGAATGTAATTTTAATGCTCGTGTGCTATGTTGTCCGATGAATACCATTGTGTGCAGTGTTCTCAACCCTCATTACAAATGGCATATCTCCATTTTAATAAATAAAACAACTAAAAACCCCTCGGTGGAGGTACAACTACAATACCTTCCATAAAACCACACATATAAACCGTCATTTTACAACCGTCTTTCAAAGCGAAGGTAACCAACACACAAATTTCAATACCATTCTGCAGTGCATGCATCTTCGGAGAGATCGCCGCGGCTAATGAGTGCTTGCTTGGCCGCGTGTGTCCAGGGGGGCAGCATGCCCAACACGAGCAGCAGCGTGCCCTTCCTGCTAAGCTCGAGCATGACCAGCATTCGGTCAAGAAGACCTTCAGCTTGCCTGTCGAGCTCTCAGGGCTCAGGGCTCCTTCAACAGCTCGGCAGCGGCATGGTAAGACAACTCACCCTGGGAACATCGTCCTTCCAGCAATCCTCGGCCAACGGAAGGGCATTCCCTAGTAGCAACGTAAGGCAATGTCCTTCCTGAATGTAATCTATCTATATATTTTATTGTTCATGTTACTGTCTATACTGCTTTACTTTTCACGTTTTGGTTTTTTTTTGTGTTGTCTCGTTTGCTTTGCGTGTGCTTGGTGAAATCGTCTGTTTATGTTATGGAAACATGGCTCTCAACAAACTCAAGCTTCAGTTTTGATTTGGGTTTAACTCTGCTTCGCTTTTATGCAAAGATTACATAAAGTATTTTTTTATGAGCAAATTTGCAAATGTATGAGTTGAGATAGAAAATGAGTGGTGAATGATACTCGGCAGTTATTTATTGAGTAGTTTCTTCTTCAAATTCGACAGTATTTATTACACAATTTAGAGTTATTGCAGAAATCACGCTTAGTATATTAGGTGCCATAGAAATAGATATAGCTCGTCACAACAGCTATAGTACAGTCGTGCCATAAAAGTATTGATTGCTTCGAGGATTTTAAGTCTGTTATTGCATTGTTATTGTCTGTCTGATGTCTGACTGCCGAGGTACTGTGTACATTTCATGTTTCGTGTACTCTTCTTGTCTCGTCCTCACAGCTGCGCTATTGTACGACTTCTCTTTCCTGTCTTCTGTGTTGCAGACTTGAACTATCACTTAAAATTTTCTTCTTTGTGTAATTGCAAGCTAAACATAATTACTTGGCTTAACTTTTAATTTATTTCTTGGTGTTTTTCTCTTATTACTGACGACTACATACTAGCAGCTATCGCACTTGCATAATTCTCATTCATGTTTCAGTATCAGCTATTTTCTGGGCGAACATAAAACACAATGAAGGAAGAAATTAAATGATGTGTTATTCCTGGAAGACAATGGTGATGACTGAAGAATTTTTATAGTGAATCGATAATGGACAGAGATATGTTTATTAAATTGTGATACTATTCGTTTTTATCCCGTAGTTAAAATGGTTGAGCCTATGTAATATAATGTAAAGCACCGAACAATTCAGCGTTGGTCATCAATGAAATTACCCTCAATTGATTGATTGATTGATTGATTGATTGATAAGATTATTGGTTGCGTCATATTTTCGACATACCAAAACTGCGTAGTGCAGTTTTTACTAATGAGGGATCGCGAGACCAATGTTATGGTGCTTTATTTTCAAGATATAGGTATAGGTACATATTATTCGAAATGAACTTTTATAAAAAAAATACACACAGATGGATTATCATTGGAAAGGAAGACAGGTTTGAGTTAAGATGTGCAATAATCAAAAACTAAGACTGAGACATGGTTATTGTAAAATCAATATGAATTCTGTGTGCTTGATATACGTCTAATTCACATCTCATCAGCCGCACTGTATCAAATTGTGCTTGAAAAAATGAAGAAATAAAAATGTTTAGATGTTGGAAATCATGTGATCTTTTCCAAGCGAAATCGAAATAAATTTCGAAATATTGCTTGAAATTCCAATTTCTAACTCGAAAGGATCTATTTTTATTTTTATTCCGCTCTTCTTCATGCATCAAACCTGAAATTTGGAATCCATTTCAGTTTTGTATGAAGTACTCACGTGGTATTTGCTGTCCACGTAAATAATGCATTCCATTAACATCTCAAGCAGGAAAGAGCTTTGTCATGAAACATGCCCCTCGAACACACTTAATTATTGGCTACGCGATTGAATATCTTACCTGCAATCTTCCTTGACTGTATTTTGTCGTCACGTGCACAAAAACGCCTTGTATAAAAATCCTGGACAATCTTAAGTCTTGTATAAATGAAACTTCAGATATTTTTCATAACAAAGCCAAATATTGTTGTCGTAGGTATGGTTTGATTCGCTAACCGTCTTCGAATTTATATTCTCAGCTATTTTCTCTGTTTCTCTTAGAAGCTGTATTTTTAATCAATCTCTTGTAAGGATTTTCCTGAGTGGAAACTAAAAGTTGGGTGGCATCAAGTTTTCTTCCGATTTGATTTGTAAACAGCTGTGATTTTTCTTAACACCGTCTGTAGAAAATGATATATCTATAATGTTCAATACTTGTATTATTAATCTATATGGTTGTGGCTATACATGCTCAAAATGTATTGTATGTGGTATAAGGCACAACCATAGATTCACGTATCTTTAATAGAGCAGGGCTCTGATTTGTTTCTATAATAATGTATGTACTATATCATTCCTAAAATATTGTTGTACTCATTAAATAAGGAGGGAGAGCGTATAGGTATGTGTTTGCTATAAACAAAATATAGTATTCAGGTATACTATCACCTTATTAATGTTTTGCCAAAAGACAATCTATATGTAGTAATCGTTTTAAAAATACTAATAATAATAATAATGTTGCACTGATTGCAAGGGTGCATGGAAAAGTTTGCATGCTTGTCACACATTTTGCATCTCTGGCTCGTCTATGTAAACAGGGCCAAGCATATTTTTGGTATCCGAATATCTGCGAAATTTTCTCTCGGTAGTTTCTGAGGTCAAATCACCAAAATTGTGAAGATGAATTCAAAATTAAAAGAGTATACCCGAAAATGATTGGCATAAAAAGTTTCAATAACTAACAATTCTCTGGTAGAATTTTTTGGAAACACAGGGTTCTTTAAAATGACGGAGTCTTTGGTGAATTGCGTGGATGTCTGAAGGCGATAACTATAATGTAACTGTACTAAAATGCCTATACCAGTTATCAATAAAATATAATTATATTCGATATGTCGTAGGTATCATATAGGTAGGTCAACTGTGCCACTGATAACTATTTGTTCAGACTTGCCAGTCAATTAAGAATTTATTTACAATTACAATATTACATATGGCATTATTTGAATTTTCTTGTGGTCCAAATTATAACACAAGTTTGTGAGATGTGGAAATCACGTTTAAAGAAAATATTGTAAAATAGTTCCACCGTTTATTACTGTTATAGTGAGTATACCAATGCTGTTTTTTAATGAAAATAAATCTGTATGTGTTTAAAATTTAAACTGAAAACATCCTCGCTCGTCATATTTTTTTCCGAATAATAGGTAAGAAGATTCCGTCATTTTATTTCCTAACAAGGTATTACTTTGAGGGTTAACGTACTTCCTCTCTTACACCGACCACACCGGCCAGATTCGATCCCTCGACCCCTTGACTGAGACGTTAGCACATGAGCCACCAGGCTACGGTGCTGATGAGAGTAACTGTTTTTTTATAAACCCTTGATCGATGCTATCACGTTACAATGAGTACAGGATTTTTTTTTCGTACCAATTCATCCGACTCTGATCCTGCAGAGCAAGCGAGCCTATACGGATGGATTTGTTGAATTCACTTATCATTAATTGCCATTTGCCTTGCCGCGTGGATTTAAATCAAGCAAAAACACTTGGCGTTATCGAAAAAGATGAAAATATGCTACGAGACTCCTTAATGCTTCTAGAAAATATATTGGGATTAACGTATGCATGTCACATGACTTAGTTCGTGTTTTTCACGAAAGAATGCGCTGTCATCGAAGGACTCCGTTTATCACTATTTTGAGCTCAAAAGTTCTATTCAATGGCAAGGGGGTGTGATATACAAATACATTAGATTGCCAGTCAATCCCTCAAGCGCATGCTTGATGACGTCATCACATGACGCTGAGCGCACCGAGTGCACGGCCACTTTGGACTCGTCCTGTCCTGGACACGAGTCTTTATAGTGGGCTGGTCACGTGCACTTTTTTTTCAGCAGCTTGCTTGTCAAGCCGCTTGCCCTGAGGCGCTGAAGGTAAACGCCTTTAGCCCCGAGGTTTTTATAAAATTTGGTACAGACTAAAAATCAATTGAAATTGCGCGCATTTTTCATTAATTTAATTTTTAAATTAAAATTCGATATATTTTTGATTTGAAGTATGCGCCAATTTTTACCCACCGCAAGACGCCACCTGGTAGCTAAATTTGAACTATAGAAAATCCAGGAATAATCGGGGCGCTGAAAAATATTCTTCATTTCAGATTTAAAGGAACCAGAACTCATTTTGCCAAAAAGCTCCTGGGCTGGGGATCGAACCGTCGATACTTGGATTTGGAAGCGTGCACTCTATCAGCTTCACCACCATGCTCTTGTTAATTGATGTTGTATTTAGTGTACTTGAATTCAGACAGACGCCACAATCTCCTTTAACTTCAATATTTTTTTTTCTCACAATCCTGATCCATACCCTTACTTTTTTTTCATCGTGTTGCTCTGTCTGCTCGATGTGTCGTTTCATATTATTTTCCTGACTTCGACGCTGCTGGTGCTCTAACAGCCGATGATCCTATTATTCATCATTCTCCTTCTATCCACGTCATTTAATTTCCTAACGACGTATTGATTTGAGGGTAGATGTTCTTTCTCTTTTACATTGTGTTCGTGTAAGAGACCATTGACAAAAAGGACCTCACCGGCCTGATTCGAACCCTCGACCCTTGCAGTGAGATGCAAGCACGTGAGCTACCAGGCTACAATGTTGTTGAAAGAACGGTATTAATTCTTAACCCTTGATCGATGCTATCTCGTTAACGAAAGTCCATATTAATTTTTCATCAAGATCGGTTTAGGCGTTTTGCTTGTAGAGCGCGAAAAAACGCACAAAATTACAAACACGATTAAAAACAAAAAACTAACATACAAAAAACAGAACAAAAAAACACTGGAGACTTTTTTCTGCAGTAAGTGTAACTGAAGATTTTGCTTCATTCGCTACGCTCGTTACGATCATTTATTATATCTGTTCCTTATTTCCAAATGTACATTGGGTCAAGGGAGGGGTGGAATGATCAACCTAAATCTAGGGCCACAGGATATTTGAAAAAAATAGTAGAAAAAATAGTTGAAAAAAATTCTGACCCACGATGCAAAGTCTCGTGTCGATCAGACTTTTACTTTGGACTGCAGAGTGTTCGGTTCTGCTCTGTTTAAATGCGTTTGCGGTCCTGAAAAGGACCCTGACGATTGTCGACGTTTCGTCCACGTTGGCGCGGACATCTTGGCGCGTTGTCCGCGCCAACGTGGACGAAACGTCGACAATCGTCAGGGTCCTTTTCAGGACCGCAAACGCATTTAAATAGAGCAGAACCGAACACTCTCCAGTCCACCAACCACGGCTCTGAACCACTCCGCATTTCCTTCAGACTTTTACTTTGTTCACAACTAAGTCTTGAATTTGGGACTTTCTGCGGTTTTCTTAAACGAAAAACACAATGTTTCTTTCTTCTCTGGTTGTTTTATTTTCCATCAGATCTCAATTAAAGTTTGCATCGCAGGTCAAAGTACTCTTTCTTTACACACTGAATTTTTGTTCATATTGCGTCATAATTTTATTATGCGATAATTTTAGGGGCAGGAAATGGTTTATGTGGAAAAATTGGGCTATAAGGCCTGCTAATGTTTGAAGAATTTTTATGACAAGTACATTTTAATTTTAGTTAGCTACACCTAGCTAGAGGCTGAAATTCCACAAGATTGTAAGTATAATGGCCGTGTTCGTGGCTTGCCTATGCAAAAAAAAAATACCACTGGAGTGATTGGCTACGCATAGATAACAGACACGGCCAATTTTGTTTCTACCAAGATTCAAACTACAAGTATTCTGAGCAAATGTATACTGCAGCACATTTGTTTCACATGCACTAAAAATTACCATTCCCATAAGGTTGACATGTTGGCCCCCTAATTTGAGACCCTGGCGCACGCCTATGCAAGTGACTTTTTCACTCGGCCATTTAAGCGATGTGTTTTATTTCGCGTAATATTTTCACACATTTAGCTATTGCTATTAGCTAGTGATACTGATATAGCCAGCTATTGTTATTTTGCCACATAACTTTATTTCACGGCTAATTAACTTTTTTATGTACAAACATATTATTTCACTGTTTACAATTCAGCCTCAGTAGTCAGTAAAGATGAAAGGGATTATGAGGAGCAGTGAAATTTGGGATGGTATTTTCAATGTTCTGGGTAAACCAGTGTAAGCTTTAGAATATAGGTAGGTATAAATAATCATTTTTTAATTTGTGAAGTACCTACATGCCATATGGGTACACACTAATGAAAAACATTTCCAAAATATTATTCCCCTGATATGAATACAAAAAGAGGTGTTTCTTTCAACTAAACACGTACTGGCACATTGCAGTTGCAGTTCCATTTCAAATTAAATTAAAGCAATTGTTTATATCTACTTTACATCCTGATAGTCTTTAATAACTGTCTCTACCTTGGCAAATGCACTTAACAGATCTACTTCTTCAATGCCATGCTTTTCATATTGGTGCAGGTAGGCCTTGTGCTGAAAGGTGTCCCAGCCCCGCTTTGCTATCAAGTCAATGCTGTTGTGCATCATGCCATTGTTAGTAACCAACGTCACAAATTTCTCCTCGCCCAAAAACCTTTTATTGTGATGAAAATGAAGTAAACGAGAGCTAGATGGAAGCCATGTCGGATACAGATTGTTATCTGTTAGTTCTAATATATTGAGATCATCAGTCTTAGTGCCCCTAGTGAAAACAACATTTGAAATGCAGTGGGCATACTGCGTTAGAGAATTGAGATGAACAGTATTTTTTGGATTTCTTGCTTCTATATTAAAGTCAACATCCATTCCGGTTGAGCTAACTCGTAATGTTTGCTTGATGTGTCTTACAAGAGAATTCCAGTTGATACTCGATTCAAATTTAGCACTAGATTCAGGATTGTGTGGACACGTTTTTATGGACACCAGCTTGTATGAAGGATGTGCAGTAAGATGAGTAACCAAATCTGACAGGTGTGTCAAATGATCTTTGACAGGTTGAACAATTGAAGCTATTTTCATAGAAATAATTCTATTTAGGTGAGAATAGACCACATTTGCTTCTTTTAACAATGTTGAACTCATTTTGTGTAGTTGGTCATTTTCAAAAATTATTATCATATCACTGACATTGTAAAGTTTGGATAAAGAAAGGACGGTGTTGTAATTTTGTGTGGCCACTTCACCGCTTCGGTACGGTAAAACTAAAGCACTTATCATGGTCTTCGAGGGATACTCGTCGCGAATTTCCTCTCCAATGAAACTACCAACTCCCGATCCGGTACCTCCAGCAGAACTTTGAGTAGTGAGGAATGAACTGACTCGATCACAACACTCAACTTCTTTCCGTAGAGCTTCCATAACCTTTTCCTGTAAGTCAACTCCTCTTTGACTGTAACCAAATGCCCAGTTGTTTCCCGAACCACCGCCCATGTGCGTCACCACATTTAAATTGTCGTACGTCCAAGATTTGTTTATCTGACTCCTGCAGATTTCGTCGACCACTTTCTGTTCTGTATCCACCAAAACGGCTCGTGCTACAAATTGGTTGCGGCCCTCTCTTCTCTTGAACCAACGATCTATGCTTCCAGCAACAGCACCGACTTCACCATTCGGCAAATCGCTCATGTTCGCATCGCCGATGTCCTTTGCCACTACTTCAAGTAGGTTATGTCCAATTTGATTACCACACTGCCCAAACTGAACCATTACCACCGACATTGTTCCGTTTTTCCTTATACACGTAGACCACAAAATACTTCACGCACTAGAAAAAAAATACATGTTATAATTTCCTCGAAAACATAATATTTAAATAGCTGAGTGACACAAGCACCATCCGGCAAAATATGAGACAGAAGCCATGCTGGTATTTTGGCCAATGGCATCGTCCATGGCCTTCATACACATTGCAATGATAAAAATCAACAAGGCAGTGAAATTGTAGGTCAATTCCCGCCAAACATTTTCATGAAGAACCCTCAATTACCAGATTTCTCAATCAGTTCAATTATTATTGAACCTTGCGAACGCTCAATCTAATCGCGTTGTAGATGAGGATAAGATTTAAGACCTAAAAGAATATGAAGGTAATCGCACCTTAACCTTCCACTTGAATCTCGAGGGATAAATAGTTAAGAATTATAAAAAATTGCCGGAAAAATGTGAATAAAAAATGAACAAGAACGATACAGATCCAAAAACTTCAGCACAGCTGCATATCAATTTGCTTAATATGTTTCTTAAGTTTGGTGTGATTATATAAATAACTTTTGGCTGTAAAAAATAAAAAAAGTTTAGAAAATTCTGAAATATTTTGTCCTGTAGAGCACAAACAAACACAAACAAACAAAAAACAATAAAAAACACAAGTGTTTTTTTTCTCCACTAAGTGAAATTGAAGATTTCGCTTTGCTCGCTACAACACTCATCAATAAGTTTTATATCATGTATCTTATTGCAAGCACATACCACAAATGTCACTGTCAAATGACTGAGGAAAATAGCTGAGGAAATAACACCATGCTTGTCCCAGCAGTGCATTCCCACTCTTCTTTCAATAGCAGCCCCAACTACCTTTGCACAATCATATACAAAAAACTACCCCAGCGCATCACCAGCTCTGCTACCTGGGCCAGTTTCTGCTCCAGATTAAAGACTTATCTCCTTAATAACCCATTTTATTGCCTACATGGGTTCCTGGGCTCCTGACACTAGAATGTACTTTTTGTATAATATTTGTATCTACACCGTTATGATTTATTTATTTTTTTGACAATGACCAATACAAATACAAATGCAACACTCAATGGCAACATATTACGCAAGATCGACTTGTAAAGTTATTTGCAATGAACATTTGAGTTTGACACTCAAGAAGTAAATTGGAAAATATAATTTCCACTATAATAACTAGTACAAATGTAGTAACTATACTTTTGTGAAAGTTTGACTGCTCAAAATACTGATGAAAAACAAGGTTTCTAAACACTGATAATTGAAAACAATTGAAACAGATGCTCAGAGGACTGTGAATTCAGGGATAGATGTGGCACAATTCACAAATAAACATTTACCTCAAAACTTGTTGAGACACTGCATCAATATGTTTCGAAGACAGAGTCGCAGCTGCTCATCTCCTTCGCATATGATATGAGTAGAGTTGTCATCAACTTGGATCAGCGTGTCTTCATTATGCATGTGGATGATAAATGCATTCCCCGTTTGGCTCGGCTCAACCTTTGCATCAGTTATGCCTTCTTGGCTGAGTCTTCGAAGAAATTCTTCGACTACCAAAGGTCCCCAGGTGTACGCTGTTGGTTTCTTGAACTTCATTTCATCTACTCGATTCTTTGCCACAACCTGGTTCTCTAGTGGCATCAAGACGTACTTGCTATCTTTCAGCTGGAGCTTTGCTGTGCAAGTCGCGAGAGACAGTCCAGGCCTTATCTCCACCGGCAGAAGCAACTCGGCTAACTTGGGTACCATTTCAACTCGAGCAAATTTTCTTTTCAAAGGCAATGTCAAAACTTGATCTCTTTTGAAAGTCATCATCACTCGTTCTGGCGTGGGAGCGATGGTCAGGTCTGCCCTGTGGGAGGCAGAGACGGGTGCCACTGTGTAGCAGTGCGGAACAATCAGGGTGCCTGGGTTCAAGTCCTTGACCAGCTTATTCACTTGACAGAAATTCAGTGAGGTGTCAATAGGGCAGTAAACAGCTTTCATTGCCAATGGAGCAAATGGTGCCAAAACATCAAGGTATGGAAAATCGGGCTCTGTGAATATCACTGTATTGAGGTGATTTGAGCCCCACATTTCCATGAAATGTACAGCATCACCAAACCTGGAAATAACAACATTTTTTTATTTTATGACAAATTAAATAGTTGGCCTTTGTTGTCAAGAGATGATATTATGGACAATAGAAGCTCTTTAATACCATGATACCAATCTACCGGTTCAATCAGCAGAAGGAGTTTCATAATGGGGTACAGCCCTTATCGATAATTTTTTCCGCCAAGGAAATTAAATAACTTGTTAACTTATAATTACCTAAGACTTGGATGGCCGCAAAATACGATGCATGGTTGTCGGTATTCAGTAGAAAATCCTTCGGAAAATATGTGCTTAAAGTGCTTCAGGAGTCCGTTTTTTACAAGATGCGCATGAGGAAAAGGTTCTTCAGGAACATACACGTTATTTTGTTTGGCTTTTGACAACCATTCAGCGAGAATATTTGAATATGCAAGTGATGTATCCGCAACAGGAGACAAGAAAAACATTTGATAGTTGCCCAGCCCTGACTCATCAAGATGTTTCATCAAGCATTCAAACAGGTCGTAAATTACGCCAGAGGGGTAGCAAGGTATCAAAACACTGCCTCCGACTCGTAACGTGGTTGTTACGTGATAGCAAAGTTCTCCGAGCATTGCATCTGGGTTGGCTGTAGGCGTTTGAGTAAGTCCAGTGAGAATCATCATGTCTGTGTTCATCAACGCTTCTTGGTCCATCGGACGTGGATGAGTGGTCAATGTGGAAGAACTGGACACATAAGCAACCTTCTCAAAGTCTGACATGATAACCCAATTACTGGAGCCAAGACAAAACCCTGAACTAACTGCCATTACTTCCAATGCTCCATAAACGTCCAGCTTTTCATTATATCCAACCATTTTTATTCTTTGCAGACAGTCATTGACAGCTTTCTGGGAATAAACATGTTTCCACCCACGAGGCTTCTGACTGTCGCATAAAGGACTTGGTAACACGTGGATATGATCTTTCCAATGACGAGCAAGATTGGCTTTGGGAGTTTGTTCGATGTGCGTCACGAGCTCCGTTAAAAACAACCGGCCTATTTGTAGAGTTGGCTCTGTAGCATACACCATGCCTTCAAATCCAGTTCCCTCAGTGATGAAAGGCAAAGCCAGCATACATAGGTAATTAGAAATAAGAATGACATCAACCTCCGAGAAATCTATCAATTTATCTTGGGGTGGGCAAAATTCTGGTGCCGAATCCACAAAAACTCGGCCACAACATTCTTTTAGTTCACCTTCTAAATTGGGGTCAGTTACATCTCTAGGCATCCAATTCAGCAAGTTATTTAATCTGCTATTGGGCACTAGAGGTAAAGGAAGAAAGTTTAAAATGCTTTGTGCCGAAAGACCACAATCCAGCATCAATGTTGTCTCTTTGAAGGTTAGAATATGGCAGGGTTTGTTTGGGTCACTGCTCAAACAGTATAGCTTCATGTCGAAACTGATTTCAGAAACTTTTGCTCTTGTAATAGGTAACTCGAAACTTATAAAACGCTTGTTTCCCTTAAAATTGCTCCATTGACACCTCTATTTAACACTCAATGGCAACCTGCACATGTCCGGTAAAATTTAACTGACAACCACTGACAACCAAGCTGTGATCACGTGGTTGTGTGTGATCGCACAATTCACTCAAACTAAGGGCGCGCAAGTGATGGCTTCTCACTTCTAGCTAAAAACAAATGTCCAGCTGTGTTGCACAAAGGATAGACAGGGTTAAGAAATAATAACTCAATCGTAATGGCAAATCTTTACATTGGGTAAACATACATCGAGTATCCTCTCAAAATGTGTAACATCTATAGGTTCAGCTAGCTGCATCCATCAAGCGACTAGACCGGAAAATAATTATTTTGCAACAGTTTACGAGATATCACACAAAAGTTATTGGCTACCGAATTTCAAAACATTGAGGAAAAACAGAGAACAGTCTTTTCAATAAAATGTTATGAATAGTAGAGAATCACCTATAATCACTATAAAGGTAATGGCAGTCATCCACATTCACGACGAATAGATTAATTTACAATCATTCCAGGACGATATGTATTTTACCATTTGGCATGCTTAACGCAAACCTAGGAATTGTGATCTGATATACTTTACACTAAACCCCCCAAGAAAAGTATGAATTATTGAAGAAGACACTATATAAACCTGATCGCCATTAACATCATTCAACATTCCACATTCTCAGAATCCGATTAAACCAAAATGTTATTTGAAAAATGCATAACATCAACATGAGTGATTAACATGGATAAAATCTTAAGTATTTCTGCAATGTCCCCCACAAATTATAAGTTACAAAACCAATATAAAAATATTTTCACAAACAAAATACTTATACTGCATCTTTCCAAAGTGGAAGCGCTAATGATTTTTCTCATCAACATTTTTCTTTGTCCCAAAAGCTATTCTCAAAACACAACAAGTTAAGGGAAAGTCGACAATTACATAGTTACTAAAATAGAAACAAGACATTTATAAGGGATATCAGTAGCAATGAAAAGGTACCTACAAACTTATCTAACTCTAATTGGCATTGTAAATACCAAACCATTTTTAAATTAACATAAAAAGTAGGTATACCCATGCCACAAGAAAAGGAGAGAGAATTCAACTGCAAGTTTTGATAGGCCACAAAGAGAACACAGAGGTTACTATTAGTCACACAAAGTTGGCTGAAACACACGGGTTCCGCTCATTAAAATCGAGCGAATAATTAACATTAAATTAAATGCCATTATATAATGATTGTTGGCAGTTTTAATTATTAGTTAAACAGTGACACACTATCACAAATATGTCGCTAGATATATTCATTTATCATCGGAGGAACAATTACGTACTTTTCCATCAACATTAATAGGGCGCTGCTAGTAGTAGTTCATATGATAATAGACCGGCTATTGTTCTGCGACAATAAAGAAACTAGACAAGCTTTCTAGTGGCAGTTGATTTAGTATCTTGTCCTACACAGATCTAGAGTACAGAGAGTCTTTTTATGGTTCTATCACTATTTTTTTTATCTGTGTAACCATTGACAAAGACAAAGAGTAGTCAGACTTGATGCAATGGTAGGTACCTAAATCAAATCCATTAGATATTTTAGCATTCAACATTTCACTTCAAGGATTTGCAGCTAGGATCTACTGATCTACAGATAACATAAATAAACAATTTGGAATGAAACTCGTTACCCTTTCGCTATATTATGAGCATGTTCTGAAACTTGCTATGGGGCCACAGGATTGCTCTCAATTTGTTCGGGTCATTATTTCATGTGTAAATCAGCGCGTTAGTAGAACGGGTATACCAGTCCGAAAGTATGAAGCACTGATATCAGGAGCCACGGCCGCAATCAAAATAGCATGTTTCCTAACACGCTCATTGTTAGTAGTAATTATTGTGCAGCTTTTCAGAACTGATTGCAAGTATTTGCAAAATATGAGAAAATTATAACTAACAACACAAACATGTACTACATTTATCACGTAATAAGTTTAAAGTTGCAAATAAAATTGTGAAAATTCAAAAGTGGCTTCATTGAAGCAAACCCCCAAAAGAAAACGACAAAATCCGAGATGAAAAACCAGTCGAAAACTGGTCGCTAAATTGAGACATCACTTTTTCTCCGTACACCAAATGATAACGAGTCTACTAATATTGCATTGAATGTTATTATTTTAGCTGCTAGCAATTCACCTAGAATGAACAGCAAGAACGCACGACCGTACAACCTAAAAGTGAGGGGTGTGCAAATGCGAGTCGTATAATTATTTTAGAAAGAGCAGTTTAAACTTTTAAGACTGTAAAATTAAATTGTATCTGAGAGTAATAGATTCTCAAAATGCCCGCCTCTTATTTAAATAAAATAAAATAATTCTAGAAATTACATACAGATTCCCTACTCACTTGAAGTACAAATGAACTTCTTGTGTAGGTAGCAAGTTATTGAATATAACTTATACTGCTTATACTGAATTTTCAATCATCTATTGCTATATTGGCCATTGAAAATTTCAGCTAATTACCTAGGTACAAAGATCTAGAAATTTTAAAAAAATCTATAGTGCTCTTGGTTCTTTGGTTCTTTCGTGCTAGTCTGACAGTGCTACAATTTATTGGCATCACTATACTGACCAGGAGGGCAATTTTGTAAAAATTTCGCTAGAGAAGTCACTCGTCTTCTCCATTAGAGCGTTCATTTGTTCCATTAAAAACATTGACACAAATGGAGATCTCAATAGAGTAGACAAGTGCCTTCTCTAAAGAAATTTTTACAAAACCTCCCTCCATAACACCAACAGTCGTAGCACAACCATGACACAAGCACGGCAGTAACACAGACCCACCGGTGCCACCTCAAACAGACACGCCGTGTCCGAACCAAACGTAAACGACAACAAAAAAACCCGTCATTTGCACACGACTCACCGACCGGCCGCCGTCAAGCCCCGCCTACGAGTGTCGAGAGCAGCAGCTAAAGCACTTGTGCTATCTCTTGCCGCCGCCCCGTTGCCAGCCCTCGAGCTGCACCTGCAACGCGCGCACCCTCTCCAGCAGCGACTGCTTCTCGTCGAGCAGCGTCGCCACGTCGTCCTGAGCAGACGCCAGGCACGCGCGCAGTGTTTGCGTCTCCTCCGTCGCCTGCCGCAGCCGGCGGTTCTCCTCGGAGACGCGTTCGAGCAGCGCCAGCCGCCGCAGCAGCTCAGAGTTCTCGTTGCGGAGAAGTTCGCCGTTGCCGACCACGTTGTCTGGAACGAGGGGGCGGGCTGTTGGTGACGGTTTTCTTGTGGCGTTGTGAAGTCGTGGGCGTGAGGTGGCGTTAATGATTTTGGACATTGGCAAGTTTGAGATATTGTTTTATTTCTCTGGTGGGATGTTGCACCAGTTAGCAATTGAAGAAGTGAGTGTTACGACCAGTTAAGTCCACTTTTTATCAAAATGTGTTAGCAGTGTAGTTGTCCTTAAGGTGGGGGGAGCCCCACGAGCCTCGAGTGTAAAAATCTTCCTACCATTTTATTTTTTACAATCAAGTCACCAGTGATAGAAAGAAACAAAATAGCTTAGGTCCTAGATAATTTATCTGGCTTTGAGAAGAATTAAGATGTATTTTTCTGTTGTGAGTTGGCTTTCTGAAAATGTGTTTGAAGTAATGAAATGTGTGTTGGTCAATTCAGTTATCACATAATTACTTGAAAAGTTACCGGCCGGGAGCACTGTATTTTTTCTATGACATCAACATTGACATTTTCTAGGACCTAAGCTTTTTATTTCATAAAATAATGATTAGATAAAGAGAAAATAAATATAAACTATAATATATAACCAGCACGTGGGCATCTGGATGCGGCCAAGTCCATGCATATTTTTACGCGAATGGGTCGAAACCAACCAAACTAAAACCCAGAGCGGAGCCGGAAACGACATCCTTCGACAACATTTCCGACTCGTCTGAGGAAAAAAACTGAGAATTTACCGTAACAGCCTAACCCCCCACCCTTAAACAAGGACTGTCCATCGATGTGTGGAAAGTCAGGAAAGTCCCAATTGCTACATTCCCATTTAAAAATGTTTTAAATTCAACATTTCTACTTGCCTTTCAACTTAACTTCCTTGCTTGATACGGTTTTGTTCTGTTTTGATCAATTTAACCGATTTGATCGATGTTAAAGTTTAGACAACATTGGCGTTGTCATCTTCAGTTCTACTTCTTTACTCGACAGACCAGGAGGGTGATTGTGAAAAAATTCAAAAAAGAAACCACCGTTTTGCATTTCCCTATCCATTTCAATGCCTGTGTAGGTCACAAGCAATTTCAGAAAAAATTAGTGATATCTACAGAATGTAGTTTCAAAACTGAAAAATTTTACACAACCACAGGCCAGGTCCTGATGAGGACCACAAATGTTTCAATACAGCAAAACCGTATTCACCTGTTCCATAATCATATCCATAACCAGCCTCAAAATCTATTGACATTGCTTCTAAAATTATAATTTTTTTGAACCCATAAACATGTTTACTGTTCCAAAAATAAATCCTCGTGTCAAATAGCCTCGCTATTATTTTCCTGCATATTCAGTCTTTTCTTGTCCCATCCAAAAGCAATACGTCAATGTCCCACCGCATAAGAAGCCAATAATTAAAATCAAAATCATATCTTTTTGCAAGTCACCTAATTGAAAAACGTCCTTGACACTTTATAAACTAGTCATACGGTGAAGAAAGCATGTTGTCACGCCACTTACTTGTTGGTTTGATGTGGAAGACTCCGTCCAGGCTTCGCTGGATGTCCATTCGCTGAATAGCAAACGCGACGGGCACAGGCCCAGGCGAGGTGATGTTTACCGGCGGGCGGTCCTCGTTCAAGCTCAGCTGTAGGTTCTCTATTTTCAGGTCGAGCGGGATCGGCTTGGGTATGATCTCATCCTCGATCAAGTCCGTGAGACCGATCAGAGTGCCCGTGTTCACCTCTAGCGAGACGTCCGACAGACGGACTTCCGCCGCCTCTTCCCCGTCGGAACGTTCAAAGCGTAATCGAAAGCAAGGCGTCGCATTCGCGGGCGCTTCTACCCAAGCCCGAGATCGGCAGCCGAATTTGTTCTGCAGAAGATTGAACGGTGGTCACGCGGTTGACGGGCTTCGGTCGTGATAATTGATTCTACGTTTCTAATGCTAGCTGAGAAAGATTAAGAATATACCTGGATCATGGCCTGCCACATTTAACATTCACGAGAAGAGAAGGCATGCAAAAAATGTACATAGAATAGATAAAAAATGTTTGTGAAGACAATTTTGTGTAATATTAATCTGTGGTGTTTTATGTTTATGTTGTTTTGTTTGATTCAAGTATACTTTTTAGGACACTGTCTATTTTAAATTTTAATTATTTGTTAATGACTTGCAGAAAATGTCTAGGGACTCAATTAATCGGATTGAATTGTTTTCGATCAACTTGTCTTTGAGTCTGGGATTTGCATTACTATTTTAAAACAGTTTCACTTGCATTTATATTCAAATTTTTAGATAAGTTTTTACAAATATATGGATACTTAGTTAATTTAATTAGGCTATCACTAATCACTACGTTATCACGTTGTGTTTTTACTCCATTATTTAGATTTGTGGAATTCAACCCACAATGGCTTGGTTAGTACAGACACAGAGAAGGAACAAGCAGAGGTTCAATCAAAATTTAACACTTAATATTCGAAATTAAATAAACATTGTCCATGAAAGTAATTTACAGATGAGGTGGCAAGTAATTTGAAAGCAGAATGCAGAAACTCAATAATATAATACAAAGTTGGTTGCACCGACAATTTGCTCTTACCTTAGCTGGCGTCAGGTGGGTCTATTCGGGTTAAAGGTTTCAAGCATTAGTGTACCTTGTATTATTTTATTCTTTCATCATTCTATATTCCCTTGTTTGTTTCATTATTATTAACAAGACCATTAAAAAATCAGTAAGCATCGAAAACAACACGACAATATACAATGATTTTGAAAAACAAGACATTTTGTCAAATATTAATCAATTTCAATCCATCATTAGTTCAATACAATAAAAAAAAGCTCAAGCAAGTTATGAATCGTTTAAAACTCTTAACGCAAATTTACAAGGTATTGGTTGCAGTGTTTTTGTTTGTGGTGTCGTGTTTCGGCTACGAGCAATATGTCTGTACGTTTGTTTGTTACCTGGAACTCGTCCCATGGGATCGCTCCGCATTCCTCCGTGCTGATTTGCGCTGCCTGCACTTTTAGCACCGAGCTAGCGCCCACAGACTGCTGCATCAGCTCCACCTGGTGCAGCTTTATCGTGGCGATCGACACCTGCCGCAGGGACATCAAACGATTTAGCACATTTTGCCAGTTTGCTGCCGATTTTTATTAGATATCGAGTCTAAGCCCAACTACAAACTCTAAAAGAGTAATAAAAATGAACTATTGGTTGGGAAATGTAAGGATAAAGGTGGGCACAGTGGCACGATTTACTGAGAACACCGCTTGACCCAAACACTGCATGTTCCAATATGTACACGACAGTCCACATCAAGATTAAATACATCAACCCACAGAGGCTACCTGGATGTTTTGTTCTATATGTATTTTTTTCTCCTCATCTGCCACATTTTCAAATGGGTAAATCATTCCACTGTGCTATTCCTTCCTTATATCGGCAAAAATAACTCAGATCAAGACACCTAAATTCCCCTATTAAAAAAAGATTGAATTTGCTAGCCTAGAGCATATTATTCTCATGCAGTCACTACAGATTGTTAAGGCTGCAAGCACAACCAAATTTTAATTCACCCAAGTTCCTTCTATCCTCTGCAATTACATGGGTACAGTGAACAATGTTAATTGCAACGCCAATCAAAAGAGTTCAACAGTTTCAAGACTCAGAACATATCAAAGCATTTATTTATTTTTCCTTTCGTTGCACTGCTTTTGGATTGATAGCCTGCCATGATGGGGATTTTTTCGCTCGATATGTAAGTTGCCTGCAATAAGCAGCCATATAGTGATTTTATTAATACAAAACTGCTGTTTTGGTGTGGCAATGCTTTCCCTTAAGTTAGTACGAGTCTGCAGTAATTGAATTTGAGTGACTTATGATTTTTAGATCTCTTCCGTAACCCAGGAAAAATTCAAATAGATACTGTGGCGTAGAAACGCGTTTACGCCCTCCTAGCAGTTGAAGGGTTTTAAAAATTGGGAAAATATGGGCGCATAATAATAAGCTGCTGATGAACCTACTCTCAGCCTAATGCTTCTTTTCAAAGGTTTTTGAAATATATTTTATTTAAATTAGCAGAGTAGTTTAAGGCAGTGGGTAGATGTTGTGATTGGAACCGGTTTTACCACAGTAAGCCAGATTCACCACCCGATTCCTCAGAGTTTCCAATATTCTACAGCCAAGTAAGACATTCAACATTAGTTCAACTCCGCGGATAGATAGCGTGAATAGCTTCAATAATTTTGTTTCGATTTGTTGCTATTTGGCACTAAAGTTCAGACCTTGATAAAGCAGGCAGCGTACAGCTTTGCAAAACATCAGGAAAAAATTAGAGTTTGGGCACTTAGCATTCAACACCCAGTTAAATAGTTTCTTTCTGAAAACCAACGTCCTAAGATAACAAAAAGTCACGAGTCTCAAGAAATATGTCAAGGCCACCGACCAAATCCGTGCGCCTGGCCAGCCCGTCGTCCTCGGTGACGGGACTCGCGCTCGCCGTGTCCTCCTCGACTTCGACGGCCTCGTCGATCTGGAACGCGGCGTCCGGGTTGCCGCCGGCCAGCTGGGCCATGACGAAGCCGTCGGACGAGACCGACGCGTCGCTGCGCAGCGACACGTTGTCCATGTCGGGGAATGGGTCGACGGGACACGGCGACGCTTGCGGCGGCGCCGTCGGCGGGTGGTCGGCACGCGTGGGGGACGGCGACGCAGGCACCGACGCCGACGCCGACGAAGCCATCGCAGAGTGCTCCTCCTTGCCGGGGATGTTGGACGGCATGACCAGCGTTATCTCGACTTGCGATACGACAGCGCCGGCGACGAGCTGTGGACGGGGAGTTTGGATGTGAGGTTGTGTCGATGGTAGGGGAATAATGGTTGGAAGCTGGTTCGATGGAATCGGCAGGTTTGTCTTGGCTCGTGAAACCACTGCGCTTGGCTGGATCCGTGGTTTATTGATCCGCGAATGGGGCAAAGATTTTGAAAAAGAAACTACCTCTTTCATGTCACTTGTTCTTTAGTGATTTCTCGATTTTAACTTAACGTTTGTTCTGTGTGCTTCTTAAATATTAAATAGAAGATAGGTATTGCGAATGATATTATTAAATAAATATAAACCTAACCATTATATTTAATTATTTACCATTTTTCATACCTTCTAAAATTTTACTAGTAACTTTATTATTACAGTTCTTAACTGATGCTCTATTATAATAGACTGCAAATTGATTTATAATTATTTTGGTACTTGGTAATTGTAGTGACTACCAATGCTGAGCAGACCGGAGTATAAGCATTATCTACGCCCTAGTAAAACTGACAATACCGGAACGTTTATTATTAGAAACAAAACCGGGGTTTGAACACGGATCTTTTGGCCTGTCCGTGGCTATGCATTATCCAATTATGCTACACGGACAACCAGCTACGGAATCGATATTAAGTTTATATGAGTTATTTTGTCCATTTTTATTACGTCTGTAAAAATAACCATCTTCTGCAGACGCAACAAGCATTTACATGTTGGAAACACCGGTTCTCGTGAGATCACGGACGATAAGCGACATTGCGCTGAGTCGGGTGTTTGATGGGTGACCATCATGCACATGATCATTTCTGTTCGAGAAAGAGGTTGGAGGGTTTGAAGTTAGTACGACAACTTCACTCGCCTTGCTTATCAACCTCTCGACAGCATGGATTAGTGGAGGAATCCTGTTCGAGTTGTACCGTCCTTCGGTAGGGACGTAAAGCCGGTGGTCCCCTCAGTGCTTTTCGATAGGAGTAGGCTACGTGCCGGCACCGGGTTTCCCCTCCTCCCTTCTAGGCTAGGTTAGGTTCATCATCACCATTTCATTTACCAACGCCATAAGACCAGTGCCAAAGGGCCAGTTGTCAAAAAATTGCGTCCTTAAACACCATTCGTCATCGTAATCATCACCAAATCCCATGTGGCACAGACCGCAAAGTCGACTATGCGTAATGGCAACTACTAGATCGAAGCCATCGGAAATCCGTGTCGGAATCAAGGCCAATACCGGTACGTCGTTGGCGCCAAGGAACTGGTCGATCTCCGTGACGCGCTCCAACAGCCGCAGAAGGAACAGGTACTGGTAGTGGTTGATCTGGCAGGAGACGAGGTGGGCGACGTGAGCGACGCAGACGCCGGCGGCGAGCCACAGCGTCAGCGGGAACGCGTCCAGCAGCGGCACGGGCCGTGGGCACGCCGGCGCGCCCACAAACTCGGCCCACACCGGCTCCAGGCTCACCGACCACACGTCGCGCGCCTCCGACCACAGGAAGTTGTGCGTCACGTGCGCGGGGAGCGTCGCGGGAACCTCGCGCACGCGGTCCGTACCTGGAGACAGAGGTGGCGGCGGTTCGGTTGCGTTGCCGCTCTGCAGGCTCGAGATGGGAATTTTGAGGTAACCTTTGAAATCTCTGAATTTACAGTTAATTTACCGGGAGAGCATGCTTTTACGCGGTGTTCGAAACAGGCTGTGTGTTACCAACATCACACAACTGAATGTGTATATATTGTCTATATATTGATTCCTTTTCAGTTTGGGAGAGAGGTAGGAGGGTTTGAAATTAGTACGACAACTTCACTCGCCCAGCTTATCAACCTCTCGACAGCATGGATTAGCAGAGGAATCCTGTTGTTCAAGTTGTACCGTCCTTTCGGAAGGGACCAGTGGTCCATTGGACCACCAGTGCACCACAGTGGTAACCAGTGGTCCCCTCAGTGCTTTTCGACAGGAGTAGTCTACGTGCCGGCACCGGGTTTCCCCTCCTCCCTTCTAGGCTAGGTTAGGTTCATCATCACCATTTCATTCACCGACGCCATTAGACCAGTGCCAAAGGGCCGGCTGTCAAAACAGTGCGTCGTTAAGCACCAATAACCAATCATCAAAGACAGAAGCGAGAACGGCGTTGTTACCGGCGACGTGACGCAGCAGCTTGTCGGTGGCGAGCGCCAGGTCGTCGGGCCGGCCGGGGAAGGCGGCCGCCTGGTCGAGCAGCGCCGCCATCTGGCAGGCGTCCACGCAACGCGCCAGCTCCGCCAGCGAGCTGCGAGACTCGGCCGCGCACCGCACGTTCGTCACCACCGCCCGGCTCACCTGCACCTGCAGCGCCTTCGGACGGTCCCGCTGGTTCTCGTAGTCGACGGCGCTGGGGAAGACCACCTGTGGGGGGCGCCGGGCGCCGGGGTTTAGCGACAGGTCGGCAACAGATTGCCAGGGCGGAGGGGTCGGTGACCGGCGGAGGGATTCAGCGACAGGTAGCCGGCGGTTCAGCCGGCGGGCAAAGGTGTCAAAGGTATAGCGAAAGGTAGCCGGGGAGGGCAGCGGCAGCGACAGGCAGTGAAGTTCAGCATCAGGTAAGCAAAATAATGGAGGGGGTCAGCAACAGGCGGGAGAGTTCAGCAACAGGTAAGGAAAAGAATGGAGGGGGTCAGCGACAGGCAGTGAAGTTCAGCGACAGGTAAGCAAAAGATTGGAGGGGGTCAGCAACAGGCGGCGAAGTTCAGCAACAGGTAAGCAAAAGATTGGAGGCGGTCAGCAACAGGCGGGGAAGTTCAGCAACAGGTAAGCAAAAGATTGGAGGGGATGTGACAGGCACCCCTATTGGGTTGTCAGCAACAGGTTAAATGAGTCAGCAACAGGCAGGGTGGTTCGACAACTGGTCCATTGTTGGGCGGGGATTGTTGGGGGTTGTTGATTTCTCAGATAAACTATTTAACTTTCGTTTGGGACTTAGCATTCATTAGGTACCCAGTTATTTAGTTATTCTGAAAACTAACGTGCAAAGATTAGGAAAAGACACGAGTCTAAAGAAAGGAATGTGTTGATCTCTAATTTAGCAGTTGAAAAAGGAGGGAGTTGTATAGCATAGACTATAGCACCAAACAAGAACCATTGGATATGCCGAGAGCCGAGAACACAGAGCAAAGGGCGGGTTGGTGTGGTTCTGCGAAGCCGACTAACCCGGGGCATGATGGCTTCCACGTGGACGTCGACGTAGGAGGCGGGGCCTCGGTCGCTCGGCAACGAGTTGTGCATGTTGGTCATGAACGCGTGCAGCCAGAGCACGCTGCATGTGTGGACGTTCAGCTGAACAGGGTTCACCTGCGCGTGCAACTTCGGAGGAGGAACTGCAAAAGAAAGTCGAGTTGTGAATAACGAAATATCGATTCCAAGATTTACATCCGTGCCGGGATTCGAATCCGGGTCTTTGCCTGTCCGGGGCACTGCACTTATCGATTTTGCTACACGGACAACGAACTGTGGAGTTGATGTTAAGTTTATTTGAGTTGTTGCGCTCTGTGGAGATAGATTCAGGACTATGAATGACCATAGAAGGCGCTGAATCTAGGGACGCAATGCTGCGATAACACACCAACAAACTCGACCAACCCCAATTATGACGTTGGGATGACGATGCAACGAGTAGTTGCATTTAGGATTAAATTCTCACTTAAGTCGAGTTGTTTTCACGGAAATTGTTTTTTACAAATTTTTTTCATTTTTTCAACATCACGTTTTGCACTCAACAGTCCAAAGACTTCCTGAAAATTATGTATCAACATAAAATCGACACCAAATATCTTACTAGGCCGACGAATGTAGGAAATTTTTGCCGAAATAGAATTATTGTGCTTGTGACATAATCTTCAGCGTCACCTAGATGGCGTGAGATGAAGAGAAAGCACCACAGCCGTCTATTTACAATGTTACTCTATGTTAGTTATGTAACCGAACGTAAAATTGCGCGGGTTTTGTTTGGCAATAATTCTGAAGGAATAACCTAACAGTTGACATATGAAAGAGTATCTTTGCGGGTGATAACTGCACTCGTTTAACAAAACTTCACCTTGGTCTGCCAGGTGTGCCGACAGCGCTTTGATCATATTAGAAAAAGTGGCAATAGGATTTATGTGCACAAAGTTGACTGTTAATCACACATATAATTGGTTTTACTTATTGAAATATGCATGACCTATTTATAATGCATCAATATCAGTTGTGATTACAAATGCCAAGTGGCAGGTGAAAATTTAAGAAAAAGTTTATTGCCAAAAGTATGTCTACCTGTCCTCACAGCCTGTATCTACACTGGATTCTCTATCTTGGCTGCAACATTTCCACTTGCAGGTAATTGTTTGACAACCTTATTTCCTCCTTCTGAAGCGTTGTGTTACTAATTACTGTATATACTATCACTATCATTAATGCCTTTTTACTTTCCTAATTTTATTTCCAAGGCCAACCCTAGCTCTTGCCAGGCAGTAAATATCAGTGGGTTCTAGCCTGGTTCAATGTGAATCATGATTTGTAGCTTGGAACCTGGTACATTACTATACTAATGTTAACTTTATTCTTAATGAGTCCTTGAAAAAACTCACTTAAGAAAGTTCCATTCTATAAGATAAGAGATTAGATGTGTGGTTTCACTGTGCACATTTATACAATAACATAAAATGTACTAAAAAAAACTTACGAGGGAAGGGCATGTCGCCAGGGTAGTAGAAGTAGGTAAACTCAGCGTGGACCATGTTGATTTCTTCCGGTAAAGAGAACCGTTCGCGATCGCCTGGAAATAAACCAATCCCAAGATTAGGCTCCGATAACCTTTGGTCCGTGGTATTAACCAGCCAACTTACATACCTTTAGTCCTCCTTTTAGATTGAGCTGCATGAAAAAACAATTGTTTGTTGGTAAGCTTTCTATCACATAAATTCAAGAAATATTTTGATCTCCCCTTTTTTTAACTGCATCAATACGCCTAATGCACTACTGTGTCAGCATTTAACCAAATCTTTGCTCAAACATCAGTCTATAGAAGTCAAAAAAAACTAACTGATTTTTACAAAACACAAAACAAATTTAAGTGTTGTAAGAACTGTTTTACTTTGCTAATTTGAATGTATTCAAACCCCAAGTAGGACCTAGAAAAGTCGAGTCGGGTTAAAAACGCACCTGATAGGAACGGTGAGGGTTGATGCTTCGTAGTGCTGACTTGAAACAAGGTAAAGTCCTGGATTCGGATGACTATGGAGCACGACATCAACTTCGACAGCTGAGCAGTGGCCGCCACCCTTTCCGTATGGTCACACAATGCCAACAAGCGGTTTTTAAACGCAGTCAGAGATGAAGACAGCCACTGGCTGTGAGGCGAGCTAGCCTCGCGATACTTAGGCCAGTGAGTTCGGTCGGAAGAAGCGCGGTGGTACGGGTAGAAGTCGACTTGCAAGTGCTGGACGCTCACTTGCAACGCGGCGCCGGCCTTCAGTTCGGGGTGGGACGATCTGCCGGCTGGACAAAAATACAATGTGATCAGCCGCTCTCGCCGCATAGGTAGCTAAAAAACTTGCGGTTCATTCATTCGAAGAGGAATTATTACCTCCTGGGTCATCACAGAGATGTAGGTCGATTCTACGCGATAGGAAGTGGTAAGAAGTTTCAACGACGTCGTAACGACCGAATATGCGAGACATCACACTCTGCTGAGGTTCGTCGGTCTTGATTTCTGGCGCAACCTAGAATAAGTTACAGGGAATTTTTGAGATAAAAAAGCACTTGCAATTAGGTCTCATGAATTTGTGAGATGCCCGAGTCCTGACTGACGTAAATTAGCCAAATTGTCTAGAACTCTTGGTAACTTGCCTGTAATTTCCGTGCTGCTTTTTCTACACGGGCCAGTTCTGTCGCTTTCTGAATTAGACCCCCTAAGGAGTCCAGAAAATGAAGGGCTGCTTTGAGCTGAGAATCCGTTAGAACCCATAGTAAGTCGTCGAGAATAAGCACCAATCGAGATCCGAGAACGAAGCAGTCTGAAATTAAATTTACAATTAGATATTTATACTAATAAGTTATAAGAAAACAAGCCAGCTAAGCAAGCTACCCATCTGAAAGTTTTATCAAATTGAATATTAAGGCCAACATAAATGGACAAGGATTACGAGATAATCTGGAGAACAGAAACCATAAAAAAAACCATAGTTTTTGGAACTTATCAGTAGGTATCCGAATATCCCAATATTATTACACACCTGATGTTCTTTTCTTGATTGTAATTCTACATCTTGCCGTGTTTGTCAACAACCGCAGCGGTGTCAGACCCTCATCTTTCGTGGAACTAGCCTCGATTCGTGCCGTCTGCCACTCGAGCTCCTTGAAGATTAGGAGCTCGGTCCCTTCTGGACCTTTCAACCTCGTCATTCGTAAGTCTCCCTTTTGCCATTGCGGAGTCTTAGACTCTACAAGTATGCGGGATATTTGTACGGAAGCTACAAACGCCGGACTTTTAAATGTGATTTGAACAGTATTGACGGCTACTGTAATTCCATCTATCACCTTATTAATGAAACTATATTTGGCAGGAGCAAGACCATACTGTGCACCTGTTGCACGAAGCTCTTCGCATGTCTCCACCTCTATGAATACTTCATCTAAACTCTGTAATAATAAGAATATATTAATTGATGAAAATGAAAGAAAAATGAGAGAGTACTAATAATTGCAAAATTGGAAAATGAATTCATGCTAGTTACATTACTTTCAACTAACAGACGGTAGGTTGTAAAGTAACTCTTACCAGAAATATGGGTACACTCTTTAATTTGGTCCACTGAATACGAAACGATACCCTGTTGCACCAGGCACTATTTATTCGAAGCCATGAGGGTAGTTCGAGTAAATCTGTCAAGACAATCTCATCTAGTTCAAGGTTTGAAAGTTCTCCCTCGCCTTTCAATGTGCTTAGATTTATCTTATCAGCGGATAAATTCTTAGTGAATCTAGCAAAGAAATTTAGACAGTTAATATGGGGACATTGATTTACAGAAGGGGCAGGAAAGAGCAAATTTAAAGAGCCAGATAGGGGTAGTGATATTGTCAAAATAGGTTACCTACCTTGACAGGTGCTTCAAAAGTTGATTTTTTATAATAGACACCATAGCACACCACTATTAGTAATTAATTTTAAATTGTCTGTCTCTTTTTGCCGACCACGTATTTACATTTTCCTTGAAATAAAGATTAAAGTTCAGCAAAGTAGGCGTGCCGCAGCCTAGCAGCTAGCAGCGACTTTCTGACGGAACGGTACAGCACTGGAAAAATTATCGACTCGGGTAGCCACAGGCAGAGTACAGAACGACCAAATGAATGTGAAGCATTCACGTACCCAAAAGACAAATTCATCTTCAAAATAACAAATTTTGATATTTGGCCTACCTATTTTAGTTCGATCATTCGGAAATAGCATTCGATCATTATTTTCGTAATATGACTCTATGGTTAATCAGGTCTAACTATTTTATCAATCAAAAATAAAATTTTTGAGTGGAAATTTGAAAAATCTGGGGTGAGAGTTTTGGATCGGATCTAGGTGCTGTTAAATCCAATGAATATTTGACTGCATGCCCAGAAAATTAAACTGCTCTTCATGATTATCATCCTATCATATTAGAATTGCAATTTTATAAATTTTGAAAAAATATATCTCTACTCAACAATTAAGAGACAATACAGCATATTGCTACAAATATCATGCATTGTGACAAAATGTATATATTTTCGTATTGTCGTATGTGTATGGTGTGTGTATTGTTGAATCCCATCACTGAAAATAAAAAATCAATTTTCTAGGGTAGAAATGTTTGCAGGGTTGCCTACACTTCACATATCACAGGGGTTGATTTAATTAGGTAATTCAATTGTGCATATATTGCTATTTATAGGGACAACAGGTCAATACCAAGCCATCTTGCTCAATTTTGTAGGTATAGTTAAGTGAAAAGTTTACAGTGGTTCCTATAATTTGATTACATAACTTTAAGGAGCTGCGACAAATTAAATTAGGGACCGCAGTCCACAAGAGAAAAGGGTGGCCTAGATGAATATGCAATTACAAAAACAAGATCTATGCAATGAGAAGATGCCAGATATTCTAGCACAGTGGGTGAAATACACATTGAAAGAAGAATTCGATATCATAGTGCAAAGAGAAATTGAGCAGACTGGGAACTTGACGCTACAAACGTGGAAAATAACTGCTCACAATATCATCAAAAAAATCCGGGAATCTAGACAGATGACAAACTTTCTTACAAACATACAATCACTTGTTGATAGAGATAGCTGTTATCTACAATTGACATCTAAGATTAGTGACAATACTAATCTTCAATTATCTGATCCAAGACAGATTGAACATTCTTTCCATCAAAATTTTAATGACGACATTGTTTCGATTAAGCTTAATGCGCTGAACATGTTACATCACTCGCAGCTATTACACGTTATAATCAACTCCAACCACGACATCAGCGCCAGATCGTGGGAAAAAATAAACCCAAGACTCAGACAATGTTTACATGATAATGATATGGAAATTTTTACACTAAGCTTCAAAATTCATGCTAAACTAATTAACTCAATGCAACCTCAAGTAATCAAAGAAGGCTTTATGAATCTTATTGATGGGGCAAATTCATTTTACTCTCAAAACAACTCTTATGCTCCTTATTACGACACCGTGGTAGACGAGCAAAATTTAACGAAAATTATAAAAATATGTCATCTCATTGTTTTCACCGTAAATAAAACATCCCACCATTTTATAAAAGTAGGCGACAAATTTTCGGAACAGATAATGGAAAGATTTTTCGAGTTCTTAATGTTACACACTGATGAAAATATACTTGGTCCATATCCAATAATTTCTGCCATCGACCCTCGTGCATCTTGGTTGCAAAATGCCCTTCACGGAAATTCAATGCAAGGCCACATATTTTCCAAGCTCTTCAAACCAGCGTTTGTAAGAGAGTTGGTCAACAACATTACGAACCCTGGAAACTGCGATAATAAATTCCATTTTGCCAAGTTCACTCACTCGGTTGAAATGTTACGCCTGACCATGAAATACCGACAGGGGAGAAGTCTATTCCCAATACCAAATGACTTTGATGGTGAACCTGCAATCACAATCGAACAAGTTTACCTACGGATAATTAAGCATCTCAGCGATGGAAATACAACTGGGACTAGAGTGTTGGTTGACATGCTTGTAGACGGTGTAAATATTTGTCTGCAAATTGGAATATTAAATAATGACAGCCTAATGATGAAAGAGATAATGAAACCTTTGCCACTTGCTCTTCCAACTCATTTAATAAGAGTGTTGGAAACATTGGTTCAGAGTAAAACTGGTATACGATGCTTAATAAATGCTGACGAAGCAAAAAACTTGTTAGACTACACTACCAGTGTTCTAAACGAGCAGATAAATTGCACTTTTAATGAAAAAAGTGCTTTACTTTGTATTTGCGGTACAATTTTGGCTGATCACATAGGGCTAATAAAAAATATGGAATCACCTATTATTTCAAAGATCATCAAGTCTTTCCAGGAGGAAAAATTCACAAAAAAAGATGCTAAATCAAACTTCGAAGATGCTCTCTTCCAGTGAGTTCTTACTTCTTAAATTTTAATTAATATTATTTGGTAAAACGGCAGGCATTGAGTGGATGTACGATTTTGCTCCATTTTGAACGGTTTCAAAAACATTAGTACTAACATTAAGACACATTACCACATTAGGACATTTAGGACTGTGGCAAAGCCCAGTATGGATGCTGCTTATAAGTTACTAGTCACATCCATCAGTCTTAAAGAACACCACGAGAAACGTGGTCGAAATGGCAACTTATCCAGCACCTTCTTAAGACCACAAATTGTTTGCAACAGAGCAAAACTATATATCCACCTGCTCCAAGAAAATTTAATTACACTAATTTCACTAACCGCTCTTTATTGAAAACTAAAAACAATCGTTAATGCCTAATTATAGATGCATATCGAAGATGGGCTCCACACCTCTCGGAATGTATGCATTATCATGCGAGCCCGGCTTGGTTGAAGAACTTGCCTTCATCTGGTCCTCATCAGGGAGAGTGGAGCATCTCCGGTGTCTCTCCCTTGCCAGACTTCTCGACCTTGATCGCATATCGCCGGGTCTCCTTCCTCTCCCTCCTCTCCTTCCTCTGGTCATGACTCGTTCCAGAGACCGAAGCAACCATAGAAACTCCGAGTTGTCCAAGTTTCTGAGAGGTTCACGCGGCGTACCTCACGATAGCATCTGGCACACACAACTAAGAACTGCTTTTAGAGCGTCAGGAAGGGATCCGATTGTGGTAAAATTTGTTGATGATTTACAGAGTATTTGTGTAATGTGTAAACACAATTTTCCACCATCTAATTGCATGCAAACACTGGTATTTCTGCAGGCTTGCGTTGTGATAGATCTGGTTGAGCAACTAACTCGTGATATCCCTTTACTTCAATCGAGACATCCAAAGTACAATTTGTGTGCGGAAGGAAGCTCTCATTTATTGGAAATTGCTGAGTGGGTAGTGAGGTAAGAATGTCTACCATCATACAACATTAGCATGTAGCTAAAATTTTTAATTTGTTTATTTTTGTTTGAAATAGCTAATATTCCCATAGATATGGGGAGAGTAACAATTTTCTACAAAGTTCTCAAAGAAACATTGACAGCTTGTTGGAGTTCCTTGGTTCCACGGACAAAGACCTAGATTGGTTCCTAGCAACAACGTTTCTTCTCTGTGGTGGCCACACTGACAAGTAAGAAAATAGCCTGCTGCTCATTGATCAGCAGACTGAGCAAAGAGAGTGAAGCAAAATATTGTGATTCAACACAAACACATTTTAATTTTTAAGAATGTTCTGTTCACCTGATATCAGTCAGAAGAAAAATACACATGTTGAAATGTTCAGGGAACATTCAAAACGTTGTAACTTTAGGCCAGTTATTGCTACGACACAGTAAAGCAGTTTTATTTAAATAAAATTTGACGAATTAGTCAAACTCAAAACCCTAAAATTAACATGGGGGAGGTTTTAGAAGGTTAAATTCATTGCCTGGCAACAAAAATCTTTACAAAAACAGCTACCTGCATTGGCTAAGTATGGAACCCTATGAACTGAAATGTACATTTTAAATTCTTGCGATTGCAGCACAAAATACTCATCCCGCAACAAAAGAGTCAATAGTACCTACTTTAAAATGTTCCATAAGCATTGCCTCAGTAGTAGCAAGTCTCGACCACAAAAAAGAAATTTACCAATAAATTTTGCTTGTTACAAGAACAAGTAAAAGTACATATCCTTTTATTAGATTTTCATGTGCTTCCAAATCTAAAAAAAATATATGTACTGACGTTAGTCCAGTAAGCATTCAAATTTTTATTTGTTTACATAAACTTTTCTTTGAAGGAAACTCTAGCTACATTTTCATCATTGGCATTTGTCTCAGATTGAAAACTTAACCATCATAACTCACAGTTTGCAAGTTTCAGTTTCATCAATCATCATCATAGACAACAATTGGGTTACTAAATTTTAATCTCCATTTTTGTCTAGGAGGCTTTTTCCCTCTATTTGTCCACACTCCAGAACCCAAACAAAGAGTCTGATGGTTATGAATTATGATATTGATAAGCTACAAATTTGAGTTGGATATGCAGAAAGTTCCATATTCCACAACATAGTTATTGAAAATTAAAATATCACTTTGGTAAGATTGTGAACTGTAGTGTTTTGTAAGTCTATAGACATCTAACCAAGCAAAAATGCCTCGGCAACATTCTACTGGGAATAAAATAGTGCAGATGACGGTGAAACAAGAGTTGTTCGATCACGATTACATGGGATGCAATCCTTACCAGTAATAGATTGGTTTATGCCGTATTATTATGATGCTTCAGAGCCTCGATTGATTAATTTGTGTTGTTTAACTGTATGTTAGTGTCTGGCTATCTTTGCATATCCGGAGAAGACCTCGGCTATAAACCGATCCAACACATTTTGAAAGCAGATCTTTCCTATATAAATATTTTTAATGGAGTTGGGAATACAACTTATTATTTATTTATCATTACAACGTCTCCTGCATCCACCAATATCCAAATGCTATTTTGAATTGGGAAGGTCCTCTATTTAGTTCTTATTTATTGGGCTTTTTCACAGGTGCGAAGCATTCCTATCAAAAATATCATCTCTCCCGGCTGGAGCCAATCTGTGGCCAGACAGAGCTTACAAGAAGTACCACGAGCAATCATTTCAGTTTGGTCATCAATTGGAATTAATCGTGGAAGAGGAATTCCCGATAGCATCAAAAGCCTTACAGGTATAATATTGTCCATCTCATTCAATAACTTTATCTCTGAACTTGTTACCTATACTATTTAGTATTTATAAATTGTTAATTTATCTAGATTTTTTTGATTGAAAAGCAGTTACTTTTCAGATGAGTGGGATCTCATGGTGGTATGTTGCTCATAAATGGATGCAGCATTCTTATTTAACTTCTCTCAAATGGGACCAAATATGCCAGTGGCTGGTATTTTGTTTGACTAGCCCATCTGATCAAAATCTGTATTACAGCATAGCACTCCTAAAACATATGGAGCCCATGATTTTGAAGGCAGTAGAAAACAGAACCATTGCTCAGCTGATTGCCAAGCCAATCGAGAGTTTCAGAATAACGGACTATCTCGGCTACATCGAGAAATTATCGAAGCGTTACGGGAGTATTCTGCTCTGGGTTTAAACGTACACGCTATTATTGTGACAGTTACTACCGTAGATTAGTTTCAATATAAATTTAAGCAAATGCATGCAGGTAGGTTACTTAACCGTCCATAAAATATGTTTATAGGGTGTCGAGTTTTGATAACACTCAAATAAAGATAATATTATGAATGTTGTCAATAAAGCAACAAATATTTTTGTTTACTTCTTATTTTATTCCTTAAATGTTTTACCGACAATAACTTATAAAGTTGCATTTGTCTAATGAGCTTTCTGCTGCTAGATGAGTATAAGAAACAAAGTGGCCAAAAAAAGACAATCAACAACCCATCATAAAAAGCCAGTAAATAAACACGATGCGTTTTGCCTATCTGGGCGTACTGTTTGTCCCTGTCAAATAGCAAAGCTGCAAGTGCACTTTAAACCAGTGCATTGCATTGCACATACAAACTGGTACATTGCAAACTGGTGTTTACGTGGGCTACAAGATTGATTTGGAGTTCTAACGCATTGCAATCAGTGTTCCTATGTCAAAGATCGAACAAATACCCAACCCTTGAAATAAAAACCAACAGTGCGACGGTCCCAACGTCCAGATTAAGAAAGCATCGTTCTAAACCACCGGCATAACAAATATTGGCTTATATTTCCCTAAAATTATTGCAAACAAGAAAAATGCAAGCAATCGCAAAATGGAAATCCATCGTCATTCTATATTTTACATTGAAACTTTTAATAATTTACATTTCTGCAATCGATCTACAACATCACCTATTTAACAGTCTAACAAACAAGATACATACGCATCACTAGCGTGCACCACCACCGGGCGCGCGATCACTCCTCGTGGATGTTGAACAGCTTGGCGACTTCGTTGAGGTCGTCGTATTTGCGTTCGTCCTGCAGCACTTGCCGCGCCACCGACATCCGGTTGAACACGTTCCAGAGCAGGATGCCGACGACGATGTCGTTGCGCAGGTAGAAGATGACGCCCTTGCCGTACTCGTCGCCCTCTTTTGAGGATGCCGACGAAGGCTTCGACCCGGGCGTCACAGGCTCCGCGTTCTGCAACACGAGCCGAGGCAACAAGATAGTGAGGCAACGGAATGTCACAATTATAACAAGAGACTCTCTACTCTTTCATGTATAGATAAATTTAGTTACGGGCTCCGCGTTCTGCAACACGAGCCGAAGCAACAAGATAGTAAGGCAACCGAATGTTACAACTATAACAGAATACTCTCTACATTTTCAAAACCAAAATAGATAAAGTTAGGGACTCAAGATTCTGCAACATGAGCCAAGGCAACAAGCTAGTAATTCTACGCTAGTAAGAGCCAGTTTTAAATGTACAGTTGAATAGCTATATCTTTCAGTAAGGACAAAAAAAGAAGCAACTGAGAGGTTGTCACCAGGATAACTGGAGGTTGGCCACTTAACTGGAAATTGAAAAAACTGGCCCTAAGACACCAGAATTTTACAAATATAACAGAATACTTTTTATATTTAAAAAGGTCCCGAGTTTGTCTCGACTCTCGATATTTTGTTTCTAAAAATAAATATGTCGGTTTTAAATTTGTTACAATCTAGCAAGCACTGGCAGGCTAGTTACATGTCATGGCTAGCGACCGCAGCACAAAGATGATGATACTCACAGCTTCTGTCTTGGCTCGGTTGCTCTCGTCCGTCGCTGTCACCACCGCCAAAGGCGTGTCAGCTTCGGTGGCCTTGGCAAAGACACCGACAGTAGGGAGCTTTGCATCAACCACACCTAGAAAAAGTCAATACAACAAAATAATACGTTAAACACTGATAAGTCTTTTTACTTTCTGAAGACGCGTGTTTTATCCTAACCTTAGCACGCTAGCTTTCAGCTACCGAACTTAATCTTTTCACGACGTTTCTTAAAGCTATGCTGACTGCTGCGAAAAGTCGGGAAAAGTTTCAGTTTGGTAGCTTTTCATTAATTTTTTTTTTTTTATGTCAATTTTATTCCTCCATAAAATATATTTTGTTTCACGGGTAGAAAATTAAAAATACAGGCAACACCAACACAACAAAAATAGACTGCCAAACATTTTCTTATTTCTTATTCAACTGAACTCTCCTTCAATAACCCAGTAAAATTCTTTTTTTCTGAAAATTAGTATTTCTAATTTGTTCCGATTTCCGTAAATTTTCATAGAGGATTTCATGAACCAATGAAGACTTGTGACGAAACAAAGCGTAATACCGTACACTTGCATACCCTTTGTTACTCCGGGCCGTTTCTCGTCAAGTATATCCTAAATAAAACGGCCACTGTGCCTGTTAAGTCTCAGGTTTTCTTATCAAGTATCCGGATGGGCAAACTTTGAAAGTCAAACATGGAATAGTCAGAACTGTCACCGGCAAGATACAGAAACAATTTTCACTGAGTTCGCTTTTTTGCCCAATCTCCGATTGTTTCCTACATTCAAAAGCGACCGGTTTTACAACGATAACAACATTTTGGTTGTGTCTGTTATCTTCCTAACTGGAAGATAACTATTTGACCCTACATTGTACAACCGGCCCTAAGACAGGTTCAAGACAGGCTGCGAAGAGATGCAGCCTGCCTGCCTGCCGACCGTCGACTTGCCTATGGCTTCGTAACCGACGCTGGGCCCGAGGTCGGACCAGAACATCGACTGGTGGGTGTACGGCTTGCCGGCGCCCGTCATGTTCTCGCCGGCGAGCCGGCCTGACACCACCGCGTGGTCGTGGTGCTCCACCCGTCTCCGGCCGAGCTTCGTGTCGTAGAAGCCCGCGCAATCGCCCGCCTGCAGGACACAAACGTTACTCGCGCAATCGAGCCACGTCCAGCACTAGGGCGCTGTTCGACGCGTCTAAATTGATTGATTTCATGGATCTCTCAAACCCTCGCTGAGCCCCTTAGTTTTAAACTTTCTAACGCAACTTGAGTTTTTCAATTTCCAAAATAAGATGAGTGACTCCTTAACAAGAAAATAATGATGAGGGCTGTGTACTTAAATCTGCCTGTAAAGCTTTGCAGGCATCAATTTAATGCCCTGTTGTTTAGTTTAGAGTTAAGGGACTTAACTACATTCATTGTTAAAATCTTAACCACAAAACCAACAATGCATTCCACTATATTATTAGAAACAAAATATTCACTCCAAAATTTTGTACGTGCCAGAGGTCAAACCCAAATCTTTACCTTGCTGGGGTTAAGCATTACCAATTAAAATTATGCTTCACTTATTTGAGTTCCACCCCTATGGAGCCCACCAACTCAAATAAGCTTAACATCCATTTGAAAGGCTGCGTAGCATAATTGGTAATCCCTATACTAATATTATCCCTGTGGTTCAGTGTGTTTTCATCACTTTCAGACATGTCTATGCACGCCTAAAGTTCTCAGCCTATTTTGATGAAATTTTGGAAACGCACTTGATACGTCATAAATGGGTGCAACGAGGGGGTCTCGCTGCGGTTTGACCAAAATGGGCCCTTTTTTGGGGGGGTTCACTTACCAAATTTGGACTTGGAGTATTGAAAATTTATACCCGTGTAGCAGCGACCATTTTCAATTCAAATTAAAATTTTCAAATCAGCCAGCCCAAAATTGGGCCCTTTTGAGGGGGTCATTTAGCAGAAACAAAAACTTGCGATTACACTTGGCAGTTATTTTCCTAACTTTATGAAATTCTGGAAACGCACTCGATCACACATTCTACAACTCACTGCTGGGGTTTCGCTTCAGTCTGACCAAAATGGGCCCTTTTTGGGGGGGTTCACCGGTCAAATTTGGACACATAGAATTGAAAATTTGTACCCGTGTAAAAGTGTTCATTTTTAATTCAAACCTATAATTTTACATCCGCCAGCCCAAAATTGGGCCCTTTTTGGGGGGGGGAGGGAATCTTTTCACAAAAACAAAAACATGCGACTCTCCTACTTTCTGCAAAAAACACATGGCCACACCAAGTGCATATAAATCATCATGGAGAGAGGGGGCTCGCTACAGCCAGCCGCATTTCGGGGAAGTCCCGTGATTGCGCAACTGATCATAAACATCGAGTATAACATACAGACGATATTGTGATTTTTTTTCGTAATGCGTCGGTATCGGGGACAAAGTCGCGAAAGTTCGCGAACATTGGTCAACTTCACGCGTTAAAACACCAATTTTGCGGAATCAGCAGCAAACACACAGCAAACACAGTAAACATATGATAAAAAAAATCCTTCAATATCAAAATTTTGCATTTGTCGCGATCCATATACACAATCCCTCAATAATCGATAGTGGAAGTCTGGGCGGACATTTTGCCAGGGGACACTTTGCCAGGCTACCCTTCAAGGTAACACGCTTCGAGGTGGGTACCTGGTCAAAAGATAGGGTATAATAAAACATAGAACACAATTGGGTTGGGAAGTTGGGTAGGGTCAGGAAAGGTTGGATTAGTGGCTGGGTGGGGGGGGGAGGGGGAGCAAATGGTAAAATTACTATCATCTCGAAATTGTTTCCCCTGTAATGTATTGATTTGACTGCTAGACGAGCCCAACGGACACCGGCCCAAAATTGGCCCTTTTCCCTAAATTTTGACTTCCGAGACGTTAATTTTCTATACAATTCATTTTTTTTTGTCAGCCGACCCACAATTTATTACGACAAGCCCTGTGCTATGTATATCTCTGTCAATCTGTGCCCTGCCTTCACTTCACAAACAGATTATTATCATTCCTTCCCAAGCCATCTACAAATCAAACTCTGTGTACTAATGACCACGAAACTTAACAAGAATCTGCATTTAGCAGGCAACTCGAGGAACTGAAACCGATAGAATGTCTTAAATACGCACCTATGCGATAAAAAAAACACGGTTTTTAACTATATCTGATCAGATTTCTGTAAACATGGGATCTTTTTTAACGGCTCTAAATTAATTATTTTTTATGATTTATCGATGGCGGACGTCTGCGTGTCTGAGTCTTTTCATAAAATCTCCATTAATATTACCTATATTTTTGCAAATTTGAGGTCGGTTAGATGAGGTTTGAATTTTGATGTTAGTTCACCTCCGTAGTCGGATGATACTACGGTGACCAACTATTTTCCTGTCATGATTTCACTCTAATTACGTTCACCCCTTCAGGGGGCGAAGCACCCTGCAGGCGTGTGCGGCTCGAGGCCGCACCGGAGGGGAATTGGGGGGCGAAGCCCCCCACCAAGAAACCTCGGGGGTCCAGGGGGCGGAGCCCCCTGGCGGGGTTGGCGGCCGGAGGCCGCAGGGGCGGAGCCACTAGTACTTATATAAGTACCTAACTGCTAATGTGAAAGTTTGGGATTTTATCCAGGTATGGATATAAATTTAGAGTGGATATTTTGCAACAATAACTTTTATCTACTATGTATTGCAATTAATAATTTCAGTTCAGGTCAAACCCCTTTTTCATAAAATCCACTACGCACTAAAATCCTTTTAAACTCAAAATCTCCAAGCTTCTACCCTCTTCGAAAACCAGAAAGGCATTAGAAAAGGCCAAGCAACTCACAATCCACAGACTCGACCTGGCCATGAGCTCGGCGTTGACCAGGAAGCCGCCGTACTCGGGGTCGAGCTCGAGCTGCGATGACTTGGCCAGTTCCGTGTTGGGCGACGCCCCGACGGCGACGATCACGTGGTCGGCTTTCACCGTCGAGCCGTTGCTCAGCTTCAGCGAGACCGCCGAGCCGTCGTAGTCGAGCTTGTCGACGGTGGCCTTTGCGATCACTTCGACCCCCTCGTCGCGGACCTTGTTCGTCGTCCAGTTGCTCAGGTATTCCGGAAGAACCTTGCCCATGTTGCCGGCTTCCCGGAACACCTGGGTCACCTTCATGTCTGTTTTCTTGCCTGCGAGAAAGGTAAGATCGGGAACAAGCGATTATCAATTGTTTGTTTGCATACTTTGGTAAGCTACTTGGACATGTAATACTGAGAAGGAAATTATATTTTTTGACCATGTTTGCCCCTTGTATGGTATCCGGCTAAAACGATAATTGTTATATTCTAAGGAGTTGTAAGATAAACTTCAATCTGGGTAATTTGTCGTGCTGTAAACATGATGGATTGCCAATCCATGCATATGAGGATTGTCAGTATTGACGGAGGTCAGTCGGTTGTGAACTAGTGTGTATCACCAATCCCGGAGCCCATTCGTCGTAACTTTGCCGTTCAAGAAGTTGGATAGGTTATTAATTATCATGATTTTTCCTAGATTTACCGTATTATTTTATTTCGAAACAAGTTTCTCGACGCAAAAGAAAAAAAGAAAAATAAATGATTTCCCTGAATCAAACCGAAAACTGGCGCGAAATACTCCAAAGGTGTTTTGAAGCCATGGGGTTAATTAGAAGGAATTGAGCGATTTAGGCCAAGTTTTGGAGTGGCTCGTTAATCTCTCAAAGGTCCGTTTATGTGCTATTAACAAGGCCACTGCTAAAGAGATGTTTAGATATTGTGTTATGAGATTTTAAAATAACTAACAAGCCACTGAACAACTGGACATAAGTGGGAATAGCATCAAACTAGGGATGGAATAACTCGACACCCAAACTGGTGGCTTTGGCAGCACGACTCGATCTCGAGGTGAAACTCCTGCAACCGTGTTTGTCTGGAGACAGGAGATTGCTAGCAGTTGGCATTTGCACGGAAAAACCCAACGGAAAAGCATCTCCAATCGCAGTCAATGAGGAACTTATTAACAAACAAGAGACATTAAACTGAAGGAACAATGAAGTATTACGCAAATTTTTGCTTTTATAAAGTGAAAATTATTCTTTAGTTTGATTTCCAACAAAATTTTAAAAGAGAAAAAAAAGTTTTAAAAATTACTCAAGATTTGTGTTTTTTTGTTGAAGGTGTGTGTACATGTTTACGAATTCCATCCCTACATCAAGGCCAATTATATGATAAGTGATAACTAGTATGTAGGACATCTCACCTTTACGAGCCAAAGCGCAAGCCAATTCGCTGCCTAAAAATCCTCCTCCAACAATAGCGATGTCCTTTGCTCCATCTTTGATTATTTCGTTAAGTTCTTGGAAGTCAAACGTCTCTCTGTACAAGGTGACCTTTTCTTGGATTTCTGGATCTGCATCTTTGAAAATTGGCAGGTTGTTGGGAGTAGAACCTGCAGAGAAAGAAACACAAATTCACACATTTTATTTCAAAAATTAATTCAGAGACATTTTCCAGTGAATGCTAATCAAATTTTTTGGATTTTTTATTGACCAAAAATGAAAAAAAAATGCCAAAATAAACTTTGCAGCATTCACTAAAAAATGTTTTTCAAGTTTGAATATAATATGTTTGTAAGTTCCATGGCATCGTAATGAAACTAACCTGTTGCAATCAAGCAGTTCTTGTATTTTATCACATATCCGTCATCCAGGGTTGCTTTGCGCTCATTCACATCTAACTTGCACACTTTCCAGCCGCGGGCAACGGCAACGCCTCCGTTGGAACTTCCTTTCAGATTCTTGCATTCGGTGTAAAAGTCGTTTGGTTCATAGAAAAGGCTCCTCTCGGTACCGTTCCACTGTTTAAAGCGTAGATTCTTGTTGGCCTCTTCGTCCTCATTGCACCAGACCTCTTTCGAAAGTGGTGGTCGCATGTAAGGATAATCACCCTCCGAGGAAATAACCAAAACTTTGGCGGAGGGATCGAGAGATTTTATCGAACGGAATGCAGAAAACGAAGCGGTGCCACCACCAATAAGGAGGTATGGTATTTCGTTGGGAATTTCATCAGATGTAGCTGGGTTCTTGCAAATAACCTTTGGCCGCACTAAAAGAACAAATGCATTGGAGTAAGAACACTGTCCATTCAATTTTATAATAATTTTTTACGTAGTAAAGAAAAAGTTATATCTTACTACTTTTTTTCTTTTCGATGGGCTTAACTTTAGGCTTATCATCTTTACGATCAAAAAGCCCAATTGCATATAACTGAAATAATTTAAGAGAAAACATGTTACTAGCATTTAATTTGTCAGGCATGGGATTGCATAGCATTGCAATCTGTGTGGCACAGGTCATGTCTAACATTTTCCAATCACATTTTTCATATTCATATTTTCATAATTCCTTTAAATATTATCACTAAACTTAAATGTGAATACTGAATATAGAATCTCAGTGTCACCAGACAGTATTCTATCTCAAACTCTTAGATTTAGCTTTACCACAAGCTTGGACAAGAAGTAATCTTTTTATACATAGTCTTATTGCCCTCTTAATGTATTACCCTCTGCAAACTAATAAATAGAACAGAGACTTGGGGATGGGGGGGATGTAACCTTCATTTTAGCGTATGCGGCCTAAATTCTAAAAAGCATCAGGGGCCTTTTCGAGACAGTCCGCCCCTGGCTGAGTAGTAGAGATTTTTGGCCCTAATTAGGGTCTAGTCAGGGTTGGGTTTATACGTGTCTAAAACCCTTTTAGACGTTTTACGTATAATACGTACGTATTATACATTAAAAAGGTCTAAAACCTACGTCTAAAACCTTTTTTTTTTCAAAACCCTGTACTTTCATTTAAACTGCCTGTATTTGAATTTTGGTGAACTTTGGTTTGGTCTCATGAGTCATGGCTTATTGTGAGCTGTTGATGGTTGATGGTGTATCAAAATTGTTGTTCGACCAGGTATTCTTGACGAGCGTAAAAGATTCAATTCAACTCTTTGAACCCATTTGTAAATTGATCAACGTATGCCAATCTGCTTCAGCAAGTATTGCCGATGCTGCACAAGAGTGGCTAACACTTGAATTTCCGCCCGGGTTTTCATCTCGTACAGATGCCCCTTTGAAAAAGAGAAGGGACTATGCACTTAACGAGTACAATCTCACGGCCAACTTTCTTCATCCCGTGTATCTGGGGGAAAAGATTGAACTACACCACCTTGACGAGGTTGACGGCTTTTTGTTAAACGAGTTGACAGCAAGCGGGCTGGACAGCTTGGTGGAATTTAAGGCAAAAGCCGGAATTTTTGGCATTCTGCAAGCCAAGACGATTGTTAACCCTTTAACTTACTGGGGCTTGGCTAAACGTCACCACCTTGAACTAGCAGAGCTGGCTGAGAAGCTTATGAATGTTCCTGCTTCCTCGGCCCAACTCGAAAGGGTGTTCTCGAACTGGTCCTACGTCCACAACCCCCTTCGCAACCGACTAACGTTTTTGCGATCCAAAAAATTGTTGTTCACATACCACACTTTGAAAATTGCAGAATCAAGAAGCGCCAATTTTTCCTCAGACGAATACTAATTTTCCAAAAATGACTTTTGTGTACAATCAAGTACTTGGGATCAGTGTTAGGTAAAAATTTCCAAATTTTATTTCAAGCTTGGTTATTTTAGTAGTTACCTGCTGCACTGCATATCAGAAATTCAATTTTTTTTAAGTTTGTTAAAAGTACTATATATTCTACTCCACTATCTCGTATTTTCATTAATTGTCATAATATATTTCATACTAAATAACATGAGCACTTCCATTGTTTTGTTTATCACATTTGAAATTTCTTTTTAGCACACCAAGCTAGGATCCATTAGGCTGTAGGACTCTACCCGCTTTGTTTAGATGGGCAGGCTTCCAGCACTTCTAGTACATTTCTTATTATTGTTTTTTTGATGACCATGTCATGTCACAATAAAAATAATCAATTATCTGTATCAATCACAATGTTTATGAGGTTTTTTGTAAAAACGTATGGTATAAAACGTCTAAAACCTCTACGTATTATACGTACCTTTTATACGGTATAATACGTACGTATAATACGTGTTTTAGACGTTACGTATAATACCTACCCAACCCTGGGTCTAGTGTTTAGAAATTTCCGCGGAGAATTCTACTACCCATATTTTTTTTGAGATTATATTTTATTTGAGATTTATCAATTAATTTGAGATTGAGACTATCTATTAATTATCTAATAGGTATATATAGGTAATATCAAAATTAATATTATCTTCCAACTAAATATACAAAAAAAACTTACGCAGTATAAAGTGGCAGCTGCCACTGCTATTCCCGCTAAAAGAATCTTAGTGTTTGACGATTGAGTAGGTCCATCATCAGATGGGCCTTTTGGTTGGGGACAATCTTGCATTAAATTCGGCTTAGGACAGACTGGCCCTCCTGGGAAGGGTTTTGTTCCCTGAAATGACTTTAATTTTACGTCGCCTCCAGCCACTTTACAATCTTGCATTCCCATCGGTTTTTCAGGCTTTTTTTGTGGCGGGCAGTCCCTTGGCTTTGACTGAGGAGGACACATGTTGATCGATTTCGCTGCCGGTTTCTTGCACGAAGGAGGCTTACTTCCTTTCCCATCTCCTCTGCCTTGGTTGCTCACAAAGTGGCGAGCATGTTGAGCTATAATATTGCAATATAAAAGTTAGCAATCTATCAAAATCATTAAAAGTGGCATTAAAATATGTAAGTAATTATATTTATTTGTAATTTGACATTTATCGGCGAAAGTGCACAACCATCATGACATAAGCAGCGCCTGAGATTTGGCTAGACAACCTAAAATCCATTTTTAAAACGAATATTTTCTTATTACATATGTAGTGCAATAGATCCTGGTTTAACATATATCTTACTTTGATTCAGATGAGGTCTTTGAGTTATAATCGGACGAAAAACCACTGCGGTGGTTTGCAAAATGATTTTGTATTTACTCAGCATTGTTCAACGCCGGCTAGGCTAAGGTGGGCAACAAAGAATCACTTTTTGGCCTGAAAAAAGGAACCCGAGGTTATTCCAGTCTTAACGTCTATACGACACCACAAATTGCACGATATGAGGATATTAATAAAATGTCTTCTTTATAACCACATGAAATAAACGTTTAACATATTTATTATATTGATCAATAGAGCCGCGACCGTACCTTCAATCCGCCATCATCAAGAAACCAAGTTGGGTGGGGGTACAGGCCCATGAGCGCAAAGTTTTAAATGTTCAAAAATCGAAAACGTAGAACAGTATTTTAAGTTAATTGCTTTTAGTTATGTAAAATTCATGCACAGTAATGCTTTGATCTATCATTTTCAACAAACATTTTGACAGCAAAATTTACATGTTGAAATATCAAAAAAAAAAACTGGTATCAATCAATCAGGCCAAAAGGAACCCTTTTCGTACCCAAGGTTCCTTAATTATCTTCACAGCAGTGACTGAATCCAAAATCCCATCCAACAAATACCTATAGTAAATATTAAAATATATAGGTAAAATTTAACTGATTGTTGTGATGCATAATGCTATTAAAATAAAAAAGATCCCAAAATTCTGACATTCGATTTATTTCAAGTAAACACGAAAAAATAAACAATGATGGTGAGAATGGATAGATTAACGAAAAGGAGTCACAAACGGATACATAATATCCCAACTACCCAGTACAGTGCCAATAAAAGTCACTAACCCTAACACAAGGATTCCTGTATTAACACCATTGCTAGTTGTCCAAGGTCCTTCAGGATGAGGAGAAGTACTCATCAAGTTAGGGATTGAATCTGGTGGACATGGATCTGGTTCTGGTTCCTCTTGACAAGCATTTCCACCTCCTGATGAACGTGAAGGATAAGCAAATAATACCACATCTTCATTTGTATAATTTTTCTGCAAGTTATTGAAGATAGATCCGGCAGCCTTGTCTCGTATTCTTTGCGTTGGTCTCTGATTTAGTTTCAGCGGTAGTCTTGTGCATTCTTCAACAGTTTTCGTAACTCCAATGGTCTTTTGTAAATTTAGACCATCTTTTCTTGAAATGAAACGCACTACAAAAAAAGTTAGGGCTTTAGTATTAATTTAATTGACATATTTCAGTATATCAACACATTAAAATATAATGGTAAATTTAGTTTGCAATTTGGATTTTTTGTCACTATCATGAAGAAAATTTGATATTTCAAGCAATATAATTCCAGCAGGTATCTAGGTACCAATGTAATTAAAATTATGTCTAAAAATGGTCAGTGATTTTTTATTTCTTTGCACTTAGGAAATAGGTATAGCATCAACCCTCATTCAGTAATTATATTTGCAATTGCACCATAATATGTTACATTAGTTTACCAAGTAATGGTATAGCACCTATTTAATAAATATAACAATTTGAAAATCCAAAATAAGAAAGCGTAAGTCCATCTAAAAAATGAGTGGCTGAATATGCCAAGGCAAGAGGTGGGGATCGAGTCCCTACACGTGCACGTAAATCTTTGAAGTGAAAGGAAATTATTTACAACAAAAAAGATACTCTCGATTTTTTAAATCTAGTTACGAATTAACACAGTCCAAACTTAAACCAGTCAAAATACATGAAATATCTACAATCATCTATGAAAAAACTGTCTGCATTATCTTAGAAATGTTAAAAAATGTTCCCCTCTTTACATTAAATGTTATAGAAAAAGAGCATTAATTTCATTTGATCAATAATAAGTTAGTATTGGAACATCACATATGAAATAATTTTTAAGATGGATTTCCTGCAATCTATGGCACATGTCTGCACAAATAATTGAAAAGAAGACTATTTTTATTAACTCCTATTGGTAAACTTATCACGCATTTATAAAGTAAATAATTGTGGGGATAGGGTCCTTCTTTATACATGAACAACACACATAATAAATAATAAAGTGTAGATAATACGTAGGAATGTACCCTTCACTGGATAAAATTTGGTAAATATTTTTTAACATTTATTATGATAGTTTTGTTTTAATTTTGCAGTTATCAATGATTAGACAGAATCACAACTAATTATTAAAGACTTTTTACCACAGCCTACAAAAACAACCTAGACTATTAAATTTACATGCAAAGGTATAGCACACTACCAAAATTGTTTACTCTAGTTTACCAATTTTTTTGCCAATTACAAAATGTAGTACAGAAATATTTACCAAAAGATATACCTATGTCTCTAGGTATACTCAAGGTATTATTCAAATTCTATATAAAATCTTACCAGCATTTTGGAATCGAGGGTGAATTATTCTCTGCATTGTAGGCATGCAAAATTAATAAAATTAAAGTCTATATTTAAATTCGGGTAAGTATGTATCACCAAAATGTTTGACAAAACTGATCCCCGGACAACTTTTTCAGACTTTACAGTTCAACTGTTTTCTCAACAGTTCTAATCACATGCCCATTGATAATGTCATGGAAACAATGTGAATATTTCTCATTCTCTTCACATCACTTCTTCTATGCTCTTCTATTTCTGCTGAAAGAGAGATGTATAATATTTTACACTTAGATTCACAAAAAGATCACTTGGAAATAAGAATATAATTTAAAGGTGTAACCTAGGATTTGATACTATAGTTCACATTCACTTTCAGAACTATTAGACTTTGCTATTTTATGAGGAACCTTTTCATAGAGGAATGTAGTAAGTGTTGTAGGAACATTTTCATAGATAGGTTCCAAAGAAGTTGTTAGCGAGCCATCTGATTTTAGGAACGTTGGATCTTTTACAGCGTCTCTGATGCATTTGTAGATATATTCATACTGGGCCTGAAAAATTCAAACGTAAAACAACATGAAAAAGAAACATGAGTCACAAGATAATTCTAAAAATTGGGTTACCCAAAGGTTTACCTTGGTTTGCACCATATTTGTCCGATGTTTTCGCAGTTTAAATACAGTACCAAAGACATCAACTTTCTTGCTTTCCTGAATTTGCTGGAGAAGTATGTCTACCGCAATCAGTGTACCTGTTCGACCAACTCCGGCACTGCAAGGAAATTAGCATTTTAATTTCAAGGTACACTGGATCTTGAATCAGTGATCACCCAATCTGCAAGGCTCAAAAAATGCAATCATCAATATTTATCTATAAAATTATCTACCACATTATTACTGTTCTATGACAATGTTTATAGTTTAAACTGGTATTTGAAAGCACAGTCCTTATATCATAACTTCAATACATTTATCACAGCTTCTGCCTGAACTACATCATGGAAAAAAAGAATTCCATTTGGAATCCCATTGCTTTTAACAACAAAATAAAAAAATAGTATAGAATGCCACTTTTGAATGCCTGTTCTCTAATTGTGATCGCAACTTTATGTCATGCATAGCTATGATTGTCCATATACCTGCAGTGCACTAGCACTATTCCCGGAGGATAAAGAGAGACTTGGTGCCGTAGCGTTCGGCAGAATTGCAGCATTGACTCAGTGCTCTCAGGACAGCCAAAGTCCGGCCATTCGTTGAAATGAAGATGAGCAATGTTCCTTTTCGTTGAGCCCTGAAAATATTAGACAAAATAATAGGTAGGTTTTAGCAAAAGCACAATATTTTTGTTTCCTTTGTCAATAATAAGCGTACTTTTTCCTTATAATAAACATGATTATATAATTTGTAGGAAGCCTGAGTGATAAGAAAGCTATCATACCTTGTGTAGAACGATCGTACGCTGCGTATATACTGGGAACTGCAACTCAGTACCGCACCTGACGACCATGTCCCCAGAATAGATCTGATCCCGCAGCTTGGGGAGGTAGTGATCGCATTTGGGTTTACCGCCCTCCTCAAAGTTGGTCACCATGACGATCACCTGCACGTCATGCTGATGAACCATGCGCCAAAAGTCGGCGATGGTCTCTTCTTTTGGGCCCTGGCTTGCTATGTACTCATACGTGTTGCTGAAGCCCTGGAAATGCATATATGTCTCACAATTATACTCAGTGATGGACAAGAAAAATAATTATTTTACTTGTTTTTTAGCATCTTGCAATGTTTTGTATTTATTTCAGTTCACTGTTAACTTTTCCTCTTTTTAAAGGTACGTGGGATATTTTAAGTTTTAAATTTTGTTTTATTAGAAAATCATCTACAAAACTTACTCAAAACCATGACAGAACTAATTTAAAAATTGGCAATGGTTCCATGAAATTTTAACCGCACTCAGAGTTGCCCAAATTCAAATGGGTGTGTGGCAGCTTTTAATAATTAGGTAAATACCTTCACAAACGATGCGTTGATATAGTCCGAGGATGGGTCTTCGTTGATTACATCAAGCACCACTCTTGTGGCATCATCTAAAATAGTCAAAAAGCACACAAACTAATGTTATGGGTTTGGACTTGCTCTCTGGGCCTGTTGGCTGAACTAGTGACCTGTTATGGTCCGATTATGTGCCTTCGGCGGAGATGGCTAAGCCTGATGCCAATTGCTGGCGCATGCGACTTACACGGAAGTATATTTGTGTATCGATTCTTCCTTCTGTTGTCTGGCAGTTGTGCAGCTGTGAAAGTGTTTGTGTCACTGATATCAACGCTCAGAGCTTGAAGCAGTTGGAACTCGCTTCCCAGCCGGCCTTGTGTGTCCAAAAGTTCGTTGCAATGTTTCTCGAATTTGCTCAGCGCTATCGGCAAGGGTCGCACGCTTGCACTGGAATTCCTTGGATTCCTGAAATTTATAATTCAAATAAATTACAACAAAAAATTTATACAACAAAAAAAATTAATTTAGAATTCAGTCTGCAGAAAATTGGGCTCAAATTATGCATCACATCGAAATGTCACGCCGGAATATCTGCATTCCTTGCTGTCATCTCTTCTCTACCCTCGTTTTGCTACAGTGCTGGCTGGGAATTCCGATTATTAAATAATAATAAATATCTGCATATCATCGTCTCCGAATGGATTCAGCATAAATTAAAACTAAACAAAGATAATTGAGAAAATTGTAATCCAGAATCCGTCAGCACACTGAAGAAATAATAGCTGATCCCCATTTTGCTAGTACCTTATTGGCTGGAATAAATCTATTTGAACTCTTTATGACTGCAAACTTACAAGTTATATAGTAAATAAATCTTATCACAGAAGTTCACACAAGGGCTTGCTTATCATCATGTTGTGGAGGTAATAAAACTGATGCATTAGCTTTCCAGCCCCAGGATTTTTTTTAAATGCAAAATAAAATTCTTCTTGGCACCTACGTTTTGTTTTTTTAAGGATTTGCAAACACTTGGTCGAATCAGGTCGAACATAATATGTAAGAAACTAAGTAAAATAAAACTATTCTGTCAATATAATTCCAAATCGTACTTTCTTATTCTAAGGTTTTTGAAGCTACCGGTTCAGTGCAGCCAGAAAAGATTAGGACAATAGCAGACAACTGAAAAATGCTAAAAGACAACATATATCTCTACTAATCAAGAGAAGTAAATAACAAGTAACAACAAAATGTTTACATCGTGAGGGAAGATATCTGAAAAGTGTAGTCAAATTTCATTCAGTAGAAGGCCCCAGAGGAAAAAAATATATGTGTTAAAAGATTTTAAAGGTTCCCAGAAATGTTGATCAAAATCTGGTCTTTTAGGTTTATACAACAGGAAAACAAACAAAAACAAACATTCAGTGGACCAAGTATGAAGATTTGCCGGTCTCGTTTTGCTCATCATAAATTAGCATGGTTAAGATGGCTTACCATGGAAGTCTGCCTTGACGGTACATCACAGCCGCGGCTGCCAGCAGCCCGGCAAACAGCAAAACTCCAAGGACTCCCGCCACTATCTCGACGGCATTCGAGTTGGGCGGTGGAGGTGCAGTTGTACTCGTCATTGCCACAGAGGTGGTCGTAGGAGTTGTTGTGGGAGTTGTCGTGGGAGTTGTTGTGGAAGTTGTTGTTGGAGTTGTCTGGGTGGGGGTTGACGTCTCAGTTGACGTCTCATTTGTCGTCTCAGTTGTCGTGGGAGTTATTGTTGGAGTTGTCTGGGTGGGAGTTGACGTCTCTGTTGACGTCTCATTTGTCGTCTCAGTTGTCGTGGGAGTTATTGTTGGAGTTGTCTGGGTGGGAGTTGACGTCTCTGTTGACGTCTCATTTGTCGTCTCAGTTGTCGTGGGAGTAATTGTTGGAGTTGTCTGGGTGGGAGTTGACGTCTCAGTTGACGTCTCATTTGTCGTCTCAGTTGTCGTGGGAGTTATTGTTGGAGTTGTCTGGGTGGGAGTTGACGTCTCAGTTGACGTCTCAGTTGACGTCTCAGTTGTCGTGGGAGTAATTGTTGGAGTTGTCTGGGTGGGAGTTGACGTCTCAGTTGACGTCTCATTTGTCGTCTCAGTTGTCGTGGGAGTTATTAATGGAGTTGTAGTGGGATTTGTTGTCTCATTTATGTTTTCAGACTGATCAGTTGTTGACTGATCAGTCGTTGGTGTTTCAATTGCTGTGATTTTAGAAGTTGTGGATTCTGGGGTAGGCAAGGGTGCAGCACCACCAAGAGGATAAACGGTTTTTTCATCAACTTCATCTCCACCATCTGCAATCATTGAAGTCAAAAGTGACACAAATTCAGAAGTAGGTGGACAAATGTGAATTTTGTTCGGACAAAGTTTCGGTAGACGTACGATATTCACATGCATTTTGTTACCTTCATCAGGGTTGATTGACGTAACATTCACGGAAACATTCAAAGCTGACATGGACACAGTGGATGATGTGGGATCTGTATCACTTGTTCCATTGGTTTCTTCAGTTGTTGTTGGAGTTGTTGGAGTTGTTGTTGGAGTTGTTTTTGGAGTTGTTGGAGTTGTCCCCTCCGTCGTCGTGTTTTCAGAAGTTGTGGTGTCAGGAGCTGTGGATACAGACAAGGATTCAGACGTGGATGCTTTCAAAGTTGAGACTGACAAATTGGATTGCGTGTGATTTTCCTCAATTGTTGCAGAATTGGTTGTAGTTTTTTCCCTTTTGAGAGAATTAACTCTACCCATTTCTAAATTCTTTATGGTCGAGTCCACGGGATATGTGTTTGTTGCATTAGAGTTTTCATTTCTTGCTGTGTGTGATTCTGGCAACGAGTGTGGAGTGACTTCGGTAGAGGTGCGATTCACATACATTTTGTTACCTTCATATGCAGGATGGAACGATGAAACATTCACAGATGGATTCGACATGAACACATGGGATTGTGTGCGATTTTTATCAATGGTTGCTCCATTAGGTGTAGTGTTTTGCTTTTCGAGACCCGTTTCTAATTTTGTTATGGTCGAGTCCACGGGATATGTGTTTGTTGCATTAGTGTTTTCATTTCTTGCTGTATGTGATTCTGGGACCGAGGGTGGATTTGTAATTGTTTTAGAAGTTACTGGCAGCATGTAAGCCTTTGAGTCATCCGTTCTCAAAGAACTTTCTAATGCTGTTGCCTCAAGAGACAAAGAGACATTGGCCGCAGAACTTGATTCGTCAGACGAGGGCACTTTTTGAGGAAAAATTGGAAGTTGTTCCTGACTTTCATTTCCCTCCACAACATCAAAGACAGAATCAGTCATACTAGAAGACAAAGAAGGTTGACTGGATGATCTTACAATCTCTTCCGAATGCGATTTACTATCCGTGTGACCTAGCATTCCACTAGTTGCAGGCACAGCAGGAAATATTGGTGTAGATGTAGAGAAATTTGAAGTTATATTGATACCTATGTTGGTCGACAAATCCTCGGTTTTGATTCTTTCATTATTCGAGATGACACTGCCGATGCACACAAAAACGAGCAGCAGGACCACTCTCCTTCTTATTAACATTGTGTAGTAGCAGCTAGCCTAATCAACTGCACACTGAGACTGAAAAGGAAAATAGACACCCTGATAAGACATAGGAAATGACCACGAGACCAGCATCATATCCTGCTGCTGTCGAAAATGAACATTCAATTTTGTTACTTACGTTTGCTACCACTGGCTGTCCCCATAGATATAATTCCATTTTTGATAACGCATAGGCCAATATCTAAAAAAAGATTACAGTACAAGATAAGATATTGTCGAATGATCAAACATTTATTAGAGGCGACTGTATTCACACTCCCATGGAACATTGAGGAAAATTTAAATTTATGTTCTTTTAATAAAAACCATGTGGACTGATCAGGGAATTTACTTACACTGCCAACAGTCAGCTACCTCTATTGCAAAATGAATCACCATGCAGGCTAAAGCTGCTATCTGCAAGCAATAATTATGTTTACTTTAGTTGATAGTGGAAGGTCAATAAGTATATCATTCACTTCTTCCTCAAGGTATCTAGTTGCCACTTATTCAACAAGGAAACTTATTTAGTGACAAGCCCTAGATTTTAATGTAAATAATGTCTTTCCCATATTTTCTCCTAGCAAGTTTCTACAGCCCTAACATTAAAACCAGTAGCAAGAAATTTCCACTGATGTCGGAAGGTGAAACAAAAAGGCGCAAAATAGCACCAATTATCATTGTCAATGACGAACAGGAAAGCAGCAAAGGCTACATGATTGTGGTGGCACGGAACTTCCAGTTCCTTTTGATAGCTGGAACTGATAGTGAAAAATAAAAATGCAATTTATTGCAGATATTCCATCAAACACATTTATTGTTAAATATATCTCCAAGAATACAGACAATGCTTTTAGTAAAGTCGCTGGGGCGGGCCCATCGTTGATTTGATGTGCAGCGAGCGTACATTCTGCCAGTGCTTCTTGAGCAGAGAGACAAGGAAGTTGACGGACAGATGGACGTTCTGCACGAGCTCATCTTCGGACATGCCTACGTGACCAACCGCAACAGACAAGCAGAGAACCTTGAACACACAAACACCACCTCCAATTAGTTGATGTTCATTCAATGAGGCAAAGGACTAGATATTTTTAAGTGAGAAAAAAATTAGGTCAAAATACTAGGCAAGCCAACGGCAAAGACGAGGCAATATATTGAAGACAAATGTATAAAAAAGGCAATATGAAGACAATTTTCCAATACTACAGCCTTCAGCTTAGCTAGAATGGTGCATTACATACAGTACATGTGATCAATCCATTAAGATATTTTTATTTGCATTTTCCCTACGATACATGAATGGGTATTTGGGAGTGAATAATGGCGATAAGTGTACATGGGAAATATAGACAAAAATATAGGCATTTGAATGCTAGTTGCCAATATTAGAATAAGGCCAAAGAAATACAAATTGAAAGCTAGCTTAACCATAATGGAAATAAATAGACACTTTAACATGGATTATACTAGCGTGCACAAAAGGAGAAAATCCTAACATTATTAGGTCAAAGTTAAATACAGATGGTTTGATGTAATGATCTCAGGAAATGACTAGGAAAGGAAGAAGTAGATAAATGAAATCAGGGAAATGATTTCAACTGCATGATAGTTGATAGTTATTGAATTTGGATGATATGGTTTTCAGCTAAAAGCAAATTAAAGTAGGTATATAAATGTGTGATAAAAATCTGAAGTCGAACATGACGGCGACTGTGTAAAACGATAACTACAGTCCTGTTTTAGCCTGCTCACATATATCGAAAAAAGCATACCTTCTTCATCTGGAACTTGATGGTTGCCTTGACCTCGTCGATCTTGGCGATCATCCCCTCTTGATGCTGCAGCAGACCGGGGAATTTACCAGCCTTGTTGAGCCCAGGTCCAAGGAGACGAGGGATCTGCTTGATGAGGGCCTCACTGGCCAAGAACGCGTCGTATTTCTTGGCTGGAACACAATATCAAAAATTGAAGAACTGAACCTGTTTAAAATTATATTATAAAGAAATGGATAGGTGGGGCAACAAGGCAAGAAATTTAATTCAATTTAAATTTACCTAATTTCTTGACGAGCTTCTTGTTCTTATTCAGTTTCTTCAATGCCTCCACATCCATGAATGGCACATTGTTCGCTTTAGCCTCGTCACAATGTTGTTGATCACCAAGAATGCAAACTTGCATTTTAGGTCGAGGGATGTTCTTCAATCTATTAGTGGAAAAATATATTTGTTTAATTAATCAATCAATGGTCAAACCTGATTTGAAACTCCACTGCAAACATTCTCTCGTGAGAAGGAGTTGAGGGCTTTTAAACCTTCATTTCAAAAAAGATTTTAATATCCTGGCCTAACCAATATCAAGTGTAGCCATGCGGCAAGATTGACATGAGCCCACAATACAACTTGACAGGGCATTATAACACAAGCATTTCGATTGGTAATTGAATGCATCTGGCATGACACACCTTGCACCTGCGCGAATGCATTGAAAATGTGGTTGTAGCTTTGTCTACCCGGCAGAACTTGTTATTGTTCAAGAAGTGGCTCTATTGGGGTGAGGTTATGTACTAGGAGTTTTGATAAGTCAAAAATCTACGAATCATCTCCTACAGTCCCAAACATAGTACCTATTTCATATTAGCTACCCTTTTATTTAAGACCCTGGGTAGGGGTCCGCCAAGTGAAGCTTGGCTACCTGACGGAAACATGTGGTACATTTCTTTTATTTCAAATGAACCTTGCCATGTGGCATGTTCACGAGAAACTAGAAATGCGCCTCAAAGTCAGGTTGTGAACATACTTGACTGTGCCAGAGAAACGCTTGTCCTTCTGGGGATCATAATTCTTCAGACCAATTTGGATCTCCACAGTCTCCAGAAACTTCTTCTTGTTAACTTTGGACCCTTTCAGCACTGCATTTACGCACTCGTACAGAGTGTCCCTGGACACCTTCGAACTGAAAAAGTAAAATATGACACATAAATATATGTGACATACGAGTGTTACCTATAGTACTTCAATTTTAGATTTATTAACAATACAACCGTGATAATTTTACGAGATAATAGTTAAAGATTGCATTTAAAATCCCAGATTAACACCTCACCTCATTTTCTGACCCACGTCCCTCTCGCGACACTGAATGAAGAACCACTATGGCCGCTGCCGCTGATGCCGGTTGATTCTGGTTGGCTGGTGGCGAACCACGTGATCTGAACCATTCTGAACCAACAAAGATGGTGATTGTGTATTATGGAGCAGAGTAGATTAGCACAGAAATTATTAATTCGCCCAAAATGGTAAATATATTTAAGTTAAAATTAGCCTATCAGGTCATCACTTAAGCACATTTAAATCCTGCGATCAATTTTTATGGTTTTATGAGTACTTACTGGTTGGAATCTGAAATGTTTGTCCATGGAGCTGTCACAAATGTCAACCTTTAATGCAGGACCAGGCTACGCCTTTTATTAACAAACCCATACACTGACTGGGGCTGTTTATTGCATTAATAACTACTTATTTTTCGGTTTTAGGGTGCCAACATTTCTCAGTTGGAACGAGACATAGGGGCTGATCAATTTCCGCCCAACGAACATTACTTCGGACTTGTTAATGTACGTAGCCACGAACAATCCAACTATTTATAAACCAAAGTACATTTCAAATAAATTATGTGACGGCTATTCGGTATCATTAGATTTAACCCTGCTTAAACCAGTTGTGACACATATAATCCATTACTCTTATGTAGTGTGTCCATTCATTTACTTTGAAGTATTGCCTGCCATTTGAATGCTAGTAGTTTGTAGTGCCTAGGCCTTGAGCATAAGGTTATCGTATATTATATTGAATAATTTACATTTTTTTATATTTTTCAGTTTGGAAACACTTGCTACAGTAACTCTGTGCTGCAAGCTCTTTATTTTTGCAAACCTTTTCGAGACAAAGTCCTCGAGTATAAAGCAAGAAACAAGCGCACTAAAGAAACGTTGTTAACTTGCCTAGCCGATTTATTCTATAGCATAGCAACTCAGAAGAAGAAGGTTGGGTCTATTGCACCGAAGAAATTTATAGCTAGGCTTAGAAAAGAAAAGGAAGAATTTGACAATTATATGCAACAGGATGCTCATGAATTTCTCAACTTTCTTGTCAATCACATTAACGAAATTATATTGGGTAATGATAGTTCATTTTAAACATAAATTTTAAAACAACACTTTCTGCCAATTCAGGTTAGCATATAGTACTACTTGCTTTTCTAGCCGAACGCCATACGGGCAACGCGAAACCAAAGACTGGGAACGGAGACACGCCGCAACCAGAACCAACGTGGGTTCACGAAATATTCCAGGGGATCTTGACGAGTGAGACCCGTTGTTTAAACTGTGAGACAGTCAGCTCAAAAGACGAAGACTTCTTCGATCTCCAGGTGGACGTCGATCAGAATACAAGTATCACCCATTGCCTGCGTGGCTTCAGCAACACGGAGACTTTGTGCAGTGATAATAAATTCAAATGTGATCATTGTAGTAGTTATCAGGAAGCTCAGGTAAGCTGGTACAAAATATTTTACCTCATGTTTCGTATAGTGTCAGTGCTCGTGAGAAACACGAAGAGCGAACATTGCGTTAAGATGAATTGGAGTGTGTTGCCGTGTTCGTGACTACGTGTTCGTGACTCAGTTAAACATTTGGTCGTGTTTCATTATTCTTCGCAGCCTTCCAACATGGCGAACCCCAAGCTAGATAACGCAATCAATTAGCTCTTGCTGATATTTTGCCATTATTTTCCATTATTTGGGACCTGGCCTGAGTCATTCATTCATTCATTGTTTAATTTTGCCACTCATTGTAGGTATGAAGATTATCAACTTGCGGCAAATCGAATTCAAAAAGATAGGCAGTTGTGAAGGTTGTCAAAGGCATTTTCAGTCTATTCATACCAGATCAATAACAGAGGAGTGATAACAGAAATGCATGCCTGGGAACTTGTATTTTGTTTGTTGCTCCCACGAGCACTGATAGAAAGCATAAGAATTTTGTAGATGGGAAGCCCACCAGGCTAACAGCCATAGCAAACAAAGGAAATACCAAAAGTGGTTAAAAAATCTCAGAAAATATATTTTCCGAAGCCAAAAAGCTCGCTCGGTACCACTCATTTGCCACCGATACAAGTTAAACATAAAAATATGAGATTGTGCACTTGCACTCGAACAAAGTAACCGTGAATTCCTAGCTGCATATTTTTTTTGTTGGTTGTTGGTATTGTTGTTTTAACCGTTAATATAATCTCTAAGTCAGTACAAGGCGTTCCACGGTTTAGCGAATAATTATATTTAGATTAGTTTACAGATTAGATGAGATTTTTGTCGTATAATCATGCAATGATTCTTCATGTCAAGCTGTTATGACAGGCTTAGAGTTGTCGATACTCGATATATACTTATACCGATTTAACATGAAGGGAAGAAATGAAGAAGAGACCCCATTACTTACCTAACAGGAAGTAACAGGGCAAAATGTGTCTTGTTAGGTCTTGAACTCGTATGGAATTAGTCGAAGATACTCTTGCACTCTTCACTGTATATTTTTTTGAGAAGACATATTTGCAACTATACACAACTGCTATAACATTTTGTTGAACTCTGCTTTTCCAGAAACGAATGCGTGTGAAGAAATTGCCAATGATTCTTGCTCTCCACTTAAAGCGGTTCAAATACGTTGAACAGTACAACAGACACATAAAAGTATCACATAGAGTTGTATTCCCTCTGGAGCTGCGATTATTTAATACGGTAATTAATGTTCAAATTTTATTGGTACATTTATTTTGCTAAGTTGCCCCTGTAGGCAGATGGCACAGATGGCAAAATGAAAAGTTGGAAAAAGCATTTCAGACAGGGTTGGTCATTTTTACTGATTTATATCAGAAAATTGACAAAATGCTTCAAATTTTCCCAAAATTTTCTTGTAAGGCAGTAAAATTTTACATTAAAAACTTGAAAACTATACTATGTAGGTATGTACTTATATTTCTTATACTCTATTTTCAAATTAAAATTTTTGTAATTTTGATTTTGTAATCTCAAAACTGGCCTTCAAACAGCAATAATAATGTTAGCGTACTAAGAAGGATTTTTGATACATGCTTGATAAAGACCAGTTTAATTGAATCGGTCCAACCCAGATTTCAATACATACATTATGGTATTGGAGTTACCGAGGGGCAAATGGACCCATACATCTATTTATTTCCAATACTTGCCTCGACACTTCCACGGTCTGTCTGTCTTCAAATGCGTCTCCGTTCTTGTTTGCAGTCCGACGATGCTGTTAACCCCGACCGGCTGTACGATCTGGTCGCGGTCGTGATACACTGTGGAAGCGGCCCCAACCGCGGCCACTACATCAGCATTGTCAAGAGCCACGGCTTCTGGCTCCTGTTTGACGACGATATGGTCGACGTAAGTAATCCGTTATTAAGTTGGCATTTGACACCGTGGTAGTTTTCCCCATGAATTCTTGCTATCATTTCACTTATCCCCACTTGTCCCAAGTAATAGGTTTCACTTGCACGTGTCGTGAAGGAATCCTTGTCCACAAGCTGTATGTCGTGAGCAATTCAATCGTTATCATTTTTAGAAAATCGACGCATCCACCATTGAAGACTTCTACGGCCTAACGTCAGACATCCAAAAATCTTCGGAAACGGGATATATTCTCTTCTACCAATCCCGAGATGGCAACTAGATTCTGAGCCAGCTTGAGCAGCTACCTACCTTTAAAAAAACGGAGAATGTTTTCATACATTCCATTCCTCCTTTTGTTGCATTTTCTTAGCCAGTGTATCATGCAAGTCATTTCTCTCAATAAAACCGAGCAATTTGCAGGCCAAAATAATTAGGATTTAAATCGTTAGAGAATTTGGTACCTATATAATTTAATTTGTATATAGAAAAAATTTGTAAATAATTTATTAGTGTTGAATTATAAAAAAGAAAATGCCTACTTAACCATTGGTATTTAGTATTTACTGAACCCCCTCAGAATAAAATCCTTTTACCTGACAATATTCACCTACATGATACATACCCGATCATTTCGTAATTTAAAGCCCAGTAAATTACGAAATCCGTTTTGTCACTCATTAGTCAATACCATTAGTCGTTGAGATTTGGTTCCTTATGGTAATTGGCCTTAGCTGAAATCTTGTGTTTAGAAATTGATGCCAGTGTAAATAACAGAACAGCTGTTAGCCATCAATAGCTAGGTCCTTAATCAAACCAAATTGATTGATACAGATTTTAATGTCTGGTATAAGTGGTATACGTAACCATCGAAGAAAAGATACATGATTAATTATAATCATAATTCTACAAATATGACACTGAGAGAAAACACCACATATTTTATTATGTTATAATGCTTTCACTCATCTTATCAAGCCAAGGGTGAGATAGAATGCAATAAATAAAAATCGCGGATTCCGCTTTAGCTGGATCTCTTTTAGCAATATCAAAACTAATGACAAAGAATATGGAAATGTGCGAGATTGGGATTGCTATGGTTGACCGGCGCGGTTTGTTTGAAATACATTAAAACATATCCCAGGATGCACTACAAACCAACCAAAAACCCAACCAAACCCAAGTCAAGATCATCATCAAGCATGGGAACAGGCATAAACGACCGCCCACCCACCTGTGTCAATGAGTAAACCTGTGTCTTTCCCAATCTACCTGTATGGAACGAGTTTTTAAACCACAATTACCATCACATTTCGAAAATTTAAGTAATTTGGAATGGGCAGAATGGATTCGAAGAGTAGCAGAGTTTGTAGCAATTGTGAAACAACGGGAAGGGTAAGCTTGACCTTTTTTCAAAATTACCTCCTGTTATTTAATTAGGAACATTTCCATCATCAGCCATCATCTAATTTATGTTTCCATGATTCAATGGCTTCACCAATGGGAAAAAAAATATATTCTGATTTTGCCCACTGCAGAAAATTCACAAATATTTGTATTTTATATTTTTATTTAGTCTAAATGTACATTAAAACAATGCGTCGATCATGTCAGGTAATGCAACGCACATGGGTAAAAGCTATTGGTCAAGGAAGATCCGTTTGCCTCATTCATGTAGATTTACTCCAATTCAAATTTCTATGTTTAGGTGGTTCTAGGAGAAGCAAAGAGGACCAATCTTTGATATATTAATTCAATCTCTTGAATGAATCAATTCAGGGTGGGCAAAATTTTGATTTAAAAAAATTATCATGAATAATTTTCAATCAATTCTGTACCTACCCAAACAAACATTCCCATCCCTCAAGAGCCTCCCTACCCCATTAAACAATGTGGTGTGATAGGTGTAGGTGCACTGATCCTGAATCTGGATGCACTCTGGTAAATGATTGCAAGATTCTCTAAATCAGAGTGGAATTTTATCTCAAATGCACCCAATTAAATTTTGCTTATTAGACAAATTAACTGCTAATTGTGTGGTAGGACTCCCAGATTGTCAACATGCCCTTTTTTCCAGAAATGCAGTTTTCTGGAGAGAGAAATAGCAAGTTTAAAGGCAAAGCAAGATAAGGAACAGCAGCAAAATGCGGCCGATAATAACCCGACCAACTATTTTGACAAAATTAAGGCGTTGCTGGCTGATCAAGAAAAGGAAATGAATATTTTGAAATGCGATTTAGTAGATCGTCAACGGGAAGTGGAGGAACTAAGAAGTAAACTAGAGGAGAGTGAAAAGTTAAGATTGTCTTTTTTTGCAGAGAAGCCTCTAGTAAGTAGTACTAATACAGTTGGCACTGACAAAGTTTGTAGGCAAAATGGCAAAGAGGTTCAGACCTTGCAGCTATCGTCACTGCAAGGAGAAGTGGATTTCAAGGCGAGTGAAATAGTGCAAATGAAAGATGAAGAGTTGAAGAAAGTCATATTTAAGGCAAATTTCAACAAGGTCTTGCCTTACAGAAGTAGGTCCAAGCCCTACGACCGCCCCTGTTTCAAACACCCTTCGCCCGAATGCTCCACGCAGAGAATGATGTTGACGGCGCTTGCTGAGCCTGGGTCCGTGCCTTCGGCAACGGAAAACAGAAAAGCTTCCACTAACTTGAACTGTGCAACCATTAAAATGGGTAGGGCCAACGAAACGCCTCATTTCAGTTGTGCAATCCCCGCTAAAGCAGCAAAATCAGAATTTCTTTTATCCAGGTCCAAGAAGAAACGAAAGGTCATTCATGACTGTCTATTTGGATCTGACGATGAATTGCCAAGTCCGACAAAAAAGCTTTGCGCTGATGATTTTGTTACTCTTTATTGCAATGATGATGACAGAATGAGCATAGTTTCAGTGAAAGATTGCAATCCCAGCATTCTATATCTTTCTTCCTCCGGCGAAAGCAGCCCCGCGAAAAATCCTACTGTTGTCAAATCCATGTTGCCTCTCAATGGTGAGGTGCTCTCTGTCGAAGTAGCCCCTTCGAATGCTGCCATCGATCCCATAGTGGAAAGTAAACCAAAGACGGCGACTCCTGATCCTTGTGTCGAAACCGATGGTATTAAAGTTGTAGATGATGACCGAGAGAAAGTTATGTTAATTCCAAAAGTTGAAGGTGGTGTTTCTGACTGTGAAACTACTGATCCTGATGCTCAAGATGGTTCTCGCGGGATTACACGAGATTATACAACGCTTGTCCATTTAAGTACCAAAGAAGTATTGCCAACAGAGACCAAATATGGACCATCTCAGCCTGGAGTAATTTTGCACTCCAAGGAGGAGATAATAAGCTCTCTTCTCAGCAGCCCAAATATAAAGAAAGAACCCATCCTGGATCCTGCGTTTGGTTCTCTGCCAATTTGTGCTCCCCCGTTGCCGTATTTGTTTCCAATCAAAGTCGAGCCTGTGGAAGATGCAGCAGAGAACGAACGGCCAGCGGAGACGTCGGACCCGGGCAGCTGGTCCGAGCGTGCTCTGCTAAGAGCGTCGGGCGGAGGAGCACTGGCGAAGCTACGAGGCGAGACGGACGTATGGAATCAACGGGTCTACGTGTCGCTCGCCAATCGGCAGGCGTTCGGAGATCTTCTCAAACCGTTGCCTGTGGCCGATAATTATAGTATTAAAGAGGTGGGATTAGAGAAAGTGTGCATTATAAATTGTGTAGCATCAAGTTATTTTCTTTCTGTTCCCTGATTCTTTAATTTTCATGCAAGATGAGCTAATTAGTTTTTGGCTATTTTCAGATTGGGGCATTGAGAGACATTGTCATTACATACCTGAATTCTACAGAATCGCCACTGGTCTTGCAAAGTATCGTAAAGGCGTTAGGAGGATATCCCGACCTCAACATAGTCAAGTGAGTTGACTTATTTTTGGGTTCATTTATTGTGACTTATCTTATGCTGTTGGACTGTTCAAATAACTATTATTAGAAACAAAATACCCATTCCAAACTTTGTATCTATTCCATATTCTCAAGGTGGGCATTACAAGGCGAGAGATTTGTGTTCAAATTTGGCTACACATAAAAATTTTAGAAGGGATATTTTGTTTCTAATAATAAATATCTACCCCACATGCAATGAGTGTTTGCATTTAGATTTGAATCAACACTAATGTTGGCATAACTATCTTAGAATCACCAGAAATAAAGTAAAAACCTTCTGAGCCAAGCCTTTTCCACATATCATACAAGTTAAATTGTTTCACTGACAATAAATCAGCATATTACTTACGATTGCTTTCTTACGACTTCATTGGCGGCTGTCTGCAGGGAGGTGATGAGCCAGATGCACCAGGACGGATCGTCCCTGGAGCCGAGCGATCCACCGGAGCTGAGGTCGACCAAACGTTGCCGGTTGTTGACCTCCCTCATTGCCGGGCTCCACGAGAGCAAGCCACACTTGACGGAACTAATGCTCAGAAAGATTGAGAAGGGTCTCTGCCATCTCTGCCAAAAACCAGCGGTACGCACCGTTCAAAATCAAATACTTTGCTTTGCATGACGCAAGCGACGTAATTTCTCCAAGTAATAGATACGTGACGGCAGATGTTACTTAAATTTGACTAATATCTTAAACTCCTGTTGTTGAGTAGGTATCTTGGAACCAGTTTCCAAAAAATTATATTTCAAACTAGGTGTTCAAATTGGATCCATCCTCTTATTTCTCCTGATGGCTTTGCTTTTTTGACTTGCCTAGATTACATTTTCAGAATAACTTTGAAATCTGTCAAGTTACCCCTTACTATTTTCAGCACATTCAAACTTTTCTTGTAAATTTATTTTTTCAAAGGTTTTCAGTTTTTTCTGATCACATCCCTCACTCAAAAGATCAAACCATTTGACATAAAATTTGACTAAACATCCCGATTATGATAACTCTCATAACACGACCAGAGGGTAAAAATTTGTTTTAGGTATGAAATACTTCTCTTGAAAACGACGTTTTTACATTTCTTATTCAAAGTTTTTCTCAATAATTCGATACTGGTTTAACAATATGGAACCTTGACGATTGCAACAGGCACCGATTTAATAACGCTCCCCTACGACACAAATAAAAAGCGTTGACAAAGCGCCAGTTTTGAATCCACGTAACCGGCTAACCGAGTCGGCATGCAGAAGGAGTTGATCGTGCGACTGGTCTCGCTACACCTGGGCATCTGTCTGCGGCTGCGGCTGGCGGAACGGACCCGGACGTTCCTCTACGACGTGATCTACTGCTTCCCGGGCTACCAGGCGCTCAACGTAGCCGCCCACTTCCTCAACGTCGCTCCGGTTGCACTCAAGCACGCGTTTACTGCGCAAGGTAACCGGTGGGCTCGTGTTCGCGCAGACGTTTGCGTGGCGGCGTGCGCAGTGCTCGTCAATAACCCGACTTGGCTGACTGCTGTAGTCTGTAGGGGATAAGATCATACTTGTCACAAACTTAAAAACTAAATCCGCATTGAGCTAACAATATCGACATCAAACACTTGAACAGAACCTAAACATTTTATTTACCAATATGCATATATTTCAGAATTTTATAGTAGTTCAAAATAAATACTCAAACTTATACCTTGAAAACTTTGCCCCCATAATTAATGTCTCTATAAATACATAAATTGGGTTGTATTGAATTGAAAGCAAGGAGACGCAATAGCAGTTGTGCTAAATTACCTCGATAACATTAACATTAAGCGTAATATTATAGCATGTATTTTTTCCATACTGATAATATATTTTTTTGGTGTTTTACCAAACATCACTAACTCAAATGTTATTCACTACCATCTAGCTGTATTTAGCTGCCAATAATTCTGTGAAACTTGAGAATTGGAAAGTAAGTAACTTGATAGTGTTTAGTAAACTTTGACAGGCTGTATACCATGATGCGCTGATTTATGATTATGGTTTATGATTCACTGTTGTGTCAGAAGTAGAGTTAGTGCCTTTGACACTTAGCCAACAATTTGTATTTGTATTCGTATCCACTGAGAGATACCACGGGTGGCCACTGAGTGACGATTTCTATTTTCTTTACCACCGCAGATGACTTTGTGGCCCTGACCATCGCATGCACCCTGATGCATAGCAAGGGCAGGGCCGCGAAGAATCATCCGGTGCGCAATCTCGTCAAGAACCAGTACAAGTATGATGGGGATCATCTGCCGAGCCCAGCGCAACTCATCCAACGCATGGTGCAATCACTCACAAGTGAGTGAAACGGCGCTCGCAATCTCAATATTTGGACCAAAATGAAAGGAACTCATACGAGCTGCTAACGGCTTTTAATAGACCTATTCCAGTCAGAGAAAAATGACGTCAGATACCCACTGGACGTACTGCCAGTTTGGAAATAAATATTAATTAGCTCTGCTAAATAACCAAGGAAGATAGAGAAATCACAGCCCTAATTGCTCTTCCTGGCTTTAGCGAGTAGGTATCATGACGGTTTCATCGAAGTTAAGCAACATTGCGCTGAGTTAGGTGTTTGATGGGTGACCATCATGCACATGATCAGTTCTGTTTGGGAGGGAGGTTGGAGGGTTTGAAGTTTGAACCCTTTGACAGCATGGCATAGTGGAGTAATCTTGTTGGCTATGTTAGTTTCATCATCAACCTCATCATCACCCTTTCATTCACCGACGCCATTAGATCAGTGCCATAGGGCCAGTTGTCAAAACAGTGCGTCCTTAAACACCAATAATCAATCAATCGAGCTCGTTGCGTTTGCAGGCGGCACGTTTGCAGATGGTCCCGGCTCTGTCGAGGCCTGCCTGGTGCTGTTGTCCAAGCAGATGGGCTGGAAGTGGGCCCACCAGGCGGTGGTCCAGCCAATGCAGCAGCTGGTGGAGCGTTGGATGCACGATGACGTCCCGCTCTCCGCCGCCGCCGTAGCACTGCGCGTCGTCGCATTCGTCATGCGCACCGTACCCGGCGGCTCCTTGCAGCTCGTCGACACGCTCTTCGAATGGCTCGTCACGTTGTTGCTCAAACGCGGTGAGCTCGTAGGGAGGCGTCGACACATATCTTATGGGGAGCCACGCCACCGTGGACGAAACGTCGACCATATGTCCTTTTGGGGAACGAAATTCGATTCAAGCAAGCATTTAACGTTCTAAAAGCAAACATCTTATTATTACAATAATGGGAAACTGCCGAAATAGCAATAGACCTATTCCACTCAGAGAAAAATGATGTCGGATACCCACTGGACACCAGTTCAGGAAAAAATATTAATTAGCCCCCTCTGCTAAATAGCAAAGGAAGATAGGGAAATCACAACCCAAATTGCTCTACCTGGCTTTAGCAAGTGGGTATCATTACATCACTTTTATAGAATTTTTATGGAATGGAATAGGTGTATTGTTGAGAATCGTCAGCGCCGACTTTGCGGCAAGAGAACAAATTAAAGCACCCCTGCCATCAGGATGCAACTTGAAACAACGCTACTGATGTCATCTTAGGAGGCTAAGTTTGCCACTTATGCCCAAAATAGTGTCATTTGCAGGTGGTAATTCAACTTATTTTTAAAAACATCTTACCATAGAGTAAGTAATGCATTACTTACTCTATGATCTTACCTTGCCGCCAAGTTGGCCACCGGCGCTTTTGTCGAATGATTTTGCCAAGAGTTTCCCATATTGTAGTTTTAAGATATTTTCTAAAAGCAATCCCCAATATGGACACCTACAATTTTCTGGAATCAATATTTTGTTCCTTATTGTATCGTGTGATCCTTGAGATTTTTCATCAATAGATGCTAGGCAAATCAAGATTCGAATTGAAAGCGAAATTGGGAGCAAAGAGGAATACAGAAAATTGAAAATTTATGTGAACTTTTGAAGAGTTTGCAAAAGTGATGTGGGTGGCTCTGGCAGGCACCCGATTCAATGTTCATCGTTCACATTAACGTACTTGTTTAAAAAGTTTGCTCCCCATACTGACGGAAGATTGACAGAACTTGAGGTGCAAACAATGTGTTTACAGGGATGTCACTGATTCACGAACCCGTGCTGGAAGCGCTGATGATGTTCGGAAGAGAAAAGCACTTTCCCACTGTTTGTCAACTCCTGCAGGATCACAGTGAAATTGCGTCGAAATACTTTGCCATATCTGCTGCGGCATACATCAGTAACTTTGGTAGAGTGAATAGGACCAAAGAAAAAAAATCGAATAAGGCTAAAGCAATAGCAGGCAAGTGCAAATTGAAGTTCGAGGCAATCGAGCAATCGAGCATCGAGCATCGAGCAATCGGCAATCGAGTTCGAGGCAAGTGACGTTGATGGGGTCAAAGCAGCGAACGAAGGCAATAAAAAGCGTAAAAAGAAGAATAAAAATAAAAATGATGCTGTGAATAATTGAATGGATGTCTGTAGAAGCAGAGATCTATGATATGTTCCTATTTATTTAATTTTGTTATGCAATGTTTGTGTATTGTTATTTTCTTGGCTAGTCTTAATTGAAGAGTATCTCTTTTTGCTGTCAAATTTTCCAGCCGTTCCTATGTGATTGATACCTGCAAAGTCATACTATTACCTTGGTTCTTTGGTGCTGCGATGTGAGACTATATTATTTTGTGAAAAAAAAAAGGTTTATAATTTTTTGTTCATATATATAGGTGCACATTTATTACAAATTAGTAATTACATATATTATGATTGAATTAGTATCGTGATAAAAATATTACTCATAAAATTTTGGTTTATAGATTATAATTACTTACAAGATTAAATACTTATATTTTAATGATATACTATGGCCGGGATACTGTTGAAGAGACGTAGAATTGACATTTGTTAAGTTGGTTTTGTCATGTTTTGGCATTACCTACTTGAAATAAGTTATTTTTGACATATTAATAATTACAGCATTATTCTTCACCTGCGAATGAAATGGAATTGATGCATTCCATTTTTGAAATAAATTGCAAATATATTAGAATTGAACTATTAATTCAGTCCAGACTTTTGAGAGTTTGAGTTAGACAAAATTAGTTAAAAAAAACTGGTATTAGTAGCCTATAGGGTTTCGTTTAGATCGGTTAAAGGTCCTTTGAGTGAGGGTAGGGAATTGGTTTCACATATCTGCTAGCGCGCAATGGGATAAGAGACATGGCTCCAGCCAGGCTCCTAATAACAGTATCTTTGCTCCAGCCCATCTGTCTCCCCGCGCCCGGTCACTGTCTCAAACGCCAAACGTCAAATCCGATACCGAACGGTTTGGCATGTTGGAAACACCGGTTCTCGTGATGTCACCGAAGTTAAGCAACAGCGCGCTGAGTTAGGCGTTTGGTGGGTGACCATCATGCACATGATCAGATTTCTGTTCGGGAGGTTTCATGTTGGAGGGTTTGAAGTTAGTACGACAACTTCACTCGCCTTGCTTATCAACCTATCGACATCACGGATTAGCGGAGGAATCCTGTTGTTCGAGTTCTACCGTCCTTCGGAAGGGACGTAAAGCCGGTGATCCCCTCGGTGCTTTTCGACAAGAGTAGGCTACGTGCTGGCACCGGGTTTCCCCTCCTCCCTTCTATGTGAGGTTCATGCATCACCCTTTCATTCACCGACGCAATTTGACCAGTGCCTAAGGGCCAGTCGTCAAAACAGTGCGTCGTTAAACACCATTCATCATCTTAATCATCATCAAATACGATGTGGCAGAGACCGCATATCCGACTATGCGTAATGGCAATTACTAGATAGAATTTAGTCGACTTTGATGCTTTGCTTTGAGCTTACTTGCAATGAAAAATCGAATAATCCTCTGCGATAAAGTATTGTACATTGAATTGCACAACCAAAAACGTATATCGTATATATCGGGGCTCCGATCGGCTATAACTCCTACTCCCATCAGGTCTCGACGGCCGGCTGGCAGCTGGTAATTCCCACTCCCCGCGTCTGCCGATTTTCACGTATCATTCCAAGGTGCGGTAGCTCGGGACTTGTGACTTTCTGACATTTCTAGTTCACAATATTTGTTTTGAAGGCAAATCGATCTAAAAATCAATTCAAACCCCAAATTAGGAGTTGCTTCATCTCACTTGGCCAAAAATTGTTTTAGTGAAAAAAATACAAACCCCCTAAGACACTGTCGTAAAAGTACACCCAAAAATATGTTCACAGCATGAAACTCCGTGGAGAAGTTTGGTCTCCAGGGGAGAAACGTAATGTTGAAAAACTAAAAATTTACGTAAAAACTGATCCACCACGAACGATGTGCTTGAAAACGTGGCACATCTAAGTTCACTGATTTCGAAACTCTATATTAATTACTATCATAAATGTTTTGGCGTTTCGATCTGTAAGAGTGAGTGCAAACACGCTCTAAATAAATAATCCAGATTTTTTTTTATTAGGAGGTTACTTGATGATTCGCTCCATACGCTCATCAATTACGAATATAGAGAGAAACTTGGAAGAGGTGTGATTGCCGATTTGTCTATTTCAGCGATCAGCATAGAAATTTATAAATTTATCTCAGATAGTCCAACCATATCAGAAATCACAAGCGTTGCGCAACACACCTATATCTAACACGGCACGGCACATGTTATCAGTTGGCAAAGATTTAAATCAGTGCTTAATCTGATCCACTGTAAAGTGGCAGCGGCCAACGCAGATTAAAAAGCAATGCCATGCAATAATAGCCACTGCCACAGCGAGCGGCATCCCAAGAACAATGCGTCGCCACCGCGCAGAGCTGGTGCTGCTGCCAGCCACGCTGCTATTGGCTGCGCTGCTTGCTGCGCCCGTCGCAGCTGCTGCGCATGACCACCGTGGCCTCGTCGCCGATTGGCTGCTTGCGTACCTGCGCGATGCGGTGTTGCCGTGGTTCGCGCCGACCGGCTCGACGAACCGGCAATGTCGCGAGCACAGTCTACTCTACCTGGACGCCGTCGCGACGCCCGGCGCCGGTGGCGTCGTCGACAACCTGTGGGCGTTGCGCAGTGAGTATGAGGGACATCACAAATCAACGCTAGGTGAAATTTGACCGATATTTTGCTCTTTGAGCATATTGATGTGCTCTACGGGGTTTGCCTCATTGGACGTATTGTTTTGTCATATGGGTTTATAGGTTTGCCTTATGGGCATAGCATCTTGGGCAAATATTTAAAAAAAAAAGTAAAAGGCGTTAACAAACAGTGCCGGAGGCACTGGCTCCGCTGCTAGTATGAAACATCAACGCTTTTAGTAGAATTTTGACCGATATTACCATTTTGGGGTGAGTTTTAGGATCGAATGAACTTTGTGAAATCAAAGAGTAAACTGTGAATTTTATAAATTAAATTTCATTGATAATTTTTTTAACCAATTCACTGATCGTAAGAAATAAAAATTTTGCATACCTAAAATCTTCGCTGATTGGCTTTTTATGGAAAAACGGTAGTGAAATATGTGAATAGCTGCTTAAACCGTTCTTCATTAGCTTCGAGTCATTGGGTCCCGCGTATCGTTATGTTGTTGTTATCTGCCAGGGTATGTGAACCGTTGTTGACATCGCGATCTCACTGGCGGCTGCTAGGCATGTTACTACTCAAAGGCAGACAGTCTGCCAACGTCTGGTAGACGGTCGGTTCTCAAGGCAGGAGCTGCTGCCTCCCGGAGTTCAACATCCACTCTCATCTGCCACGTCTTCGTCTATTCAGATCACTGTATCACAATTCACAGTATCACAGCATATCACAGTTAAAACAGCGGATCTCGTTTGTCAAGACGCAAGATTCCAAGGAATATTTTTCAAACCCACTTTGGTTCTTGTACTTGTCTCAGTGCCCAGTCTTTGCGTGGCCCTTGTTCGGTTAGAGGAACATCAAAACGAAGAAATTGTTGCGATGAAATCTATTTTTTATGTAATATTTAAATTGAACTCAATACACTAATATTTGCATTTTACCGTGTAAACGCGCGACTAGAGGTGCTTCACTGAAATAATATTTGTCAACAACAAAATGGTGCACAGTGGTACAAAAATATAAACTTAGAAAATGTAATGTTTACACAACCACAGAATACGCAGAAGCTTCACCTTTTGGAAGATTTATTTCGCCGCGACATCGTTCATAATTGCTTGTTAATTGTCATAAAAAATTCCGATTAGTTCGTATTTTCGGGTACAGAGATGGCGCCTTTCCTCTGATTTCGGCTACCTCGACCCTTACGTCAGACCGTACCGTACCCCTCGTGAAATCAACACAACCATCCGAGTTGGAGCATCTACTACCTCAACAAACACGACTTGTTTTGTTTGCTGCAGTGCTGGACTCTTCTAGCAAACTGCAGGACGGCATACTCAACGGAAACATCAACTGGCTGGGCAATTTCGACGAGTGCCTCGGCGTCGCGGCGCCCGACGCCGCGTTCGTCGGCAAACACTGCTTCGTCGCCGTCGCTGCCTCCGACGCCGACGCCGACGCCGACGCTGGCACTTGGCTGACGGCGCTGCTTGCCAGGCAAATAGGCGTCGCGGCGGCGTTGAGGAAGGGGGCGGACCCCGGGAATGGGAGAAGTGTGAGCAAGATATAATTTGTATGTTTAGTAGGAATTATTGCTAGGTATAGCCTCGAGAGTTTTATAACTGCCTTTTTTCAGTATAGCCGATAGAGAGAGCTGTTTTTGTAAGCGGATTAATATAGTTAATAATGTCATAATTTATTCAAAGGTATGATTTATAACTTCATCTCAGAGAACTGGAAGAACATAATAATTCGATTATCTTATACTCCCATAATCACATGATGATTGACAGCCAGGCATTTTAATTATGCTCCTTTTCGGGATGCTGACTCTGTTTTACCTGGAAACTCCATCTTTACCCAGCTAATTTTAGATAGTTCTATGAAGTAAAGTAGAAAATTGTCTAGGTGGGAAACAGCAGGGTTGCTAAGTTTGCAAGTAAAACAATTAAAATGTTTCTAAAGCAGTTTCCAGCCAGAACAGATTCTAGAGACCACTTTCCATTCGCCCTTTAAGAACTTTATGACATAGCTGACTTTCCAGGCAAACCAGTTTCAGGGATCCATTCTTCTTAGCCTTTTCCTGGATTTCCCTAATTCCTGGATGTTGCACCGCCTCCCAAAGGTCTCCGGCGTGCTCCCTGCCGGGGTCGCGCTGAGGGTGTCCCTGTGCGTGCCGTCCTCCTGCTCGGCTGCCGACGTCGCAGAGCACGTCACCTCCCAGCTGGCACCCCTCGGCCTCAACGGCGTCGTCAGGGACGCCAACTGTCATACGCTCGGCGACAATCCTCTGGAGGCCGTCGACTGGGCGGCGATGTGAGCATGCCCGAAGCTTGCTTCTCCGATCATCTTGCGTTCGAATTGATGCAGGAAATATATTCTTGACCCTATCAATTTTGACTATCCAATCGACATAAATTTTCACCAGGATTATCAATCTCTGTTCATATTGATCCCAAAATAATTTAAGATTGTCTTTCACTCTTAACTTTTCTTCCATATACATTACATTTACAATTTGTGTAAAAATCAGTAACGAAACGATGAAAAAGGGGAGACTTGCCGTGAATCCACACCACATTCACCATACAACTTATGATGTGAGGAAATTAACAATGCAAACAAATTTTTATTCAAAGCCGATCATTTTTCTAACTGCAATCGTTTGTGTTTTCAGATCTTTGCTGATTGGGATCGGTGTGCTGCTCACTTTGAGTACTCTCTACGACTTGTTGGTGCCTGCCACAGGTGGGTCAGGACGTAGCCAAATTGAGACGGATTATCCGATATGGGTGCTTGGTTTTAATAAGAATTCGGCTGTAAATACGTGGACTTGTACCAACTTTTAAAGTGGGCTGGAAGACAAAACTTGTATGGTGATGAGTGATGACTATGATATGGAGTTTTGGCTGTCCTTGTAGCATAACATGGCATAACTAGTTATGCTCCATCCCGGCAAAGTGAAATATCCTGATTTGCCTCCCGGTAAGATCACAAGTTTTTAGAATGGATATTTCCTAAAATAATAAATATCCACCGAACATGCAACATGTATTTGCATTTATTTTCGAATCAACACTGATATGGACATATAATCTGTAATTCACATAATCAATTGCCTGGCATAGATTAAGTAAGGCGCTTGGTCTGTGTTATCTATATAGAATCACCCATAGAACATTTAGAAACTGGCTTGTTAATCGGCGAATGAACCATGGAACCATGCAGCATGGACCCCGCGAGAGAAGGCGCTACGAGCGTTCTCCGTGCACCTCAACGGCGGCCGCCTGTTGTCGACGACCGCCGCGACCTCCGACGGCGACCTCCTGTCGTGCGTGAATGGCGTGCGAGTGCTGAGCATGGCCTGGGTCATGTACTGCCATCGCTGGTCGACCAACGTGGCCTATCCCAGCCCATTCCTCGACTTCGTTACCAACGTAAGGGTCAAGGCAGCATGGTGCATTTGCCGGCATTTAGCAAGGCCAATTTGGATGGAAGTTGGCGTGACAGAAAGTACGCATTTTTCAACTTGTTAGCCCACATCACAAAAATACACTTATTTACTGAGGATTTAGGGAAAAAGTCCACATATTTAGATTCACTCTGCAAGAAATTAATTATTTTTGACACTGATGACTGCTTACCTTTTTTAAAATCAACTCTGTGAATTTTTTGAGCCTCGAAACTGAGAGTCCTTACTGAAAAATTAATTTATATTGATTTCTGAGAGCTGTGCAGTGGAGGGCGTACATCTAGGCATTATTGGTATTAATTTTCAACAGGAATATGCATTTTTTAGTCAATTAAAACATATTTTTGCTGTGTTGTGGGCATACATCATGAAGGAAGGGGGCCTGCTATGTCTGGAGGCTAAGACCCGTGGTTGATGTGGATTTGGGTAGGTGGTAGGTGGGAACGAAATTTGCTTGCAACCACACTTAGGTTGTTTTTCTCTATTGGATTTGGAACCCACACTTATAAAAAGCAAATATCTCAACAGGCTGTAGTAGGACATAGGACACTCTGCCGAGATAGAATTGTCGAGCCGTCGACTGAATCGTCAGCGCCGCCTAGGCTGCGTGGTTGGAAATTAAGCATCACAGCCATCTGGTTTCACGATACACAACAAAGTTATGTTACGTGACATTGAGGAGGCTTTGTTTGGCTCTAACGCCCGTATTGACGAAATAAAATAGACATATAAAAATAAAATAGTATCCTTGTAGGTGGCAATTGCACTTGTTATAATTAAATTTCTCGCTTGTCTGCCAGGTGCGCCACCAGCGGTTGTCGACTGATTTTGCCGATAGTTCCCTATATTCTTCAGCCTAGTTAGGTATTTTAAGCTAGAGTCATCGTGTCAAACTGGAGGAACAAACACCAAACTTGGATAGCTAAGCTAAAGAGTCTAGAGCTGCATGGACCTATTGATGCATCATTCATTATGTAACAACTCCATGCCGCAGTTCCGTAGCGACCCAGTGCGCTCGTACATCCTCAACGGCACTGTCTCGGTGGACTCGTTCTTCCTGCTCAGCTCCTGCCTGCTCACCTACATCTTCTTCAAGGAGATGGACAAAGGCACGGCCTTCAATTGGCCGATCTTCGTACTTCAGCGCTACCTCAGGTAGGTCTGCGTCCTGCACTGGATTACATCTGTGGCAATACTACCCTCTTATGACAGATAAGCAAAAACTAGGTGAAAGCCACCTGGAACCTGTAGAACTAGCAAACAGTCTTGGGGTGAGAGAGTGAGAAAGAGAGAGGGTTCGTTGCCCTTCAGTCATGGTCCTAGTCGATACCGAGTATCAACACTAATTGCCATTGTAATTGAAGGGCTTCCAGAAGGCAGTAGGAATTAACAAGATACTTCAAAAAATGATCTTAGATAAAAAATAAAAATACAAAGCATATTTTTTTAATGCAGATAAGCTATTATTTTGTATCTTTATTTTTTACCAAGACGATTTATACTCCTCAATTTCGGTGACATGACAAAGTGCCTGCCGCCTGCAGCACTTGCATTCTGGTAATACCGTCACCAGGATGAAGTCACTGGGATTTCGGTCCTAGGGATGACGTCACCGGGGAATGGGATGACGTCACCGGGGAATGGGATGACGTCACTGGGAGAGGTCGGTCCTCGATTCCCGCTTTCCCTGCCACCGGGAACGCTGTCCCAGTGATGAAGTAAAGGGAGATGACGTCACTGGAGATAGTCTGTCCTGGCGGTGACGTCACTGGCGCGGGGACGACGTTTTAGACTGACGCCGGCGCTGGCGGCGATGGTGCTGCTGCAGGCGTCGTTGCTGGACCACGCAGGCACCGGACCGGACTGGAGCAACAGCCAATGGGACGTGGACGCCTGCCGGGCCAACTGGTGGGTCACGCTGCTCTACGTGCAGAACTACGTGCACGAAGACTTCCTGGTGAGTGTCTCCTTGTTGCTTGCGCGGTTCCGGCTGGCCAGTAATCGAGCGTTCGCAAGGTAGACATGTGCTGCAGAAACTTCTGGGACGTCTTCATAACACAAGTGTCCACAGAGGTCAGGAGTCATACCGTCGAGCATTATTTTCACCGCGCCGGCTTTTCGTCGGGTGACGTCTACCTCTGCTTGAGTATTCTCTGCTTGGAGTACATTCTGTTTTGAAATACAGTAAACAACTTAAATAAACCTAAAATCAAATCCACAGTTGGTTGTCAGTATAGCATAAGAGAAGTGCAGTTCCCCGGGCAGGCAAAGACCCGGATTGGAATCCCGGCGCGGATACAATTTTTGGAATGGAGATTTCGTTACTAATAATCATTGTCTACGAGTGTTTGCACTTAGGCTTAAATTCACACTGAATCAGGTGTTATTTATTGTGTTTATTTATATGTCTTTGAATCATCTGTTATCCGATCAATTTAAATGATGAGTTTACACATATTGAATTATTGACCTTGGAGCAAAGAAAACTGAGGCAGTCAAAATGGTCTTCCCTTGCCGACAGTGTCTGACGGTGAGCTGGTACCTGGCGCCGGACCTGCAGCTGTACGCGCTCTCTCCGGTGCTGCTGCTGGTGTTGCGGGACTGGCCGAAGACTGGCCGCGCCCTCCTCGGCGTCGGCGTCGCTGTCGGCGTCGCGCACTCCTTCACCGTCGCCTACCTGCGCGAGACCCACGTCACTAGGTGGGCTGTCAGACAGGCGACATTACTGACCGTTTTATTTTAAATATTTATTTGACAATGCCTGATGGTGGGAGTAATATAAATTAACAACCTTTGAAATTCCAATAAATCGTCCTTAAATATTCTGACTGTCCCTGGCCAGATTTAGCCAAATTTTTTCTTAATTTAGTGGGAAAAAACAAAGTTTTGATAGATTTTGGCACTTTGAATGATGTAATTAGGTATTTTCACGTCTATAATTGCTCTCTAGGTCTAGATCGATCAGAATTTCAATCCAGCCAAGCGGATGCCATGTACGTGAAACCAAAAGGCCAGGAGAAAGCGAGTATTTTTATATCCAGAAAAAAAAATCATTTTGGTACAGTCAAAATTAAAGATTTGACTCGCTCGCTCTGCTCGTCTGCTCATGAAAGATGTGAGACAGTGTTGCCACGTTTCAGCCAGGGAAACACGAGCTACACGCACGAGCGGTACACCGTGTGGTTGATCGGCATCGCCCTCGGCTACCTGTTGCATCTCACCAAGAAGAAGCCGGTGGTGATGCACAAGGTGAGTGATGTCACGTAATGTCATGTGCAGTAAGCACTAGTCGTGAAATTCACATGTGACTTTATTTTCTGCAACATGTTTCTTCGAAGTGTTAAGCTCTTGAAATTTCGGATATCTGATCGGCATAATCTCTCACTGTATGGACTGTTACTCGAGAAAATGACAACTTGGTTGATGTGTTGAAGAAAATATCTCACCAGGCTGATTATTAGTAACGTTTCATCACTATCTACCGGACATGCAACGAGTATTTGAATTTTTGATTCAAATCACACTTATCTCACCAGTCTGTTGGATATATAGAAAACTCATTGAACTAAAATTGTTGAACTGCAATGACAGAATCGTCAGCGCTGTCTATGCGTGAAGGTTCGCACCATAGCCATCTAAGATACATAATATGTACGTAAGGGTTTCATCTGTCTAAGTATTTGTTCAGGTTACAAAACTACTAGTGTGTACTTTAACTTCTAACGAGGCTGTGAGACTGAGGTCACAGCGCTTTGTCGCTTCGTCGAGAGTTTCCTATGTATTATTTAAAGCCTGGTAAGATATAAGTGACGTCTCGTCCGCTTGCAGGCGACCGTACTTGCGCTGTGGACGCTGTCGCTGTTCCTCACGTTCGGCACGGTCTACCTGATGGCGCCGTTCATAGCGCAGGGCTACCAATACAACCGGCTGCTGGACTCGCTCTACCTGGCCTACTTCCGCGCAGCGTTTGCCGTCGGCTTGGCGTGGGTGATCTTTGCGTGCGCCCGCGGCTTCGGCGGTGAGCAGCACGACAGGGACACCAACAGATATCTATTCCTGGTGGATTTCGGATGGAAATCCCGCCCATTCCTCGACGCAATACGCAGAGTATCGGCCCATGAGAGTTATATATGCCTTCCGTTCTTTTGGGATGGTTGAGTAGGATCAGGAGCTCTCACAGCTTGACACCTATTTTTATGCCATAATACTCTGAACTTGTTATTCTCAGCTTGAATTTCCTCCACTTCCACAAGCGGTATACAACATCAATAGGCCCCAATGCCCAAACCAAATTTTCCACCAAACTTTCTTATTAATATATCTTTATCCTTGTTTCATTAAAATACAAGGTCAAGTTTTCTTCATCTTCATTTAGGACATCTCGGATTATTTTTTATCCGTCTTGCCAAGCCTGGTGATTTCACAGCGTCGTCTTCACTTTCTCCTTCGTCCTTTTCTACTAGCGCATTCCATCCTTCCATCCCACAAATTCCATCCCACAAATTTCCTCTGTCAACCTCATCTTCCTTTCCTCCAAGTCTTCTTTTATCACACCCCACCATCTTTCTCTTGGTCTTCCCACTCTTCTTTTCCTATATAACTATCCTATTGTACATCATTATTTATAAATCCATCATCCTATCCAGGAATAGCCGCAATTGTCTTGAAAAGTATCTGCGCGTTATTTCAGGCTTCGTCAACACGGGGTTGTCATGGAAGTTCTTCACGCCGATGGCCAGACTGAGCTTCGGCATCTACCTGATCCACTTGTCCATACACTTCAGCCTGCTGGGCTCGGTGAAGGTGCCTACTTACGTGCACGACTCGGTGGTGGTGAGTCGCGGTCCGCAACGCCGCTTACTTCACAAAAACTCCTCCGAGACACAAAGAGACTCGCATTAAATAATAATCTAGGTTGCCATTATCTGAAAATTCTTGAAACCACCTCTCATCAAAATCGATTGCATGCAAACTTTTCGTCTTAAAGTTAGATATTTTTCCTACGACAGTTTTTCGAAAGAGATGCCATAGGTTAAATAAAATTCCATGCCAAATTCCGTGCCAGTGTGGTTAAATTCCTAAGCATTTTTCAAACTATCGTAGCCACCTTTCCACATTTGACACTGCTGAGGATCAAAAGGCCGAGTTTGCAAAAACCCCACAACCTTTCAGGGTCATTCGGACCGTCCAAGAGACTCCATGGGGCGGACGACGCCGTAGTACCCTCGAGGAAACCGCGAGGCGAGTGCCTGAAGACGCTTGTTCTGCGCAGGTACCGCAGTTCTTCGGCGACCTGGTGATTGCGTCAGGGTTTGCCGCCGCCCTGCACCTCGCCGTCGAGGCCCCGTGCGCCGTGCTTTTCGGCCTCGCCTTCCGCAAGGGTACGTCCCACTCTTCTGCGTTAGATCCGCTCAATCACTGACAATGTGATCGTTGTTGCTGGGCACAGCTGGTGCTGTGTTCAAAAAGCCTACGAGATTGCGAGAATTTTGGTGTTTTCAGTCTTCCTTGGGGGTATTGGTCAGGTACAGAAACTTTGCGCATCACTAATTATCCAATAAAGGGTTAGGGATGTATACCGAAGTCATTTTTAGAATTTCCAGCATAAGCCAGCTCGAGCAATAAGGCGATGTTAATAATCTGAAATAATGTCCCCAATGAATAAATGTCCTCAATATTTTATTAATTTTTATTAACTAAAAAGTATAATGGTTGACTAAATTTTTCTGTGCAGGTGCACCAACCAAGAAGGCAGCAGGAACAGCGGAGCCTATCCTAAAAGACACTGACAGCCCGGCCGACCTCTTGACCGCCGAGGAGGAAGTGGTGGAACCAGTAGAAGGTGGTGCAATATCGAGCGGGGGAAAACAAGTGGCTTGAGAAAACACTTTTTCCCATCTCCAGAGGGGCGATTTTGTGAAAATTTCGTTATAAAGTCACTCGTCTTCTCGATGAAAGCATTCATTTTTTCCATTAAAAACATTGACAAAAATGAAGATCTTACAGAGAAGACAAGTGACTTCTTTGACAAAATTTTTAAAAAATCGCCCCACTATCTTTTCTTCCTGTCTTTTTCCGTCACGATCCCTTGCTCAACTATCTTACTGTACTAATATAGGAAACTCTTGGCAAAATCGAAAAACAAAGCGATTGTGACAACCCTGGCGGCAAAGTAAGCACTCAAATAAAACAAGTGCAGTTATCAAATACAAAGATACATACTCTTTTACATGAAAACTATCAATTCACATTTGAGATTGAGCATTATAGTGGCAAACAATTAGCCCTACACAAATATATAACTGAAAGTGACGTAAAGTAACGTTGTTTTAAGTTTTAGATGGCTGGGGTGTTTAATTTACTACCTCACCACCGCCTAGGCAGTGCTGACGATTCTGTCGTCAGCTCAATAATGCTATATCGGCAGAGTTTCCCATTTAAGAATATGAAGATATTTGCCTCGCTGCGCTAGACAAAGCTAGTGCAAGATTGCGACATCATCGACAACGGCCTTCAGGACCTACACCGGACCAGCCTGGTTGTTTGGCCGTGCTGCTGTCAACATGTTGGTTGCCAGCATGTCCTGCAGATGTCTCATGGAGTGCACGCCTGCGCCGGGCGGCGTGGGGGCTGCGCGCGACAGCAGCCGCTTGCCGGTGAGCGCGATCAGCAGCGCGCCCAGCGGCGCAGTGACGAGGATCGAGAGGATGCAGACGGTGAGCAGGTCTTCGCCGTACGACGTCACCGTTGCCGTCGATGGAGCGCCGCCTCGGCGCACCGTGTCCAGCGCGGCCGGGCCCAGTGCCGCCTAGATGGGACACGGGGTTGGTTGTTTTTTATTCGTTTGTTTGGCTTCTGTTATAATATTGGAGATTGGAGATTCTCTCAACTTGCATCACATCGTTACGCTCATCAACCAGTGGGGTTCGCAGCGCTTGGCAGGTGCTGTGCTTCGTGCAAACAGACAGAAGGTGGTGTGCAGATTGCAGCGCCGCTAGACTCGCCTGCACCGTGGTCTTCGCGATCCACGAAATGGCGACGAACAACTTCTCCTTCCAGTTCAGCCCGCTGCCGACAGCCGCTGCCACCGTCACCGCAACCCGCGCCTGCGCGTTCATGCGAGAACGAGAATAATATCACAACACAACAGCATTCAGGCAGGGATTTCTACCATTGTCGGAGCTACAGCCACCAGCCTTTATTAAGTATTCATGATTTTTTAAATCCAGTAACACTCAAAAAATTTCCAACACTTTGTGAGGTAGTGAAAAATGATTACCAGTCTGAGAAAGTGGTTTTTCTGGTGGAAGCTTACACCAGTACGCAATTGTTGGTGGGTTCTATGAACTCAAAACACGAACGCTCTCTTCCAAAGCAATATAGGGTTTCAGAAATAGGTGAGTTTCTTGTGGGGATTAGCTGCCTCTAACTATTCTTTTATGTGACCATATAAACCCTACATGCACCATAGCACAAGACTGATGCCATGCAACATAGCTACTTGCACCATAGCAGGAGACTGACCAGCACACCAACGGCCAGCACCGCTAGTCCCAGGTAGATGCAGCTGACCTCGAGGTCGTGGAATTCAACGCGCATGCCCGTGATGCCGAACAAGATCGGCTCGAAGATCATCATGAACACCTCGAACGCGTCGGCTACGGGATGCTGGAACAATGGGTCCTTGAGCAACCTTAAATATTGGTCACCTCCTGAATTTTCAGGAGGAAGGGAGTTAATAGAACTTTAGAAATGGAAGGATTGCAAATTGTAAATTACACATGGGAAAGCTGGGAAGAATTGTCATATATTTTTTTTATATGTATACCTATATAGGTAACAGTAACAAAGCTAATAGAACAAATTGATCTACGACAATGCTTGTCTTCTAAGTAATGTTAAGATTCAAATAAAATGGTTTTCATTTAAGCTTACAACACAAACCAAATCATGTAAAAAAGTGTGGGAATTTTTTATGATTAAAATGTTCTTTTTATTAAGGTTTTATAAGCTTTTGAAAGTTAGTTGAAATCGTTGCCGAAATTGGAGTTACACGTTTTTTAGTAGGGTCAATGATGGTGGATTTCCTCCAGAAACATTTGCAGCAAGCCCACCTCGCCAATCTCCCAGCCTTGCTGGGACCAGAAGCAGGAGGAGACGAAGGCTGCCGTGATGCAGGCGACGGGCCCCGCACCCTCGAAGCCGGCCACCTCGCTGCCGAAGACCGCCAGCAGGCCGCCGCCCAGCAACAGCAACACGCGCAGTGGCACAGCGTAGGGCTACAACGAGACCCAGTGCCGCTCAAGTCCGCCCCTGTTGTGATACCAGTTTGATCACGGCGCACCGGACTGCTTGGATTCGACTTCGAGCACCAAGTGACACGGTGAAACCACGGTGGGATGGCAACTTGACAAGGTGTGCCATTGCGCACCAGCTTGGATTCAAGCACCAAGTAACACGATGAAACCATTGTGTGAAAACAGCTTGGCAGGACGTGCCATTGCCCATCTGACACTTACAGATACTTTTGTCTGCCCTGATGCAGCAGGTTGGTTTGGTACTTACGTCGTCGGGCGAGGGCAGGAACTTGGCCAGCGAGCCCCAGATGAGGCCGAAGCCGACGCCGCACAGCACGGAGACAGGGCCCTGCAGAACCTCGTGCAGCACACTCCCTGCGCGGCAGGACAGACAACGTCATTCTGTCAATGTTAATGTCAACGTCAACGGCTGCTCCTGCACGTCAGGGTGATTGCAGTGCGATTACAGGGTGGCCTCGTCTGCCCTGCTAGGCGTCAATAATGAATGATGCCTACCAGAATTTACTTAGGCTTTGTACATATAAATTTATGGAAATTTTCCTTCGGTTGTAAATCAGCCAAGTTATAATTTCAAATATCAGATTTAAGTTTAGATTGAATAATGGGGAATCCTGCACAAGCAACGTGACACGTTGTTCACTTCCAAACGTAACCTGGGATATCTTTTTTGACGATTTTGACGGAAAAAGTTATTTTTCTTCTACCTGTTCTACCTTCATTCTACCCCTGTCTCCCATTTGGGACTTAGCCATTTTCTCAACTCAGAGGTGAGGTGGGTAATGAAGGGTATCAGTGAGGTAAATTCCGTAGCCACAGTCACAGAAAAGGCTTTTCTTTTTGAAACTATCATAAATGGTGCAACTGGCCCAAAGTTGAAGTTATATATTGAAACTCAAAGCTTGAGTTTCTTACACTGAGTTTCTCATACAACGTCGCATCAGTGGAAATGGTTTGCTAACACTAACAGCCTTTGAAGCTGATCTCTAATTAGTCATCAAACTCTCAACGCTTGTCTGCCTCACGCTGTACGCACCCTCCGCGAACATGAACGAGCTGATGATGCAGTAGACTGCGACCGAGGCGGCGTCGTCGATGCTGGCGACGGCAACCGTGAGCGCCGGGATTCCTTTGGCCACGCCGTAGCCCTTGGCGCGTAGCCGAAACAAGCAGGGCACCACCACGGTTGGGGACACGGAACCCACGATGCTTCTGCATTGCAATACGGTACTCTCTGACTCTCTGTGTAGCCCCTGGCTTGCAGCCAGAACAAGCAGAGCATCAGTGGCGGCTCTTGGATTAAATGGTTGATGGGGTGATTCCCTTCTGGGTTGTGATTGGGTCATAGTTTTCTTGGAGGGAGAGACACAGAAGGTGGGAGTATAAGTGGCATAGCTATACAATGTCGGTAACGCGTGAGGGTTCAATGAACATGCTGTGTTACAGTATCTAGAAGTTTCAGCTCCATTTAATAAAACGACTTGACATTACAATATGTATACCTTGTTATTACTCTATAGAGGGTTGAATTAGTGATGTTCTCACCCCAGCAGGAAGCCCCACGCCCAGGGCAGGCCCAGCGCCCAGTGCGCCAGGGCGCCCACCACCAGCGCTTCGGCCGTCCAGGGCAGCAGGCCCAGCTTGAGCACGGCCAGCCAATGGCGGCGCAGGGCGCCAGGGTCCAGGTCCAGGCCGGCTCGCGTCAGGATGATCACCAGCGCCACCTTCCTGCGCACGCGCAATCACGTACAATGTGGTGAGTCTATGTTAGAGTTTAGAGCTTTAGAAAAAACAATTAGTATTTTAATATATTAGGACATAGTTAAGGTCGGCAACTCGGCACTGGGAAACAAACATTGATAGGAATCCACCCCTTCTTGTCATGAGCGTGTTAGTCTTGACTTGGACTTGAGGCAAACAGAGCCGAAGAAGAGGCTAATACAGCGTCATGTCTGACAAGATGATCCCACGTGATTACTGGCCTAGGGATTCACAGATTCCACAGAGCTTGTACTTGTTCTTGTTACATACTTGGCCTATAAACATCCAAAAGAAAAAATGACAAGGGTTGAATATTTGAGCAAGTTAATATTTCAAAAATCAAAGAAGAGTCGCTGTTATTGGCAAGAAGTATAAATTAAACGCCGTACTGGATCATACTGCAACATGGCATTGTTCCTGTCCGAAAAAAACATTCAGGCTGAGACTGGATTTGGAACAAGCCCTTTTTTCAAATGGTTTTGCAAATTCTCTTTTCGTTTTCGGAACATGACAATAATCTCAAACGGCGTTCTTCTTGTTTACAATAGCTCTTGCTGGTAGCTTCTCATTGGTAGATAACGGCGTAGTTACATATCGAAGAGTTAGCAGTTAAAGCTGGCCAACCTGAGCAAGGAAGCAGCGTGCGCGTAGCCACCCTCGATGACCTCGATGCCGAGGTTGCGGAAAGCGATGCCCGCCAGCAGCATGCCGGTGACGGCGGGCAGCGTGGTCACGGCCACCAGCATGCCCGCCAGATGGGCAGTCAGACTCAGCAGCGCCAGGCCGAACAGCTGCCCACCGGGCGCAGCGGTCCCTCCTGGCGGACAGGCCGGACGGCAAAATTAGGGCCCTGGTCGGTGCGTGGAGCCTGGGACCTTTCACCTTGCCAACTGTGCTACACGGATAACCGAATTTCGTATGGATATTAAGTTGTTCAATTACAGCCATTCAATAAAATCTAAGTAAGTTTTCCAAGTTTTCAAAAACACATTATAATGGATCTTGTTTGCGTAGAGCGCGGCACTTCACTGCGAACACTCGGGAAAGAGTATGGTGAAAATTCATTTTTTATTTGTTTGAAACCGTGCAGCCCCAATACATGTTGGCACGTTGCTAGGATCATGTGCCTAAGTGCTGCCACCGGTGTTGGGTCTATTACTTTCAATTTACAATTACTTAACCAATTAGACCTAAGATATAATTCAATTACAGCCCAAATCATCCAAGCTCAAACGCAATACATAACATTACTAATTACCGGAAAAAAAAAAATTCAATTCAATATCTAGGTAATTACTTTTTTACTCTCCGATTTCTTGCGTCAATTTTTTAATTTAAACATTCTACTCATTGACGCAGTTTAGTGTTGGATTATTCTCTGAACAAGTGAACAGAAGTTAATATCCTCCGAATCATTGCATTTGAAAAATTGCAAAAATTTTTATTTTATTTTTCCCTTATAAACCAATTACTAGTTAATCTTATTTTAATTGAATTGAATTCAAATACCAATTACCAAAACTTCAAGGTAATTCATTACGTTACAAACTACTGGCCTTATAAATTAATTTCTATCAGAACTACTACTACACCTATTCCATTCAATCAAAGTGGCGTCATGATACCCACTCGCTAAAGCCAGGTAGAACAATTCGGGTTGTGATTTCCTTATCTTCCTTTGTTATTTAGCAGATTTTTTTTTCTAACTGGTTGTACGTCCAGTGGGTATCCGACGTCATTTTTCACCGAGTGAAATAGGTCTCTTCAGTAGGGTACTTTCAGCTATCCAGCCATGGCTGCCAGCTTTCCTGGGAGCAGCTGTCTCACCCAGCGCGGAGTAGGCGACACCCCAGCAGAGCAGGCCCAGGAGAGACAGCGACGCCACGCGGGCTACCTTGGTGTAGGCGGGGCAGACCCGCGGCCAGACGGACGGCTGCCACGCGTGCGCAGTCGAGCTGCGCCGCTGCGCGAACCACGCGAAGCAGCGCGATCTGCGCACGAACCAAGTAGGTTACGGATCATTTTCGTTCAAAGGTTGAAAGCCGCACGATGACACGAGCGTGATTGGACCGAACCGAGGGTCACTTTTAGCTTCTGACCGAGCCACCATGAAGGTGGCCCCGACGGTATTTTGGTCAGATCATCATTGCTTTTATTCAACGTAAATATTTGCCATATTTCTAAAACAAATCTTTTTCATGAAAAATTAATTTAAAATTTTTTTTCACCAGCTCTTAGTTTTTTATTTAGCTAGATGATATTTTTAAGAATCATAAATTATCTATACTTAGAAGATATACTTAGAAGATATACTTAGAAGAAAAAAATAATCTAGTTACAGTACCTACTGCTAAAAGCTCACTTTGCATGAAGAAAAAACTTTGTTGTTTTAAACAATGTGTACAAAAACAGTGCAATGACCTTCTCTCTGTTGATGAGATCGCCTTCTCTCCTTGCAAGCCAGGGCTAATCACCGACATCCTCCGCATCTCTCGTGTGGACATTAACTCCGATTTGGACAGGTTCACGCACACCAACAACAGGCCGCCATTCAAGATTGACTGGTTAACGTCATCTGTGAATCAACCGTATCGAGTAAATGGAATGGACTGAACAGAGGGAACTCAAGTCAGTAACAGCTTAGGGTTTGCCATTGGCGTTTGACCAAGAGAAATGGGCGCCATTTGAGACGGGGACTTTAAACCTGTGGTTAATGTGACATGTGCGGTTAGGCTACATAAACGTAACGCAAGAGACCATTCTTGTTCCAAGGACCATCCGACACTAAGGTACCTATAAATTAAATGTAGATTAACCGTTAGTTTTAGGGTAGGTTAGCCGAACGCGACCTGGTGGACAGAGCTAGATGAAACGAGTCGGAGGCAAGATGTTAAAAGGGTTGTGGAGAGTGGTGAAGGAATTGCATCAATCATCATGTGTGTTGTTTAATATATAGTATTTGAAATGTGATCAGCGAATAGAGTGTTGTTGTCGGGTCCCGACCCTAATTATAAAAAGGCATTCGAAGGCCTTATCTGGTGGAACGGAACAATCAAGCACAACTACACAAGAAACTTGCCGTTTTTCACGGTCAACCGTAAAAGCTCGTAATTTATGCAAATCCGTCTGAAACCAAGACAGGCAATGCAAACAGAGAATTTTATGGAGGACTCACCCCCGCAAGGTGTGGGGCCGTGGGGTACTTCAGGCCCCGACGACTCCTCCTCGATGTTGTTGAACAGCTGCGTGCGGATGCCGTCGCTCAGGCCGGACACGTGCATGCAGTCCAGGCGCATTGCTACTTCGTGCAGATCACAGCAAGTTTCAATCTCGGTTTGTTGTTGTACCTAGGAATTTAGATGTATTTTATGTACTGTACTCTTCCATCATTACAGCCGGTGGGGATAGGCGACACGAAGCCATTCCCTGTGCTACAGCACAGTTCTTGATTCGCTGAGCTCTGTCTATCAACTCTGTCAAGAATGCGTGATACGTACACCTATACCATACGTATTACGAAGAACAAAGTAAATATTTACAGCCTCTTTATTGTTAGGAATACATTTTTTAGTATTTGGAAACCTTTAAACGAGAATTTAGTGACATTTAGGTGATATTATTGTTCCAGTGGCGAGGTCACGATCGGCCACTGCGTGGTACAGTTGGCAACACTAAAAAATCGGTGTCCTTTGGTAACAACATCCACGAATACAGTGTGTCTAGTTGCGTATATTCATATCACATTAATGACCGAAGCTGTATCGAGTTTGAAGATGGTAGAGTCGGTGAAATTGTGGGAAGACAGGAGTGAATGGATGACGGCGGTGGGAATGAGAGAAGATGAAGATATAGGAGTGGGGAGGGAGAAGACGACATAGAAGAAGACAAAGAGGCAGATGGATAAGCGGCAGGAGTGGCCATCCAGCTATAGGTTTAGAAAGAGGCTTTAATCATATTAATGTTGACCAATTTTTAGAGACAATAAAGCGATTTTTAATATTTATTTTATGTCCAGTGCGGATGCCCACAGTAAGAAAAATGTAAGAATAATGGTTTATTAATTATTGCATGTGGAGAAACCATCGTGCAAAAATAACACAAAACTAACAAAAAAACACATAATCGTCGGTAATTCGTTTTCTGTGGCACGCCTGGGAAATAGTTTTTTCGGTACAAGAAAATACATGGAAAAGATTAATAAGGACCCTAACAATTGCTTTGCGACTGCTTTATTTTTCCGCAATTATATCGTCTCTGACGTCTTGAAAACTATCTTGAAGCGACCGTTTAACGTTCCTTTTATTGCATCGCAATTGGATCGTCTCTGACGTCCATACGATCTTTTTGCGACTGTTTACGACTAATAAAAATCTTCAGAACTAAACACTACCCTTTAGCGACTCTTTGGCGACTATTTTACTACATTGCTTTCTGTGAGAAGTTGTCACTTTTAATTCCAGTTTCTTGTTTATGTATCGATTCAATCGAGACCCGCAAACACCCTAGCCAAAAATTCCATTAATTTATTTTGCCATGTAGGAACACCGACTTCACAGAACCCTAGGAGGCTAGAAATATTTGACAGAATGGCAGAGGTTTCACACGGATTCACCTGCAGCCGGTGCTCGATGTGCAAGCTGAATCGCTGCTGCGGGCGTCAAGACGTTTACTCCTTCGAGGCGTCGGGTTGGCAAGCGGTATTTGGAATGTGACCCGTGGACGGCTAGGGTGATATCGACGCGATAACACAGTAGCAATGATATCGGAAAGCATGTGGCATGGCATGTGCCAAGGTTGAATAGCCAGTAGTTATCATGTGATAATCGCAGAGTTATTAGAAGAACCACCTCCAGGGACAACTTAAAATCTGAATTTTATAAAAAACCATCTCACAGACACGGTGCATAGATATGCTTGAGAATCTCAGGCGAGAAAGTTCTACTCGGAAAAAATATTTTCTGATTGTATGATATCAAATAAACTCTGAAAAAAGCGCGAATAATTATGTGAAAAAATTTGCCCAGTTTTTTTTTCTCGAAATTTTTATACCTCCCAAAACAAAATTTACCAATAGTGTTTAATGTTTATTTCAGCTCATTTATCCGGCACTTACAGATGGTTCAGTAATTATTAACACGAATTGAATGCAAATAATTGAATTTTTCGAGAAAAAAGACCTACGGCCTTATTTCTAAGCTTTTCGTGGGTTCATTCCCTGCTAATTACAGTTAATTTGAGGTTTATCTTGTCGAGTTGTCGAGTAAATATAGATATAAATTGTATGCATGAAACATTCAATTTAAAGAAAAAGATTATTCAGGATTTTTTTCTCCTAACGTATTTCCCCCACTAAGGTGTGACATTAAATTTACGTGTAAAGACTTTATTTCATTAAAAGTGCATGAGATGCATGAGAGAAAAAAATCAATTTTTCTCATTTAGTATTTTTATTTTCTTTCCAATGCTCTAGCCAGAAAACTGTAACTATCATAGTTCTCGAGTTGTCAGCGGTAATTGCGGACTATTCTCGCCTGGATAGCCAAAAGCGACAAAGTAGTACCGGAGGACACACACACTACATCGTAGTATAGAATAAATAAATAATGAAATAAATTGTTCTTCGAGAAAACTTCAATTTTTCTCAGGTGTGCATTATTACAAAAATTAGTACTTGTATGCAATGACATCGGCTTATCTGCTTAGCGCTTGCGGACGGTAATTATTCGCGCGGGTAATTGATATTGAGCGGTCAACGCTACTGCTCGATGCAAATGCAAATGTCAAAGAAAGGCATCTCATTTAAAAACTATAATAAGTGACGGGTTGTCATTGGATGGTTTGTTATATCTCATTTTAGTCCCCTAGCTTAATTTTGCCATTAATATCCTTACTTAGGACATGTGCAATAGGTATACCTATCTGACTAGGTATATAAAGTCTCATGTCTCATGTTATTGGTCGTTGGTAGTTGGCGTTGAACCGAACCTGCTGGTGAATTAGTTGTGCAGTCGGGCAGGTTTTATCCTTTGGGTACAATATTGGTGGTCAAATTATTTTGAATTTGACTAGAAAATGTCACGAAATGTAAGTAAAGGTATATTTAATACATCTATGAACTATGGACTTGGGTGGAATAATAACTGATTACTGTATTGCAGTGGGTAAGCTACTAAATATATTTAATCCTCATTCCAGTAAATCAGAATTCCAAGAGGAACAATGACTAAGATTATTTAGACGCAATCTTTCGTGTAAAAAATTTCAATCTGGGTGAGGAGGAAAGATTGAATTTCTACGAATACAATAGTGATTATTAGTCGTTATTCCGATGGAAAAAAGACTTAAGTTATGTGGGGCCGAAATTAAAAAATCATAATTAGCACCCCTAGCTTCCCAAGAGTTCATCGATTCCACCTTCTTCCGTCTCAGAGTCAGTTTCCTTTACTGTTTTTTCAAGCCCTCCCAATGGCCTTCATATGAAATAGTCCATCCTTTTCAACAATAGAGAATTATGATTATTTTGCAGAAAACTTTTGACTTGATTATTGAATTCTAAGCTATAAGATTCAAACTTTTCCCGGAAAAGTTCAAGATCCAATTCCCGTGCTGAGAATAGGGAAGTACAGGAGCCTCATACCAGGCCTCACGTAGCCGAATTTTTAAGCCGAAAATGCAGAGGTCCACGTAATACCTTCCCCTGCCCCTAAAATGATCACAATATTCTTGAAAAAAATCAGTGTTTAGGGGAAGAGTACTCCGACTCGTGTTGTAAACTTTAATTGAGATCTGATGGAAAATAAAACAACCAGAGAAGAAAAATCAATGGTGATTTTCATTATAAAAAACCCTCAAAAAGTCACAAACTCGAGATTTATTTGTGAAAGAAGTAAACGCCCGATCGACACGAGACTTTGTATCGCGAGTCAGATTTTCTTGCAATTATCCACTGATTGTTTTTCAAAAATATAGGGAACATGAAAGGGAAACGAGGATGTATTACGTGGACCTCTGCACCGCCAAAATTTTCCGTGTGATAAAGCCAATCTTTTGCGGATTAGCGGAATTCTTAGCTATTTATCCCTCGAGATTCAAGTGAAAGGTTTAGGTGCGTTTACCTTCATTCATATTTTTGCAGGCGTTAAATCTTATCCTCAAGCCCTAAATAAGTACGCTCATCTACAACGCGATTAGATTAAGCGTTCGCGAAGCCCTTGTAATATCATTCATCATCATATCGAAGCGAAATCTTCAATTTCACTTAGTGGAGAAAAAAACACTTGTGTGTTGTTTATTTTTTTTATTTGTGTGTACGTGTGTTTGTTCGCGCTCTACAGGCCAAACGGCTGCTCCGATTTTGATAAAAATTTCAGGAAACCGTATTTTGCTCTCAACTTACACTCCCTGCTTTTTTTCAGCAAAGTCGGGGTAACAGTTTCTTAACTTTGAACTATAATTTAAATAGTAACTATTATCTTAGTATTAAGTATTAACTTTTAACTATAATTTGTCAACATCAGTTGAAGATAAAGTTGCTTATAGTTCCAAGAAACTGCAAAAACAAATAAAGCGTCATAAAAGCGCCACTTTCAAGAAAAATGCCAAACAAAAATCAATAAAATTTTCACACAAACATGAAATCGTGAGAGTCAACATATCGTCAAAGTTTGGTCGAATTATATTCATAGGCTTGGCTTCTAGTGTGAGAAACGTGATTTTGAAAAACTGAAAATTTTCGTAAAAATTAATTTAAAAGAAAAGCTGCCAGTGAAATGAGATGAAAATAATACATGATTTAAGTTGAGAGAAAACGAAGATATTTTGAAATTTTAATCAAAATCCGTTAAGTCTTTTGGCCTGTAGAGCGCAGACAAACAGACATATAAAACACATACTGGAATATTTTTAGCTTTAAAGTGTATTGAAGATTTCACTCTTTACGCTTATCCATTAATAAACTATTATTGTAGGTTGATTTGGAGAATGAAGACGGCTTCTATGACGGCGTGACGCCATCGACGAATGCAGCCTCCGAGTCGCCGGTGCAGCAGTTCTACGCCGGCGCGAGCGTGCTGGTGACCGGCGGCACGGGGTTCATGGGCAAGGTGCTCATCGAGAAGCTGCTGTGGACGTTCCCAGACCTCGCCACCATCTATGTGCTGGTGCGCGACAAGAAGGGTCAGAGCGGGCAGCAGCGCATCGACGCGTTGCTAGCGTCGCCGGTGAGTGCAGCTGCGGGTGAAACTTTAACAAGGCAGATACAAAAATACGTGATTGTACTTTGAGCTAGAATTTAGAAGAATATAATATAGAAGTATATAGAATTTCAGAATATCGATTATGAACCGGTTTGGAGGAGACTCCTAAACTACGTCAAGAATTGGTTACTCGCAATTGTTACTTCTGTGTGTTAATTAATTAATTTATTTATTTGTCATTACTTACAAATTGTACATATATGTGCAGGTGGTAAGTGATTATATGTCTAACGTAATATTTTATTATTTTTGTTTTCCCTATATATTTCCTTTTAAAATCTTTAATTTCTAAATCTTTAATTTCCATTATTTCTCTGTCCATATTGTTCCAGTCTTCTCCCGTTCGGTTCATAAAGGAAAATTTTCCAGTATCTTTCTTTAAAGTTTTGATGTTTACTTGCATATCGTGCATTTTTCTGTTCTGGTATTTTCTGTTTTGCTTGGCAATTTTGTTGTTTAGTTCTTTCCAACCATTATTCCCTTCCATGACTTTAAAATAGTTACAAATTCTATGGTCTTTTCTTCTATCTTCTAATGTCTCCCATCCAAGTTCTTGTACCATTAATGACGGTCTTTCTACTATTTTAGTTTCCTCATTCTTTTCATGATCAAATCTCCATAAGAATTGGTTGATTGAATTAGGTAAAGACTATAACTATGAAACCGAAACTGGGATAGAACATTTTCTGTACTCTACTGAGAATTATAAATGTGCAAAAATGTGGCTGGTAAAAGAATCCAGAAATTTGAAAAACTTTGATGAAAGCCAAGTAGGACAGGTTGTGAAAATGTTCTTAGAACGTAATTCTTATACCTTGTTGATTTTATAAATGAAAAGTAGGTCATCCCTCATCAGTAACAAATTCTACTTCTTTGTGAACGACAGTGATGCACTAATGGGATGATACCATTAAGAGCGATAAATTTTCGTTTCTCTTAAGAGACATAAAATTTCGAAATTCTTTACACACGTTTTATATTTCAATCAAATGATTGAAACCGGGAGTAATAGTTCGGTGTTCTTCCCAGTGCTTCGACCGGCTCCGACGAGACCGGGCAGCGGGGTTCGGGTGCAGACTGGTTGCCGTCCACGGCGACGTCACCGCCGAGGGCCTCGGCATCAGCGCCGCGGACCACGACCTGTTGACTCGCAACGTGACCGTCGTGTTCCACGTAGCGGCCACCGTGCGGTTCAACGAGCCGCTCCACGTGGCCGTGCTTCAGAACGTGCGCGGAACCAGGGAACTGCTCCAGCTGTGCGGGAAGTGTCCGCAGCTCAAGGTACACAGAAAACAACAGGGCCGGGATCATTTGTCATTGGAGTCTGAACCCACAGGGTTCAGTGCTAGGACTGTTATACGCTATTTGGGGAGTCATACGGGCGATAAATAAACACTAGAAAACGATAGGTAAATGTTCGATGATTAATTTAATGAAAACACTTCACATGGATGGTTGCGTTTAACGATGAGTAAAAACGATTATAATACAACAAGTGTAACAATAAGAAAATGGCGTGGCGTGAATACAAGAGAACAAGAGAACAAGAGCGTACAGGTCGAGAGCGAGAGACGGAATGCTAGGGTGAGTTGAGAACAGGAACTGGAGTCACTGGGGAACTAGGAAGTACAAGGGTAGTCAAGGTAACTTAACTATGGGGCGGAAGCGGGGGTGTGGTATAGGGGTTTGAATGTAGCCGCTAACAGGACCAACACACCGTCTACATAAACAAAATATTTGTCTTGCTAATTGCTAGTCGCTGAATACTGCCCGCTTCCCCACGGATCTAAATGCACTATGGACATTTCTCTTGGAAAGCCAATGATTCACCAACGAGCGCGTTATCGTCATAAGGGGCATCTCCAGCCGTGACACACTTTAATCAGAGCAGACATCGTGAAACCATCAATGTGCCCTGAAAAACAGCCTACTTGCCATTGAGGTAACATGCAGTGTTTCTTTGAAAAACTTCTGAACTGAAATGTTCAAATTGATTCATTATAAACTCAGTAAAAAAGATGAGATATATTATATTTATTAAATAAATAAACCATAATTATTTCTAGTCCGGTCTCAGTCTTTAGCCTATTTAAGCATGAAGGCAGCAAAAACAGAGAGAAGAGCGTAACCCGCCCCGACTGTCCACCAGGCGGTGGTCCACGTATCCACGGCGTACGCAAACTGCCCGCGGCCCGACATCGAGGAGCGGTTCTATGCGCCGCCGCTGGACTGCGACCAGGCGATCGAGATGACCGCTGACGACGCACGCGCCCTTGAGGCCGGCCAGCGAGACCAGGAAGCCCAGGCAGCTCAGGCAGCCAGGTAGGCAGCCATTGAGGAGGCATTGATTTTACTTACTTTAAGAATGTATAGATTCTGGAAGGTACTTTAAATGAGGTGGATACGGTTTTGCTCTGCTGTGATCGATTTGTAGTCCTGAAAAGGACCTGGTTTTATTACTAATCAATATCACCAGTCTTAACCTCTGTTGAACCACTGTCCGGAAGATGACCACGTCAACGTGATTTAAAGTTGAAACCAGGTCCTTAGATCTAAAAATTGTTGAAAGCAGACCAAGATTGTCCACGTGTTCCATCTACCCGTGGCTTGGAACCACACCTGTTTATCCACTCCTGTGATATTTCTCTAGTATACACAAAATTTCTTCCAAAACAATTATTCTCCAGATTGATGGGTTTGGTTTCAAGGTTTCTCCTCTGAATTGAGTGGTTTTTGGTCCTGAAAAGGACCTGGGAACCCAATGTTTCGCCAACGAGCGTGTTGGCATCTTCAAGGGCATTTTACAGGGTGACACCCTTAAATCAGGGCAGACACCGTGAAACCAGACCCAACATCATCCATGGGCTCTGAACACCTCCGGTTGGTCATTACTACAGCCTACTCAGTATAGTTTCTTCTTGGTAAATGATGTTTCTGTATTCAGTGTCACCTTCTTTATCTGTGATGAAGAAACGACTGGGTGCTATAACCTTGCGTTACACCCAGGTCCCGTCGATAATTCAAAATGTTTGTCGTACAACGTTCCTGGATTCCTACGCATGTCAATGCTACGCCATTCACATTTATTTTTGATTGTGGAGGCCTGAATCCTTATTAGTATTGTTTAACAGAAAAGAGAGTGATATTGAGACAAAAAAGGAGACTTAGTGACCCGTGTAGTTAAAACGCGGACAAGGATGACATATTTTACAGTTCCGGCGTTAAGATGCGCTTGAATCCTGTTGCTCAGCGTTCCGGTCCACAGGTTGCTGGGGGCGTGGCCGAACACTTACACGTTCACGAAGGCGCTGGCCGAGGGGGCTGTGCGTAAACATGGGCGTGGTCTGCCGATCTGCGTGTTCCGTCCCGCCATCGTCGTCTCCTCGTTTCGCGAGCCGTTCCCGGGGTGCGTAGGATGTCGAATCATGGGTCTAATTGCCCGGAAACTCCCCGACGATTTGCCCGGCAGTTCCTGGGGCTGAACTTACAAAATTAAGGGACTGAAAAATAAATGAACGTAGTTAATCCCAACTTAATTCCAAAGCCCATTTTTTTGTATCCGCAAAAGAAATGTTATTACTAATATAGTTCAAAATAAAAATATATTGGTTGCTGAGAATTTATTTCGCATTTTGAAGGCTATTAGCGCATATTACACTAGCTGCACTACTAGCGCTGAGCGGACAGGGTTGTTCTTAGATTGAATATAGAATACACAAAAATCAGTGGTCTGTATGGAGGTTGGAAGGCGGCGAACAAAGTGTCCCGCTGGCTTCAAAACAAATTCACGGGAACGGCTATCCACACAAGATCACCAGATCACTTCAGATATGCCAGAATGGTGGCTGAGTCTGACTACGGCAGACAAGAGATCAGGAAATGAAACGCCCCAAAGTGTCGTTGTGTTTCTCCTAGGTGGGTGGACAACATGGCAGGGCCAGGCATGGCGCTGGCCGGCATTCTGACCGGCTTCCTCCGGGTGCTGCCCGGCGACGAGCGCTCCCTGGCGGCGATCGTACCCTGCGACATGGCTATCAACGCGATGATCGTCGCGGCCTGGGACACGGCTCGAAGCAGGTAGTGCAGAGTTGCTTCATTACCTTGAAGAAAACAACTGTTTGGAAATGGAATTACCTACCGGAATTGGGGTTGTGTTTGCAAGTTTGGTATTTGGAGTATGATAGTTGTCGTCCCATTGTCGACGTGGAATTGTATGGGTGGTGGCTGGATCACGATCACATGCGGAAAAAACCTTTGTGAAGGTGTCATTAAGGTCGACCCACAATTGACATAAGACGGAAGCGGAGCGCGGAAGCGGAACGCATAACAAAATTAAACCTTCGGTTTAGGGTTAGACTGCCCACAATAGACATAAGCGGATTGCGGAGCGTAGTGCGGATGCGGAGTGCGGAAGGAGATGGTTATATTTTAACTCCTTATGTAAACCTTCCGACGGCAGCCTTCCGACGACCAATCAGAACGCCCGATGCGTCGGCCATTTTTTTTTCACGCCAAGATGTCATCGCGGTGTAAATAAAAATTTGCTCTGGATCTCTGGATCGTTGGCCTTTATAAATTTAAAGAGCATTTTGTAATGACCTCGGCTCTCTCGAAGTCGAAGTAGTGGGCGCACACCCCATCGACGAGTTGTTCGTTGATCCTCTATATATGCCGCCCACATAACCATAAGCCACCCATACAACAAGAGAAGCTTTTCCAGCTCATCCATGATACGTTTAAAAATTTCAGCTATTACCGTAAGATTGAAAAATAAATGCAATAGTACTATTATGGTGGCATTTATATCCAACTCTCTATCGAATGCTGTGCGCCATTATGTGTCCAGAGTTGCCAGACTGGGCGACTTTTCGCACATTATGGAAGAGCAATCTGGCAACTCACAGCCTTGAGAGAATCATATACAGGGGGCTGTGGTCCATCCGCATCCGACAATTGTGGGTTACAACTTTTGCTACGCTATGCTTGCGCTTACGCGCTCCGCTTATGCTTCCGTCTAATGTCAATTGTGGGTCGACCTTTAGGCTCACGCCATGCGTCATACTCATAGCTCCTCGTAATGGTGGTAAAAATCAATTATAACATAATATATTGATATAATTATGAAAGTAGCTCTAGTCTGGTTCTTAACTTCTAGGTCAAACGACGAGCCTGCCGTCTACAACTTCACCCCGTCTGCCAGCAACACTATCAAGTGGCAATCATACTTCTCGGACTACAACCATTGCCTGAAGAAGATGCCGTCAAACAGTGCCATCTGGATCCCCGGCTATGTAAACTTCAACAGCACGTTCATGCTGTCTTTGGCTCGCTTGGTGCTGCAAACAGTTCCCTCTGCGATCGCCGACGCCGCCTTGGTGCTGGCTGGCCGTAAGCCGTTGTACGTACACTTCTGGACACTGAAAACCTGAAAATTTTACAAGTCCTAATGAAGGCTTGCTTGAAAATAGTATAGGTAGCCAGGTAGAGGCTGAGCGCATGGCTACTACTTGCTTGGGAGACAGCCTGATGATGAGAAACCAGTTTCCTTATCAGGGGGGCTTTTAACAAATCTATCAACCGTGAATTGTGAAAATTCGTTCACCAGAGTAGCCGTTTTGGCCATGATCGAGCTCCAGCACATTTTGTAACAGAGTTGCAGGGGATGATTTAACCCGAACGGTTTGGCGTGTTGGAAACACCGGTTCTCGTGAGAACACCGAAGTTAAGTAACATCGCGCTGAGTCAGGTGTTTGATGGGTGACCGTCATGCACATGATCAGTTCTGTTCGGGAGAGAGGTTGGAGGGTTTGAAGTTAATACGACAACTTCACTCGTCTTGCTTATCAACCTCTCGACAGCACGGATTAGTGGAGGAATCCTGTTGTTCAAGTTGAACCGTCCTTCGGAAGGGATGTAAAGCCGGTGATCCCCTTGGTGCTTTTCGACAGGAGTAGGCTACGTGCCGGCACCGGGTTTCCCCTCCTCCCTTCTAGACTAGGTTAGGTTCATCATCACCCTCATCATCACCATTTCATTCACCGACGCCATTAGACCAGTGTCAAAGGGCCAGTTGTCAAAACAGTGCGTCGTTACGCACCAATAATCAATCATCATCGGGAAGATTTAAGCGGTTTGGACGAATTTCAATACCCTTGCTGTAACTAAAGTACACTTTTGATACCTATTAATAGTTAAAAGACTTTTATTCGATGGTAAAAATACTAAAAATGACAACCCTTTGAATTTCCTTCATTGCATCGTAAACCGTCATCGTTTGTTATCTAATCTCCCGTTCTAGATGACCCGCCAGAACAAGATAGACAACAGCCATCAAAAAGGTCGGGTCTCGGAGCCAACTCGATCTGAAGCCAACTTGATCTAAAGATAATAAAAGCAATTAAAAGGAGAGAAAGATAATCGCGCCATGGAAACAAACTTTTTCCAAAATACTGAGGAAGTGACGAGATAAACGTGTTTACTGTAAAGGGTAGGCGTAGGAAGTTTTCGAATTATTTCTGCATCTCCAAAATTACGAGTTTTAGGTCAGTGGTGGATGCTAAATTGATGAGCAAAACTCACGAGTTATAATTTTTGTGAGCTTTTTCGATCCTATTTCACTGGGCAGGCATCCACAAGGCACATGGCATACAGCATAGTGTTTACCCGACTTCCCTATACTATTTTTCAAGCCAACCTTCCTCGGGGCTTGTATAAATTTCGAGTGGACGGTTTTCAGTGTCCAGGAGTGTACATCGTCAAGGTTGATGGTGAGGTGGCGGCCGCCGATTGGGTTTAATTAAGCAGGAAATGTTTGAAAATCGTTGTTTCTTTGTTGCGCCGCCACACAGCGCGAGTCGCCTGTTCGGCAAAATTAACCGGGCGCTGGACGAGGGCCACTATTTCACACAAGGAAAGTGGGACTTCGAGGAGAAGAACGTCCCGACACTGTGGAAGAAACTCGGCAGCAAGGACCGTCGGCTGCTGGACTTCGACATGGCGGCGTTGGACTGGGACCACTACGTGAAGGAAACAAGTCCGGGCATCAGGAAGTTCATGCTGCACGAGGACCCGGCAACTATTCCGGTGGCACAGCTCCGGTACAGGAGGTACGTAGAACGAGGAGGTCTCCCTTTTCTAGCTGCAGTTGCTGGAGGTTTATTTCGCTTGCAGCTAACCGCAGGACGGCTAAAGAAAGGAATTGGCAGTCTTGGACCTACTTGGTAGTTGGTAGGATCAACTCTTTCGTCTTGATTATAATCCCAGTACACATAGCTAGCCCAACTGCATCTGGATCGCCATTATGCTATTTTCTCAAATTTCTCAAAAATATCAAATGGAATTTGGCTTCAGATTTAACTAAGTTCTGTTTTTTCTAGGACTCGTGTCTTTCCCAATCTTAGCCCATGAGTGTCCAAAATGCTAAGCTACCAAACATATCCCAACGCTCACAAAGCTATGCTACCTGCTTTATAAATCCTAATGTCCCAGATCTAACCAATGATCAAAAAATAGAGCAGATGATTTTTGGTTTAACCTGGGGATTACCTTTACACCCTAGACAAAGCAGGCATGCATAGTTTTGCGTAGGGCGAGAAAAATGAAAGTTTGTATACCCAGTTAACTAGATTTTTAATAAATTTCAGATCTAGTTCAGAGATTGAATTAGCAGCTCGAGGTTTTTCCCAGTTATTACAAGCAATAAAACTTTAAAATACCAACAGTGTCGCGTAACAACAACTCACTATTTAAATTTTGGCTATGCCATCGGAATGCTTACACTTGACTGATTGGTGTGTTCAACTTATCGCTTCCAGAATGAAACTGATCCGGTCGATCTTCCGCATGTCCGTGTATATCATCGTGCTGTTTGGTCTCGTGTCCAGTCTCCTTGGCTTCATCTAACGCGGTTCCTCCGAGGAAGTGGCAGCGTGCGCAAGCTAACACAAACGGTTGTTGCGTGCCAAAAAGTGCTTCACATTTGGAACGTCACCAATACGTCAATAATTATTAAAAAATCGTATATATTGTAAGGTAATTGTATCATTGGATTTATACATTTGTTTACTGTCTACACTGTCAGGAATCAAGCTATCCGTCACTTTGTGCACATTAATTAGCAGATTAAAATACCAAACATTCTGTAAGATTTGTCATCCGCCTGCGACGCTTTGCCCGACAGCCGACGCCATGACCTAGCGAATCGACGACGATGACGACGTCGGAAAAAAAATATTTCAGAATTTTAAGAATTACCTATATCTTTTTCTACAGGATTGTAAACTAAATATTCAGAAATATTCAAACGATCTCTCCAGATATGTTGACTTTGTGTGCGAGAAGGCCTGAATCCTAGAAGATAAATTTAAAGTGTTCGGCGATAATATTTAACAGCTTTTTTGATGACATTCCTTACGTGGAAGTATCGTTATTTATTTGTGAAATTATTAGAGTATCTTCAATCGTAAAAATCTATTTAATGAAAAACTATTATATTGATTTGCCTCAAAAAAATAGTATCTTCTTTTTTAGATGTATAACTCACACAGTAAAAATTTCCAAAATCAGCTGATGAAAAAGTTAATTAAGTCATAAAAGAGTTATTTTCAAGAAAAGTACTTGACATAAAACAATGAAATTTTTACATAAACATTAAATCGTATGGGTTACACAGGTTAACATATCCAGAAATTTTCGTCAAATTATATACAGGTGTTTGGCTTCTAAAGCGGAAACGTGTTTTAAAAGAACAAAAAAATTTCGTGAAAACTTAATTTAAAAAATCTGACTTGTCTGATTTGCATCAAAAACAAGGAAAATCTAAGTTCAGAGGAAACGTAGGTCCATAAAAATTTTCATCAAGATCGGTTTTGGCGTTTAACCTGTAGAACTCGAACAAACAAAACAAAAACACAGGTGACTTCTTTCAGCAGTAAAATGTAATTGAAGATTCCGCTTCACTCGCTTCGCTCTTTACGGTCGTCAGTAAATAAAGAAATAATATATATTCTGGTTGCTGAAAAAAAATTATTACTTAATTCAAACAATTTAAAATAATTCTGTACAAAAAATTACCGTTTATAAATTTTTAATCTAGATTTTAGGATGAACTTAATGCTTGGATAAACTAAGATTGCAATTTAGTGAAGAATAATAAAATCGTCTAGACAAATGAGACCACGTGCAAAACCACAAGTCAAAGATTCTTAATGTCACTGTCAGAACTGACAATAAAATATATCGAATTTCCACAATGACGTATGGATTGACGCAAGTATAGGCGAAGATAGATTATATCTCTACTATTTTGAACATAATATAAGCCATTATCAAATATCTGTTTCCGAACGGAGATACGAACCCTGCACCTTGCTCCTGCTCTGCCGACTCAGTCAATAGACAAAGTAAATATTAACAACCTCTTTATTGTTAGGAATACATTTGTAAAAATTTGGAAAATGGAAACCTATAAATGAGAATTTAGTGACAATTAGGTGACATTGTTCGAGTGGTGAGGTCACGATCGGCCACTACGTGGTACATTTGGCAACACTAAAAAATCGGTGTCCTTTGGTAACAACATCCACGAATGCAGTGTGTCTAGTTGCGTATATTCATGTCACATTAATGACCGAATCTGTATCGAGTTTGAAGATGGTAGAGTCGGTGAATTTGTGGGAAGACAGGAGTGAATGGATGACGGCGGTGGGAATGAGAGAAGATGAAGATATAGGAGTGGGGAGGGAGAAGACGACATAGAAGAAGACGAAGAGGCAGATGGACAAGCGGCAGGAGTGGCCATCCAGCTATAGGTTTAGAAAGAGGCTTTAATCATATTAATGTTGACCAACTCTTAGAGACAATAAAGCGATTTTTAATATTTATTTTACGTCCAGTGCGGATGCCCACAGTAAGAAAAATGTAAGAAAAATGGTTTATTAATTATTGCATGTGGAGAAACCATCGTGCAAAAATAACACAAAACTAACAAAAAAAATACATAATCGTCGGTAATTCGTTTTCTGTGGCACGCCTGGGAAATAGTTTTTTCGGTACAAGAAAATACATGGAAAAGATTAATAAGGACCCTAACAATTGCTTTGCGACTGCTTTATTTTTTCGCAATTATATCGTCTCTGACGTCTAGAAAACTATCTTGTAGCGACCGTTTAACGTTCCTTTTATTGCATCGCAATTGGATCGTCTCTGACGTCTAAACGATCTTTTTGCGACTGTTTACGAAATAAAAATCTTCAGAACTAAACACTACCCTTTAGCGACTCTCTGGCGACTATTTTACTACATTGCTTTCTGTGAGAAGTTGTCACTTTTAATTCCAGTTTCTTGTTTATGTATCGATTCAATCGAGACCCGCAAACACCCTAGCCAAAAATTCCATTAATTTATTTTGCCATGTAGGAACACCGACTTCACAGAACCCTAGGAGGCTAGAAATATTTGACAGAATGGCAGAGGTTTCACACGGATTCACCTGCAGCCGGTGCTCGATGTGCAAGCTGAATCGCTGCTGCGGGCGTCAAGACGTTTACTCCTTCGAGGCGTCGGGTTGGCAAGCGGTATTTGGAATGTGACCCGTGGACGGCTAGGGTGATATCGACGCGATAACACAGTAGCAATGATATCGGAAAGCATGTGGCATGGCATGTGCCAAGGTTGAATAGCCAGTAGTTATCATGTGATAATCGCAGAGTTATTAGAAGAACCACCTCCAGGGACAACTTAAAATCTGAATTTTATAAAAAACCATCTCACAGACACGGTGCATAGATATGCTTGAGAATCTCAGGCGAGAAAGTTCTACTCGGAAAAAATATTTTCTGATTGTATGATATCAAATAAACTCTGAAAAAAGCGCGAATAATTATGTGAAAAAATTTGCCCAGTTTTTTTTTCTCGAAATTTTTATACCTCCCAAAACAAAATTTACCAATAGTGTTTAATGTTTATTTCAGCTCATTTATCCGGCACTTACAGATGGTTCAGTAATTATTAACACGAATTGAATGCAAATAATTGAATTTTTCGAGAAAAAAGACCTACGGCCTTATTTCTAAGCTTTTCGTGGGTTCATTCCCTGCTAATTACAGTTAATTTGAGGTTTATCTTGTCGAGTTGTCGAGTAAATATAGATATAAATTGTATGCATGAAACATTCAATTTAAAGAAAAAGATTATTCAGGATTTTTTTCTCCTAACGTATTTCCCCCACTAAGGTGTGACATTAAATTTACATGTAAAGACTTTATTTCATTAAAAGTGCATGAGATGCATGAGAGAAAAAAATCAATTTTTCTCATTTAGTATTTTTATTTTCTTTCCAATGCTCTAGCCAGAAAACTGTAACTATCATAGTTCTCGAGTTGTCAGCGGTAATTGCGGACTATTCTCGCCTGGATAGCCAAAAGCGACAAAGTAGTACCGGAGGACACACACACTACATCGTAGTATAGAATAAATAAATAATGAAATAAATTGTTCTTCGAGAAAACTTCAATTTTTCTCAGGTGTGCATTATTACAAAAATTAGTACTTGTATGCAATGACATCGGCTTATCTGCTTAGCGCTTGCGGACGGTAATTATTCGCGCGGGTAATTGATATTGAGCGGTCAACGCTACTGCTCGATGCAAATGCAAATGTCAAAGAAAGGCATCTCATTTAAAAACTATAATAAGTGACGGGTTGTCATTGGATGGTTTGTTATATCTCATTTTAGTCCCCTAGCTTAATTTTGCCATTAATATCCTTACTTAGGACATGTGCAATAGGTATACCTATCTGACTAGGTATATAAAGTCTCATGTCTCATGTTATTGGTCGTTGGTAGTTGGCGTTGAACCGAACCTGCTGGTGAATTAGTTGTGCAGTCGGGCAGGTTTTATCCTTTGGGTACAATATTGGTGGTCAAATTATTTTGAATTTGACTAGAAAATGTCACGAAATGTAAGTAAAGGTATATTTAATACATCTATGAACTATGGACTTGGGTGGAATAATAACTGATTACTGTATTGCAGTGGGTAAGCTACTAAATATATTTAATCCTCATTCCAGTAAATCAGAATTCCAAGAGGAACATGATGACTAAGATTATTTAGACGCAATCTTTCGTGTAAAAAATTTCAATCTGGGTGAGGAGGAAAGATTGAATTTCTACGAATACAATAGTGATTATTAGTCGTTATTCCGATGGAAAAAAGACTTAAGTTATGTGGGGCCGAAATTAAAAAATCATAATTAGCACCCCTAGCTTCCCAAGAGTTCATCGATTCCACCTTCTTCCGTCTCAGAGTCAGTTTCCTTTACTGTTTTTTCAAGCCCTCCCAATGGCCTTCATATGAAATAGTCCATCCTTTTCAACAATAGAGAATTATGATTATTTTGCAGAAAACTTTTGACTTGATTATTGAATTCTAAGCTATAAGATTCAAACTTTTCCCGGAAAAGTTCAAGATCCAATTCCCGTGCTGAGAATAGGGAAGTACAGGAGCCTCATACCAGGCCTCACGTAGCCGAATTTTTAAGCCGAAAATGCAGAGGTCCACGTAATACCTTCCCCTGCCCCTAAAATGATCACAATATTCTTGAAAAAAATCAGTGTTTAGGGGAAGAGTACTCCGACTCGTGTTGTAAACTTTAATTGAGATCTGATGGAAAATAAAACAACCAGAGAAGAAAAATCAATGGTGATTTTCATTATAAAAAACCCTCAAAAAGTCACAAACTCGAGATTTATTTGTGAAAGAAGTAAACGCCCGATCGACACGAGACTTTGTATCGCGAGTCAGATTTTCTTGCAATTATCCACTGATTGTTTTTCAAAAATATAGGGAACATGAAAGGGAAACGAGGATGTATTACGTGGACCTCTGCACCGCCAAAATTTTCCGTGTGATAAAGCCAATCTTTTGCGGATTAGCGGAATTCTTAGCTATTTATCCCTCGAGATTCAAGTGAAAGGTTTAGGTGCGTTTACCTTCATTCATATTTTTGCAGGCGTTAAATCTTATCCTCAAGCCCTAAATAAGTACGCTCATCTACAACGCGATTAGATTAAGCGTTCGCGAAGCCCTTGTAATATCATTCATCATCATATCGAAGCGAAATCTTCAATTTCACTTAGTGGAGAAAAAAACACTTGTGTGTTGTTTATTTTTTTTATTTGTGTGTACGTGTGTTTGTTCGCGCTCTACAGGCCAAACGGCTGCTCCGATTTTGATAAAAATTTCAGGAAACCGTATTTTGCTCTCAACTTACACTCCCTGCTTTTTTTCAGCAAAGTCGGGGTAACAGTTTCTTAACTTTGAACTATAATTTAAATAGTAACTATTATCTTAGTATTAAGTATTAACTTTTAACTATAATTTGTCAACATCAGTTGAAGATAAAGTTGCTTATAGTTCCAAGAAACTGCAAAAACGCTTAAAAGCGTCATAAAAGCGCCACTTTCAAGAAAAATTCCACACAAAAATCAATAAAATTTTCACACAAACATGAAATCGTGAGAGTCAACATATCTAGAAAGATTGGTCGAATGATATTCCCATGCTTGGCTGCTAGAGTAAGAAACGTGATTTTGAAAAACTGAAAATTTTCGTAAAAAATAATTTAAAAGAAAAGTTGCCAGTGAAATGAGATGAAAATAATACAGGATCTAAGTTGAGAGAAAAGGAAGATATTTTGAAATTTTAATCAAAATCCGTTAAGTCTTTTGGCCTGTAGAGCGCAGACAAACAGACATATAAAAAACATACTGGAATATTTTTAGCAGTAAAGTGTAATTGAAGATTTCACTCTTTACGCTCATCCATTAATAAACTATTATTGTAGGTTGATTTGGAGAATGAAGACGGCTTCTATGACGGCGTGACGCCATCGACGAATGCAGCCTCCGAGTCGCCGGTGCAGCAGTTCTACGCCGGCGCGAGCGTGCTGGTGACCGGCGGCACGGGGTTCATGGGCAAGGTGCTCATCGAGAAGCTGCTGTGGACGTTCCCAGACCTCGCCACCATCTATGTGCTGGTGCGCGACAAGAAGGGTCAGAGCGGGCAGCAGCGCATCGACGCGTTGCTAGCGTCGCCGGTGAGTGCAGCTGCGGGTGAAACTTTTACTATGCAGACACAACAATACGTGTTTGTTCTTTGAGCTAGAATATAGAAGAATATATAGAAGTATAGATAGAATATCGATTATGAACCGGTTTTACTCGTTTGTTACTCGCGTGTTACTTCTGTGTGTTAAGAATTGGTTAATTAAATTAAAGACTAACTAAGAATAAGAAACCAAAACTGGGATCGAACATTTCATGTACTCTACTGAGAAATATTGCAAATGTGGCTGGTAAAAGAATCCAGAAAATTTGAAAAACTTTGATGAAAGCCACGTAGTACGACAGGTTGTGAAAAGGTTCTTAGAATGTAATTCTTACCTCGTTGATTTTATAATTACCTAGTGAAAAGTAGCTGACATCACTCATCAGTAACAAATTCTACTTCTTTGTGGACGACAATGATGCATTGGGATGATACCATTAAGAGCGATAAACTTTCGTTACTCTTATTATAAGAGACAAAAAATTTCAAAATTCTTTCCTTGGTCAGTAATAAAATGATTGAAACGCGGAGCAAGGATTCGGTGTTCTTCCCAGTGCTTCGACCGGCTCCGACGAGACCGGGCAGCGGGGTTCGGGTGCAGACTGGTTGCTGTCCACGGCGACGTCTCCGCCGAGGGCCTCGGCATCAGCGCCGTGGACCACGACCTGTTGACTCGCAACGTGACCGTGGTGTTCCACGTGGCGGCCACCGTGCGGTTCAACGAGCCGCTCCACGTGGCCGTGCTTCAGAACGTGCGCGGAACCAGGGAACTGCTCCAGCTGTGCGGGAAGTGTCCGCAGCTCAAGGTACACAGAAAAAAACAGGGCTGGGATCGTTTGTCATTGGTGTTCTACAGGGTTCAGTGCTAGGACCAACACACCGTCTACATAAAAAAATATTTTTCTTGCTAATTGCTATTCGCCGACTCCTGCCTGCGTCCCCACGGATCTAAATGCATTATGGACATTTCCCTTGGAAAACCGACGTTTTGCCAACAAGCGCGTTATCATCATAGGCATCTTCAGTCGTGACACACTTTAATCAGAGCAGACATCGTGAAACCATCAATGGGCTCATGCCCATGCATGGAAACATGCAGTGTTTCTTTGAAAAACTTCTCAACTGAACTGTCCAAATTGATTCATTACAGACTCATCAAGTAAAAAAGATGAGACTATATTTTATATATTAAATAAAAAAACCATCATTATTTCTAGTTCAGTCTCAGTCTTTAGCCTATTTTAGCGTGAAGGCAGCACAAACCGAGAGAAGAGCGTAACCCGCCCCGACTGTCCACCAGGCGGTGGTCCACGTATCCACGGCGTACGCAAACTGCCCGCGGCCCGACATCGAGGAGCGGTTCTATGCACCGCCGCTGGACTGCGACCAGGCGATCGAGATGGCCGCTGACGACGCACGCGCCCTCGAGGCCGGCCAGCGAGACCAGGAAGCCCAGGCAGCCAAGACAGCCAAGTAGGCAGCCATCGACGAGGCGTTGATTTTACTTACTTTAAGAATGTATAGATTCTGGAAGGTAACCTTGAATGAGGTGGATACGGTTTTGCTCTGCTGTGATCGATTTGTAGTCCTGAAATGGACCTGGTTTTCCTACTAATTGATATCACCGGTCTTAACCTCTGTTTAACCACAGTCCGGAAGATGACCACGCCAACGAGATTTAAAATTGAAACGTCGAAAAAACCAGGTCCTTTTGTACATAATTCGTTGAAAGCAGACCAGTATCGTCGACGTCAGCATGTTCCATCATACTCGTGGCTCTGAACCGCATTTGTTTATCCATTCCTGTGATATTTCTCTAAACAAAATTTCTTCCAAAACAATTATACTCCAGCTAGATGGGTTTGGTTTCAAGGTTTCTCCTCTGAATCGAGTGGTTTTTGGTCCTGAAAAGGACCTGGGAAACCGATATATTGCCAACGAGCGCGTTGGCATCTTCAGGGCATTTTATGGGGTGACACCCTTAAATCAGAGCAGGCACCGTGAAACCAGGCCCAACATCATCCATGGGCTCTGAACACCTCTGGTTGGTCATTACTACAGCCTACTCAGTATAGTTTCTTCTTGGTAAATGATTTTTCTGTATTTAGTGTCACCTTCTTAATCTGCGATGAAGATAAGGAACGACTGGGTGCTATAACCTTGCGTTACACCCAGGTCCCGTCGATAATTCAAAATGTTTATCGTACAACGTTCCTGGATCCGTACGCATGTCAATGCTACGCCATTCACATTTATTTTTGATTTTGGAGGCCCGAATCCTTATTAATATTGTTTAACAGAAAAGAGAGTGATATTGAGACAAAATAGGAGACTTAGTGACCCGTGTCGTTAAAACGCGGACAAGGATGTCATATTTTACAGTTCCGGCGTTAAAATGCGCTTGAATCCTGTTGCTCAGCGTTCCGGTCCACAGGTTGCTGGGGGCTTGGCCGAACACTTACACGTTCACGAAGGTGCTGGCCGAGGGGGCGGTGCGTAAACATGGGCGTGGTCTGCCGATCTGCGTGTTCCGTCCCGCCATCGTCGTCTCCTCGTTTCGTGAGCCGTTCCCGGGGTGCGTAGGATGTCAAATCATGGGTCCAATTGCCGGGCAACTCCTCGGCGATTTGTCCGGGACCGGGAGTTCCTGAGGGCAGAGCTTAGAAAATTAGGGGATTGAAAAATATGTGAAGGTAGCTAATCCCAACTTAATTCCAAAGCCCATTTTTTCGTTTCCACAATATAAATGTTCACTAAGGGCAAAGCCATAAGGTGCAAATTTAAAATATAAAAATAATACTCCAGAACTGTGCTTAAACAGCTACTTAAACGCTTTATTTTCCACTGTCAGATCTTCCAGCATTTCACACTTAACTTTGTTCTTACAGATTTCAACTAATATAGTTCGAAATAAAAATATATGGATGTCTGAAAATTTCTTCGCATTATGAAGGCTGCTAGAGCATACTTATAGCTAGTATAGCTAGACTACTAGCGATGAGCGGACAGGGTTGTTCTTAGATTAAATATAGTAAAGACAATCAGTGGTCTGTAATGGTTTCAAGAGGCCAGCGAAGCATCCCGCTGGCTTTAAAAAAAAAAAATCACGAGAATGGCTATCCACAAGATCACCCTGTGCCATTTCAGATGTCAGAATGGTGGCTGAGTCTGACTACTGCAGATAAGAGATCAGGAAATGAAACGCCCCAAAGTGTCGTTGTGTTTCTCCTAGGTGGGTGGACAACATGGCAGGGCCAGGCATGGCGCTGGCCGGCATTCTGACCGGCTTCCTCCGGGTGCTGCCCGGCGACGACCGCTCCCTGGCGGCGCTCGTGCCCTGCGACATGGCTATCAACGCGATGATCGTCGCGGCCTGGGACACGGCTCAAAGCAGGTCGCGCAGAGTTGCTTCATTATCTTGGAGAAAACAGCTGTTTGGAAATGGGATTACCTACCGGCATTGGGGTTGTGTTTGCTAGTTTGGTATTTGGAGTATGATAGTTGTCGTCCCGTTGTAGTGGAATTGTGTGGGTGGTAGCTGGATCACAATCACATGCAGAAAAAAAACCTTCGTGAAGATGTCATTCGGCGCCTGTCCTGCGTCATAGCTCCTCGTAATGGTGGTAAAAAGCAATAATTTATAAAATGTATTGATATAATTATGAAAGTAGCTCTAGTTTGGTTCTTAACTTCTAGCTCAAACGACGAGCCAACCGTCTACAACTTCACCCCTTCCGCCAGCAACACTATAAAGTGGCAAACATACTTCGAGGACAACAACCATTGCCTGAAGAAGATGCCATCAAACAGTGCCATCTGGATCCCCGGCTATGTAAGCCTCGACAGCACGTTCATGCTGTCTTTGGCTCGCTTGGTGCTGCAAACAGTTCCCTCTGCGATCGCCGACGCCGCCTTGGTGCTGGCTGGCCGTAAGCCGTTGTACGTACATTGTCAAGGGTGATGGTTAGGTAGCGGCCTCCGATTGGGCTTAATTATGCAGGCAATGCTTGAAAACCATTGTTTCTTTGTTGCGCCACCACACAGCGCGAGTCGCCTTTTCGGCAAAATGAACCGGGCGCTGGATGAGACCCGCTATTTCGCACAAGGGAAGTGGGACTTCGAGGAGAAGAACGTACCGACGCTGTGCAAGAAACTCGGCCGCAAGGACCGTCGGCTGCTGGACTTCGACATGGCGGCGTTGGACTGGGACCACTACGTGAAGGAAACGAGTCCAGGCATCAGGAGGTTCATGCTGCACGAGGACCCGGCAACGATTCCGTTGGCACAGGTCAGGTACAGGAGGTACGTAGAACGTGGAGGTCTCCCTTTTCTAGCTGCAGTTGCTAGAGGTTTATTTCGCTTGCAGCTAACCGCAGGACGGCTGAAGAGAGGAATTCACAGTCTAGTATTTACTTGGTGGGATCAACTCTTACGTCTTGATTATAATCCCAGTACCTAGCCCAACTGCGTCTGCAACGCCATTATGCTATTTTCTCAAAAAGATCAAATGGAATTTGGCTCCAGATTGAATTAAGTTCTGTTTTTCTAGGACTCGTGTCTTTCCCAATCTTAGCACATGAGTGCCAAAATACTAAGCTACCAACCATATCCCAAAGCACAGGCACTAAGCAGGCAGCATAGCTTTGCGTAGGGCCGAGGAAAGTGAAAGTTTGTAAGCTTATCATTCAATTACCCAATTAACTGGATTGTTCATAAATTTCAGATCTAGTTCACAGATTGAAGTAGCAACTATAGGTTTTCCCAGTTATTCAAGGCAATAAAACTTTAAAAAACCAAATGTCGCGTAACAACAACGCATTATTTAAATTTTGGCTATCCCATCCGAATATGTACACTTGACTGATTGGTGTGTTCAACTTATCGCTTCCAGGATGAAACTGATCCGGTCGATCTTCCGCTTGTCAGCGTATATTATCGCGCTGTTTGGTCTCGTGTCCATCCTCCTTGGCCTAATCTAACTCGGTTCCTCCGAGTTATTCGCAGCGTGCGCAAGCTAACACACATGGTTATTGTGTGCCGAAAAGTGCTTACACACATTTGGAACGTCACCAATATCTAAATAATTATTAAAAAACATATATATTGTAAGGTAATTGTATCATTGGATTGATTCATTTTTTTACGCTGAAAGGAAATCAAGCTGCCCATCACTTGGTGCACATGAATGAGCAGATGAGTATGAATAAATACTTCACTATAATTAAAATATCAAACATTCTGTAAAATTTGTTATCCGCCTACAATGCTTTGCCCGACAGCTGACCCCACGACCTAGCGAATCGACGACGACGACGACGAGCATGACGACGTCGGCAAAATATTTCCTTTTTTTTTCATTTTTTTTTCCTTTTTTTATATCAATTTTTTTTTCGGATTTTAAACTCTACGATTAGAAAGATTCAAACGATCTCTCCAGATATGTTGATTCACAATTGTGTGCGCAAAGGCCTAGAATCCTAGAAGTTAAATTAAAATGTTCGGCGATAATATATTACAGCTTTATGATGACATTCCTAAGTAAGTATCATTATTTCTTTGATAAATTATTCGAATATCTTAAATCGTATTAGTCGATTTACAGAAAAACTTTATATTTTTTTTAGATGCATAACTCGCACAGTAATTTTTTTCAAAATCAGCTGAAGAAAAAGTTGATTTAGTTGCAAAAAAACTGCCAAAATAGCATAAAAACGCAATAAAAACGTCATAAAAGCGTTATTTTCAAGAAAAGTACAACTTATAACGTACAATGAAATTTTTTACATAAAAATTTAATCGCAAGGGTTAACATATCCAGAAAGCTTCGTCAAACTTTTCAAGTATTTGGCTTCTTGAGGGGAAACGTGTTTTAGAAAAACAGAAAAATTTCGTAAAAACTTAATTTCAAAAAATTTAACAAGTCCGATTGGCATCAAAAACGAGGAAAATCTAAGTTCAGAGAAAATTTAGGTCCATAATTTTTTTATCAAGATCGGTTTTGGCGTTTAGCCTGTAGAACTCGAACAAACAAAACAAAAACACAGGAGACTTCTTTCAGCAGTAAAATGTAATTGAAGATTCCGCTTCTGCTCTCCTTCGCTCTTTACGTTTATCATTAGATAAATAAAAAATAAATATTCTGGTTGCTTAAAAAAGAATTACTCAATGAAAACAATTAAAAATAACTGTACAAAAAATTACCGTTTATTCATTTTTAATCCAGATTTTAGGATGAACTTGCTTCGATAAACTAAGATTACAAAGGATTGAAGAATAATAAAATCGTCTAGACGAATGAGACCATGTGCAAAACAACAATTGACAAAGATAAGATTCCTAAAGTTTCTGTCAGAACTGGCAATTAAAGTAATCGAATTTCCACAATGAAGAATGGATTGACGCAAGTATAGGCGAGGATAGATAATATCACTACAATTTTATATTTATAAGCCGTGATCAAAAATCCGTTTCCGAACGGAGATACGAACCCTGCACCCTTCTCTTCCATTGAGCTTATTCGTTTGCATGATGATGATAACAATTGGTTTATTTAATAACGTACCTGCGTCGCGATAATAATTAGTCATCCAAGCCAATTAGAACAGCTTCTGTCTCATGCTACGCCGCGGGGAGCCCTACCAATTAAGGCGAGAATGTTGGGACATTGCATTCAAGCACATTAAAACACGTAATTGTAAACTCTATTTTTATCTTCCAATTTAAAAAATATGTAAAATTATCGTAGGAATAATTGCCTGGTTATTCTCTGGGATTTTTTGGTGCTTTGCAATTTGCAATTAAACAGACAAAATAGAAATAAATGTTTCAGTGTTCTTTATTTAGATAAAATTGAGTTCGGGTTGACAAACAATTGTCACACATACCTTCACAGCCATGCATTCAATCTTTTGATGTCGTTCTAGGAAATTTCCAAATTTTCTTTACTGTGTTTTGCAGCGGTTGAATTGATATTGACAAATACTCTATTTGCCACGGCAAATAATATTTGAAATTGAATTTGCGATTCGAGAAGGTGCTACGCGCAAATGGTAACAAAAAATGTTGTAGCGTATAATTGCTTTTTATTTAAATAATTATGGCTTTCCAATTTTGCATAGCATTACCCGCTGGGCTCGTAACGCTCGTCAAAAAATATAGTAATCACACTTGATTGGTTAAAAATTGATATCCAGTGTTAATTGGCGAGACATCGCAAAAACCAACCAGAAACCTTTAAAACGTTCACTATAGGATTTACCAATCCAAACATTGTATACCTGCGTACCCATGCAATATAAAGTACTTAATTTCGCACCGTCGCAGATTGTGTTATCATTCTGAAGTCGTAAGTCATCGAGAGCAGACCCACTCGTTGCCATCTCTCCACAATCGCAGTGTTTTGGGAGTAAAATTAGCTGCCACGTGATAGTAAAGGAAGGTACCATTTACTTGTATATTTTCCTGAAACGGCAAAAGTTGCTAATAAGAGAGGAATTTTGGTTAGATTTCGATCTCAATGCGTTCTTTCCATGGCATGTGTAACCAAGGCAGTGAAGACAAACGGTTGCTATGGCTGATGGTTAAGTCTATCAGATTTTACACTGATGCATTTAATTCGTGAGCGAAATTATTTATTTAACTTAGCAATAAGAATAATTATGTTAAAAATTTCGAGAATTTCAGTCGGAAGAATATGCAAATTTTTGTAAAAGAGGATACTTTTGACCATCTTCAAGAGTGGTTGCGATCAATACAGCAGATATGATTTTTTCTTAATTTCCTCCAGGTTATTGTTTCGCTTAGCCCTAACACGGTTTTTTTTCTTGCAGGAAATGGTCTGGAAGTCCAGCTATTTGTCCCTCGCTGGCTACAGCTTGGCCTGGCGCGTGACGATCATATCTTTGCTCACGACGCTCAGGGGGGCAAGCAAAGCCTTCAAGTTCTACGCATACATGCTACTCTTCGCTGCTTTGATGGTGGTTGGGTCAACATTGCTGATACCGATCTTCCTGCTCAGGCCGCGTTCTGTTATGAATGCAACGTAAGAACTGTATTGTTGTTATATTTCGATTACGAGGGTCCCTCCCTCGTCAACCAAGAGATGAAGGGAGGCGGTGGTGGATATCCTCAGAGCCGTTATTACAACCCCCAAACATAAATATTCCTCCAAACAACTCGGATTTGTATCGGCATGGAAATACTTCATCTTTTTCCGATCTGTCTTTTTATAAAGCTCTTGCCAAATATCACACAATCCCTTTCCTTGTCCTATTAATAGTTCAATAATAACGTTGCGGTAATATGCTGCTGTGCTTGGCTGAAATTGCCATTTCATCTCCTGCAGCCTGGGAGCGAACCTTATGAAGCACATCACCAGACCGCTGGGCATCAGCTGGGAGCTGCGGGGTGGCGCCGTGCTGCGGCAGGAGCAGGACCGAGCAGCAATCGTCGTCGCCAACCACCAGTGCATCCTGGACATGCTCGGTGAGACTCTCTTGAGGTGTTGAATGGCATAACGACTTGTAACTTGTAAGAGAAGTGGAATCCAGGCTGGGGCTCTAGTTTTTATTGTCAAAGAAAAGCAGTTCAAGGGGCCCAAATGATAGGCTTTATCTATGGCCTACTCGACTATCACCTCTGTCACCTGTAGAGAGATCGGAGCGCCCAGGGCCAGCTGCTAAGCTTAACATGCTCAAGAAACCCATGAATTATCGATCGTTTCTGTCTTAAATCTAGTTAAATAATGGTTAATGGTGAAGAACTCCAGATACCAAAGACGTAATCGTGCCATAATGGTGATCTTAGATGATGAATATCATCGTCGTTTGCTAATTTCACACGATCGTCGCCCAGGAGTGATGCAGATCTGGCACGTGCTGGGAAAGTGTTCGCTGACGTGCAAGGCTGATGTGTTCTATCTCTGGCCGATCGGCCTGTGCGCCTGGCTGGCTGGGATTGTCTTCCTCGACAGGAAGAACCCAGCCGACGCCAAGAGGCTGCTCGACAAGACCATGCGAGATGGCAAGGTGATCTCATACGAAATACACTTTATTGTTTTCCCACAGTGTGCGAGGCATGCACCTTTTCTAAAAACTTTAATATCTTATATCTCTTAGCCTTCGAAAATGAAAGCCTAACATTACCAAAGTATAAGCCACAAGGACACATTTCAATGTCAAAAGCACCTGCTTACAAATTGTCGTACCACATTGTTTAATCAGCGGTCAAGCTGTTATAGCCATAAGTCAATGCGCAAAATGCAGATGAAACGACATGTGCTTTCCTCTGAAGCACTGACCCCACATAGTGTCGAATTAAAAATAACAGGGATGCTCTCTTGTGGTCTCTTAAGTTCAGTTCCAGATCAAGTAAGATTATAACTTCGGTTGAATGTGTTTTCTCGTGCGCAGAAGAAGCTGTGGATGTTTCCCGAAGGGACGCGAAACAGGACGAGCGCGACGTTCCTCCCGTTCAAGAAAGGCGCGTTCCGCGTGGCGATCGCCTCTCAAGTTCCCATCCTGCCTGTCGTCTTCTCGCCGTACCATTTCTTCGAAGAACGGAAGCACGAGTTTAGAAGAGGTAATTGCGAGCAATTATTTAAAATTCGTTAAGCTGGCAAACCCGTTACTTGTTTTCAGACATCATAGCATCTTCTTCCCCTGCCTATTACCCTTGAGATTTTGGGGCCTCTGAAATGTACTTTCAAAACCAAAACGCTACTCACGAGGACACATTTCAATGTCAAAAGCACCTGCTTACAAATTCTCGTACCACATATTGTTTAATCAGCGGCCAAGCTGTTATAGCCAATGCGTAAAATGATACAAAAATGTAACCAGTGCATGCAACCAGTGCATTCCTCTGATGCTCTGACTCCACATAATGTCGAATTTAAAATAACAGGGATGCTCTCTAAAGTGTTAGAAATCAATTTCAGATCAAGTAAGATTCCCTGCTACTAGGCTGATGCATGCCGGACTGTGCTTGTTGCAGGGCACACGGTCATCCAGGCGCTGGAAGCCATCCCGACGGCTGGGCTCACCATGGCTGACCTGGACGACCTGGTGGAGGGAACCAGGCTCGCCATGCAGACCGCGTACGACGCGCTGAGTGTGGAGGTGGCCCAAGCCCCGCAAAGCCGCTCCAACTCCCCGCAATGCGCGCAATGAGGGAACGCTGAAACTTTTACATCATAAGTTAGGGATTGGTTAGGTTAGGGTCCTGTAGCCTTATCTACCACGGGTCCAATTAGGCAAATGAGACTATTGCTTCACCTAAATTTTCTCACATCGCAAGTTTTTATGTAAAGGTTCCTTCTGAACTATTTGAAATAATACCTATTAGGATAATAATTCAACATTTAGATCCGATTGATTTTCGTGTAAGAAGTGTATCGTCGTGGGCGTCCTTTTAGCGTATTTCCAGCCGCGTCGGATTCACTTGCTGGCATGACTTCACGCGTGTGCTGCAGGCAACAGATTGAGTGGAAGAAACCAGATATGCAGTAAAAATGGAAGCAGGGTGCTAGATTGCGGCCGGCCGCCTGGCTTTGCTCGAAACTCGGTAAGTGGATTTGCGTTGAGCTGAATTTTTTTTTACTTATGTCTTCATCGAATTTATTTACCAAATTAACAAACCACAAAATGTGATGGAGAAAGTCACATCTCTAGTGCACATTTTTAGGCAGTTTTTATATTCGCGAAGATGCTTTGTTGAAAGGCTTCGATCCATGGCAGTGGCACCAATATCAGGGCATTGAAAAATTATTTTAACGAGTTTTCTATTCCGCCCCAGCTTTTTATTTTCATACCATCATCTTTAACAAGTATTAAACACCCTAGTATATTTAAATTTCAATTAAAAAATTGGTCAGTTATTGTCGTTGATTGCGTTTCTGCCACGGTGTTGGTTTTTATTATATTTTTTCTCAAAAAGTAGGTCTCAATAACGATCTGAAAAGATGTGTAATTGTATTATTGATCCCTTGAAGACGAGTCAGGAAATATAATAATTTTCTTATTAGACACGAAATATTAATTCATATCGTAACGGGATTTGAACCCTGACTTAATTACTTGTCTGGAGAACTGTACTTTTACATTATGCTACACGGACAACCAACTGTGGAAATGATATTAAGTTTATTTGAGTTGTTGGGCTCCATGGAGATAGAAACAGGACTAGGAATGATCGTAAAAGGCACTGCATCTAGTGACGGTATGCTGCAATCACACACCAACAACCCAGCTAACCCCAATGATGACGTAGATGTACGGTAGATGTACGGTAGATGTACGGTAGATGTACGGTAGATGTACGGTAGATGTACGGTAGATGTACGGTAGATGTACGGTAGATTAACGGTAGATGTACGGTAGATGTACGGTAGATGTACGGTAGATGTACGGTAGATGTACGGTAGATGTACGGTAGATGTACGGTAGATTAACGGTAGATGTACGGTAGATGTACGGTAGATGTACGGTAGATGTACGGTAGATGTACGGTAGATGTACGGTAGATGTACGGTAGATGTACGGTAGATGTACGGTAGATAAAGAATAATCGAGTACGAGCATCGAGTAACGAGTATTTGCATTTTGTTTCGCATCACGCGATCATAATTTTCTATTGCGATTTGCAAATTTCATCGCAATTGTTTCGATTTTCACAAACTTATAAGATATGAATCGACAAACGAGTGGCGATTAACTCTTATGAAGTTAACAAAAAATGGTGTAATTGCTTTTTCTCGAAGGAACATAAGTACACCTTCACAATGTTACACGCTAGCCTTGTGGCTTGTGGCGCTCGTCAAGAATAATTAACACCAAGTAGATTTTAATTCAGTGTAACTAGTAAAGGAATTAAAAATGACTACCTAAAGCCGTTATTCTTTCTTCCATCAATAATTTACCAATCTAAATACTATATGCACCTGTTTAAATCAGTTTTATTGCCCCGAGTCGTGAGCAATTGAACCCACAGCCATGCAAGGTCGCCAATGCGTCGAGTGGAATCACTCGACAGTCGCAAGTCATCCAGAGCGTACCCAGTGGTCGCTCCTCTTCACGATTGTACTGATCTAGAAAGTTACATCAGGCCTCGAGATAGGGAAGGAAGGTAGGTAATGTATTATTTGAAACTGACGATGAGAACGTTTCGGTCCAAATTTCATGCACAGGGTGCTTTGTTCTCACGATAGTAGAAATGTTTTATATTTTAAAGTGAGTGCTAAATTTTAGAGGACCAAGGTCCAAAACTGTCGCTAGGCGTATATATGCGTAGTATAGGTATAAGTGCCAATTTTAAATTTTCTGCAAATGCTTAATCACAAGATAAATTTTGACAAAATATGGAAAAATTTGGAGACTGAAGATTAATTGCCAGCGTGGTGGTAAATATTTGTCATTTGCCTATATTTTAACACGCTTAGGGCCAGTTTTACAATCTCCCAGATAAATAGTTAACTTCCAGTTACGAAGAAAACAAAAGCAACCGAAAGGTTTGTCACCACGGAGATTATTCAACCATTTTTTAAAATACATGTTAAATTGTTATCAGGAAGTTATCCTTAACTTATTATGGATTTAATTCTTGCAGGAAATGGCCAGCAAGTCCAACGAGTTGTCCCACGATGGCTACAGCGTGGTCTGGCTCGCGGCGATCCTGCGTTCTTTGCTCGCAAAGCTAAGGACGGCAATCAAAGTCTTCAAGTTCTACGGATACATTCTACTCTTCGGGGCTTTGCTGGTTTTTGGGACAACATTGCTGATACCGATCGTCCTGCTCAGGCCGTTTTCTGTTTCCAATATGACGTAAAGAACTTTGATTTTTAATTTTTAATATGGTTTTCATCCGTTGCCCAGATAGTTCAATGTTATATCGTTGCGATATGTTGCTGTGCTGGCTGTCATTGTCATCTCATCTCCTGCAGCCTGGCTGCGAATCTTCTGAAGCACATCACCAGGCCGCTGGGCATCAGCTGGGAGCTGCGGGGTGGCGCCGTGCTGCGGCAGGAAAAGGACCGAATAGCAATCGTCGTCGCCAACCACCAGTGCATCCTGGACATACTGGGTGAGGACTCTGTAACGTTTTTCGAAAGCACGACGCTAGAATTCCAGTTTATATAGTAACAGAAAAGCAGTTTCTGGCCCATAATATGGACCTTCAACTCAAGGGCGATACTACGACCTTACCATCTGTAGAGAGATCGGATAGTCCAGTGTCCAGCTGTCGGTGCATTCTGAAAATCCGGCTAATATCTTTACCTTCGTCTTAAAACTTATACATAACTAAAACCCCCAGCTACTACCAACCTGTAGGCTAATGATACGCCATCGCCACGCAGGATTTCTGCAGATCTGGCACGCGCTGGGCAAGTGCTCGCTGACGAGCAAGGCGGAGGCTTTCTACTACTGGCCAATCGGTCTGTGCGGCTGGCTGGCTGGGCATGTCTTTCTTGACAGAAAGAACCCAGCGGACGCCCAGAGGATGCTCGACAAGGCCATGCGAGATGGCAAGGTGATCTCTTACGAAAGACTGTGTGAGGCATGGTCCTCACATCCCTCGTTATTCCCTCGGTTTTTACTTTCTGCGTCATGGTACCCACAGCCAATCGGCATGCTCCTGGTCTAAAAACTCAATTTTTTAAATATTTCTTCGCCTTTATTCTAAGGATGAAAGCCTGCCAGTGCCATAGGCAGAGTAGAATCCACAAGGATACCATGAGTCAAAAGCCCATGCTGCCTAATTCTCGTACCGCTATCAGCGGCTGAGTTTTTAGCCAATGCGCAGAAAAAGACAATAATTTGTGTACGTCTCTGATGCTCCAAACCCAAATAATTTCGAATCCCAAATAAAAAGACTGCTCCCAATAAAGGTCAATCACAGTTTCAGTAAGATTCTCTTTCACTGGACATTACTGTTGGATCTGTTTTCTCGTGCGCAGAAGAAGCTGTGGGTGTTCCCCGAAGGGACGCGAAACAGGACGAGCGCGACGCTCCTCCCGTTCAAGAAAGGCGCGTTCCGCGTGGCGATCGCCTCTCAAGTTCCCATCCTGCCTGTCGTCTTCTCGCCGTACCATTTCTTCGACGAACGGAAACACGAGTTTCGCAGAGGTGATTATACCTGCAAATATTAACATTCGTCGAGCTGGCGTACCCGTTATTCAGATTATCATAATATTAACTTATTCTCATGCCCATTACTCTTGAGATATTGGGACCTCTGAAATTTACTCACATTACGCAACCCTAAAAAGGCTAGTGTTCAATAAATTAATTTCTTGGAGCAGGGATATCTTGTGCTTCGGAATTCGGATAGCTAAAGTGACAGAGCCTTCACCCAGTAGCGAAAAGTCCAGGGAGCGTGTCCTGATTTATCCTGCCTCCATCTTTTCGTCGCTGACTGTTATTTACTTTCACCAAAGACACCGACTTTCCCAAAGATCAGTGTGTAGGATATGATTCCCTGCGACGAGTTTCAATTGTTGCCCTAGTCACCAGCATGCCGGACTGCGCTTGTTGCAGGGCATGTGGTCATCCAGGCGCTGGAGGCCATCCCGACGGCTGGGCTCACCATGGTCGACCTGGACGACTTGGTGGAGGGAACCAGGCTCGCCATGCAGACCGCGTACGACGCGCTGAGTGTGGAGGTGGCCCAAGCCTCGCAAAGCCGCTCCAACTCCCCGCAATGCGCGCAATGAAGGGACCTTGAAACTTTTATTCCATAAGTTAGGGTTTGGTTAGGTTAGAGTCCTGTAGCCTTATATTCCAGGGGTCCATTTAGGCAACTGAGACTAATTGCTTCATCTTGATATTCACACATCGCAAGTCTTATAAGGTTCTGTATGATTTATTTTAAATAATATAAGCAGGGACTGAAACCGTTTCGAATTTCGGTTTGGTTTTTGGTTTTTGTTCTTGAAATTTTGCTTTTTCGGTTTCGGTTTTGGTTTCGTTCTTTCGAAAAAATAACGGTTTCAAAACCGGTTAAAACCGGTTAATATCGGTTTTTTACAGAAAAAAAACGTGCGGGTGAAAACGGACTTTCCCACACATGTCTGTGATTTGTTTGGCCCATCATAGTGACCTTTCTGGATAAATTTTATTTGAAATTAGCTTGATAAATTTAGGATATCATGACAAAAGAACCCACTGATTTATCTTATACCTACCATCTTACCTGACTTTATGTTTCTCGAATGGATTTCCTCCTTGCGCATTAGATATTTGAACCAAATCGACTTCGTTGCTCTTGTCTCGAGCAATGCCACAGGGCAACTAATTTCGAATCTGAGTTTTTCCTGCAGCTGCAATTGAAATCCTATCCCAAAAGTAGAAGAATATGTGCTGATAGCAAGTAGCTGCATCTACAGTATTGGAATGTTTATTAGTAATTCAATGTAGATTATGGCTAAGATGTTCGCCTGAGACAAAATGAGCTCATAGAAGCTTATGATGACATGTCAACTTTTGCTGGAAGAGCAGATATGCTCATTAAATATAAACTTTAAGTTTTACAAGTCGGATGCTTGTTAAAGCTACACGTAGCACTAGTTAGATATATTTCGACAACCCGTGATTTTCTCCCCAAAACATTTTTTTTGCTTGAAAACGCAAATATGAAAGTGCAATTTTCAGCAACATACAAGCACGAAAAAACCGAAAAAAACCGAAAAAAACCGATATTGAAATAACGGTTTGTTCTTGGTTTTGTTCTTTTTCAAATAACGGTTTTGATTTCGGTTTCGGTTTCGGTTTTCGAAAAATAACGGTTTTTACCGGTTTTCGGTTTCGGTTTCGGTTTCGGTTTCAGTCCCTGAATATAAGTCAATATTTTAGTATTTGGTTAGTATAGTTAATTATGGAGATCAGATTTATTTTTATATAAATAGCTCAAATGAATCGTCGTGATCGAATGTTTTAGCTTGGGACTTGGCTGAGAGACTGTGTATGTTTTCAAACGTCTCGGATGCACCTACTTGCAATACTGGGAGTAATTATAGGTGAATAATTAAACTTTGTTAGACATGTGAAATATATTTCTGCAGGAAAAAATAGGAAAAAAATTAGATTTTTGATTAAGCAATCACTTGGACAAGACTATATATTTATATAATTGCATTATTGCACCTCATTTCGAGTACTGTCCCACTTTACTAGAACTTATAAGGGAGAAAATGGAGATGGATAAGCATTCATGAGCATCCGACAAAGACTCTCATTGACATATCATATTCTGGGGAGCCGCTTCGGACGCTCAGTCAATCCTTGATGTCAATCCGGGAAATTTGATCATTTTCTAGTTCTATCTGCATATTTCATTATAATTGTATTGATTTTCCCATCCGACTCATTTGTTACTGCAAAACGTATTTGGAATAAAATATGTAATTCGAGAAATCAAACAGGAAGAAATAAGGTGTTAAAAATAACTTAAGTGCTTATATGAACTCAAATGAAGTTGTAAAAAAAAAGTGGTGTATTCGCTCTTGCTCGAAATAACATGAGTAGCTTTCATGTTTATTATACACATTATATACTCGCTAGCCGGTAGCACTCCTAAAAAAATATAGTAATTATACCAAATTGATATTAATTTCAGTGTAACTGTTAAGCGAACGATAAATGACGACCTTTTTTTCAACTATAATTTACCAATCTATATACTAAACACCTGCTGAAATCAGTTTTATTGCCCTGAGACCTTGAGCAATTGAATTCCCACAGCCATTGCAAGGTCGCTAATGCGTCGTGTGGAATCACTCGTCAGTCGCAAGCCATCCTGAGCGGACACAGTGGTCACCATTTATCACGATTTTAGTGACCTGGAAAGTTGCATCAGGCCTCGAGATAAGAAAGAAAGGAAGGTAATGTATTATTTGAAACTGGGGATTGATAACGTTTAGATACAAAGTTCATATAGCGTGTGCTCTGTTTTCACGATAAGTTAAAGTTCTAGAGTTAAAGTAAATGCCAGTACTACCAAGGTCCAAAACTGTTTCTGGGAAAATAGGCACCATTAGGTAGGTTTCTTCGATATTTTGAAAATTTGGAGGCGGAAGATTATTTGCCATCGTGGTGGTTCATGTTTGTTTGCAATATTTCTTATTTGCCTACACATTTTACAATTTAAAAGTTCGCCTCAACTTCATTTTAGGCCAAAGGTCCTATTAGATATCGATAAAATTTCAGTACGTTAACGTTAGCATTTTGATGCCATCTCCTTACATAAATTTTGTTCTTACAGGGAATGGCCAAGTCCAATGAGTTGTCATGGCTACTGCGTGGTCTGGCTCGCGGCGATCCTGCGTTCTGTGCTCGAAAAGCTAAGGACGGCAAGCAAGGCCTTCAAGTTCTACGGATACATGCTACTCTTCGGGGCTTTGATGGTAGTTGGGTCAACATTGCTGATACCGATCTTCCTGCTCAGGCCGTGTTCTGCTTCCAATGCGACGTAAGAACTGCATTTGTATTAGTTTATAAGGGGTTTCAACCGTTTCCTATAGTTCTATGTAAACGTTGCGGTATGCTGCTCTGCGTGGCCGTCATTTACCATCTCATCTCATCTCCTGCAGCCTGGCAGCGTACCTTCTGAAGCACATATCGAGGACGCTGGGCATCAGCTGGGAGCTGCGGGGTGGCGCCGTACTGCGGCAGGAGCAGGACCGAGCAGCAATCGTTGTCGCCAACCACCAGTGCAATCTGGACTTGCTCGGTGAGGGCAATTTTAAGTTGTTGAAAGGCATATGATGACTTGAAAAAAAAGACATCCTCAATGGTCTTTCATTACTAACTTAAACCCCCAGCTACCAACGAACCTATTGGATAATTTCACGCGATCATCATCCAGGAATGCTGCACATCTGGCACACGCTGGGCAAGTGCTCGCTGACGTGCAAGACGGAGGTTTTCTACTACTGGCCAATCGGTCTGGGCGGCTGGCTGGCGGGGTTTGTCTTTCTCGACAGGAAGAACCCAGCGGACGCCAAAAAGCTGCTCGACAAGAACATGCGAGTTGACAAGGTGAATGAATGCTTTCGAAAAATCCATTCTAAATTCTCATGTGAGGCATGCTCATCTCATTTCTTGCTTTGCCCTTGCTGCATTCCGATACAGTCAAGGGGAATCCTCCTTTTCTTATTTTTTTTTTTTAAATTATTTATCGCCTTCCTAGATATAAGAAGCCTGCCAGTACCAAAAACAGAGAAAAAGCCACAAGGACTTCTTCCAGAGTCATAAGCATGCGTTATAAAATTGGTACCACACTTTTCGATCATTGGCCAGCTGTAGCCAATGCGCAGAATGAAGTTACTTCAGTTTCTGCACATCCTCTGATGCCCGGGCCGCATATCATGTCGAATTTCAATTTATTGATTGATTTATTTAACTTACTTATTTTTTAACGTTGCATCAATCAGGACAAACGATGTATTGAATTAATTGATATAATAATATAAAAATATTTTTTTGATACATTATGTTGATAAAACATAAACCAATTAAATTATACTTTCTAAGAGATAAAATATGAAAATACTAAAATCAGACATAGGTACCTTCATCAATCTCTAAGCAGGGATATACAAGCTTACACTTAATAAATTTAACTTAATAACTTAATAATTACACTCCGAAATTAATGTTATGAACTCGTCAGTACTATAAAATTCATTTTCTCTAAGAATTTTGCTTCATTTCATCGTATAATTTATAAGTCACATATTTTTTAAATCTTCCGGTAATAATGTTGTACAATTTCAACCCTGTCTGTCTAGCCTGGTCTTTTAGCTGAGACATGGGCACTCTAGATATATAATAAAATTTTCCCTTTCTCTTGTGCCATTTGAATGGTTTTGATGTAGGAAATTTACTTGCGTCATTTGATCATTTTATTTTCGTCGTTTTGATAAACGTCAAAAGTTTATGTACAGGCTAGGGATGTCTAATTTTTTATAATGGCTGCGACGTGACACTATCTTCTTTCTTTGCATAATCCTAATGGCTCTTTTTTTGCACTGAAAATATATTTTACCTGGATCAGAGTTGCCCCAAAACATTATTCCATAGCTAATTTTTGATTGAAAGAGCCCAAAGTATGCTAATTTCAGTGAACGCATCGTTGATATTGGTTTAAGTACATACACGTAATGAATAGCACTGTTTTGATAGTTGGCCTTGTAGGATTTTAATGTGACCCCTCCAGCTAAGCGTGTGGTTCAGTTCAACTCCCAGAAACATTGCTTGTTCAGTCACTTTCCGAATAACCTTTCCTGCCACTATATTTGGTGTAATTGCGAATTCCCACCTCTTGTTCTGAAATATAAAAGATTTGTTTCTTAGGTATTTAATTTAAGTTGGTTATCCTCCAGCCATTATCTGAGCTCTTGTCTTGTCTTGTTTGCCTTATGTACTATACTGGCTATTGATTTATATTTTATTAGAATTTGCTGATGTCATAAGCGAAGATGGTTATTCCCCTTCATTAATGTTGCCAAAGCAGGTCATTGATGTAAATGAGGGAGAGTAGAGGGAGCCAGTATCGCTCCTTGCGGAACATCCTGTTCGATCAGGCCTGCTTCTGAATGATTATATTCTACGTTATTTTTCTTGTCCCTTTCTTTTATCACGACGAGTTGTTTCCTATTTTCCAGGTACGATCTGCACCATTTATTTGCTATTCCTCGTGCTCCACAGTGGTTTAATTTTTCCAACAGTAACGCGTGGTTCACGGAGTCAAATGCCTTGCTCAGGTCGCATAGTATACCTATTGCATGTTCCCAAAAGTGGTCCAAATCAGTTTCAGATCAAGAAGATTATTACTACTAGGCAAATGTTGACTGTGTTTTCTCGTGCGCAGAAGAAGCTGTGGGTGTTTCCCGAAGGGACGCGTAACAGGACGAGCGCGACGCTCCTCCCGTTCAAGAAAGGCGCGTTCCGCGTGGCGATCGCCTCTCAAGTTCCCATCCTGCCTGTCGTCTTCTCGCCGTACCATTTCTTCGACGAACAGAAACACGAATTTCGCAGAGGTGATTATGTCGTGTGTCGTGTTTGATTATATTTTATATGTTTATTTATTATTAATATTTAGCTTATGTATCATTTATTTCATTTCTCATACACGCAGACACGTGAACCAAGGCGCCTACATGTCGGGTGTAAATTCCTATTTCTTCTCGAAATCTATTATTATTGAGGCACAATGGCCCAAATTATAACATTCATAACGGGATACCTTTCTTACTAGCTTGCCAATTTAGCAGCACTCTAAATTCCTATCTTTGCGGCACCAAGCCATCGTCGATCTCCACCATAGGCTCACCCTAACGGGACAGCTAAGGGTGAAGAGAGGGGATGTAACTAGGTCACGCAGGGTGAAGACCAACTCGAGATGTAGGGTCTCAATCACTCTGATCTTGGTTCTCGTGCGAGCTCGACGTCTTCTGCTGTATTTTCACCATGTGAGTTATTTATATTAAATTATCACTATATTTTGATTTACTTCACTAAAATGTTCTCTTTGATTCGCCTCAGTTCCCGATAACTCTTGAGTATCGTCTCAAGACGGACCAAAACCAGTAGTCAACCGCTCTATTTTCAATTTCATTTAATCATGCTCGCCTAGGGGCTCACACTACTAGGATGGTGGCAGTGGCGTATTCGCTACCGATTAATTTCTATTTCTAAATTGCCAAGCGCTCCATGACAAAAATGGTAGCAGCGATGGGATTGTTTATGTGGAAAAGAGGCGGACAGATTTTCAGTTTTTCTAATCAGTGATTGCGAATTTTGCGATTTTTTTTTTTTCTCTATTTGATAGTCGTCAGCTTTTCATTTTCTTGCTCCACTATCAATTGGTGCCAAGATGTGGATATCTGCTGTTCGATTGCTTTACGCTCATTTTACATTTTAATTTCAAGTAATATTTTACATTCGCACATCCATTCAAAAAATATTCAATTCACCAATGTTTACTTTGGTCCACGTTTCTCGACATGGCTCCATAGTCATAGACCCAAAATTTTTATCAAATTGGAAATGAGAGGAACCAACGAGAGTATCGCGTTTTTTTTTTTATGTTGTTTTTCGTATATTTTAATGTTTCAATTTAATCGCGACTTCTTTTAAACTTCGAGTTCGCACACGTTCCTTGTTAAAATGGATTTGCATCAGCCCTGGGCCTTTGCAGCTGTTAATCAGGACGAGGTTGCAGCCATGGCCCGTGCCAATATTAGTGGGGTGATTAGCATGGTGCGTTTTTTCACGGGGGAGCCTAACTCCACTACGGTTTCAGAATTTTTAGAAAGTATAGAGTGCGCCGCTCGTTTGGGGATGTGGACCACAGATCAAATGATTACAGTGATGCGTTCACGTTTAGCTGGACAAGCCACGATTTTTTTTGCTGGTAACAACGACATAGCTGAAGGGACTTGGGCCCAAGTGCAGGAACGTTTTCGACAGTGTTTCGCTGATCAAACATCATCAGCCGATCCTTTCCTTGAGTTTCACTCATGTGTTCAGCGCCCTGGCGAAACCGCTCGCATGTTTTTAATGCGCTTAAAACAATTAGGAACTAAAGCTGCTCGAGCTATTGCATTGCCCAATCAACCGCCCCAACAAGAGCAGATAAATGGATTGTTACTGCCAAGATTTCTTGCAGGTTTACGGCAAGAAAATGGGAAGTTAATGGTAGCTATGCAACGTCCCCAAACCATTGACGACGCATTAGCATTAGCAATAATGTATGATGAGGGGAAACCAAACAATTCAGGCAGGGTCCATGCGGTAATTGCAGCGCAAAATGATCGTCGTGATCATTTGGAGCCCCCAGTTTCTATAACAGCTCCCAACTCATGTTCACGTTGTGGTGGTCGCGGCCATGCAGTGGCACAGTGTGGTACGCCCGATCCGGCCCTTCCTCCCTTCGCTACCGAGGCAAACGCTTTACTTTTGGAAATGCGTGATATTATTGCCAAATCAAAATCACAGCAACCTTCACGATCGTTCGAAGCGCCTCGAACGCCAACTTGTTTTAAATGTAAGGTGATAGGACACTACGCGAACCAGTGCACTGCTCGTGTGACACAACAGTGCGATTACTGTAAGCGTAGGGGACACCACGTCTCGGTGTGTCGCCTGCGTCCGTCGAACCCTCCTGAGACAGGCCCGACGAACCAGCGAAATATCACCGAATCTTTAGCAAATCAGACCCAGCCGGCCGATAACAAAGAGCCACCCTCAATTCAAAATTTTTAAATCAGTTCGGATCACCCTCAGACCACCGAACTTTTAATAAGGAACGACTTTTTTCAAATAATATACACCCCCTTTCAAAATTATCTTTTAAACCGATTGTTAATACATTTTTAATTTCAGCGAATTCGCAACATCCAAATATTTCATATCCCTGCTTAGTGGACACGGGATCAGATATTAGTTTAATTCACGAGTCAGTTCTTAAAGAGGGAAACATTTCATTTTTACCCTGCGAGAGGGAAGTTTTTGCGGTGAACGGCGAACGCCTACCCATTCGTGGGAAAGCCACAATAAGTTTGGCCATTGGTAGCAAGGTTTACACGCACGAGTTTTTAGTTGCCTCTAATGAGTTGGACATGGGATCCACAGGAATTATTGGGTTCGATTTTTTAAATTACTTCCAATGGAATATTGACGGTGAAAGTAAATGTCTCGTTGATGGTTTAAACAGAGTTTTTTTATGGCATCCAGCCAACTTCCCTCAGTAATTTCAATAAAGTGCAAGTGTATAAACTGGAGAATAATAAACAGGAGATTTTTAACTTGCCCACAGAGCAAGCGGGGTCCAGTGAAGAAGCTGCGATTTCCCATGATTTTAATTTAGCCTTGCCCACAGAGCAAGAAGTGGCCAATCAGGACGAGGTTGTCAACCCTCAAATTATTCAGGCCAAATCGAATGTAAAATCTCCAGATATGTCAGAAAATGCACAGTTTCCAATAAAAGATACAGAGAAAATACAGAAAAATACAGAGAATACAGAGAAAATTCAACCAGTTCATACAAATAGTTTAAAATTAAGTAAATCATTCTCATTCGAACATTTCAACAGCGATATGACGCTTAAAGACCACGCGCAAATAGTTAATACTACTGCAAAGGCTCAAGAAGTGGACGAGGACAGTTGCCCAATTTATAGTAAGTTAATTGAGGCAAATCAATCGGTAAATGATGAAGAGCGGCAAATCCCAAAAAGGATGTTTTATGGAGAGCAAAATCTTGTCCAATATGCAGACGTCCATCTTCCGATTCCTCCAGCTCCTGATCCACAGCTGCCTCTCCCAGTGGCACCGAACATCAACGTTAAAGTTAAAGTTAAGTTTAGAGAAAGTTTAGTTAATATGTAAACTAACCATACGAACGGCATCACAAACGGAGGAAATTTCGGCACATTCAATTATTAAAAACTAAGATAAATACATTTATACTCTGGCATTATTATCACATTATGTAAACATGTTTTATTATACACTTAATTGCAAATGTGCAAAGTAACATCAACGTCGACAACGATCATGGAAATTTTGGCTCAACGAGGTGAAGTTGTCCTCTGTCAACTAGACTACATCAACAAGGCGACCGAACAGTACTTGGCTACAATTCGTCCTCTCGCTAAACGCTCAGAGGCACTGCAAGTTTTTCCTAAAAAATTTTCCACTACCTGAGGTGACAAAAACACTCTCATCTCCTTTCAACCAGAGTCCTAGTTTCTTCAGCAACACAGCTGAGATTTCGCAAAACTTGCATCTCCCAGTTGAGCAATGCGCTTGGCACCGTCGCGGATCATCATCGCGGATCATCATCACAGATCACCGTGGAGATCGCAGAGCCCCAAGTGTAATTGTCGCACGAAATTCTGCCATCACATCGTTAAATTCGCCTTGCCCCTGAACGTTGAATTGCACGTCTTTCACAAATCCACGAAACTTTCAATATCAAATGATTTTTTTGAATCGACATGAAAGGAACACTTTAAGTGCGTCGCGTTTGCCATATCGTGTGTTTTCCATGAAATAGTTGTCAGATAACATAGTGCTTGTGACTCAAACTCCGTAATATGATAACATCTTTTAGTTAACAACTTTCACAGTTGATTATTTTTTGTAATAATTGAATTCTAATAGATTATAATAGTTTTAAGCATACTATTACTGATTAATGCCCATTGTGTATATTTCATGTTTCTCTTGATATAAATAGTGTATCAGTTAATTTTTATATAAAATAACCCCTAAGATTGTAAGAATTATCTCTTATTTAATGATTGATTATTGTTTATTTACGTATGTAATGAATTTTTTTTTTTTTACTAATGATATATAGGACATTTCTTTTCAACAAATTCTTGTACGTAAAAAGTGTATTCAAAACCTTGATAGAACGTTTTTTGATGTGTGTTTTTTTTTCAGTAAAGCACACCCTGTGGGTATGCTTTACTTTGGCAAAGTTGGGGTGTGTCGTGTGTCGTGTTTGATTATATTTTATATGTTTATTTATTATTAATATTTAGCTTATGTATCATTTATTTCATTTCTCATACACGCAGACACGTGAACCAAGGCGCCTACATGTCGGGTGTAAATTCCTATTTCTTCTCGAAATCTATTATTATTGAGGCACAATGGCCCAAATTATAACATTCATAACGGGATACCTTTCTTACTAGCTTGCCAATTTAGCAGCACTCTAAATTCCTATCTTTGCGGCACCAAGCCATCGTCGATCTCCACCATAGGCTCACCCTAACGGGACAGCTAAGGTTGAAGAGAGGGGATGTAACTAGGTCACGCAGGGTGAAGACCAACTCGAGATGTAGGGTCTCAATCACTCTGATCTTGGTTCTCGTGCGAGCTCGACGTCTTCTGCTGTATTTTCACCATGTGAGTTATTTATATTAAATTATCACTATATTTTGATTTACTTCACTAAAATGTTCTCTTTGATTCGCCTCAGTTCCCGATAAATCTTGAGTATCGTCTCAAGACGGACCAAAACCAGTAGTCAACCGCTCTATTTTCAATTTCATTTAATCATGCTCGCCTAGGGGCTCACACTACTAGGATGGTGGCAGTGGCGTATTCGCTACCGATTAATTTCTATTTCTAAATTGCCAAGCGCTCCATGACAATTATACCTGCAAATATGATCATTCGTCGAGCTGGAATAACCGTTTTCAGAATATCTTCTTCCCATGGCCATTACTTCTGAGATTTTGGGACATTTGGAATTTACTTACAAAACGCAACTATCTACAAACGCACGTGTTCAACCAAATTGTTTCTTGAATTCTGTCGAAGCAGGGATCTTGTGCTACGGAATTCGAATAGCTAAGGTCGCAGAGCCTTCGCCCAGGAGCGAAAAATCCAGGGAGCGAATCCTTGTTTTGCCTGCCTCATATTTTCGTCACTGACTGGTCTCAGCTTTTACGAGAGACATTGACTTTCCCAAAGATCAGTGTGTAGGATATGAATCCCTGCGACGAGTTTCAAGTGTTGCCCTAGTCACCAGCATGCCGGACTGCGCTTGTTGCAGGGCATGCGGTCATCCAGGCGCTGGAAGCCATCCCGACGGCTGGGCTCACCATGGCCGACCTGGACGACTTGGTGGAGGGAACCAGACTCGCCATGCAGACCGCGTACGACGCGCTGAGCGTGGAGGTGGCGCAGGACCAACAGAACTCTGTTATAAAGCACTGAGCAGGAAATTTCGTCACAAACCAACTGAGTGTCTTCCAGTCTGGGAGCAGCTGCTGCAGATGACGTTAAAAACGGAACCTCTTGGCGGTCACTACGTTTTGAGGAAGATTAACTCAATTTTATATTACTTCCAACTAAACAATACTTTTCTCTGCAGGTAAAGGTACTTTTATCGAATTTATGATAAAAATAAAAATAATTATATGCATGACCGCTATTTGCCAAGCGCCAGGTCTACTGAAGGTTTACAATAAGTATAACCAGGGGCGGATCTAAGACTCAAAAGGCAGTCAGCAAACGAATCCTAGGGGCCCTCTCTGTTGGGTTGGTTTTTGGGGAGGGGGGGGGGGAGGGGGGAGTGTTTTAAATTTTTCGGAATATTTGAAATCGCGGAAAAAAACAAATGTTTTCCTGTTTTTTTTCTGGGAAAATTGGAAAAATTGACCAACATTAGATTTTGAGAGGCTTGTTCATTTTTTTTTTTATTAGCTACACACATTGAAGTAGTTCCATTTCCATATAGTTCCATTCCATTATCATGTCTTTGCAGCACTATGGCCATGGGATGCTTTGTTGTTGTAAAAAGTGAGTAGCTGTGAGCTTCCTCTTGCTTGCATTACAACCTGTTATCTTTTTCGTATTTCCCAAATCTCGTACCTACAAAATCTATTTCCACTGTTTAATGTAGTATCTACAGGTGACTTGATACTATGCACTAAGTTCACGCTTGTTTTTCGAATTGTTGCATGATCAAATTTTAACTTAGCTTTTCCTTCAATTTTTCCAATTTTTCCAATTTTTTCCGACTCACTGGGAAAAAAACGGGTAAAACGCGGTTTTTTTTCCAATTTTTCCGGAAAATCTGGTACCTAGGGGGGATCTTCCACGCAAAAACATGTTAGTCCTAAACAGCAATACATCCTCATCCAATGCAAAACTAGAGCAAATTTCCTAGTTCTACATTTGCCTCTTATATCAGATTCAGTAACTAGAAACAATTTCCACTCAATACCCACATAGTACTTCTTTCCACACTCTCGCAACCCTTTGTCGGCGCTGACCGACAAAGGGTATAGCGGCGCGACAAGCAAGTCGTCGGTATTCGGAGCACTAGGTATGGATATTCTAGCTAACGTTTCAATATTATGAAGTAGCTATTCGGGGCCCTAGTGGTTAGTCTCATATTTTTTCGTAGTTATGTGTACGTGAAAATATTATATTATTATGATATTATCAAATTTATAAGCATTTATTTTCTTGTCGCAAAAAATATCGACGCACAAGCCGGGGCCCAGAGGGGCCCAGAAGGCAGGGGCCCAGTCAGCATTTGCTGAAATGCTGACCGTTAGATCCGCCCCTGAGTATAACACGTTGAAATTGTCCCTTTTTATTGTCAGTGATGATACTAAAAATGTATACCCAGAAACAGACAATAAATAAACCAATTGTGGTAATACCTAGAAGTCAACTGAATTAATGTGTTAGTTCAAATCATAATACTGGTGGCATGATAATGATTCCAATATTAAACGCTGTGCTTTTTTCAGTTAAGACATATTTACTTAAGGTAAGGGAAGATTGTATCAGTTTCAAGTAAGTGCAGCTTGCTTGATGTTTGGAGGTTAGCATTTGCCGGTGCTCCTGACCTGCTCGGAGGAGGTCGCCCACGGAGTCACCGAGCCAGCCGAAGCCGTCACCAACCAAGATATAGAAGATCCTCGAGCGCCCGTCAGGTCTCGCAAGCAGCCCTGCACCATCGACCGCCGCCGCCGCCGCCGCCGCCGCCGCCGCCGCCGCCGCCGCCGCCGCCGCCCCCGCCGACATCATCGGCAGCGTGTCCACGGCGTTCCACGGACAGGACAAAATCGCCGTCGCCTCTCCGCTCACCAGCTACATGTGCAGAGCGCCGATCCGGTTAATGAACACTGCAATCGGTTACCAAACGAATTGTTTGTTGACTTTGTTGTTTTCCACATGCCCATAGTTATTTTCTAGCTAAACTGCCAATATTTTAGATGTTTTTTTTAGCGTTTTTATTTGTTGTCTAGACTGACAGGAATAATTTTCTCCGTAATTTTGAAAGACAATTTCTGTTGTTTGTAAGTTCATTCGTCCAGAAAAGGATGTGTTGATATTATATTTTATAGCTATTAATTATTTCGAATAGCACATCAGGCACCTCGCAATCCGGGCTTGTGGGAGGTAGGTTTTCTTTTGCAACTTGCTGGGTGCCTTAACAATTAATCAAAGCTTTGGCGGTTAGATTCGCTGCTATGTGAATAATTAAAATACAATACATTTTATTTGTGGAGGAACGAAGCAGGTCGCGAATAAATTTTAGCTGCGTACAATTGCATATCCAAGCATATTACAGGTAGAGCATTCGTGCTCAGAACATCGAACCCGATACAATTGATTTATTTTCAAATGTGTTCCTGTCCAATCAACGGTAACGATATAGCTGAGCAGACCCGCGACGAACAAAACTAGGGTTTGACTGCCTGAACAGGCAAACATTATCGATTGGAAAGTTATAACAACTATACATCATACATTTGTTTGCAAAATAAATTTCTTGTCGCCAGCCCTCTCCGTGGACAGAGCTAGCATGCTTCGTGAAGCAGGCGCGATGTTCGCTCATGTGACACACTGGAAGAGATGGCAGTGGAATCATCAGAAGTCGCTCCTGTCATGGAAAGTCATGGAAAATCATAAATCTCCCATGTCTACACATTACAGCAATAGCGGTAAATTTTCAGGAACAGCAATTTGTGGCATGGACGCAAAGTAAATCACCTTTGATAAGAAATATGACAAATTTTTCTACCTGGTAAGAAGCAAAGCGCAGGTCAGAAAATTATGCAGTCATTCGTGAAGTTTGTACACAGACCATTTCTTTTAGACCGTCACGCTACGTGCTTACGTAATTGGCTTATGATAAATTGACTCGAATAAAAATTCACTATTCATACCTTACAAATTGCAACCTTTGACAACCTAAACAAGAAAGCAGGCATTTTTTACGAAGCTTTCAATTTATAAGTAGAAAATGCATCTATATTTGATGCACAGCGATATATATTATAATATACATATTTCAAATACAGACCGTAAACCAAACAAAAGTTCTCTATTCACTGCCACATCGATTTGATCACAAGCAATTAGTCGACATAATATAGCATGATTTGGAAGCACTGTCTGCTGCCAATGATGCTGATATTGAAACTTCAACCTGTACCTCCAGGCGAGAAGGTCTTGAAGAATATTAAAACACAATTCTATTGAGAGTACTACACTAAATTATTCATCCGTCAATTTTATAACAATTTTCATAAACGTATGTGACTTTGGTCTGAGCATTTTCCTTCTTACATTTTATTATGTTGAGAGCAACAACACTACATAATGTGTGTTCAATGATGCTTCCGAAATCGTTTATTTTGACATAACCATAAAGTAGTGCATCATACAATGTAGGTATTCCTTGTAATATCTTAGGTAGTATATTAAATTAAATTAAAATTACATTGAAATAAAATTGCTACAAGATTGAACAGAATAATTTTATTTTTATCGTGATTCTAACTAATGCTTTGAGATTAAATAATAACTGTGTCTCTATATACTCCAGATAACGCCTACGCAAGAGAAAGGTTTCTACTTACGCGCAGCAATGAAAAAGATTCAAATGCTTGCGAGTATCGTGCTACTTTTCCTCTCTGCGAAGTGTCATGAAACCTCTCAGCACGTTGAACATGCCGTAAGTTTCGAGGCTGCCATCCTGAGAGACGTCAGCGCCGCGTTGCACGCTCGGTGCGTGGTGCTGGTGGTCGGAACCAGCGACCTCATGGCCTCGAGCCAGAAGATTGTGGAGGTGGGAAGGACGCTGAAGGTGCAGCACCTTCTCGCGATACGGCTGTCTGACTTGGAGGAAACGCTCCGAAGGTTTCGGTGTCAGCAAAACCGCCCGCTGTACGCGCTGTTCGACGGGCTGGAGACGACGAGGTATCTGGAGCGCTTCAGCCAGGTGAGTTTCAAGTGCCTGGTGAAACGGCACCAAGTCATGGTCACTGACAACAGGCGTTGTCGATGCATATAAAGGAATCGCCGATGAAAGAAATATGTGTTAAGGTTAACTTGTCATAAAAGTGGCACCAAAGAAAGATTTCCAAGCAGTCGCATTACATCATGAATCATACTAAACCTCCCCTACCCCATATTAGCTGCCGTCGTACCCGAGATGGATGCTGTTCATGTCGTCATCACCGACCACCACGCCACGCAACGCGTCTCTCGTACGCCTGCGCATCGCGTTCGACTGCGAGTTCCTGACGGTGACTCGAACGCACGACGACGCAGCCGCCGCCGCCACGCTCCGCTTCGTGTACAAAGTCTTCGGCGAGGGCCTGTTGCTCGAGGAGCCCTTCGCCCTTTGGCGGCGCGGTGTGGGGCTGCAGGTGTTGCCGCAGCGGTCGCTCTTTGAGAGGCGCAGCGACCTGCAAGGCCACGTTATCCGAGCGAAAGTGCTCATCGGGGTAAGAGGAAGGCTTTGGGGTTCATAACTCATGTGTTCAAAAAGCATGTGATTGTTTGATTTCTCTTTTCGTGCAGGGCGCTCCTGTTGTGACGATCCAATATCCTAGTGGCAACGAAGGCGTTATCACTGCTGGTGGATATATTGGAAACCTTTGGGCGCTTTTAGGTGAAAGATTAAATTTCAGGTATGGCTCCGAAATATGGTATGCATCATCCTCCAGTATGTAATAGGAACAGAATTTTCCAATAGAAAGAAATAATACAAGGAAGTATTGATATTCATCTGTCTCTGTTCATTTCCAAACAAGAGAGAATTTTCTTTCTACAGGTCAGATTTCACGCCGACGAATTCTACGGCCGACCCGCTCATCAAGCAGCTAGACAAAAAGGAATCTGATGTCATCTTGGCAGACGTCACCATGATTGGTTCAAGAGTGCCTAGATGTCGATTCCTGATGAACCTCATCAACAGCAAGTACGTATGTAGGATGGCTGATGTGTACAATACAGGCAGAAGAACAAGGCACAACAACAACAAGAGGTTCAGCCAACCACAATATGGTTCCTAGGTACCACAATACAACAAGAGAAATCAATTTTGTAATCATCTGGAATCTCGGAATGAAAATGCAAAATGCACAAGTAGATGGATTGGCAAATTACTATCAATGATAATATTGTGAAGAGAGGAAAATTTGGTAAAGCGCCCACGCGAGGACCTACCTCTTTTCGGGGGCGAAGAGCTGCAGGGGGCTTAGCGAGAGGTTGTCGACCCGGAACGCGGGGCTCTGAAAAGCGGGAACGAGCAGGAAGGGGGCTCCCAGAAAAAACAGACTATTTACTATTTTGAGCTTTATTGCGGGGGTCTGCTCCTGCTACTCCACGCCGAGTGCAGAGAAACCCAACAACGCTTACCGAGACAGTCCGACAAGCCAGGGCATAGGCAGGCAACAGGCGTCGCGACGCCGAGGTGGTTAGCAGCGTCGGATGGCACTTGTCGATGCGCTGTTCTGAGTCCAAGTGGCCGAGGTGCGGAGGATCGACGAGGGTGGATTATGTCGAGTATGCCGGTCTCGCGCCTTGATGTTAAGCAGCCCGCGGTGCTTGGCCGTGTCACAGGTTGCCGGGATCTAAGGCGTACGACTGGACCGAGTTGGGTGTCTGGCGCTGAGTGGAGGTTCAGCGAGATAGAGCCGGTGTCCGGGTGGCCGTTGCCGTGAGAGGGCTGGGAAAAAGGGGTTGACCGGAAAAGTGTTGGGCGACAAGGTAGAGAGTTTGGGTTGAGGTATAGTCGTCCTATCGGTGGGGGTGTTACGGTGGTGACTTCACGATGGGACAACTATGTCCAAAGTAAAAATATGAAACTAATCATAATAACCATTCAAATCCTGTTGAGCAGCATGGAGCTGTCTATGCTCTCGAAGGGCTCTGTATCGCATGGCGGGGCGTCGGTTTGCAGACTGAGCCTGCTGATCCGGAAGCCCGAGGCTGTGAGCGTGTCCTGGGACGTGCTGCTGGCGCCCTTCGACTCGCTGCTCTGGCTCGCCTGCGCCGCGGCGCTGCTCGTACTCTGCGCAGCCCTGGCGGCGGTGCAGGAAGCGCAGCCGCACAGTGGCAGCGGCAGCAACCGCGGCGACGTGTTCATCTTGGTGCTAGGGTTGTTTTGCCATCAAGGTAGGAAACATCAGAGTGCTAAACCTACACTTTACTTTGGCGGGCTTGGCGCTGTGACGTTCTCCAATCACTCTCCGAGTTCGGAGCGTTTGGAGCATTACGATCGCTGCGTTCGCTGCGCTAAAAAATGTTGAATTCAGTTCAACATTTCCGAGCTTTGTACCAGTTGTACTTGTACCAGCTTCGCTCATCTTTTTATGCAGATCCATCTCGATGAGCTGCGATCCCACTCTTATCTGAAACTGCCATTGTCTTGGCAGTGAAGAGAAAATTAGTCGATTCTTTTTCGGAATTGTGATACTTTCGCGACATATTAATATTATGTTGACAAAAGTCAACGCAACGATCGCAGCGCGCGCAAAGCTCCACTGTAAACAAAAATACGCTAGTTGAACCACAGCGCAACGCTACCTGTAATTTGTAAACAACCCGGCGCTCTAAAGCCATGGCGCAACGCTCTCAGAGCTGAGCAGTAAACGTATACCTATAATTACCTAAGGCTGTTTTCTGATAAATCCCATTAGAACAAGCTCGCGTGTACAAAGGAAGATTACTGAAAGTTCCACGGTTCAGTGATTCACACAATTACCCCCCGGCTTGCACCCCTTCCTAAAATGAAACTTGAGAACCCCTAACTCCGCGCGTTCTGACGGTCTGGGACATGGCGATGTGAACTCAGGCTGCGAGTTCGGGCGGCGAGCGACCTCGGCGAAGACACTGATGGTGACTGCTTCGGCTACCTCGCTGGTGCTACTGGCCGCCTACTCGGGCGTGCTGGTCTCGTTCCTGGCCAACCAGCGCATCCTGGTGCCCTTCCAGAGTCTGCAGGGGCTGGCAGAAGACGGCACCTACAAGCTGGGCACGCTGCAGAGGGGTGCCACCCTCGAGATGTTTCAGGTGAGCTTGCTGCCGACTGGGCGTTGAGTCATCTAGATTCTCTCATCTAAGCCTTCAGTGCTGTACGTGTACATTGAATGATATCGAATGAAATATTATTTGCTGTGTTAGATTTTGCTTTACAAATTAGTAGAGCATTTTCCGGATATTGGTATGCAGCGGGAATACCAATCATAGAAATTGAATACCAAAACCTAATCCATTACCTAAATGTCAGGATAATATTCATTAAATTACAATTTACTCAAGAAAGTAATTTATTCAATTACTTTAAAACTATATGATACCCATAAATACGGTCAATAGTGTGGACTGGACATATTTGGAATACAGGTGCTGACTCATGATTATGATCGTAAGCGAGAGAGTTGCACACGAAAGAGTCATCTACGTCCATAAGACATTTTTACCCGAGAAAGCCTCACGAGACCCACAAAGATGACGATTTCGGCAATATTTTGCCACAAGCATTCGATAACCTCCCGCCACTGCAGAACTCCAGCAGCCCGCTCTTCCGGCGAATGTACGCTACGATCTTCGGTCGGAACGACTCGACGATGCCGATCTACAGCGGCGGCGACTTGCCGCGCGTCTGCTCCGACCGCATCGCCTTCCTCGGCACGCGCGAGTACGAAGTTAAGAACGACGCGAACATCGCCGGCGCGTGCCGCACGCTGTGGCTGCGTGAGCCCGTGCGTCCGATCAGCAGCTCCGTCGTCGTCGCCACGCACTTCCCGTTCCGCCGCGCGATAGACCACTGGTTAGCCGGCGTCATCGCTTCTTTTTAATACGTTTCAGTTCAGCGGCATGCTTTATGATCGTGCCAAGCGAGTGAAGCTTACCTTCATTTCGACACACACTGTTTTTTTTTTTAGTTTGATCTGGATGAAAATTAATGGGAACCAATGAAATCTTTGGAATCAGATATGCTACGTTATTTGAAGCAAATCGGTCAAGTATCTTGCAAAGTAAACCAGTTTTTACCAAAAATGTACAGTTTTTCAACATCATCATCATGGAGAAGAATGGAACTGAGCGACAAATTCCAGCTATCAATTTAAATTTATTTTTACCTGCATTAGTAACTATATAATAACTGTAATATTTGAGCTTTAAAGAATGCATAGCATGAAGGCAGGTATGCTATGCAATGGACATGGTAAGCAAAACATTTGGATGTTATTGACAGCATTCCAGGCTGGACAGACTTCCGGGATTGGCATAGTCCCAAATTCCGTCATAAAATTCCGTTTAAAAATTGAATGCACTACATGTGCATGCAGCTGAGTCCCAGCCTCTCTAAATGTGACTGGTCCACTGTGTTCCAGCCTCCACAAGATCCGAGACACGGGCATCTTGAAGCACCTCCGCTTGGTGACATGGCCGACTCAGCACAAGCCTGCAGACTCCTCGCAAGAGTTCCCTAGTTTGACGTTCACCCAGGTGGCTCCCATCCTGTCGATGTTTGTAGTGGGTCTGGTTCTCGCTGTCTGCGTTCTGTTGCTCGAGATTGTAATGGGTAGAGTGCCTGACCTTTGCCCTGCATTTGCGTAGAAATCTTACCTCGGTGCTTGTAATTGGCGAACGTAACGAGCAAAGCGAGTGAAGCAAATCATCAATTTGACCACCTGCAGAAAAGTCTGATTTTTTTTTGTGTGTTGCTTTCACCCTACAGACCAAATGCCAAAAACTATTTTGATGAAAACTACGAGAACCTTAAAAATCCTGAACTTAGATCCACCACATTTTTGTGTCTGTCAGCCAGATATTTTTTATGTAAATCATTTTTTACAAAAATTTTCAGTTTTTTCAACCTCACCGTTATACGCAAAACTCTTTAATATAATTTGACTTCATTTTTATATTTCATGTTCATATTCACAACTTGACGGCTATGACCGAACGGTTTGGCACGTTCTCGTGAGATCATCCGAAGTTGAGCAGCATCGCGCGAGTCAGGTGTTAGATGGGTGACCATCATGCACATGATCAGTTCTGTTCGGGAGAGAGGTTGGAGGGTTTGAAGTTATTACGACTTCTTCACTTACCTAGGTTATCAACCTCACGACAGCACGGATTAGTGGAGGAATCCTGTTGTTGGAGTTGTACCGTCCTTCGGAAGGGACGTAAGGCCGGTGGTCCCCTTGGTGCTTTTCGACAGGGGTAGGCTACGTGCCGGCACCGGGTTTCCCCTCCTCCCTTCTAGGCGATTTCATTCACCGAATCAACCAATCAATCAATCAATTCTATCAATCAATTAACCACTATGCAAAAATGGCATTGCTGTTTTATAGCACTCATCCCGAAAATTATGCTTTTATGACGCTTTTTAGCGTCACTCTTGTAGGAAACCTTGGACAATTTTTTCCCAGTGCGTTTTAACTGCCGTAAAATCACATTGTGGTCTTTCTTCAATCTTCAAGCATATCTTTTATATATTTTAAATCGATTTTTTACGTTGATTTGCTAGTGATACGTAAAATTTGCTGAATTGCCTCACTCAAAAAATGTGGCCGAATCTTTGGGCTCCGCCTCACAAGAGTGAGAGTTCCACTTGTCGGTATATTGATTGTTATGTTGTAAGTAAACATTATCTTTGGACGAGTGGGCTAGGGCAATGACATTCGGTTTAAATGCATTCTAGCCACAAGAATCGTGTTTATTTGCTTAATTTGCTATTTTTATTGAAATGAGACACATAACCCTTACAGAAAAAACAGAACGTTTTTAAGTCGTCTCAGACTATTTAAAAGCGACCGTTTTGAAAGGTCGTTTTTACGTCGTAAAAGAGTCTGGAATCTGAAAAATATGATCCTTTTGCGATCTAAAAACTACCCTTTTACGATCTCCGTCGATCGCTTTTGAGTCGTCTTTGGGTCGTCTTTAGATCGCAAACAGATCGTCAATGAATGGAGCCGACCAAAAGGTAGTAAAAGGATGACAAAAGGTGCGTATTTCGATCGCAAACCAGTCGTCAAAAGCTCGTAAAAAGGTTGTTGAAAGATCACAAAACGGACGTATTTGAATCGTTTTTGAGTCGTCTTTCGATCGCAAAACAGTCGTCCAAAGCTCGCCAAAAGGTAGTTAAAAGGTGACTAAACAGACGTATTTGAATCGTTTTTGAGTCGTATATCGATCGCCTTTAGATCGTAAATCGGACCCACAAATAATATTTTCTACAAAATTAGCATATAAATATCTGTAGCAGATAGCTAGTCGGGAAGGGGAGTTGGCATTGGTAAATATTGTAGGGTATATTATTTTATTAACCAGTATATAGAGTTTCAAAGCATTTATTTTTTGGGTTGTAAATTTACATCTGTGTCTCATCTTTCGGCGATGGCATATTCGTGGTGACAGTCTCCTCGATGCTGTGGACCGACTTGCCCGTCGTCCGCGCGCCTTCACACAATTCCTGTTGATTGTCTCTTTAAACGCCTTCGTGGAGAGACCGGCGGCTGTCATGTTCTTGTTGACGAATTCTGAAACAACGAAGGATAGCACCGATTAGAAATCAGGTAGATTATTGGTGGTATGGTGGGGGTGCCGCCGCCGGCTCGATGGAAACTAGAAATGTCATAATGTTGATAATTTATTTGTCTATGATGAAGTTCTGATGTCCATCAAGAATTAATTATCTGAAGATATTTAGGAGGCAAGATTTGCTCGATTGAAATCCCGCGTTACTTGGGAATTATAGCACATCACCCAGGCGGCTATTTGTCCCGTTATAGTAAACCGCAAGGTCTGCACACAATGCGATAACAATAGTGGACCCAAGTTCCCAACCCCGACATTCTGACGGCCATTCAACCCTACCACCTGCAGTTGTCGGTACAAGTTTCCGTCTTGTTCATACATTCCATAGCCGAAGACAAGTATCGACAGTGAGCTCGACCAAACAAATTACTTCATACAAAAATCAAAAAAATTGTAATTTTTCTTGTGCTGTAAAAATTTCTATGAGCATCAATCCCTTGGATGATAATTGATAATTGATTTGAGCTTGTATGAATACCCTGACTGAATCACGATTTGGTGGACGCTTGACACAATCCGTCACTTCCTAGAAAAGTGGATTTCAAACTCACGGTAGATGCTTGCGGCTTTCGCCTGGGGATAGCAGCGTTGAGGTCCTGGCGGGCCGTCGACATCGTGGCCAGCTGGGAAATTGTCATAATTTCTGATGAGAGTTTGCTCCCCAGCCGCGTACACCAACGCGGTTCAGGTTCACCCACACATCTGATCTCGGATACGCTCAATCTGTGGTGGAAGAACACAAATTTATAAGCACAATTCATTTTCATTCGAAGATATAGTAAAATGCTGAAGATGACTGAAAATTAATTGAGATAAATGAGATTGTGACTGTGTTCACTTTTATAATGGTAAATGTATTCGTTCGGAAATGTCCGAACATTCCCAGATAAATCCAAAGCTTCTCCAGCTTATAAAAAAATATCGTCCTTCCAACTTATTTTACACGTTTTCACATGTAAAATCTTGCCTGGACTTGTCTAGCAGTTGTCTATGTCACAAGGGGTCATGCGGGGTAGTTGACAATTAATATCGCATCTACATAAAATATTACTATTTCTATATTAATGTAATTAAAAAAAAATCTCACCTTGTCCATTTGCTGGTCCATGATTGATTCTTGAAGCTAGACTTCTTGAAACTGTATTCACTACCTGCAGCCACTCCTGCATGTTGCCTCTCCGAAACCTTTCTGAAGAATGGTATTCGAGATCTTCGACAAAATATTGTCGGTGAAAATTTGTGAGCGTGTGCGCAAAGGAAATGTTAGACAAACTCTAAGCAAAGAGATGACGTTAGTAGCGATTTTAACAGTAGAAACAAAACAAAAACAAACTACGCTTCTTATCAATGTGATTTTTACTATAAATAGTTGCTGGAGGCCGAAATCAAAAAGACGTTAAAACTAAAAGGACGCTCGACGTATGAACCACACATTAGGATTTTAAATTGGATGACAATCGAAATGGAATTTGAAAAAAAAAAACTCGACTTATTGGTCACAAAACTGTATGATCTGAAAAAAAACACACGATTTCGGTGGCAATGTTTTTCGTTTTTCCCGTTGGGCTGCAACGCCCATGAAATAATTATAAATAATATTTACAAGAGTTAATACCCATCAGAATTGAGTAGTCGAGCTGAATACTCGATCGTGAAAACGATAAGAGATGTCCACATCTTTATATAACAATTATACAGCTGTGTTCATTATGGAAAATATATGAACCAGTAACCATCACAAAACCTCTAAGCCCGGTTCGCATGAAGGGTTCGTAGAAATCAGGCCCGTAATATACATCTCGGCAAATATGAACAACTCTAGCAAGTCGATTATGAGCTGGCTAAAAATATGGCCAATAGCAAATTGGATTTTTTGGAACCATGTAATAACCCAAAATTTCATCATGTAGGAATATTTGATGGTGCTGGTTAATCAACTAGAGCTTTATTTGCAATTCTGCTTCATAGCAGAGCTTTTAAAAAAGAAACAAAGCTTTTGCCACAAAATTTTACCGAAATTTGACGTGGGGTGTAACTTGATGAAAACAATCAGTATCCCCTATTTCAATTCATTACAATTGATTATAATATAGTCAAATTTATACATTTATCAAACACTTCGCGAAAATCCACCCCGAAAATTACACATTTACGAGTGTCATGCAATTCATTTTGGTAAAAGAAGCGATTTCTCAAAGATGTCCAAATGAAGTCTTTAAAATGATAATTTGGCGACATATTATATATTATGATGTAATAATGTTATCTCGTGTTTGGTGGTCGCACAGGTTTTTGTTGTCTCTTATTGTGCAACCGAAGATTACAAGACGTATGGGCACCGGTCAAAATCATAACATGTCTCAAGTTGACTCAAAAAGACATCTTAGTCCCCTAACACGGACTCGTATTTTAGAAAAATAAATTTGAGGAAAAAATTTGACTTAATAATGTTCTTGACATGTTGTATTGCCATTTAACAGTAAGTCAGCCTTTTACATTGTAATGATATAGGTCGCACTTTCACATTTATCAAGTGCCCTTCCACAATTTTACCATTTAATTTTAATTTTCCTCGATCTATAAAATTTTCCAATAGTCCAAAGAACTGTATCATATTCTCCAGTCAAAGCCAGAATTATGAAAAGCAGAGTTTGAAATATGAGCGCGCTAGATCTGACATCCCACCAATCAGAGCAGCGTGCTCATCGCGTGCTCAAGCCTTTGTTGAAAGCAAGACCTGTAGAATTTTCCCTGCCATGCGGTCGCTTTGGGGTGTGAGGGTTGTGGAGGCTGAGACCGAGAACTGTATAGAAATCGAATACAATAGAATTTTGTAAGGATTTAAAACCAGATGCTGACCCTTCCTTTCCGGCCAGCCGAAATGATTGCGATAAGTGGTCAATGTGTCCGATTGAAATGTTATTAAAATTAGTCGCGTTCACATAAATTTTTCATGAAACACGCACTTTGAGTCATGTCTCTAGGACGAAAAATGCGTGAGATACAGGGCAAATGTTTTGATCATAGGCATGTTTATTTGCGGGTAACATAATGTTTTCTTGTCAGTCAAGTGTTGGTTTGAAATCTGTTTGAAATGATAGAGATATTGATTAATCTTGCTGTATAAAATCCTCAACATTGGTAGAAATTATTAGTTTGATTTGAAGAATAATATCGAGGTCGTTCACTGCGGCATCGTTTGTCGTGTGGGGAGTTTGAGGGTCCAGTGCGGGCTGAGCGGGGGTGCAATGCGGGTGCAATGTGGGCAGTAGGGTGGGACAGGGATGTGGGCATGTTGTGGGCAGTGAGTGGGACAGGGATTTTGCATGGTGTGGGGTTGCGACCATGTGGCTACCATGCGGCTCCCGCACGGGACTTGGGGGGGGGGGGGGGGGGGGGGGGGGCAGGCGATTCCAGGCTTCCGCACGGGAAACGCACAGATTACCTCCCGCTTACCCCGCACCACCCACGAATCCCACAGTGCCCGTGGGGTGTGTTTGCTGGGTTGTTTGCCGACGGTACCTACTTAATTTATTAAATTAAATTTCGAAGATTCAAATAAGTCTCATAAACGTTCGAATAACCAGCGTTTTATGTCACTCTTTTGGCATCGTAATTCGATCGCCTCTGACGTCTTAAAAACGATTGATTTGCGACTGTTTAACGTCCCTTGTATTTGCATCGCAATTCGATCGCCTCTGACGTTTTAAAAACGACTGCTTTGCGACTGTTTAACGTCCCTTGTATTTGCATCGCAATTCGATAGTCTCTGACGTTTTAAAAACGATTGCTTTGCGACTGTTTAACGTCTCTTATGTTTGCATCGCATTTCGATCGCCTCCGACGTCTTGAAAACTATCGTTTAGCGACCGTTTCACGACCCTTTTTAACGCGTCGCAATTCGATAGTCTCTGACGTCTTAAAAACTATTGCTTTGCGACTGTTTAACGTCTCTTGTGTTTGCATCGCATTTCGATCGCTTCCGACGTCTTGAAAACTACCTTTTAGCGACCGTTTCACGACCCTTTTCATTGCACCGTAATTCGGTCGTCTCTGACGTCTTATAAGCGATCTTTTTGCGACCGTTTCACGACTGTTAGACGTCTTCACAACAACAAACTACCTTTTAGCGACTCGAATACTACCTGACTATCACAAAACGACTTGTTTGCGATCAGAACGACTCTTTCACGACTAGTTTACTACCTTATTTTTCTGTAAGGGAATAGATTTAAACTTATTGAATTTTACCTAATACTGTTATGGGAGACTAGAAATATAGCATTTATGTCTATGTGAGTGAAGGCTACATTTCGGTCTTGGTGTTTACTAAAAAATAATTGGACCCATTTTCTCAAAGAACTCCACATTTTGGTGGTGGTTGCTCATCTTCATCATTCTACAAAATCTACAACAGTGGTGTTTTCGGCTGACACAAACCGTACAAAAACTGATATTTACATATTATATCCAAATCCAATTTTATCGACACACTGCTCCCCTTCCCTTCCACTTCTAATATACCTGACAAGTTCATATTGCATTAGCATTTCATTACATTTTGCAACCGTAGATCTCATCTCATATTGACGTCGGTTTTCTTGCATCGACGCAGGCACGTGGCGCCTTCGTTGACGTTTGTGTCTGAAGTTTGACGTTTCACAGCTGATCGTTGTGTTTATCGCAGTTCACGATCCGATTCCAACTAACCAGCGATCATGGGAGGGAGGCGGAGAAAATGATTCACGCGCTGCGATAGTTGACTCCACTCGAGTCTCTTATTTTGTATTTCGTAGGCATGGCTCGTTTATTTTTTCGGTGCTGCGATATTATATTTCTTATCATTCAGTCTCCAGAGGGTTGAGGTGCGTTTTGTAACAACTCAAAAAACCTAACCCCAAATCTTCATCACTAGCAAATAGCACTTGCTTATCTATGAAACAGCAGTGCTCCTTTGTGTGAACGTGTAATCTGAGTGGTGTGCAGTTTTGCGATGGGGCTTAGCGTGAGAATGCGGGGCCTCGGAGGGAATGTCGTGCGAGTCGTTCGGAAAGTGTTAATGCATTGCTGGGCGCTTGCTAGTGCCGCTGTTCTTTCCTGCCTGCTGCTCTACTGGACGTACGGAGGCTACTTGGCCTTTCTGCTGCTCTGTTTTGCTGTCACAGGCAAGTTATTATCAAAAACAATTCCCCAAACTATCACCAAGTTTGAAGTACCTACCAAACTGCATGAAGTTGCTATTGTATTGTCCTAGGCAATGGCAGCTAGGAAAATAGGAGACAAGTAAAGCTACAGCAATGTGATTAATTTCTACAGGAATCCTGTACCACACTGAAGACACAATCTTGTTCCATCCCGACCTGCCCGCTCACTCGCGGGTTTTCGTTCCGGTGCCGTCCATGTTTGCCCTGCCGTATGAGAGCGTTTTTGTTCGTGCGGCGGACGGCACGCGCTTGCACATGTTCCTGATACGCCAGAGCGGCGAGGTGGGGCTTCGAGCCCCCACCCTCGTCTATCTCCATGGTAATGCCGGCAACATGGGCCATCGACTGCAGAACATCGTGGGCCTCTACCAGAACCTGCACGTATGTTCCAACGGACCAAAATTCACCACCACTTTCTACAGCTCTTTGATAATATGCTACTAGCTTATTCAAAATTATAATTGAGGTTTATTTACTATTTTCACATGGAATTTTAATATAGACATTTTACATTTTTGATATGATTTAGTTTCTACTTTCTAATAAATAACATCTACTGCCCATATAGTTATTTGCAGCTAGGATCAATTTGTACCTCTCTACAATATGTCTTATTTGTTTCCCTTGTTTTGCTGACTGGCTAGACTGCAAGATGACTGTTTGTATGTGACAGCGGAGTGATTATGGGTTGATCGGCAGGTGAACGTGTTGATGCTCGAGTACCGTGGCTACGGTTTGTCGGAGGGAACTCCAAGCGAAGCCGGTCTCTACCAAGACGCACGCGCCGCGATGGATTACCTCGCGTCGCGGCCAGACATTAACCACAAGCAGGTCGTGCTTTTCGGCCGCTCTCTGGGTGAGACAATGTCGCATGTCACCAATCAATCACCAAAATCATTCTCACATCTAAAAAAATGAAACAAACTAAAATAATGTATAAAATGTAATGTATGTAATAAAAAATAAACATGCTAGAGACATTGTCCAGGCTACTTTAAGGCTTTAAAATAAAATCTGGCATTTGGCAAAGTGAATGATGATTTAGAAAAAAGCACGGTAGTAATGAAGTTTGTGTCGTTGCAGGGGGAGCGGTGGCACTGGATCTTGCTTCCCAACCAGACTACGCAGGGAAAGTGTGGTGTGTCGTTGTGGAAAACACTTTCACCGGCATCCCGGAGATGGCCCAGGTGCTGGTTGGCTGGCGGCTCCTCAACATTCTGCCGCTCTGCTTCTACAAGAACAAGGTGCGCTTATCTTATTTCATATTCATGCAATGAATGTTTTTTCTGTAGTTATTTGTGTTTAGATAATGTTACTACATTTTTTTATAGTCCTTTACACAAATACAAGACACATATAATCAGACTAGGCTGTAGAATAGAGGAAACTCTCGACAAAAACGGGCGACAAAGCGCTAGTGGCGAACCTGGCTGATAGGAGTGTAGTTGAAAATGACCAGTGCTGATAAAGTCTATTTAATTTACGAATAATCTTGTCTGCTCAGCGCAACAATGATTAACAACATGATGCCAAATAAATTTGCACTTGCCAATTTAACCTTTTTTTTCTACCCGTGTGAGTACCTATTTAACTTTAATATCGAATAAAGTTACTGTAAATAAGTAAGTAAAGTTAATTACTTAGTAAATAAAACATTTAGGTAGTGGTCTAATCCAACTTCATTAGTATTAGCTTTTTATTACTAGTTATTAAAAGCTGGAAGATTTGCAAGTGGTACCTAAGTAAAATTTTCAGGCAGTTTTCCAGTGTTTTATTTTGAGATTTTGGAATATGACATTACGGATTTATTTTTGTGAGTTGGTGAAATGTAAATGGCGGCCTCTGTTCTACAGCCTAGTCAGATATTTGAAATGATCATAAAAGTCAGATAGATTTGATCTCTCTGTAGATAATAAAGGTAATGGCGCATCGATGTGATCCTTACCAAGGTATGAAGTCTCATCAAACTTTGCTAGCGGACTGAGCCCTAGCTCGGGCGCGGAGGAACAAACGGAGAGGACCCACTTTTCTCATCTGATTGAGTGCTAGTGGTGCTAGCACATTTTCATCCTGAAACAACCTTGAAGTAAAAATATCAAAAATTTACCCATAACTTTCATGCTGTTTAGTTCCTGTCTCTGCGCAAGATTGGGCGAGTCTCGGCCCCGAGTGCGTTTATTTCCGGGTTGGCGGACTCCCTTGTACCGCCCGCGATGATGGCTGCCCTGCATTCTTCGTGTGCTGCTCGACACAAGGTATGCTGCCACCCTGGCCTCGATCCAAGGAATCCTCAGAATCCCGATAACTTGTTGGCATCCATGCCCTGGCCAACTGTCAGCAGACCCTTTTGAATATCAGTGTGCAATTTCTCATTTTACCCAGGGACCCCCATTGTAAACCCAAAGGGAACCCGCATTTTCGTCCAACTCGGTTTTGGCTTGGATATAGCTATGTGGTTTATTGTAAATGGTAGTTGATTGCAATCATATTGGCAGGCAAATTTTCATGACCTGCTGCGATTTTTAAAATTTTAAGTAGCTTCTAGGTAATCTTTGACAAGTGAGACCTAAGCTCAGAATACACCCCATTCCTCAGAATCACAATATCTGGCACCAGACCCGCGATGAGATCGCTTTGAATCTTGCAGGCGCTGCTTACGTTTCCCGGCGGTACGCACAACGAGACGTGGCAGGCGCCCGGCTATTACCCAGCGCTGGCAGACTTCCTGCGCCACGCTCCCTGCGCTCCCTAGCAGCCAGCGCCTTCGTCGGCCTGCACAACATAAGCGCAGTTCTCCAGCGCAATGATGCCGTCCCTGCACAACAGGCTCTACAGCCAAGAAAGCAAGCTCAGTGAAGCAAAGGCATAATGCAATGAGTAATAAATAATGTAGAGATCAAATCAAATCTACCCGTGCTTGACAGATTGAAACCGAAGTTCGATTCCCCGAGCAAGATTACGTTACTTGATTGGAAACATGGTTTCCATTGAAAAATAAGCAAATGCTAACCTTGCAGATCCTAAGTGTCAAGTGGAAAGAAAAGTTTGCAGCGAGCAAAGATTACACACCACGCAAAAGCTAGAATCACCGGAAATTTCACCGAGCCAATTTCGAATAGAATGTAGGCGACTAGAAGTAAGGGGAGTTTTATGTGACTGTGGCTTTTACCACTACCTACCTTCCCTACGATGTTCGATTTTCTGTTCGTGAAGTGAAATCTTTTTGTGAACACTGTAGGAAACAGACTCACTGAGGAGTTTCCTCCAAGATACGGTTGTGTTTTGATCTCTTTGCAAGGAGGCAAGCGTGGAAGTTGCGGAATGTTAGACAGCAAGCACCGTTCGCACTGCCAATTCACGGATCTTGTCCAGAGCAAGCCGACTAGAAGCGTATTGCCAGTTTCTTGCCGCTGTTTGCACAGGGGAGCTTTCAACGGAGCAAGTTGAATGGTCTGGTCAATCCGTGTCGTAAGGGAAAGAGTTGCTGATAAATGTAATCTTATTTAGAGAATGATTCCGGCCGGTTTGTATTTATTTTAAACGGTATGTTCTTGGTATGTTATTTTATGTTAGGTACCTTTGTAAAGGGGCCTCACTGTTGACACTATTTAGTAGAGAAATTGTTTTTTTTTGTCAGGTTTCACCGTGTATGTGTAAATGCCAAAGTTAATACTTAATATTAAGGCTTAAATACCTTATAGAGTAGCACCCACAGTCTACTAAATTTGTTTGATATTGCCTTTTTTATATCTGCAGAATAAAATATCTGAAAATTTTATTTGAACTTCATATGAAATTGAAATGGATTTCTATTGTATTACTACCGAATCACACCGATCCACGTGAAATTGAAGGGTTGAAGAGTTTGGCTCGTTTCATTCATTCATTACATAATTCAATTCAATTTCAATTTCATTTCAATTCAATTTTTATGATAATATTCTGACAAGATTCATTTCAATATAGACGGCGATTCGGCCTCTATAACTTACGACCTTCTTTCCGTTATTTTGTTTTTATATAATATACCTACTATGTTTTATTCTTGTTTTGAAATTGATTGTTTTTTTACCTTTTTAGGCAAAATAAAGACCATGAAAAGAGAACATGGTTACAGGTCAGAGTTCTTGTTAAATCCTATCATACCTGGTTCATCATACCGGTTTGAGCAAAGTTTCACTTGCTTGCTATGTAACAAGCCCATCCCAGGAGCCCCCAATTAGTGAAAATTCGAATTTTCCAAGGCAATTGTTTAAGCTCCATTAGTCATCGTTAGTACTTGAACGGAACGAACGCCACGGTGATTTTAAATTGAGGGCCTCGAAATCGAGTTTACTTACAAAATAGTTTTTCCAGTGTCTTTTTCCAGTGCCGCTAACAGGAATCGAAACCGAGACCTTCTGGTTGGAATCTGTGGGGACTACACAGGCGATAATGATATGGATAATTTTTATTGTTGTATTATCAGATATTGACATTGCCATCAATATTGATCAATTTTTTGCCAAAATGGCAATGGATGTTTCTTATTTATTTTATCTATGTTGTTGGTTCATCAAAACTAAAATGAAATAATCTCATCCACCCCCAGCCCCTCTCCAGTTAGAGTAGAACCTCATTGTTTAAATATCACACAAAATAATAACCCAACGATGCAAGGTAAGCTTAGCGGCTAACTGGAGAGCAGTCGAAGAAAACTTAGAGGCAAAAGAAGATATTGTCTCAGTAATATAGACCAGCTGCAGCATTATTTTGGCGTTGTACAAATCCGGCATCGAAGTGTCCCTAGATTTTAAAATGATGAATGTGATGGTGATTTCAGCATCCCCGGAACCAAAGGACCACTACTCTGTCATGATCCCGCCTGCTTGTGAGACGGTTGCTGGAACGAATGAACGAATGAACGGAAAGCGTGGTCGACGCCTGCACGTAGCCACCTGTAGCTTCCATCGCCGACGCCGAGGGGAATTGCTGGACGTTCGGCGATGGACTGACCTTTGCCCTCGCTGTAAGTTCCGTGTCAGAACCGCCCCTCGGGCCCCGACGTCGTCGATATCACGGGGGTTTGTGGGGGGGGGGAGCCGCGACCGCAGGTCATACCAGCCGATAAAATTGATAATCGACTTTGGTTTCCAATGAATGATACACAAAGTTTTTTTTCAAATCGACAACAAATGGCGCTCGGAATAGGTTTAACCAAATTTTTCATTTAAACCAAATTTATAATATTCCTGCAAGGAGCCTTGACCAGATAATCAGCCTGTTGTAAGTGCAGCCTGTTTTTTTTCTGACAGACACTTGCAGCGCGTACAGCGAAGCCCACTGTTGTCGAAACCCTTCCCCTGCGACAAGAAGAGTGCTCCTTTGAAAGAATCAAACTGAACAGCGATTCGATTAGCATTGCGGCCGGAATCTCCGCAGTCTGCTCAGCGAACACCAGCGACTTGCATAAACCAGCCGGTGCCAACGCCAAGAACGGATTGCCAGCCTCTTTCTTACCTCATTGATAAGAAATGGACTGAAATAAGTGATGGGGATCTAAGTTTGAAGCACACCTCTTGGTTTATATTAGAGTAAAAATTAAAAAATAACAAAGATATTAACTAACAAGGACAATCCATCAGAAGCTAGCTTGAATGTAGGAACGGTTCAGGCATTCTTCGAGTAACTTCATTGCGTGATAATTATTTGACAAAAACACTTCCCATTTCAACAGAGCGGGTAGCCACGGGGTTATGGTTCCTTCTTCCCGAGCAGAAGGACCAGGTTCTAATTCATCTTTGAGTGATTTTTTGTACACATCATTCCACTTAAGCCAATGTGTAACAGAACCATCATTTGCAATACTATGTTAGTACGATTAGATTAAGATGATTAATGCTTCCACTTAAGCCAATGTGTAACAGAACCATCATTTGCAATACTATGTTAGTACGATTAGATTAAGATGATTAATGCTTAGTGTTTAATGATGGGGGTCATCGGCTGTAAGAGATCGAGTAATGAAGAGAACGAAAATTTACAAGTGTCCTCCAACAGCGCCGAAGTCTGAAAAATAATATGAAATAGGCGACACATCGACCAGACAGATCAATACAATGAAAAAAAGTAAAGGTATGGATCAGGATTATGAGAGAAAAAAATATTGAAGTTACAGGTGATTGGTGTGTCTGTTTGAATTGAAGTACACTAAATACAACGTTAATCAACAAGAGCCCGGTGGTGAAGCGGATAGAACGCCCGCTTCCGAAGCCGAAGATCGACGGTTCGATCCCCAGCGCAAGAGCTTTTTGACAAAATGATTTCTGGTGCACTAAAATCTGAAAAAAATAAAATATTTTTCCGCTCCCCGATTATTCCTGGACTTCCTTTAGTTCAAATTTAGCTACCAGGTGGCGTTTTGCGGTGGGTAAAAAGTGGCGCAGTTTTCAAATCAGAAAATTAATGCATTTTAATTATAAAATTTAAATTTTGAGAAATGCGCGCAATTTGAATTGCTTATTGGTTTACAACAATATTTCTAAAAACCTAAGAGCTAAAGGTGTTAACCCGCAGCGCCTCAGGGCAAGCGGCTTGGCGAGCAAGCTGCTTAGAAAAAAAAGTCACGTGACCAGTTCACTATAAAGACTCGAGTCCAGTACGAAACGAGTCCAAAGTGACCGTGCACTCGGTGCGCTCAGCGACATGTGATGACGTCATCGAGCATGCGCATGAGGGATTGACTGGCAATCAATTGTTTACCCAAATCTCACCCCCTTGTCATTGAATAGAACTTATGAGCGTAAAAAAGTGATAAGCGGAGTCCTTCGATGACAGCGCATTCTTTCGTTAAAAATACGAACTAAGTCACGTGACATGCAAACATAATACCCAATAATTATTTAAGCCTTATGAAACATGTTTTCCTCATCGATAACGCCAAATGTTTTTGCTTGATTCAAATCTCCGCGGCAAGAAAAATGGCAAATAATGATCAGTGAATTCAACAAATCCATCCGTATAAGCCCAATTGGTCTGCAGTATCAGATTCAGATAAAAAAAAAAAAAATGATAATAATTAACGAGAAGGCATCGACCAAAAGATCTAAAACGACAAGCTTCATTCATCAGCTTCGTAGCCTGGTGGCTTTCGTGCTAGATCCTCACCTCATGGATCGAGGGATCGAATCCGTCGAGAGTGGTTCTTTTTGTCTTTGGTCTCTAGCATGAACTCAATGTAAAAGAGAAGGCAGATCAACCCTCCAAGCAATACATCGTAAAAAAATTAAATTACGAGCACAGACGGAGTTTGATGAATGATGGGGTCATCGGCTGTTAGAGATCGAGTAATGCAGAGTACGGAAAATATACAAGTGTCCTCCAACAGCGCCGAAGTCTGAAAAATAATATGCAATAGGCGACACATCGACCAGACAGAGCAATACAATGAAAAAAAAGTAAAGGTATGGATCAGGATTACGAGAGAAAAAAATATTGAAGTTACAGGTGATTGGTGTGTCTGTTTGAATTGAAGTACACTAAATACATTATTACATAACAAGAGCCCGGTGGTGAAGCGGATAGAACGCCCGCTTCCAAAGCCGAGGATAGACGGTTCGATCCCCAGCGAAGGAGCTTTTTAACAAAATGATTTCTGGTGCACTGAAATCTGAAAAAAATAATATATTTTTCTGCTCCCCGATTATTCCTGGACTTCCTTTAGTTCAAATTTAGCTACCAGGTGGCGTTTTGCGGTGGGTTAAAAGTGGCGCAGCTTTCAAATCAAAAAATTAATGCATTTTAATTTCAAAATTTAATTTTTGAGAAATGCGCGCAATTTCGATTGCTTATTGGTTTATAACAATTTTATTATAATTCTTGAGCCAAAGGTGTTAACCCTCAGCGCCTCAGGGCAAACAGCTTGGCAAGCAAGCTGCTTAGAAAAAAAGGCACGAGACCAGCTCACTGTAAAGATTCGAGTCCAGAACGGAACGAGTCGAAAGTGGCCGTGCACTCGGTGCGCACAACGACATGCGATGACGTCATCAAGCATGCGCCTGGGGGATTGACTGGCAATCAATTAGGACCCTGTATTTTACTCCCTTGTTATTGAATAGAAGTTATGAGCTCAAAATAGTGATAAGCGGAGTCCTTCGATGACAGCGCATTCTTTCGTTAAAAATACGAACTAAGTCACGTGACATGCAAACATAATACCCAATAATTCTTTAAGCCTTATGAAACATGTTTTCCTCATCGATAACGCCAAATGTTTTTGCTTGATTCAAATCTCCGCGGCAAGAAAAATGGCAAATAATGATCAGTGAATTCAACAAATCCATCCGTATAAGCCCAATTGGTCTGCAGTATCAGATTCAGATAAATTAAATTTAAAAAAAAGTACTAATTAACGAGAAAGCATCGACCAAAGGATCTAAATGACTATTTTCATCCGTCAGCTTCGTAGCCTGGTGGCTTTCCTGCTAGCATCTCACCTCAAGGGTCGTGGGATCGAATCCGGCGAGGGTGGTTCCTTTTTGTCTTTGGTCTCTAACATGAACTCAATGTAAAAGAGAAGGCACATCAACCCTCCAAGCAATACGTCATAAAAAAATAAAATTACGAGCACAGACGGAGTTTGAGGAAATTATGGGGTCATCGGCTGTAAGAGATCGAGTAATGCAGAGTACGGAAAATATACAAGTGTCCTCCAACAGCGCCGAAGCCTGAAAAATAATATGAAATAGGCGACACATCGACCAGACAGAGCAATACGATGAAAAAAAAGGAAGGGTATGGATCAGGATTGTGAGGGAAAAAAATATTGAAGTTAAAGGTGATTGGTGTGTCTGTTTGAATTCAAGTACACTAAATACATTGTTTAATTGCAAGAGCCCGGTGGTGAAGCGGATAGAACGCCCGCTTCCAAAGTCGAGGATCTACGGTTCGATCCCCAGCCCAGGAGCATTTTGACAAAATGATTTCTGGTTCACTGAAATCTGAAAAAATAAAATATTTTTCTGCTCCCCGATTATTCCTGGACTTCCTTTAGTTCAAATTTAGCTACCAGGTGGCGTTTTGCGGTGGTTTAAAAGCGGCGCAGTTTACAAATCAAAAAGTTAATGCATTTTAATTTTTGGGATAGGCGCGCAGCTTAACAAAATTTTTAAAAACCCTAGAGCTAAAGGTAGGGCAAGCGGCTTGGCAAGCAAGCTGCTTAGAAAAAAAGGCACGTGACCAGCTCACTATAAAGACTCGAGTCCAGAACGGGACGAGTCCAAAGTGGCCGTGCACTCGGTGCGCTCAACGACATGCGATGACGTCATCAAGCTTGCGCCTGAGGGATTGCCTGACAATCAAAGACAACGCGTATCTCACCCCGTTGTTATTGAATAGAACTTATGAGCGTAAAAAAGTGATAAGCGGAGTCCTTCGATGACAGCGCATTCTCGCGTTAAAAAAAGAACTTAGTCACGTGACTTGTAAGCGATATTCCCAACATTTCTCGAAGCTTTATGAAGTCTTGTAGAATATTTTATCTTCGTCGATAACTTCAATGGTTTTGCTTGATTCAAATCTCTGCGGCAAGACAAATGGCAATTCATGATGCGGGAATTCAACAATTAATCCATCAGTATAGGCCCGCTTACTCTGCAGTTTCAGAGTCGGATAAATTTAATATTAAATAAAACAAGTACTTATGAACGAGATAGCATCGATCAAGGGTTTAAGGAAAATAAGTTTTTTTCCATCAGCTTCGTAGTGCAAAGTGCAAAAGCTTGCGGTGCTAGGGTGGGACGTTTCAATTTCCAGCAAAAATGCAAATATTATTTATTTGGCGTACAAAGCTCTTCATTTCTGTGGAGCCATTTAATTATTATTATTATTGTCTTTATTTACAACTTAGGAATATTACAATTTATTACAATCCAATCCATTAACAATCCATTAACAATCCATTAACAATCCATTAACAATCCATTAACAATCCATCAATTAGAAATGCGAGTGTTCGGTTTTGCTCTGTTAAAACGTTTTGGCGGTCCTAAAAAGAACCGAGCTCAGTCCCCTTCAGGATCACCGACTAGATGACTTCATAAGGAGCCGTTTCTCCAAATGCAATTTTACTACAGGCTACTTAACTATATAAGGCATAATACATGTTTTATTTCTTGCGATGCTGACTCGAAAATGCAAAAATGGTACAGCGACTCTGACTTTTAAAATCCCTCGTAAAATGCGGTATCAAAATGCAAAAATGGAACAGTGACTCTGACTTCAAAATGCTTCATTAATGCAGCAACAAAATGCAAAAATAGTTTAGCGATTCTGACTTTAAAATGCTTCATAAATTCTGGAACAAAAAGGAGAAATGGTACAGCGACTCTGACTTTAAAATACTTAATAAAATGCGGCAACAAAATGCAAAAATGGTACAGCGACTCTGACTTTTAAAATCCCTCGTAAAATGCGGCATCAAAATGCAAAAATGGTACAGTGACTCTGACTTCAAAATGCTTCATTAATGCAGCAACAAAATGCAAAAATAGTATAGCGACTCTGACTTTAAAATGCTTCATAAATTCTGGAACAAAAAGGAGAAATGGTACAGCGACTCTGGCTTTAAAATACTTAATAAAATGCGGCAACAAAATGCAAAATTGGTACAGCGACTCTGACTTTAAAATGCTTCATAAATTCAGCAACAAAAAGCAGAAATGATACAGCGACTCTGACTTTTAAAATGCGGCAAAAAAAATGCAAAAATGGTACAGCAACTCTGACTTTTGAAATACTTAAATAATGTGGCAAAAAAATGAAGAAATGGTACAGCGACTCTGGTACGTGATGGTACGCGAAATTCTTATACTTACTACGTAAAGCTGGTGGTCCCCTCGGTGCTTTTAGACAGGAGTAGGCCGCGTTCCAGCACCGGGTTTCCCCTCTTCCCTTCTAGGCTAAGTAAGGTTCATCACCCTTCATTCACCGACGCCATTAGATCAATGCCATAGTGCCAGCTGTCAAAACAGTGCATTGTTTAACACCAATAATCAATCAATCAATCATTACTGCTGTGCTTGGGCTTTTGTAGTTTTTATCATTGGTAACACACACATGCAATTAGCCATGCAGCATTTGACTACAAACAATGACCTGGGACAAAAACTCACGGGTCACGTGTTGTGTGTTGGGTCACGGACCCAAAAGGGAACCTGTCTTTTTAAATTTTTCGGTACCGTTACCGAACCCAAATTGTAATGTCAAATGGGACCAGGAACAAACTCAAAATCCGGTTTTATTTTTATAAGGGATCAAGACCAAAACCAGCGCCTGTTTTTGTATTTATTTGGGATTGAGACTGGAACTGGATCCAAAATACCCAAAGGTTCCGACCCCTAGTAAAAATTAGCAAAAAATCTTTAAATGTTATCATCATTGAACTGCTGATCAAGTGCTCGATGTCACTACTTGCCACCATGGTGACCCGTGTCCGAGCCACGGTCATGGTCATCTCTTTTACCGCACCGTCTTTTTGCATAGACCAACGGCTCGGTTCAGCTCGGTGCTTCTCATTGCACAATGCAGCGACAGCAGCAAACCTGGCAGCCAGAATATGACCACGGCTTTTCTAATTATTAGGAAAAAACTATCTACTGTACATGCAACAAGTATTTGCATTTAGGTTCAAATCACATTTAGGCTATCTTATCTTTTATTATAGCATCTATACAGTTATCAAATTTATTGGGTGTGTAACGGAATAAATCCCTATGGCATTGAGAAAGCCTTACGTTCAAGCCAAGTCGCCATTGTCGCTTTTCGTCCGTAAAATCCTCATCCGGATATTTTTCGTTGCAAGATGCTCGCTGCTTCCAGCATTACATGGAGGCAGCTGAGAAAGCAGGGACCAAAATCTAGTGGGCTACACCAATTTGGTCCTTTATTAGTGCCTTCAAGTTCATCAAATATATTGGGTCTGACAATTACTGACAGAGCAAGTTCCCAACAATGGTAATTACTAATATACAATGAACTGGTAGGCAGTCGGGGTTGCTGCCGGATTTCCAAGTGAAGTTCTTAAAGCTGGCGTGTCTGTTAGGATCAAAACCAGGGTCATCTGTACTATCTTATCTTATATTTCATTCCTTAAAATTTAAATAATAGACAGGAAATAGCAGAGGAAAATAAAATAATTAGTTCAATACGAACTGGTCGTAGGGAAAATAAAGGCACAAGACACTTGCTAGGCTAAACTTGTGTGTATTTTGCGTCTGAATACAAACACAGCTTGCGGCAGCCACGCTACACAAATGAGTACGCTGCTGACACAATCTACTCGAAGAAGGAACTCATCCATCGTCGCTGCTTCCGTCAGACTGAACGTAGACAAAACAACGCTCAAAGCAACGTACGAGGCAGCGTGAGCAAACAATTGGCTGTCGAATTACGTTCGCTAACGTTAACTAAAGGTATGCGGCGGCCAAGTCTTCGGGGCCGGCTGACTGTAGAAATTTGGTGTTAATACAAAGGTTTCTCATCAAATTAGGTATATACCTATGCAGGGAGTATCAAAATAGGAAGGTCGTGTAACATGTTGGAGAGCAGCGATGGCAAATATTTCGGGGGCAAGCTACCAATTATCACATGATGTTTCTCAATTGTCCCCTTCATTTCACTTCTGCTCTGCAACTCTAAGCAATTCCTGCTTCTGGGCATGAGAATATTGATTTAGTGGACAATCGAAATTGTTCTTAATTTACTTTAGAGGCATGACAAAAGTTTATATTACTAATCAAGTTTGGAAGTTTAAAGTGAGAGTGCACTATCTGGCACAATGAGTTGTTGAAGAGTTGATTATGATTCAGCATAAAGATTAGTTGAAACTTGAAGCTGAACTTGAGTTTTACCTAGCAGACCAGCAATTGGCAATGGCAATCCAGTACATTGTGCACTATCATTTTCTCCTCGCAAACACTGTAGGGGACACTATCAAAAGTAGTTTTCAGAGTAAGAAATGTTCGCCACCGCCGTGTCCTAGAGAGATGCCGAAGAAGGAAGTTTCGTATTATTTGGCATCAAAAGAAACAAGTGAAATCGAGTCGATCGTGTAGATAACAAAAAGGTAGGCAGTATGGAACAATTGGTCGACGAGGTACCGTTTCAATTCCAAACCTAGGTTTGGCCCGATGCAAAAGCAGTCGTGTAAAAGTTAAAAGAAGAGTCGTCGGCTGACCTCGCTAATTGTAATAAAATTAATAATAGTAATAATAATATTAAGAGCTAGTAATGTCGAGTCAGCAAATACATAGTATCTTTGGAGTTTACAAAATATCAAGTCCCTCAACAAAAAACACAATACGCGTGCTCATCGTAATATTGTCCGAGGCCACACGGGGGTCAGGAGCTGCGTCAACATAGAAAGACTAGTATTATCGATATATCGTTAAACAATTACTCGAAATCGGCACGCAGTTAGTCCGGCGCCGCAGCGTGGTACAGTGCTATGTACAATGATTGCGGTTACGTTACATAAAGCCGGCGCGCCGCCGCCCGGCCATCTCCGATCGGATCCGGTATCCGCGCGAGACGCGGCTGCCGAACCGGCCTCCTCATCCAGGCCCCACGGCAAGCCCGTCCTCGTCCTTGCCTCGGCACGCAACGCGGCGGGATTACCGCTGCACGGCGGCGGCGACGTCGCGCAGCGTTCCGCGCAGCTCGGCGCAGAGCGTCGCCTGCTCGGCGGGGCCGCGCGATCCGGCGGCGCGCGCCGAGCCCGCGACAGCGTCCAGTCGCGCGAGGAGGTCGCGCAGCGCGAAGCGGGCGTGCGCGTGGCCGGCGCGATCGGCGCGCGCCGCGCACGCGGTCTGCAGCACCGACAGCCGGTCCGAGAGCTGCAGCCACGACGACGTGTTCGACACGGGGCCTGATAGGCCGGCCCACGACAGGCACGAATCCAGCGCCTGCGGGAACGACGGGACACTTTAAGAAACCGTCCGTCTGGTCACGGGTTGCGAACGGCTGGCTAGTTTGCGACAATGCTACGATGGGCTGCCTCGAAGAATTCATAGAAGATTATCAAAGCCAAATATGCACTTTCAATCTGTAACTATGGTCACCTGTTATGTTATAACCAGTATGTACCATATGGTGACCCACCATAGAATGTGGGGTGGAACATGACATTGATGGGTCATCTGTAAATACTGATTACTGATTAGAATCTAGCCAGATGCTACTACTGATGCTACTGATGCCACCCTCCCCCATATCAAGCTAATTTTCGCTGCCGGTTGCCAGGAATGTTTGGCCGTTGGTACCTGCGATATGTCGGATGCGTCGTCACGCTTGGGGGCGGCGGGGGCGGTGGGGGGCGGCTCCATCTGCCCGGGCACGGCGTAGATCGGCTTGCTGGGAGGGGTCGGCTTGGGCCGTGCAGGGGCGACCTGGGGTCGGGGCTTCGCCGCCAGCGCCGGCTTCTCTTCCGGGGGCGGCCACACGCGGCGCTCGCCCCGCCCCCGCCCGCCTCCCTCCTCCGGTGGGGAGCCGCCTGCTTCCAGCCGAGGACTTGTCTGCAAACGGCAACCGTTGGAGTCTCGGCCATGTCGCGGACATGCAATTGTACCGAATTTTCAAAACTGGGTTTAAATTTTGCCGATGTTCCTAAAAACTTTATCCAGGGTCAAAAATCAAATCCCAGACTAAACCAAAAATGAAACCACAAAAAAAACCACTAACATTAACTAAGCCAACTGAAGAACCCCCAAAAATCTCAAAGCCATGTCTATCCATACCTACCTAATCTGTACACCAAATAACTATTATATCCCAGTCGATGTTAATTTGCTATTTATGTCTCCTATCAATCAAGAAAAGGCATTTGGCTGGTGTAGATCTAGGTTAAATGAATCTCAAACCTATAAAGATCTGGGAATGTACAATTTTGAGCTTATTCTACGACTTATTCTAGTTATTTATTTGCCTATCTAATCCTATATTATAAATTAAATACTATTATCTAAGTATAAAGATCTCTCGGTTCAATGTTACTACTACCTAATAACTTAGTTTATATTATTTGCTACTTAATTTGAAAACTTTAGCTTAATATTTTTGACACAACCTATTGCAACCAAAAGTAAAGAAATGTGCTTTATGTATCCATTGTCCAAAGGATGCCATTTCTTGGCATCACCTAATCAAATGCAGAGAAATTAAATAGTCTCAGACAATTATCCCTTAGCTGGAAGCTGAGAAAATTGAAAAAACTGGGCATTCAAAGGTCACCAGACACAATTTTTGCTTGATGATAATTTACCGAGTATCCCCACTTCCCCATAAAAAGGAAAATAGTTTAACTTCAAACTCAAGAAAGTTATTCTTGCTGTCATCCAGTTGAGAAAACAGACATATTTAGCAAAACTTTTAAGTGTAGAGCATTGCGAAAAAATCAATGAAAGCGTACCTGAGCTGGCGGGGAGTCCTGTGTGGCCGCCGCCGCCGCCGCAGCGTCCTTGTTCTCCCACATCTTCTTGAGGCTGCTGATGCTGCCGGTGCTCTTGCGCTTGTCCTCCTCGTCGGCCTCGGCCGCCCCCGCCTCCTCCTCCCCGGCGCTGGGGGCGTCCACCCGGCGCAGGCGCGACTTGAGCTCGAGGAACGCCGGCGCCGGCTCGCTGGGCTCTTCCCGTCCGCCACGCCTCGGCTCGTACCTTCGGGTCACGCAGAGGTCAGCAATCAAGCTCGGAAATCATGCTCGGAAATCAAGCTGGACTGGATGGGAATCGGGTTAGTTTCCGTGGCCAAGCCATCGAGTTGCCATCGAGTGAACGGTTGTTGGAAACACCGGGTCTCGTGAGATCACTGAAGTTAATCTACATCGCATTGAGTCAGGTGTTTGATGACCATGGTGATGACCAGCACGGAAACGTGGGATTCAGACATCCAGACATGTTGCCTTTGATTGCAATAAAAGAGATGCAATAAAATGGGGAAATGTAATTGATGTTCAAATGAGGACAGCAACGTCTCGCAGCCGTGTTTTTGCCATCAAGCAGAATTATGAAGAACTTGTGGGATTCTAATAAAGCAGCAAAGCGGTTTCGAAAACAAACACAATTTTGTTTAAAATTTATGTCTCAAGGAGAACCTATGAGAGAACAGCAACCAATTTTGACAAGGGATCAGCTTGGTTAATGCTACGTTTGGAGCGACTCAATATCTGCAAACATTATTCTACTCTTCATTTTCGACCAGCATGCAATGTGGAATATACGGATTGCGACGAGTCGTGCTCAGTGGACCGTTGATCGAGCATAGAAGTGCTAAGCGGCAGCGATCTCGTGCAATGTCCTACAGAGGCGTCGCGCGAAACGGAACGGTTTAACCCTCGAGACATACTTCTTGAGCTGCGCCTTGAAGCAGCTGACGTTGCCGCCGGCGTCTTCCTGCTTCTTGCGCTGCGGCGGGGGCGTGGCCACGTCGGTGAGCTCGGAGAGGAGGCGGGCCGCCGGGTCCAGGACGCCGCCCCCCATGCCCGAGCCGGCCTCCCATTGGTCGGCGGCGGCGGGCTCCGGCGGCGGCGGGGACTCACGGCGGCCGCGGCGGTCGGCGCGCTCTCGGATCTCGGCGACCAGTTGCAGCTCGAGTCGCTCCTTCAGGCCGAGCACCGGCTTCGCCTCAGATGCCGCCTGGAATCACCCGGAATCGGTCAGCGTTTTTAAAATATGTTGATTGATTAATTAATTTCTTTTTATTTCCAATTTTGACAAGGCATCTGGTACGTCATTTACACCTTAACAATAAAACAAAAAGTGTTATAGCTCAGTCCAAAGAAAAAAACATTTTGTCAACGCTGTAATGCCTTTAGTTCAGACCCTATGGCCACCTATGAGAACGTATAAGAAATTTAATTTATGTCTTAGGTTAAGCATAGTTCTTCTCCTAGCCACCTGCCTAGGAGCCTAGGTAGAGTTATGGACCAGAAGGACTGATACCCCTTCTGGTCATTGGACTCTCATCTTGCCAGCTACTAGCACCAACTGGTCTGCCAGACGCTCCTTTGTTACTAATAAAATCTTACTTTTCGTTTGCTTATTCATAAAACCCCCTGTTTTGAGTTTTATTTATATCAAAGGAGATTGTTTTAACCCGATCATTTACAACGCCCAGCGTAACTAGAATCTACACTAAAGGTGATGGATTTTAACAAATATCTAGGCTACAGAATGAAAGGACAAAGCACTGGTGGCAAACCTGGCAGACTAGTTAAGTTTAAGTGAACAAAGCTCATCTTATCATCTGCAAAGATTGTCATTTGCCGCTTGTGTTTGACCATATTCTACTGCCGAGTGAGATATTTGCATATCTTATTATTTATTCTTATTATTTCTTATTACTATTACCATATTGTTATATTTGCGGCAGATAGAAAATATTGATTTACTACATTTTTAAGATTTAGGAAAATTAAAAATGGGCACCAGGTATTTGAATTAAGTCATTGGACAAGTAAATAATTGCATTTCTACAGTTCCTTTCGATTCTTGATTCCCACCGAACTAAACCAATTTCTACTAAGCAGTGTTTTGTCATTAGTGTAATTAGTTGCAACAAGTCGTGGCTGGCCGCGTTTAAAAGCACCGACCTTGGCTGCCGTCGCCTTGCCGTCGTCGGGAGTGACTTGTTCGGCGACGCCGTTGGTCGCTGCTTGCGCGGCGTCCGGCTCGGGATCCGCGCACGCCGGGCTCTCCGCAGACTTGCGGTGCCGCAGACTCACTCCAAACCGCGAGCTGGCCTCCTCCACCTGCCGACCGTCCGTTCTTACGTCAGCCATCGCGAGAACAATGCACACCGCAGACAGGGACCCGTTTCGCAAAGCTCTACTTGAGTTTACACTCTTGATAAAAGCAGCCACAAATGCAGAAACTCGAGTTTAGACCTATGATAAAGTAGGCAGCAAAGCTTTGCAAAACTTTGGGACTTAGCGTTCAATACCTAGTTAAATAATTTTTCTGAAAACATACGTGCTAAGATTGGGATAAGACAGGCGTCTTAACAAAGTTATGATCAGGGAGTTGTTTTACACGATGGCGGAGTGTTGCTCACCGAGGGCCGAGTGTTGACGACGTCGTTGCCTTCGGGCGACCCGGGGGCGGGGACGGGGGCGGGGCTGGGGGCGGGGACGGGGGCAGGGCTGGAAGGCTCCGCCTCCTCGGCGGGCGGCGGCAAGTCGGGCGGCGGCGGGAACTCCAGGTCCGCCAGCGTCGGGGCGAGCGTGCGCGACGGGCTGCCGCCGCGGAAAGCGTTGCCTCTCACGGACCTGCCGGCAACGATCACGCCGCTGCAGTCACGCCACAATGCTAGAGAACGCTCGAGAACGACACTGACGGCGTCGATCTCGTGTTGTTCTCGGCAATCTTACGCCTTCCGAAATATTTTCCACCTGGGATGGCTACTGGATCCTACTCAACCTAGCACTAGGCACTAGATTTAACTGATGAAGGGGCCAAATTTACTATCTTCTTTTACTCAATATTTCAGTAAGGTTGATAAAAGAAGATTTCACAGGGGGGGGTACCATCAATCACGGTTATGAGTTGACCATATTGGCAGGACTCACACCTACTTGCAACTATATGGCACTAAAAAATCGCAGTGGAAATGAATGATTGGCTCCATGAATTCCTTACACGGTCTTATGACATGAAAATAGAAAATCACGAAGTTCTACATCTCCCAGTTTATATTCAACACATTCATCAAGCAAAACATAAAACCCAAAACCAGGGTGAAAGAGACCATGTTTAGTAAGTACGCTTATTGGTAGCTAACGCTTAGTTAAATATGAATATGGTAGTGAAATAGTCAAAGACAGTCCTGAAGATGACCACGCCAATGTGATCAAAAAGTCGACCTAGGTTCTTATTATGATCAGAAGTCCATCAAAACAGAGCACAACCATTCAATTCACTACCATCTTTCCATGGCTCTGAACCCCTCCAAGAAACCAAAGACTGTTGAGGATCAAGGGTTTCATCAGGTGAAGGGACATTGAAGCGGAGGAAGGTCGTGTAAAGTGCACAACCAGCGGAGCAGATAAAGGGGCGTAGGATAAAAGGGACAAACACACGTGGGGGTGTAGGAGCAAAAGGGCGAAGGGCAAAGCGACGGAAGGGCGTGTTAAAGGACACAGCAGAGTGGGGGAAAAGAGACGTAGAAGCGTAGGGGCATTGAATTGAGGGGCGTAGGGGCGTAGGAGCATAAGGGGAAAGAGAATATCGATTGAAGGGCGTGTTACCCAGCGGATTGGTAAAGGACACAGCAGCGCAGGGGCAAAGGGGCGTAGCAGCGGAGGGCGTGTTACCGGAAGGTGCGCAAGCCGGCAGAAGCGTCGGCGCTGTGGTTCCGCACGACGCCCGGCCGCGGTCGCGGGAGTTTCCCGGCGGGCGGAGAGAGCGGCGGGGGCGGCAGCGAGCCGACCACACCCCCCGACGAGTTGGACCGGATCATTTGCGGGGGGGCCGTCCGGATGTTGGTCCTGCCGGCAAGCAACCAAGGACAGGCTTAAGCAACCTGCCAATTATATGGCTGCCACGATGAAGCAAGGATACACGAGACTTCGGAAAGTTTGCAAGAAGCTGCGGTTGTTTTCTTGGAACCGTCTCCACCACTTCAAGATCCTCAAGTTACTTTGGTTGGCTACTTACGTCAGCATCACAGTTACTTTTGTTTATGGCTCATTCACAGCTAGTGTCAGTGAGGTTAGCAAACTGCCTCAATTCCCTAAATTAACTTAAGAAAATGTTGAATATTGCAAATCATCAAATCAATAGAGGCTGACTGCCACAGTTCATTGAATTCAATTTATAACATGTAAAGGTTTAATCCTTATTTGCCCATTATCAAATTTCACAGATTTATGTAATGAAAACCTGTAAAAACACATTTACGAAAACCCAATCTCGGATAGGGGCACTGACATTGCCGTGCAAGCAACTGGCACCAAGTACAGACCCAACAAGTCATATTGGCTACCCAGGAGAAGGTCATACTCAAAAACTTGCCGCCATTTACATTTCAACAACCCGAGAAACTAAATCCGTAAGGCGACATTTCAAAATTTCAAAATCAAACACTAGAACACTGCCAATAAGTTTTATTTACCAATCATGTACCTATCTTCCAAATCATTAATAAATAATAATAAATTTATTATTAGAGTTATATTTCTAATACGGTCAGAAACAAAGGTAGATCAGTGACTGCAAATCTATTTGGCATCGTGTTGGTAATTGACAACTAGCGCTGAGCGGAGAAGGTCATTACTAAATCTAGGTAACATTCCTAGCGTCGCAACTGCGCATCGCTTACCGCGGAGACCCGGCGCGGAGCGTGGGACTCTCGGCGGCGCCGCCAGCCTCCTCGTCGGCCTCGGCTTCACCGTCGGCGGCGGTCCCCGCGGCCGGGGGCGAAGCCAGGCCCGACTGGCGCAGGGACTCGAGGTAGGCCCCGATTCGCGCGCCCTTGGGCAGCGTACCGTAGCGGTTGATTGCGCGCTTCACGTTTTGCACTTCCAGCGCCGCGACCTGCACCACCTGTTCGAAAGACGCGAAACTCAGCTTCAAGTAACTGCGTTCCATCAAAATGACGCCAGGTAAAGCAATCCGGGTTGGGGTTTGGGATGCCTTCAACTGGCATGGAACTGTCTTCATCTTAACAAGTCGAGTGAGACATCATGAGAAAACCTCGTTGACGTGGAAAAAAGTTCCTCAACAAATGATGTGATATTGATTTTTCATTGCACTGTGTATTTGTCTGTAAAGGTTTTACTTTTTAGGTATCAGGACTCAGGAGGCACCCTTCCTTGGCTCTCCCAGCTGTTTTTTTTTTTTTTTTTTTTTTTTTGTGTTAAATGGTTCTTTTACTATCTGGATAATATCCGGGGAGCGTTGACAGTTAACCGGTTACCGTTATCCGGTAATGGTTTTACTAACCGAACGCATCCCTAGTTGTGATTGCCCTATCTTCCTTGGTTAACTAGCAAGGAATTGCTAATTCCTTGTCTCAATGCAGACAAGGATGTAAGCAATCCCTAGTTATGATTGCCCTGTCTTCCTTGGTTAACTTGGTCCCTTGGCTGCTTCAATGCTGACAAGAAGTGGACCAGGTTATCCTTCGTCGCATCGCCGTACCTTGGTGCACTCTTTCGGCGGGTACGTCCTGGACTTCTTGCCGCGCTGCTCGAGCCCTCGGTTGCCCATGACGGGCGTCCTCTTCGCGGGTCCAGGGACGGCGGTGGCGGCGGTGGCGGGGGGCGGCGGGAAGTTAGCCGAGTCGTCTGTGTCGGGCGTGTGATCCGAGTCACCGCCTCGGCTGCTGGCCGGGCCCGCACCTGCACCAGCGACGAAACAAACCTTGATTATTAGCAACGAAATATCAATTCCAAAATTTGTAACCGTACCCGGGGTTTAAATAAACTTAATATATCGATTACACAGTTGGTTGGCCGTATAGCATTATGGAAAGTGCAGTGCCCCGCAGAGGCAAAGATCCGGGTTCAAATCCTACTAATAAGTAACCCTACTAATAATCGATATCTACCATACATGCGATGAGTATTTGCATTTAGGTTCGGATCACACAAGACAAAACGTGGACCGCGTTTCCTTCGTAGTGACCCTGGGTCTACCCAGTGTCGAAGGAGAAGGCAAGGAGGAAACGGCTATGAAACGGACTTCAGTTTGGGGGATGACGGAGAATGTTCCGACAGTCCGAACCGTAAAAGCAGTGGGTTGCATAATGTAAATGCAACAATTAAGTATATTAAACGCAAAACTCTACACCTTCATTAGGGTACAGAAGCAGTTTGGACTAAGGTTGAACTAAGCAGCCTAATATACTTATTTTCTTAGGTCATTTTTTTCAGAATTCGGAAAGCTCAAGATGGCCCCTAATCACTAATCAGTAATTTATGCCAAACAACCATTCTCTCCGAGATTGCGTTAATCACAAGTGATGTTCTCTATTATTTACTATCTATACTAGATTGACATTTTAAAAAATTTCTGCATGAACAAGAAACTGGGATACATACATGGTGTCCTACATTACAAGTAATGCTGGTAATGCCAATGATTATTTGCCATCCTATTTTAGTATATCAACCAGCTGTCAACTACATCAACACAATACTTTATGTCATCCCTACCAGTATTCATCATCCAAGCAAGATTCAACCTATCTCCTCTACACATCGATGAGTCCGGCAGATTGGAGCGTGGTGCTTACCGTTGAGATGTGGGCCGTCATCGTCGACGTCGGCGTAAGCGCCGTCCCTGAAGGAGCTGCACGAAGACAGAAGGCTGGTCCGCTTTGGCGGCGCCGGCGCCGTCTTCCCGCGCCGGTTGGTCGGCCGTCGCATCTGCACCGCTGCCGCCGCCGCCGCCGATGCCGCCGCCGATGACGATGACGAAGACTTGCTCGGTGCCGCAAACGTGCTCAGCTTGCTGGACGCGCTCTCTGCACCAAGCAACGCACAATCTCGACTTAGAGTAATCGGTATCGGTATGGATACAATTTCGGAATGGATATTTTGTTCCTATTGACAAACACAATCTTGGCTCTCTGCTTCCCCATTCTCATTTAGCTTTTCTAAGCTTTTGGAGATTTTCTAAGCTTTACAATTACCTATAGGCTATATCTCTTGGAAACTTTCCTGGGAATCCTCTTTGCTTTGATGGAAAGTTCATCGAAATAAAAAGAGAGGATAACTGACAACTTCATATAGGTAGTTATATTTTTTTTCTCTGACATTTTTAATAATCTCCATTCAAAAGGCAATGAAAGAGGGAAGAATCTACACTTTTCAAGAATGAAAACTCATCAAAATACAGGGTGCTTTAAATTCTTCCTCTGCAATTAACTACAGTGAAAAATAATAATAATGTAAATTTGTTAAAAGTGAGGAAAAGGCAGGAGTTTTTGATACAAGGGAAATAAATGAGAGTAAAATGCAATCAACTAGAGTGCGAGAGTACGAACCCTGGGGAGTGGTGACTTCCGCTTGTTCTGCCGAAACGACCATGGCGTGGATGTTTCCCACGCTGCCGCCGTGAGACTGTTTGTAGCCCATCAGCGGCGTCGCCGAACCTTGCAGCTGCTTCTCAACCTCTGAACACGACACACAAGAAGAAAAAACGTCAACGTTTATGATTTATAACAGGCAAGATAGGTTTTGGAAGTCTAAATCTAATATTTTTCCCAGTTTTTTCCAGGAACCGATATTGGAATAGGAGTTGCAATCAAAATCAGCTTCCAAACAATTAACAACCCATCATTTTCTAATATTGCAGGTGGCCATTTTATGAATATGACCTTATGCTTATGGACAGAGAAAATTAGTGGTTTTGCATCTAAATTCTCTACTTATTTCCAATTAGCATCATTAAGGATATAAATCTGTGAGGAAACGGAATTAAATGTATTCTCTAGGTGAAATTAACAATTATTAGTGATATTGAATTGAATATTGTTTAACTTAGTAACCGAGTGACTCAATACAAACTAAATAAAATAATTGATGAGCGTAGCAAGCCAAGCAAGTGACGTGAATCTTCAATTACACTTCCAACGCCTGAAAAAAAACCTCAACGTTTTCTTTGGCTCTACTGGCCAAACGCCTCAACCGAATTTCTGTAATTTTAAGGATACCTACCTATGTTTTCTCTCAACTTAGACCCTGTACTATTTTCAGCACACTCCATTAACAACTTTTTCCGAAAATTTTCAGTTTTTACAAATCACTTTATTAATTATTATCTATTAACATAGGGCTTCGCTTATACTCAATATAACCGCGTTCTAGGCGAGCATAAGTCTAACGCTCATCAACATCACAAGTAAATGAGTGTTCGCAAGGCCCTAGTAGTAAAAATACTTCGCAAAAACGCTGTCCCACAACGCAGCAACAACGGTCGCCGCACGTACCTTCGGTGATGCTCGACTCCTGGAACATGTGCTCGAGCGCGTGGTGCGTCTCGCGGAAGCTGGGCCGCTCGGCGGGCAGCCACTGCCAGCACTGCCGCATCAGCTCGTAGATCTTGGGTGGGCAGCCGGGCGGGCACTCCATGCGGTAGCCCTTCTCCAGCATGTGGTAGACGTCGGTGAGGTCGACCCCGGGGTACGGCGACATGCCTGCGCCAAGCCGTTCACATTAGTCGACGACGCACCACTCGCTATGCAGGGGTCTGCACGGCCGACGGGCCGCAGTGCTTTACGCTACCAATCCCACGTTTTTACGGGACTTGCGGAAATGTTGGCAACTGATGGTGTTGATTCGAAGCTAAATGCAAATTACTCGTTGCATGTACAGTAAAGTATAGGTGCCGAAGATACAAATTTTGCTATGAATATTTCACTTCTTATAACAATCTCACCAGTAACCACTGTTTTCTCATTTTTTTCTCAGATAATAATGTCTCTTGCTAATAAATTTCTCAATTACTGTAATTTGTGGAACTATTCCGTAAAGGGTTTTGCCTAGAACAGTGGACTTTAGACCTCGAGTGGTTTTCCACCCGGGCAAAAGCTCGGGCCAGGTGCGAAACATGCATGAACCAGGCACTGGTTGCATATGGCACTGGTAAGCATATTAAAAACACAGACAAGGTAAGTGGCTGGACGAGGCCTGCATTATCGCAAGTCAAAATCTCCGAGAGCACAATGAATCAGATGGTACTCTGATCGAATGACATCAGATCGGACGGAGGAAATACTCGCCACGACTCTGAACCCATTTTTGAAGATATCACAAATGTCTCCTGGAGTTGGGAATTAAAAAGAATAGCAGGTGATGAACCATGAGTCACGTACCGTAGGTGGCGATCTCCCAGAGCAGTATGCCGAACGCCCAGACGTCCGACTTGGTCGAGAACTTGTTGTACGCGAGTCCTTCGGGCGCCGTCCACTTGATGGGGAACTTGGCGCCGGCGTGCGCCGTGTACGTGTCGTCGCGCATCAGCCGCGCCAGCCCAAAGTCGGCGACCTTCACCAGGTGGTTCTCCCCGACCAGGCAGTTGCGCGCGGCCAGGTCGCTGCAAGCACGCCGCTCGCCGTTAGCACGTGCGCTAGCGGGGACATCGGCTGCCACAGGGTTTCCTACCCTGCCCTCCCCTTCACTATCCTACCCTGGCCTTCACTGGCCTAATCTGGGCCCCTTTTCACTAACTATTTCATCTTTCAACTCTGTGGAATTGGGTAAATTTCAGATTTTGTTTCTATACTTACTTTGGAAACAAAAGCCGAATTAAAAACAGAAGAAGTTAGTGAACATGGGTCCTGGCCCACCCTGGCCTACACTAATCTACCGCATCATCCCACCTTGCCCTACTACTGGGCCCTACTTAACAATTCCATACCATACTCTGCTCTGTGCTAGGTGCCCTATAGTCTCCTACCCTGCCTAACAGAGCCATACCCTGCTGTACCCAAAAACTTCACTTCCCTATCACACCATAACCCAGCAACACTGTTAAATTGTTAAGAAGACTCTACATAACTTCCCTAGTGGGTAGGTAAACTGACATCAATGAAGTACCTACGGTGCAGACGATTCAAAACTCAACTAAAATTAGATGTGGTTTAAGCGGTGTGGTTTATAGCCGTAATTGATTTAGTGGGTGTTGCATACGGTTTTGCTCGGTTAGGATCAGTTTTGACCGTAAAAAGGGGCTGGGTTGTGTTTTGACCGCTTTTCTTGGTTATCCTTAGAACTTCAGGACACTACACCCACTACCACATTAGTTATGTAATGTGTTATATACAAATAATTTGTTATCATTTTATGTTATCATTCCATTGATAGTTTGTTTCTTTGATTTTTCCTGCAAATATGAATGCAACTGTCATGGACAGGAGGTTTAAAGATTCAAAATGAAAATGTGAAAATATGACCAGGTAAATAGCGCCTCAAAAACGGAGAGCCCGGATCGCACAAAGTTGAGGGTCAACTCACCGGTGGATGAAGCAGCGGCTCTCCAGGTAGCTCATCCCGCTGGAGATCTGCGTGGCCATGTACATGAGCACGACGGCGTTGATGTGGTCTTTGTTGCCGTTTCGCAGGTAGTCCAGCAGGTTGCCTTTGCTCATGAACTCCGTGATGATGTAGAACGGCGGCTCTCGCGTACACACGCCTGCCAACATGACCAGCCTGATTAACACCCACACGAGCACCGACACTCCACACTCCTTCACTCTATGTAAACATGCAGATCGGATTTTTCACCAGACGGTTACTACTTGACATACACCAGGCTAACTTCCACTAAAATATGATATTATTCAACAACAGGAAGCTTATGATAGGGAGTAGTGATGCTTTCGGGTACCTGGAGTGGGTATTTGGGTTGGAACCGGGTAGCAAATGACCTGGTACCAGGTACCCGATTCCTGAAAAATTACCCGAAATGATGGCTTACGATATCAACCCTTGAGAATCACGGAATTGAGGCGATATTAATGCTTCTGTCCAGGCTAATTTTTTTTTAAGTAGCCATTTTTGCTAAAAATTTGCACATAATTTTTCTCTCAACCTTTTTCTCTGATTACCAGCATTTCATTCACGATCTAAAGAAAAATGTATTCTAAGACAACAAGATAGTACTAGATAAGAGCAACAAACCCAGCAGCTGCACTAGGTTGGGATGCTTCATCTCCTTCATGATGGCCGCTTCTTCGAGGAAATCCTTCAGCGCCATCGTGTCTTCCTTGAGAGTCTTTACCGCCACCGTCATGTTGTACCTGCAGCAACACAACCACATCACAATCGCATCACCGTTAATCGCAATGCCATCGCTTAGCTGGTCTCCACAAGTCACTACCTGGTACCACCATTATTTTCAAGAAAATAACATGTTGTCTAGAAGCAATTTGTAACTAATCCAGAGGTTAATAATTATATTTCTCCGTAAGGATGAACCATGGTTAGTAGAACAAATAACACAATTACTATTAAGAACAGAGGTGGGTTATGATTTCTTAGGGAAGGGATGATTATAGGACAGCAGAGATTGGCTAAGTTAGGCAGGGTAGGAGAACTTAATAAGTTAGGGGTAATAAGGAGTACTTAATGTAGGGTAGGGAATGGTAAAGGACAGGGTAGAGTAAGAAAGGGTAAAGTAGTGCCTAAAAGTACAGCAGGATCAAGTGTGATAGGTTTGTATAGGAGCAGAGCAGGAATGGGGAATGGAAGGCTAAAGAAATATAAGGTAGGATGTGTAGGGTAGGGTAGGGTAAGGTAGAGCAGGATATAACACAGTAACGCAGGGCAGGAAACCCTTCAGTACCTAGTGCAAAGCAGAGCAAGTAGAGCTTGTTAGGGTAGGCAAGTGTTAGGTCAAGAGTAAGCCAGCGACAGCGCGACGAAACACTCACCTCTTCCATACGGCCTCGTAGACGTCGCCGTACTGCCCGCCTCCAAGCTTGTGCCGCATCACGATGTCCGTGCGGTTGATCTCCCACTCGTCGGGCTCGGGGCTCAACGGGAAGACGGTGGGCTTGTTGTGCTTGGGCGCCGGGTACAGCAGCTGCGTGATCAGCCCGTCCGAGTGCATCGAATGGTGGTGCACCAGCTCAGCCAGCGTGCTGAACTTGCTCTCCGTAGTCACGTAAACCTGCGTGGCATCGGTACACATTCAGGTACATCTGTACAGCATCAACAGCAATTGAAGTGCACCTGCAACTGTGGTACACTTGTATGGTATTGAAAGACAGTCACGCCTTCGAAACTTCCTCGGCGGGCGTTGGTATCGGTGGCGTTACCTTCCCCTCGGAGTCCTCGTTGATGCGGTAGTGGTAGACGCGGCCCTCGTAGCGCAGGGAGATGCTGCGCTGGCCGGGGCTGCTCTCTGACTCGCGCACCAGGAAGCTGCCGTTGATGCCGGAGCTCAGCAGGTACTCGGCGGCGTTGCGCGAGATGGGGCCGTGGTACCTGCGAAACCGTTGAAAACCATCACTGCCAGACCTTGCTTGCCAAAGCTTTTGTTCACCAGCCAATGCCCGGCAAGGCTAGGCCAGTCGAGGCAAGCAAATCATACAAATTCAGGCAAGGCAAGACAAGCTAAGCTAGAGCCAGTATATGCCAGGTGAATCCAGAAAAAAAAGGTATAACCAGACACAGCCACACAATGGCACATCGGAATTTTTTTTTTTTTTTTGACAACGATATTGTCATTGTTTTATGATTTTATCATAAGTTTTAAATAAATAAATCATAGTAATATCAGGTATTTTTGGTATAAATGCAACAGAAGATAAACTTGATGCATCTAGCTAGAAATTTACAAGCACAAGTTTTCAGAGAGTCAAAGAAATTGGTTTGAATACATTATTCTTTTCTACCAAAATATTGTTTACATTTTGTTGACTAGTAAGTACTAAACACACTGTAGATGAGATTGAGAGACAAAGCTCGAGAGAAAACAGAATGCGGCAAGATGCGGCGACTGTCAAAGTGCCAGGAAGCGCGACGCGACGTACCAGGAGTGTTTCTCAAGCGAGTTGACGGGCGTGACGTAGTTGGACGGCACCCAGCCGACGTGGCCGGCGGCCGAGTGCGCCTCACACCACTCGCCGCTCTTGTTGTAGCTGAGGATGCGCACCTGTTCACCTGTCGGCAGCCGCGCAAGTCCGCGCTCAGTTCACAGCTCACCGTCCACACAACACGCAAACACTTTCTACTGTGTGCTGCAACCTCTTTTAAGGGAGATGAGATGAGAGTGTTTATTTGTTCCAAAACATTGACAAAAGTGGAGATCTCACTATTGTGATTTGAACCTGTATGCTAATACTCGTAGCATGTGCGGTAGATATTTATATTAATCCCGGTACGGATACAAATTTTGGAATTGATATTTTGTTTCTAATAATAAATAATTGGAGATCTCATCTCATCTCACCTTCAAAAGCGGTACAGAATTGCATTCCGGAGGTTCAGTTGGACCAACACCCTGACAGGAGATAACCCCAGGTTGCACGTGTTTCAACGAGGTGAACTCCGCGTTTGACCATTTTACCGTTATTGCAACCAACCACAGAAACTTATTTGAACGCTACTTGGAAACTGAAATACCGAATAATTCACTGTACATATGCATCCGCAGCAATTAGAGAGTTACATTCCAAAATTCAACCATCCCAATTACGATGGGATAAAGTATTAATCGACTGCTTGTTGGATGTGTTTACAAGGCGTAGTCAGCGTAATTGTATTGTAAATATTAGTCGCAACTCGCTCACCAACATGTGAAAAACAATACTCAAATGGACATACTGAGACAGACATTATAGTACATAGTGGGAAAGCCACCTTATTCCCTCCTCTATACACAATTGTCATAGAAAAAACTACTAGTGGTATGCTACTGTATGACAAGCAACTTCTGGCTAACCTAGATCTAAAATAAAATGCGATATCAACCAAACGTGACCAAAACAGAAATCCGCCCCCCAATACACCACTCTGGTGAATGCGTATTGCCGCACGAAACGACGTGTGTTGCGCAGCCAGCCTACCCTTCTTGAGGCTGAGCTGGTTCTCGCCGCCGGCGGTGAAGTCGTAGAGCGCTACGAACAGCTGTGGGTCGTCGTCGTCGTGCTGCGCCAGCAGGTTCTCCTTGGAGGTCCAGCGCGCGGCGGCGTCCAGCGGCTGCGGAGTGCCCGGCCCCGAGCCGCCCCCGCCGCCGCCGCCGCCAGGCAGCGAGCACGCTGCCGTGGGGAGCAGCGCCGGCGGGTCCGACTCCGGCAGGTCCGGGATGTGCGGCAGCGGCCGGCTCTGGAGGAGCGCCTCTGCGGACAGGGAGCGGGGCGGCGCGTTACGACATCGCTCAGTGCGTTATTAATTGATTAAGACTCCTGTCTTTCCCCTTATCTCAGCTTGTTTGTTTACAAAAGAAACTTTTCGACAGGGTTATTGAATGCTAGACTACCAAACTTCTTTTCCCAGCATTTGCAAAGCTATGCTGCCGGCTTTATGAATGGTCAAAGATCTCGTCCTAGACTTAACCAAAAATCAAACTAAAGAATCACAAAAAACAATCAAAACACTGCCTAAGGCTGCCTAAGGTGATATCAAATATATTTATTTATTGCAAAAAAATATTCTGGCAATGTTTTTGTTTTGGTTTTGTTAGGTCATCTAACAGATGACTGTATGCTGGTGGAAGAATGCCATCTGAGAAAATGGCTTCAACGCTAATTTAAAAGTCTTGATGGTTCTTTTCCAGATGGTGCTATTCTAGATGGTGCTATTCAGGCGACTCCTATATTAGCCCTAGAAATACCACATGAATACTTGGGGATGTGGAGACCTAAATGTGTCCCTCTTTCTGTAGTGATCTTCATTTTAGTGTATGGCCCTAAATTCTGAATAGCAGCCCGGGCCATTTCGAGCCAGTCAACCCCTGCGTGGATCCTAGACCTAAATGTTTAGAAAACCGAGTAGGCCAACGAGGAAGCTTGGCTGTGGGGGGGAGTGGGGGGAGTGGGCGACAACTTCCCGGAGGATGGGTGGTGGACGGGCGGAGCCCCCAACCCAACTGACGACCACGCGGGACAATGAAACAATACCACCACTGCCCCACTGCCTAATATATTTGCTGGAATCAAATCTAGAGAAGAGGTTGTATACGAGATTCTTTAACGTCAGCAGCACATCGGGAGGATTAGTCAGCTGTGACCAGGCAAACACCCTTGCCGACTTCAATCATCGTGATCCTTGTGGTCTGCAAGATGCACTAGTGGATTCGGCCAGTGACACTAGCTAATTACCAAACGGTAATTACTCGCGGCGGCCTGTCCAGTCGGTCGAATGACGGACTAGGACAAGTACTGCCAGTAGCAATCGGTCGAGTAGCTATCTCAGGTTGCGAAACTGCTTGCTAGGCTAAGAACTAGCTGGAACCTAGCCGCTAGCAGGACACTACGACCGCTAGGACTTTTTCCAGCGTACAACTGCTCCTCGTTGGCTTCACCATCGGCGGCCAGTAAGCCGGATGGTAATAAAGCCGTGCAGGAGACGCTGGCCGGGGTGATAAGAACATTATGCTAAGACAGGCGCACAACTGTAGCATGTTCATGTAGAATGCGGATAATGACAGTTGCCTGACTGCAGGCTGGCTGGTTGGTTGGTTGGGTCGACCAAGGTCATACAGCCGAGATGCACTCGCAGAGAGAAAGAGAGAGAGAGCGAGCGAGCGAGGTGCTAGCCGTAGGTGGAGGAGGAAGCGAGGAAGATGATGACCCACAATCAGCTACAGCGATAGGTGTACGTTACTTCTTGGCATCTTGCTCTTGTGTCGTGCAAGCTTCAACCTGTATTACGCTCGAAAGCCAGCAATCCTGAATCGAACGCCTCCATACACCGATCTGATATTACTGGTAACATTGCAACATTCCAATAACTTGCAACTGCATTGACTAGCTAACGGTGGAGGCACGGGAGATTTTTTTTTGTGAAATCATCAAATAAGTTACCGAGTTTCTGGGATGGCAAAATATTCTTATAGGAATAGGTATTCTCGTCGCATTCGATTCGGAATCAATAATATCATACTAATCGATTACTTAAAACTGTGTATAGTCCATATTATTTAGGGTAATTTCTAGCTCTTATACGTCAGAGGATGGATAAAAGAACTTTATAACTCGTTAGCCCCGTATAGTATTAGATTAGATCAGCCGAATACATGTATGGCACACAGCACACAACCAGAGCGAGGGTCAATATCGCTGGCTGCGCTCACCCTTGCGCCCGCCGCTGCTGCGCCCTCCGCCGCTGCGCAAGCCGTAGCGCAGCCGGATCTGCTGGCCCCAGGACAACATCACACTCTCTGCGTGTGACACTTGACCACCGTCCGTTTGTCACCGTCACTATCTGCACGTCCTGCGGCGTTATCACTCGCTGCACGTCCTGCCACGGGTTTCACCCTATCAACGTCCTGATGTGTCACTATCACAGAATGCACAGCGTGCTGGTGTCAACGAGCAGCGAGCATCTTGCAGCCGTCTGCAATCGCCTCGAATCAGGCTCGAGTAAACAAACAGAATGAGATCGTGCGCTGGACCGCGGAGCTCCGAAGCCGTTGAGAGACGCTGCAAGACTGAGAGCTGAGACCTGTGCTGGTACAAGCGAGTAGCGACTAGCAACTACCTGGACAGACCATGGAGCCAGCCAGCCAGCACTGACAGCCAGCAGCAGCACCCACAGCTCACACAGCTAACTGCATTCATCAGTCTCGAACCATCCCGAAATCCCACACATATCTTGATGTCTCGTTACCAACATATCAACGCTGCAGCATCCCGGCAGCATCCCGGAAGCCCATCATCTCGACATGCTAGTCGAGGCAGCAACAAGTGCCGCCTGTCAAACACGACATGTCTGTCTCCAAGTTCTGAGCTACCCCCCAGGTACGCCCGGAATCCCTTGTCGTCTAAAATCCCCATGGTGTCATGCAACGGTGCCACTGGTACCACGGTGTTTTGTGGGCTTCAATAAGGCAAGATTTTCTTTGTTCATGCCGCATTTGTTTTGAATAAATAAGACGCACTGAAATTGAATTGATTGATTGGCGACGTGACACGATGAGGTATCGCAATTGAAGTCGACACGGAGAAAGCATATTAATAGAAACTCGGAGCCCGAAGTCGATGCGCTGACCTTGAATCAATTAGTCAGATCGCGTTGCTGATTGCGGATCTCTCCGCCACGCTAGGTTTCAACGCGACGGTATCTCGACGAGCTCTCGCAGGTTAAGCAGCTTCCCCACATGCCGCCCCACGGACGGGTGACCGCCGTGCGGGCAGCGTGTTTTACGTCGCATGAATTTATCTACACGAATGGATGAATGCTGTTTTCTAGACCACACTTTAAGTGACTTTTAAGCGAAACGATTTGACCGATTCACACAATGACAAGGCGCAAATAAAAGCTGCGTCGATGAAACACAACACGACACGCCGCTAGCGTGGTCAGAGCGTCGGGGTCGTTGACCGCTAACGGCCAACTGGGTCACGCGACAACCTCGGCCTTGCACCGAATTGCACCGACTTGCACCGACATGCACCGACATGCACCGACATGCACCGACATGCACCGACCTGCACCGACATGCACCGACCTGCACAGTCGTGCACACAAGGGGAAGGGCGAGGGGAGACCGGGGCTGGCTCAGGCAGGCAGATTTGGTCCATTGTCAGCTCGTCGAGGCAATCTTGCGTCGCTCAATTGTCCGCGCTACGGTCTTAATGTACGCTTCCGTTCTCCGTCAAGACGCCGATCAACGCGTTGTCGCGTGGTACATGTTTCCTGGTTACGCCAGAAGGAACCGAGGGAAAGGTAGAACCGAACGGTTTGGCAACGTTGGAAACACCGGTTCTCGTGAGGTCACCGAAGTTAAGCATCATCACGCTGAATAAGGTGTTGGATGGGTGACCATCATGCACATGGTCAGTTCTGTTAGGTAGAGAGGTTGGAGGGTTTACAGCACGGATTAGCGGAGGAATCCTGTTGTTCGAGTTGTACCGTCCTTCGGAAGGGACGTAAAGCCGGTGGTCCCCTTGGTGCTTTTCGACAGGAGTAGGCTACGTGCCGGCACCGGGTCTCCCCTCCTCCCTTCTAGACTAGGTTAGGTTCATCATCATCCTCATCATTATCATTTCATTCGCCGACGCCATTAGACCAGTGCCAAAGGGCCAGTTGTCAAAATAGTGCGTCGTTAAACACCAATAATTAAATCGATCGGGAAAGGTAGGGAAGATTTCTCCTTCAATTTCCACATATAGTTCGTGTCAAAACTCACGAAATATAAATTATCCTGCCATATTTTTAATTTGTTTTCGATTCTGAATCTGAGAGCAGCGTGCCAGGTGGCGCCAGACAGCGGTTGAAGCTTGTGCCAACGTTGAAGTGTAAAACCGCGTACAACTGCTGCTCTACAATAGATCTTTATTTCTTCCCAATACGATTCTAGACAAATGTGCCAAGAAATCGGACAAAAGATTTGCAGCCGGTTAGGGTAGGTAATGTCGCTGCCGCCACGGGATTGGTCGTCTCGGGAGTCGGGGCAACGAACGAGGCCACGTGTCATCTGGAAGCCCTCGCGACGACCTCACACAACAACAACCCCCACAGGAACGTCCACCCCAACAACTGGATCAACCCTTCGCGCAAAAATCCCTCTCGTCCCTCCCGTCCCTCCCGGCTAAGTTTGTAAGTTCACCTTGCACACTGTCACCAACAACCCAGGAGATTGCGTCGAAGTTTCCAGCGGAAGTCAGCCGCTGCCGTGACGGGTTTCAACCCCGTCGGACTCACGGGTGCCGAGGTTGAAAGACCAGCGCCGGGTTCAGCACCGGGTTCGAGTCCCATGGGTAACCCACAGCCGCCCGGTCGATACGAGACAGACACTCTCACTTCCCCCCCTCCCCTACCCACCCCCATGTCCCACCCACGGGGTTTGACCCCCAGCCGAGACGACGCCGTCACGTGCTACCTCGTCTCGGGCCCGTCGTTGTGGTGGGCGGGTTAAGCAACACTGCGCTGGATGGGTGACCGCCCCCCCCCCCTTGTCCCACCAATGTCCTCTGTCCTGGGTGCAGAACAGGGTGCAGGGTTGAAGATGCAAGGGTGCAGGGCGCAGGGCAGAAGGTTCATGATGCAGGGTGGAGGGTGTAGGGCAGGGTCAGGTGGAAAGGGAGGGCAGCGTTGCCTGTTGCTTGCTGATACATTTTAAATCAAGCAGGACACTTGGCTGATGGTCAGTGTTACTAGGCACCTGAGGCACTAGGCAGCACTAGGCCGCTTGACAGTAGACAGAATATTATCTCGGCAGACAGAACAGAAGTAATTGCAATTATCGGTAGGGTGGGGAGAGGCCAGCCGAAGAATTGTATAGCAGCTAAGATACTCTTCTGGTTCCAGTGAAACTGAATGCAGACTTCAGACCTCAGACTGCAGAGGCCAGTGCAAGAAGTCGTATTGTATGTTCTAAGTCTCTGCACACCCGTTCATCGAACAACACCCGTTGGCTTTATAACACCGAGACGACGACCGAGACGACGACGATACAAGCTCTGTTTGGTGATCTAGCCGAGCCGCTTGTCAACTACTTGTTTTCCTGCCGCTTTGCAAACCGCGTTCGGAGCAGCCTAGATTGCAGGCCTCACTAGCAAGTCCATCCTAGGACTGCCGGCCACACTAGAAAGTCCATTAGGTATAGGATTGCAAGCCACACTAGCAAGTCCATTATAGGATTGCAAGTCACACTAGCAATTCTATCAGAGGATTTCAAGCCAGCCAGCCCAAGGAGGGTTGACTATGAATGGTTGTCGACATGTTTCACCTACGACCCATCGAACAGGACATGAGGGCTTCGCTGCCATTTTTTGGCACAAGTCGAACACCAGAGTCACACTTAATCTCAATGGTTAACAGACTAAAGTCAATGAGCTTAAGATTGCCAGATGTGAGCGAGGCATTGACACCTGACTGTCAGATGAAGATAGAAGTGTCCTGCTATGAGCAATACTTCCATCCTGTCCACTTGAGATTCTCTCGACGATAATACGACGAGGGGGTGTTTCTTGTAATAAACTCTGTCAGACTGTCAGAGACTCAAGACTGGACACCCTTCACCAGCAAAGCTTGTAGCGAGGGGGGTGGGGGCGGACCGATCGCGCGTGGAATTCATTCATTGATCAAATGGTGAATGGGGCTGACTGGTTTTTCTCATGACAGCCTGTGCTACATGTAAAGGACTTGGGGTAGCCACAACGCGGTGTGGAGCAATGGGAAGGGCTTAAGTAAAGTTAAAAGGTAAATGAAAGAATATAGGTGTTTCTTTCATGAAGCTAGGTCAGGGGTCACGAGCGACGGGGTGAAAATGAAAGGGTAGATATAGTAGCAGTGGTGGGGAGGAGGCCATATGACCGTGGGGCTGGCAGCTTATGTAGCACCAGCGGTGCTCAACTTACCGCTGTGCTCGGTGAAAATATTGGAGCCCTGGTGCGGGCGTCCATCCTTTGATACTCTCGGTTTGTTGCGAATAGTCGGTCTAGTGGTGAGAGCCCCCGAAGAAATCACGCGTTCCTTGGCTTGCTGAGCGCCCATGGTTCGCGACCATTCCCCAGTTCGACTCAGCACGCCGACCCGAATGGTAGACTTGCCACCATTGTGTTCAACGATACATCCCGCACAGCTAGCAGCGAACGTTCAAAAATGTACTGACCTATCCATCACCGTTCGAACGAAAACAGAATCTACACAGTCGTGAACACAAACCTGGTTATTACGACTGACAACACTTCATTCTCACAGTCTAATCGCCATCTTTGACATCTATCTTGACGTCGATATTTAGTTGCATTTGTGCCACGATGGTCAGACAGCAGCACTGGCACGCACCGGCGTTCACGGCCATGAACTTGCCGCCGCTCCGAATCCCGCCACCGTCTGAACCTGGACCAACTGCGACTAACCGCAGCAATAAAAGAGCCTGAGTTGATAAAAACATAATAGCGCACTAGGTACCATAATATTTATAATTATTAGTATAACATTACGCTCATCAATTATAGTATAATTACTACTCATTTTTGTTTTAAGCCAAACCAAATTGATTCATAATGGCATGAATTAACAAAAACATTAACTTAAAAGTAATAAATTATTCCTAGCACGGACTCAAAAATCGGGCTTTGATCGGAAACGCACACAGTACTACCAACGCAATCTGTCAAAACTAGTTCTGACTTTCGAGTGAAGTGAAGCGCGGATGCAAGGCAAAGTCTTTTCTTTATTCGGATAGTGTTAATTTTTTCGAGGATTTCAGCTCAAGATATCAAGCGATTGAAATGGCCACTCAAGATCTGAACCTGCCAAGTGCAGTGGTTGTGAGATTGATCAAAGAGTCTCTGCCTGACGGCATAAGCATCGCTAAGGAAGCCCGCATTTCCCTGAACAAGGCAGCTGCAGTGTTTGTGTTGTACATAACCTCTGCGGCGAATGCGGTGGCTGTGAAGAATAATCGGAAAACTATTGCCGGACAAGACGTTATACAGGCCATGGAGGACATGGACTTCGAGCAGTTCATCGAACCACTCCAGGAATCACTGGAAAGTAAGTCTATATGCGTTTTGCGTCTTGTAATGGCTGAGCGAATTCAATCGTACGAACTTTCCGCAGTTTCAATCAAAAAAGGTGCCACTACCTGTTCGACTACCATTTAGTCCTCTCAATGTAAACAATGTCTTGCAGTCTTCAAGAAGTCGCAGCGAGACAAGAAGGATGCATCGGCCAAGCGCAAGTCCCTTCGCGACGAGGCGGAGCCACACAAGCTGATGGATGGAGCCGGTGGCGGAGGATTGGACGGCATCGGCGCTGGAAACGACTCCGAGGATCTTGGAGAGGATGACGACTGAAGGAATAACAATGTGTAGGAGCATTTTTAAAACGTGGACAGTTCTCTTCCTGTGAAGCCAGCTATTTAATGACACTAAGATTTGCAATATACCTTCCACCTTCCTAGTCTTCAAAACCACATGAAATATGGATGCAAAATTAAAAAGATAGGCTCCAAGGTAGGGGAACTTGTGAATTGATGTATTTTGATTGTTTATTTTTAGCACCAAGCTAGGTTCTCAATGTCTTTTTTTAATCAGTTGTATGAGTAATTTCTTATATTGATGTAGTATCTAGATAGATAAGTTTTGTGAGCTAGCCTCAAACACTTAATAATTAGAGGATATCAAATTTCTGCAATTAATACACCATCCATCAAATTAAAAATGAATTTATGTTTAGCAAGTAAGGTAACATTGTAGTAATAATCGTACAGATGTATCAGATCGTGCATCAAGTGTGTGGCAAGTATTTTCACACCTTGTTCTAACTCTGCTGATGCCAGCCGTACAGGCAGAAGAATATGTAGGAATGCAAATCCAATGCTAAAAGTAAACATTGAAGCTCTCTGTGTGAATATTTATGTCAATAAATTATTTTCCTAGAATCATGGGTGTTGTCATGTCTAGTGTTTGGAATGCATCCATTGTATTTTGTGGGGAATGTATTCATTTATGCAGATGCTGCATTTTGCAATAATTACCAACATTTAAATGCAGATAAAGTCCGATTAGAAAAAACTTTATAATTCTCACAAGATAAAAGGATTTAGCTTGATATTAATCGCAAAACAGATTATGGTTTTCTTTTCCCGCTGCAAAATTTTCTACTAGTAAAGTGATGTAGTAGGTCCAGATATATTTTTTGAGTAGGTTGGAGATGGGTGGGTCAGGTCCCAAACAGATGATTGTCAAAAGATTACTAGTCCAATTTTGAATTTTAGCCATTGAAAGGCAGCATTTAAATCTCAACCAGCTATTGCTACAATTAACTTTGCCTCTGTGCTATACATTTTAATATTACCGACACCAAATTTTATTATTGGTGTTAAATCACTTGAATGAAAAAGTGTTACACCTGGTTTACTGTATTTTTAAGCCCTAGGCACGTAAAAAAAAGTTCTGTTCAGAGGTATATTTTACTGAATTTACCTGTATATTCACCCTCAATAACACAGCTGTGTTGGAACGTTTAAAACTTGCACTGCCGGAAGACAGATTTTTCTATCTCAAGTAAGAATAATTTTGCTTACACCTAGATCTGGTCTTGTAGGAACATAAAAAGGCAAGAAGTATGGAACATTCCTTCACTTATCCCTTTGATAACATTCTCACCAACATCAATGATCTTTGGCATATGAATTGCTTGCACCCTGGTTACTCATGTGTGATATAGTGTTCTGGCATCTGAATAAACTGCAAGGCCGCAAAAAAAAATCTGGCCATAGCACTTGAGAAACGGTCTTAAGTAGACCACAACCATAGAAAAACTATAGAAACCCATGTGGTGTCATATGCACCAACTCTGCCTATTTATTGTCCCACATCAATAAAGAACTTGACATCAGCATTGGGTCAGTACCTACTCTTGCTACTTGATCTTCCATCTAGATACAAACGAATAAAATACTTGATTTTCAATAAGTTATAAATTATAATGTTTGCATTGAGGATGGGTATAAAAAAAAGTGCAATTCATATAAGAAAAAAGTATTCTTCAAGATTTCATTCAATTCAATTAGATATGTTTGCAGGGAAAATACTAGGGGGTGGAAAATCGCCAAACTGGGCAAGAAACGCGGGGGATATATCAGCAAGCAGACGAAAATTTTGAATAGTCTAACTTGGTCTAACCAAATTCAATGGTCGAATCAAGTCAGAAAGCAACTCAGCAATTTATAAGCCTTAACTGAATCTATCACCTAGTCATTCTTATGTATTATTGTCTATCGATTGCTGGTATTGTTGTTAATTTTGCTCGTTATAATAAAGTAGGCAATTGTAGGTTTTGTCATTTGATTTTTGGACTCGAGTTGCAAACATTGACAAAGCATTTTATATATATTTTTTTAAGATTAGGAGACCACGACTTTTGAAGGAAAATAAGTGACTAAATACACAAAACTTATGGACATTCACAATTGCATTTTTTGAATGGTTGAGTTATTCCCCGTCTTTTTTTCAGGTGAAAGTGTGTAAAAGTGCTAAAAAGCAGGTATGACATCTATGCTTACCCCACAGGAATTTTGAATAAGTTGGCTTAGCATTCCTTCTTCATGAGAAATGCACATTTCAATGACATCACCTACCAGCTATATACTTGGATTCTCAAGTCAGCTTCTAGGAGAGAATGATTAATTGAAATTACAATGGATTGTTTTACTAAGTTTAGTGTAATAATTAATAGGTACATAAGTATCTGGGCATTTCGGTCCCCAATACGTTACAGCGATTAACAAACGGGGTTTGTAGTTATTCATTTCAGATACAGGCTCTATGCATGTTTACTCAATTTTTCATTATAATTACTTGGGTCCAGCCTGCACATGAAAAGACTGGGTTTAAAAGAGAACATAGAGAATTAGTACATATTCATACTGGAATAGTGACGTAAATAAATCATCTAAAATCTAAAAGATCTCCAACAACTTTCATAATAAATAACGTACATAATATATAGCAAATCCAAGTGAGTAAGATACGAAACAAATGAACGGACAGCTAGCAGCTAGCTGCTTCCTGCTTCCTGGACATGGCAATAAGGAATCACACAGCTATCTCAAAAAATAGCAAATAGAGCGCATCTGCATAGCTATGTTTTACACTACCACCCCTAGCTTGGACTGACATGGAGTTAGACTGCCTCATCATTATTAGTTTGGCTAAAAAACAAAGAAATATAGTTACTAGTTAACATGCATTAGGAGTGGTGGCTGGGAGTTGGGCGTTCCAAAGGTTTGCGGAGTTCTTTCGCCGTCGGGAGATTACGTTAGCCGGTTGCCTTTGACCATGTCAAGCCGGAGCCGCAGTTGGTCAATGTTGGTAGGCGCGGTGATGTTGCTCGGTCGCATTATCGAAGAGAGCTGCAAGCACACGCAACAATAAAGAGAATGAGATAGATCAATGTTTTATTTACGTCCATCCATCAATGATTTTCCTCTCGGTCCGTCTTGCTGCTCTGGTTTTCTCTGGTTAATTCAATAGCCTTTCCGCATTTCTAACAACATAAGGTCGTTAGCAGTCTCCATTGCTTCCTACAGTGCTATATGCCAAAAGGGCACTAAATCCAAGTCATAAAACCAGGGAAGCATAGGTAAGCAATTAAAAAGGGGCCGACGAGACAGACTTGATAGAAACCAAAGAAGGTCGACGCCCAAATGATTCAAAAACTTTTTTAGCAATCTGGTTTCCCACTCCCTGTACTTGGTGCTTATGCTAGTCTTAGGAAGCAACACAATGCCATAGCCAGGATCGGCCGCTGGTCTATCGGTGGCAATACGAGCTATGCAACGCAGAAGACGAAGGTGGAGCAGAATACACAACCAATCATCGGGCTGAGATGGTCGGAGCTGTCAACCGTCAGGATCACAATTGTAGGCGGAACGCACCTCTCGCTTGTCCTCGTTGAGCCGGTTGTTGACGTCCGCCTCGCTCGCGTCGGATTCGCGCAGCTCGACGTCGGCCTCGATTCCGGCTTGCTGCTGCAGCGAGCGCAGCCGGCTCATGTAGTAGCTGGCGTCGTGGCACGGCTCCATCGACGGCAGGGAGTCTGCACACGCACCCAAAACACGTCACACTTCACATCTCAAGGCAGGGAAACATCTTTCAAGTTCACACGATGAAGCAGACAACTTGGTAGGCAACGAATAAAGGTATGTGTAATGTTTGACTTTGCGAGCTTTTCCCGGCAGCTTTACTGGCCCCGGGCCCATTACAGAGCGTTGCGTGCACAAAACTAGAGGGAGTGTGTCTAAATTTCGGAATTGAACCCACTACTTTTATTCTCATTGCCCGTTCATTGAAAGGCCGCATAGGCATTAACGGATAAAAGTGGGATCGTAGCTCATCGAGATTAGAAATAAAAATGTTTCAAACAAGGTAGTCTAATCATTATTAATTATATTGGTCTCTGCATGGATCCAGCAAAGTTTTCTTAGTGATGTTAATATTTGAAAAACTTGTGTCCTTACATTTCCCACATGGGAAATCCCACACAAGTCAACTGCAACTGGTGAACAAAGTGATAAATTAGCATTGATTATTTCGGAATGAGACTAATTAGCTGGAAATTTTGTCAAAAACATCGAGCAGGCTTTGAAAACAACGAAATTATGTGTTTGAGTAGCAATTGTTATGCCTAATCATTGGCTACATGCTTGCTGTCCCCCTATCCGCTGAGTAAAAGCATTCCAGGAGGTGAATGAAGTGCAAAATAAGCATTTATTTCCCAACTACAATGCACACTGTGACTGACAAGCTTTGTCATCGGCAAGACGACCTACCAGGCTGCTGAGAGGACGCTCGCTTCAACGCAATGGCCTGCATGCCGTCTTCGATGTAGCGCTGGAAAAAGTCACTCGACTTGGCCAGGAACGGTTCGATGTCGGCCTCGGGATGCGCTTGCTTGAAGTCAAACAGGTCGGAGAGACCCTGCGAGAAAACAACCGGTGTTATTTGTCAGATGCCACACCAAGTATCATAATATGGCTCCGTACTTTCTAAACAAAGTCAATAAAATAACTAGAACTCTATTCCCGACGGGGATAGCCAACGGCACTGTGCATATTAAAACCTAAGGGCAAATACAGTAGCCTCAACAACACAACTGAACTTGATGTTGATTCCACAATTGGTTGTCTGTATAGCATAACTGGCGGATAACCCCGGGCTGGTGAAAAGATCCGCGTCAAAACATCAAATCCCGGTACAGATACAAATTTTTGAATGGAAATTTCGTTTATAATAAAATAATAAATAGCCTTACAGGCACAAACCGAACGGTTTGGCATGTTGGAAACACCGGTTCTCGTGAGATCACCGAAGTTAAGCAACATCGCGCTGGGTCAGGTGTTTGATGGGTGACCATCATGCACATGATCAGTTCTGTTCGGGAGAGAGGTTGGAGGGTTTGAAGTTAGTACAACAACTTCACTCGCCTTGCTTATCAACCTCTCGACAGCACGGATTAGTGGAGGAATCCTGTTGTTCGAGTTGTACCGTCCTTCGGAAGGGATGTAAAGCCGGTGGTCCCCTTGGTGCTTTTCGACAGGAGTAGGCTACGTGCCGGCACCGGGTTTCCCCTCCTCCCTTCTAGACTAGGTTAGGTTCATCATCACCCTCATCATCACCATTTCATTCACCGACGCCATTAGACCAGTGCCAAAGGGCCAGTTGTCAAAACAGTGCGTCGTTAAGCACCAATAATCAATCAACTAATTGGTAGTTACCGAAAGAAATGATAAATAAATCGTTTAACTCTGTACTTCCTAAGCAAAGTAAATAAAATAACTAAAACCTATATCCAGTTCCCAAAACAAACAAGGGTATAGGGGAAAACAGTACCACACTAGTCACCGAGAAGGAAATGGCGGATGAAAATGATATAGATCAATGTTTTATTGACGTCCATCCATCAATGATTTTCCTCTCGGTCCGTCTTGCCGCTCTGCTTTCCTCTAGCTAAATCATCAGCCTCTCCACATTTCCAACAACATTATGTGGTTGGAATGGAACATATTGCGTTTCGAGTGTGTAACGTACGTCTAAGGTTGTGTCCTTGGAGCCGATCTTCTTGAAGATCTCCGAGAGAAGTTCGTGCGTGCTCTTGGAGAGGCGTTGGTCGGTTGGTCGCGGGCCTTGCGGTTCCTCCACTCGCACCGCCTGCAACAGACACCGGGTTAAGTGATATCTTGCCACTCATGCAGCTGAACAAACGCTATCCACGGGTTCACCTTCATCCGGACTGACTCCATACATGTCCCGGCCATTATATACACTAGGACATCATGCACAAAAATTCCATAAAAACTGATTAATATGTAAAGTTGTTAATGGAATCCTACTGAAAATTTTACAGATTCTAAGGTGGGAATAAACGATGGTATTCTGAAAATTTCTTCAAAATCGGTTGGATCTTTTCACCTGTAGAGTTCAAACAGCCATAAGAAAAAAAATCAGCCACTAGTGCAGATGAAGACGAGCTTCAACTACAGCTACAAGCTGTAAGATTCCACACCTGCGTGCGGCGACCGAGAGCGGGGCTCACCTTGACGAGCTTCTCCAGGTAGGCGTGCAGCTCGGAGCCGGGGGCGTCGTCCACCAGGTCCAGCTGCGACAAGATGGCCGCCCCGCGCAGCTTGACCAGCGCGTGCAGCACCGTCTTCACCGTGCGCAGCGGCAGGTCCTTGCCGGCCGGCCGTCGCCGCCACCATCCGCCCGGGTGCTCCTGTGTCCAAGCAACAAACGCTCAATTCACACTCGGGTCTTCGTGTTTTGCACTTTCCGTTTTCTTGGACAGAGCATTGATGCATGCAACAGGATGCCCCATCTGCAGGACAATCTTTGAAAAGCTGTATGGTCTACCACAGCCCCCTTCATAACTGGATGGTGGCCTTTTCTTCTACCGTCTTCTACTGTAATGTTGATTTGAACCAAACTGCAATTATATGTTGGATTATAGCACAGTAGATATTTATTATTAAAAACAAGATTTCCATAATAAATTGCATCCTTACCATGAGTAGAAGAACCTGAATCTTTCACCCAGTCGGGGTTATTAAGAATTACTAATTATGACTTTCAAACTGATGGGTTGCATGAAGGATACATGTTCAAATCCCTGTTGGAATATGGATCAAATTTTGGTACCTAGATATTTTGTTCAATCATTACCATAGAAATGTCCCTGGTTGGTGGGGCTAAAGAAAAGATTCTGGTAGCGGGCATCTCACCTTGAAGAAAGTGTGAACGTCGTGCAAGACGACGTTGAACTCAAGTCCCGGCTGCCACGACGGCAGCAGCTTCACCACCTTCCAGATGCACTTCATCACAAGCTCCTGGTGGCGTTCCGAGCCGCCCGTAACGCTTTCATCGAGCAGCGTGATCAACGCGCTGCACACAACAAATCAACGTTACCGCACGCCCCCACAAACATTGCAAGTCGCAACATGTTAACGTCGATGTTAACGCACCGCTCTCACAAACATTGCCAGGTAACATTAATACCTGGGGAAACATTGCAAAAGCATGAAGGTTCAAAATGCCTCAACAGTCATTGCAACCAAGCAACAGTTAATAAGCCCAGGCAGCAGTACTCATTGTGAGATTGATCCACGCCCCAGGAAAAATGAACGAAATTCGTAACGACGTTAACACATGCAGATCACGCCCAGCTGTTGTCAAATGTTCCGAATGCTAGAATCCGGCTCTCATCTGTGATGCAAGAAAGTTGCATGGCAGGGATGAGGCACACAGTGATTGACAAGAGCAGTGACAGATTGCTAGTGGAAACCCCTAGCAACTAGTTGAAACCGTGGCATACAACTAGTGAGGAGTTGAAACTGTGGCTTTCAATGCTCAAACTTGGAAACTTAACTTCTGCTAGTATTTACTTAGTATTGCACTTGAAGGCAGTGTACTCTCGATTTTTTATTATTTTTTACTATCCGGTTAGTTAAACCTGTACCCGCATAATAAAGTCATAACCGTAACCGTAGTCGCGAGCAGCGTCCTACCAGAGCAGCTGCGTGTGGTCGGACTTGTCGATGACGCGCACCACCAGCATGTTGACGACGCGCGTCAGCGGCTGCTGCCCTTCGAGCTGCGCGAACCCGTCGTCGGCCAGCAGACGCAGCAGCTGTTCCAGCAGCGAGCGCAACGAGCACTTGCCGGGAGCCGACGCCAGCGACGAAACCTTGTACAGCTGCGGGCAGAAACGCAAAAGTTTGAGTTTTTGGGACTTGGCATTCATTACAAAAGTTTTTTTTTTTTTTTTAAACCAACGTGCCAAGATAACGAAAAGACACGAGTCGAAAGAAAGTAGCAGGCAGTACTCCTTGCCAACAGCAGAGAGGGCTGATTTAAAGGCAAGGCGATACCCACTCACTAGCGTAGAGGGGAGAGCTAAGGGCAAGGCGACGTCCACCGACTCACCAGCATGAGCATCATGAGCAGCGTGCGGTACGCCTTGCCGACCAGCGGTGAGGGCGGCGCTTGGCGCAGCTGCCGCAGCTGCATGACGGCGGCGGCGAGCAGGGTGTCCGTCTTGCCGCGTAGCGCGGCGGCGGCGGCGTCCGTCTGCAGCAGCGAGTCCAGCGAGTTCATGGCGACAACGGCGGCGCGCAGGTCGCTGGCCGACACGCCGGCCAGTAGGCGGTCCGCCGATTGCCGGTCGGCGGAGAGGCGGTCGGCGGTCCGGTCTTCGCCCGGCTCGTAGCGAGTCAGCGGTCGCGGCGGGGACAGCGTCGGGAAGCTGCGTAGGGCGGGACGATGTCGGTTAGTCGGTGGTTGACGGAGAACGGGCGTTGCAAATTGGTTGAAAAAAATACAATGTTTTTTGTTGTTGGGTTTTTGTGTGTCTCTGCTCTCCAGTAAAAACTAGGGATGCCGGCGGTAATCTGGTTAACCGAATCGGTTACGGTTATGGCATTATCCGGATACAATTTTAACTATCTCGATTGCAAAAAAAAAAAGTTTTCGACATGGAGAGTCCGGGCGGCCAACTAACCTGGGCTTGGCGTTGGCGGCGGGCAGCAGGGCCGGGCCTACGCTGCGGAACTCGTCCAGGTCGAACTCGTGAAGGCGGGGCGGCCGCAGCGGCTCAGAGCCGGCGCCCGACTCCAGCGCGTCCAAGAAGTGCGAGTCCAGCCCGAACGGGCCCGGCGCCGGTCTAGGCTTCACCACCGCGGTACGGCTGGAATTCACAGAGACCAGCGTTAGCCCCAGGCTTTCTACCGACTAATGCACTAATTAGAACCGTGACACTTCGGATCCGATGTCTCGTATTTAAGAATTAGAATCGTTCAAGACATCAAGATTTTCAGAAGCACTTTGATGCTGGGATATTGAATGCAAAGCAACCAAAATTAAACTCTGAGGCTGGAAAAAAAAGCATAAGTAGCTTTAGCAATCAAAAACCCAGAAAAATGTTTTTCAGAAAACTATTGTGCTGTTTGGGAAAACAGATGAGTTTAAGGAAAGTTACATTAAGATTATTATGTCAACTTGTTGTAAGCCAGCTATGATTCAATGTAATTCAAGGAATACAGCATTGCCATTGGCTTTCTTTTAAAATTCCTAACAAAGAAACTAATGGACGGACAGAAAAAACAGACAGAACAGAAACAAACACGGCATTATCCAAAGAGATTATACTTCCAAATAATTCGCCTTAAAGAAACAAACATGAACTACACATCAAAGAAGTCGATTAACACATACATTTTTGGTCAAATTCATTGGATTCAAATTTCAACTTTATAATTTGATATAGAATCTGCTACAAGAATCTGTAATTAAGATTAGAGCTCGATAACATAAACAAACACCAACACATGGAGACGAGAGACAATACAAACCACACAGAACCAGACGAGACACACATGTTCAACCAATTACCAAACAATCCTAGCCGAGCCCATCTTTCGATTGAAACTTGGCCAACAACGAACAAGGACAGCACAACCTCACCACCCGCCGACGGACACCGAGCCAACCCAACGACACGCCTCGCGCCGCCACCTGCCACCATCCCCACGGCAGAACCACCCCCCTTCGCTCACCACGCCGCCCTCCCGCCCTCCGCCTTCGCGGCAGGCGCAGGATTCGGCTGCGTTGGCTGGGTCGCTTGCCCAGCTGCCTCGGCAAACATGAAGAAGAGCTCAGTGCGGACGTCAGCGTCCGGCGGCGGCGGCGGTCGAAGCCTGCCGTGGCCGGCGGCCGGCAGCCCGGCGCGGAACCGCTCCAGCTGCGCCTCGTTCAGCCCCTCGATGTCCCGCACGTTCAGCGAGCAGTTGGCGTCCTGGCCGCAACACCTCCTGGCCGGTGCCGGCGCGCCCGCGTCCTCCGCCGCCACGTGGAACGTCGCGTTCAACGGCGTCGGGGGCTCAGTCGGTGGCTCCGCCGCTGGCTCCACCGCGGGAACGGCGTCGTCGGCTCCCGGCGGATCGGGGGCCGCGCGGCCGGGCTCCAGCCCCCCGGCGCCGGGGTCGGCGGTGGGCCGCGGCCACGCGATGGCAGAGTTGAAGCAGGCGCGTTGACGCAGCGTCGTCGTGCGCCGTCTCGCGTCTCGGCTGGATGGAAACTCGAGACCCTCGACATCGAAACTGGCGGCCGGTGACCCATCAAATCGACACTGGCCGAGTCCCAGCGCTGCCGGAACGTCTTCAGCCAGGGGTTTGTGCAGCCAATGGCAGGTTTGTGGGTATTCTTTGTACGGTCAGTGCGGACGAAGGGGCTGGAGGCGGCGAGAATCGAGCGTAGCTGGATCTGCAATCGCTGTCCGCTGCCTACGACTCGAAGGCAGCTTGCACTCAAGTCACGAAATAATTTGGCCCGGAGCAACGATCGAAAGAAGACTCCTTCACTAGGTTACACGAGGCTGCGTGGTTTAGAAACTAGTCCAACAGCGACATACATATGAAGCAGCAAGCGTTGCAGCAGCAAGCGACAGCATTGTAACAGCAATCGCAAACCGTAATTGCAGTAGCAAGCGTTGAGAAGCAAGCGAGAGAGAAGCCAGGGTTAACGCAAGCAGGTTTTAAAGCACACAGCTGTCAGACCTTCAAAGGTAGTACAAGGTACATCTGAGAGGATCTGTAGTGTTAAATGCAACTCAAGTCTGGCAGTCTGAAGATCCTCCTTTTAGATAAGAGATCTGGAATTTGTCTGCGTTCTTGAAAGAAATCGGATGTTAGCCCTAGTGTGGGAAACGCACGGTCAGTATCACGTATCAAGTAGTGCTGGCGGTATCAAGCAGGGAGATTCAAAGATCGACTTAATCGAGTTGGCGACGTGCGTGACCGTTACCTGCTGACGTAGGGCACTTCGACGGGCTCCTCCACCTCCTCGGGCTCCTCCGGGTCGAGTTCGGCAATCTCTTCGGGGGCGGGGGCGGGGGCGGAGCGGGCGTGCGTAGCCACCGGGCCCGGCTTCGGGCTCGGCTTCTTCCCCGCACGCTTTATTCGCTCCTCCAGCAGCGACATCTCCTTGTCTCCGATCTGGTAGATTGATTACACGGTAGAATGTTGGCACGGAAACAGGCTTGGATGCATGCAAGTATTCAGTGATAATGGCTGGGTTAAGATGAGCACAAGGATGTTGTTTTATGAAGCTTTTCATTCCAACTGTCTGTGATTTGTCACAGACAGTCTCCAAGAGGAATTGGGTCCTGTCTTCTCAGAACGGCATCTGCCAAAATTTATGGAAAAATTCATGTTCGATTTAGATGCAACTAATACCCGTTGTCAGCAAATGACCATAAAAAAATTCTCTGGCTATTTTTATTTTGTTTAGCATTTTGGGGACTTGTCTTGCCCAGCAAAATTATGTTTTTAATTTAGAAATCAGAGTAAGCACGAAAGTTTTTTAGTTTGCCTGTGGGGGCCGTGTTTGTGTTGCGCCGTGCGGCGGGACAGGCAATTCAGCATGGGATCGCACTCGACACATGATCGGTCCAAAAACCACATTTTTGACCTTTCGGCTCGATTTGCATTGCTTTTAAGACCTCCGAGATGGTTTTGACTAGTCGCACATCCTAGCCACATCCTTTGTTGAAATGTTTGTTTCACACCTTTATAATCAAATTCACCAATCAACTACTGTCCCCCGAGGTAGCCCCGTGTTTACCTGTCCGAGCATCTTGATGACGCGGTCTCCCTCGAGGTGCCACGCGTGCACGACGCAGTTCAACGCTGCGTTGCGCACCGAGTTGTCCCGGTCCGAGATCTGCCGGGCAATCTCTTTGAGCGCCGGCGCCGGGCTCCCAGGCCCGCACACGCTCAGCCCGTAGCGCTCCACCAGGTAGCCTAGCAGGTCCAGGCACTCTGCAAATGAACACAGCCACCCAAGTTACATCATTAGCATTGGTTCCAACCTAAATGCAAAAAAGGAATGAAGAAAGATGGGAATTTAATCATAGAAAAGAGAGTCTAGCAATGGAATCAGTGAAAAAGAGCAAGTGAAAAGATGATGGAAAGTGAGAGGAAATTTAAACTGTTTGTCTACTAAAAAAACCCGAGTGAAAAAAGTGTCATTATCAAGGAATAATAACCATATTCATTTAAAGAACGGATGAGAATGGAATGGGAACGAAATGGTAGGGAGTCATGACACAACAACATGAAAATGTACAAATCCCATTGAAAAATGAATCCAGACAAATGGCGATGGGTCCGGTAGAGAACCGGGCTATCGTTACCTGTGCGCTGCCTCGCATTCTTGCACTTGATGCCGTCGACCAGGTACTGGAAGAGCTTGGTCCTTGGGTAGATCAGGTCGATGAACTTGACCAACGCACGGACCCCGTTCCGGACGGCGTCCTTCGGGTCTCCCACCTGCGTTTCCATACACATTGCATGGGCGTCAGTTTCCCCGTACGTGCCTTTATCGCATTTGATACTACGCCTGGGCATGGCAAAGACCGGTTTTGACCGCAGCGTAGATGACCGTAATTTGGGTAATCGTCATTAAATTTGTTTTTAATATTTAGAATCATAATAATCATTTTTGAGAAGAAAACTTATCGTTCAATGCTTGAAAATCACATTCGCCAGCACATTACTTTTACAATTCAAATGCGTACAGTAAATTTTACCAACTAAGCAATCACGGTGAGATGATATGAGCCTGCATTTTTGTCAATGTTTTTTATGGCGCAAATTAACGCTCTCATGCAATTTCACCATGATAGAAATTACACATCCACCTTCCAGGATTTGCTTAGAGGAAAAATAACTGTTTAAGTACAAAAAAAATACATTATGAGAGTGTCATTACTCATGATTATCAAGGAATATAGGTTTCTATACAATAAATGTATATCTGCAAATCTTTTCTAATTTTAATCAGAAGTTTGGCCACTAATGGGAGTCATGGGGGTTGACCAATGTAGGTACTGCTTCGATCCGGCAAACCCATCCAAAAAGAGTAAAAAGAGCTCACCTTCACAATGAGGTAGGGTAGGAAGGAGCTGGCCTCCGTTTCGAACATGTGGTACTCTTTCTGCCAGAGCATCTCGAATGTGGCTTGCAGGTACTCGAGTCCGCGGAGGAGCACCGACGGATTTGTGTCGAAGAACCGCAGGGTCATCCACTTGAGGATCAGGTCCAGGTTGGCTTCCGTCGCAGCCTCGTCGTTGGCCAGACACTGAAACAATGGGCGTTGCGTAGTGTGAGCTTAGCGTGCTTCGCTAGCACTAACTTGGGTTAGGAACTTAGGTTAGCATGTTTTTTATAGGACCAATAATTGGAAAGGATGGTTGGAAGGAATTAAATTGAAAAATAAAGAGAGATTGAAGTTCAGGAAAGAGAAAACAGTACGTTATATCCAAGATCAAATGGAAAAGAAATGAAGGAAGTGTGTTTGAGAATGGAGAAGAGATGAGTAGGTATGTAAATTTGTAAGCTTTAATATTGAGGTATGTTTTGTAATTTTTTGTTCATGTTTATGGTCATACTCAGGATGTCATGTAGGTATTTATTTATCTTACATGTTATTTAATGTTTATTGTGTGTTTAAAATCACCTGGTATTGTTTGAATTCATATTCAATATTACCATTTGACTAAGAACTATTTGAGAGACAATGAAAAATAAAAAATCAGGTTTCATCAATTTGCAAATAACCTGGTCTCAACAAACACTGAACTGTAACAGCAGGATTCCTTCGCCGATCCATGCTATCGAGGGGTTGAAAAGCAAGGCAAGTGATGCTGTAGCATAGGCTTACAACCCTGCATCAAACGAGCAACGCCGAGAAAAGACCGGGAGCGTCGCAAGATGCAAGACCTACCTCCGATAGTTGGTCGATGGCCTTCAGATGAAACTTGAAGTCGGCGTGGAACATGTTTGCGATGAGAGTCTTGCTGGCGCCGGCCGTGGTCAGCTGGTCGCGCAGCAGTTCCACAAACTCGTCGCGTGGCGTCGTGAAGTTCCACTTCAACACCTGCAACGATCCACGGCAGCCATCAATTTCTGTCCGTACCATTCTTTGTCCATGTGTATAACGTTCTACAAATATGTTAATTAACCATATTTCTTTTTTCAATGAAAATATTTCTGTTGCAGAGCTTGTTTACAATTTGTTCAAGAATAACCCATTGTCAGTCATCATTCATAGTTCATACCAAAATGTTACATGATGCAAAAGAAATTAGCAATCAACCACCAATTTACCTTCATAGTTTATAACGGCATTATTTAAGAACTGTATTAATCAATTTACTAGTAAAATGCTAGAAGATATAAAAGTGGTAAGTAAAACATTAAGGCACTGTTCTAGCCTAGATATTTTGAAATTGAGCCACCCGGATTTATTTTTATGAGCTGGTGAAACATAATGGCAGCTATTTACTCCAAGCCTGACTTAATCCTGTGGTCCATATGAACCAAATGAAATACAAAAGCAATAGGTGCTGCCCAAACTTGGCAAGTAGTTTCAACTTTCAAGTTGGTTTACCTTGAGTTTCTGTTCGTCGATGCACCGCTGGTTCTTCAGCTTGTTGTTCTGCAGCGGTGCCGTTGTGTCCTCTTCCTCGCGCTTCTTGCCTGCTGCTGTCCTGCCGGCCGGCGCACCCAGTCCAGGACCGACCTGAGGAACGCAGTCGCAAACACACGCTTTTAGCAACGTCAAACAGCGCAAGCACTAGTACACAGCTAGACATGCCTTAGACATGGTTTTTTACTATCCGGATATTATCCGATAACGGATTCAGTAACCGAAGGCATCCTTAATCTGTATTATTGAGAATGCATAGAATAACACTGAACCCTAGCAAAGCCAGGCGAAGTTGGGCAAGTACCTTCTTTGTAGCGGCGGTCGAGGGCTTAGCGCGGGTCATGGTGGCGGAGCCAGCGCGGGATGGCGCAGCGGCTGAGGGGGCGGCGGCTGGCGGGGGCGGCAGCATGTGCCGAGCCTTCTCCAGCAGCGCCAACACGGCGGGCCGGGACGCGGGCTGCCGACACGACGCACCTCAATGTCATGTCTACAGTCTTGTCACATCAGCAACGGGATCACATAGCCAAACATTCGAATACTGTCACCTGGGAGACCATTTTGTCTGCTTGAATTTTCTCTGTTCTAAGGTTGATAAGCCCGATGGCAACATGTGTTAATTTCTCTTTGAAATGGATCAAACAATAGATGATTCAAAGACATAAATAAATACAATAAATAACACCTGATTTATTTACTGATTGATTTCAAGCGCGGCGTACCTTGAGTTTCTCCGCGTGCCTCTGCATCGCCTGGTTGCCGACGTGCGTCATCAGAGGTGCGAGTGCCGCGTTGCCAGACTTCCTCACGTCGGGGCTGCGGTCGTCCAGTGTTGCCAACACCGGCGGAATCAGCGTCGCCAGCTCCTCCTTGGGCGCTGACCCCAGCGGCACTGACGGCAGGACGGGAAAACGTCGGTGTCCGTTCTCAAACAAAGCCGACTGGAGGCGGCCACTCGTTTTAGCAGTTCAGCTATTTTTTGATTTTTGGCATTGGCTATATCATAATGAAAATTTTCTCGGTAATAATAGACCTATTTCACTCGGAGAAAAATGATTTCTGATACCCACTGAATGTACTTCCAGTTTGGAAAAATAATATTAATTAGCTCTGCAAAATAACAAAGGAAGATAAGGAAATCACAATCCGAATTACTCTCCCTGTCCTTAGCGAGTGGGTATCAATAAGTCATCTAATAGAATTTTTAATGAATGGAATAGGTGTATTGCCACTTGAGAACTATGCTTTAACCTCAGATTGATACAAATTGGTAATTGGCAATTAGTAATTGAATTGGTAGAAGACCCAACCTTAAATGTGAGTTGTGTTATTCTTACTGCAGACTACAAAGCTCTTCCAATGTGGTCTGTCGAGCGTGGTGTTTATAGACGAGTATGGCGCTGGATTTGTAACGCAGGCACCGCATCCATTCGAAAAAATTGGGAGAAAAATGCGGGTACCCAGTCGAAACATCTCACATTCACAACACAAACTGAACGGGAGCGTCGGGACTCACATTCGGTAAGCGCGTTGGCAAGCCAAGCGCAGAGCTCGGCGCGCAGCTGCGGGCTGCCCGAATCCAAAGCCGCCGCTGTCATCTCGCCGCCGGCAAAGAACTCCTTCACTCCCAGCGCCGCCTCCCACGCCGCCAGGCACGCCAGCGCCGCCTCGCGGATCCAAGCCTGCAGCCGCCGCCGCAAAACGCAAACTTGTTACGATGTGTCACCGTTGGGCTTCGCGAGCTTTGCATGCTTTGCGCTGTGCTTCGCTAGCTAGAAGTTGTTTGAAGCTGAGCGTTGCGCTGTCGTTTGGGAACAAACTGGGCGGAATTGTGTAGAAAATTTAAATAAGAATGAGTAAATTTGTCTTCACTGCTCAATTTTAGACAGGTCTTGCCAGATATTGTTGCGATGGTGCATGTCACTCAGCTCGCAAAGAATAGTCAAAGAGTAATGTATTGAAAAGAGATGCTTAAAACTGAAGAAACCATGGGGTGCTATTTGAATTTATAAAACCGCGCGAGCAGCATATCTTTGCGAAACGTCGGGAAAAGTTTGAGCTTGGGAATTAGCATTCAATAACCAAGCTAAAGTTTTTTTTTCTGAAAAAACCTGTTGAAATTAGGAAAAGGCATCCAAGTCTTAAGAAAGTAGGTAAAAAGTTACTTTTATGTTATGTGAGCTTAAATACATTACAGCGGTAATATTAACACGCAAGTTTTTCGGCTTTACATCTCTATAGACAATCACACGAAAACCCGGATCGCGCAGCGGCCACTGACCTTGGAGTCGCCGAGTCCGAGCACGACCGCGGGGAAGAACGTGCGCAGGTGGCGCTTGCCGTCGGCGCCCATCGCGCTGGCCAGCGCCGTGCAGATCTGCAGCGCCGCCGCCGCGATCTTGGCGTTCGAGTCGGCCAGGCGCTGGCACAGCAGCGCAGGGAGCTCGCCCAGCGCCGGCGCCACCCGGCCCGTGACCAGCGCCTGCACGCGCTGCAGGGCTTCCATGCGCACCTGTGCACACACGGCGGCCGGGGTGAGGACCACGTCGTTGATACTGATATTGGCGGGTAGGAAAAAAAAGAGAATGGAAAATCTGGTGGCAGTAGTGAAGGGAGGGATAAAACTAAGATCCAAACGATGGAGATGGTGACATAATGGAATGGAAGTGTTGGAAAAATTGTTGATGAACGAAAATTTTATGAAAAGAAGAAAGATCAGTTGATTCGAGAACTTGGGTCAAGCACTAAGTACTGAGCACCGAATACAGGGAACCGAGTACGGCAAACCGAGTATCCTGAGCACCGAGTACGGAGCACCGTGTAAGGAGGACCGAGTACGGGACATCGAGCACGGACCTTCCAGTTTTTGTCGGCGAGCTCGGCAAGCAGCTTGTCGTCGAGCGAGGCGCTGATGTCGGTGGCGGGGGCGGCCTTGCGGGGGGCGGGCGCCACACCGGCCCCGCCTCCTCGCGTCGGAACCGCCGGGACTTCGTCTGCTCGCTGGAACAGTTTCAAAGCAAACAATCCATTATTTAGAGAAAACGGTAAGTTGACCGGGTCGGCTACGGCTGCGGCATTATACGGAAACAACTTTAACTATGGATATTGGATAGTAAGAAAACAAAAACAATAAAATAATATTTTTGAGATGGTGAGTACCGGGCAGACATGGCTTCTCCACCTCCCAAGCAATTTGGAAATCATCCTGAAAAATTACAAAATAAGTGATGTTTTTCTCAAATAAGAACTCATCATTAACGATTATTATGCGACGTCAACCAAAAATAAATAAAAATAAGATAAAATCAAAAAACGGTTACATACCTAGGTAAGGAAATCGAAAGCGAGTAATTTACCTGCAAACATCAATAATATCTACCGAAAAGTAGTTAAAATGAAAGGTACCCAGTAGTTATTTAGGTAAAGTCGAGCAAATCCCGGTGTACCATGCAAAGGTATATACACTAGGGCAAACTGGATCAGGTCCAAGCGCGGCAAGCCGCAGGCCATACCTTGGCGAACTCCGCCTTGAGCGCCGGCATTGCGGCGGGCTTGTCCTGCTCGAAGTAGGCGGGCACGGTGGCGCCGGCATGGACATAGAGCGCGCCGGCGAAGGTGACCGCCGCAGCGCGGACCGCCGGGTTCACTGTCTCCAGCGCCCGCCGGCAGCAAGCCAGCGCCTGGTCCACGTCCTGCCTGGAAACGCGGCCGAACGTCAAACCAGGACAAGCTCGAGGTTTTATTTGGTTGTCGGGCTCCATAGAGATATGAATGAACATAGAAGGCGCTGAATCTAGTGACCAACTCAACTAACCCCGATTATGAGGTGGCTGCGTCGAGAAAGAAACAGGTACAGGACTATAAATGAATATAGAAGGAACTGACTCTAGTGATGCTATGCTGCAATCACACACCAACAACTCGACTAACCCAGATTATAACATGGCTCCAATATTATCATTGAATGAATGAAATCTGAATATCTGAATGAAATAATATTATTTCAAATAGTTTGTATTCAAGTGTTGAATATTGGTATCGTAATAGACCTATTACACTCCGAGAAAAATGACCTCAGATACCCACTAGACGTACTTCCAGTTTAGAAAATATATTAATTAGTTCTGAATAAGAAAGGAAGATACGGCAATCACACCCCGAATTGCTTTACCTGGCTTCAGCGATTTGGGTATCATGTCAATTTGATTGAATGAAATAGGTGTGTATTGCTCCATCTCTATTAGATTCAGAGCACAGATTCAAATTGATGAATTGCCCCCCAGGTAACAGATTAGCCATCGACAGCAGGTCTCGTGCAATTAAGTCCCGACGCCAATCTCTCGGCAATCAAACATCACTCACATGCAGCCAAAGTCGGCCATGGCCGCTGTCACCCAGCCGATCGCCTCCACCTGGACTTTTGGACTCTTCTGCGCCTGCGCCGCCTCCAGCGCCGCCAGCCCCACCGTGTCCAGCGTCGTGGAGGCCGCCAGCGCCGTGAGGGCGTCCGCCGCCGGCGCGCCGTTCTTTGCGTCACCCAGCGACAGCGTGATCTCTTTCACCACGCCTTCCACGTTGACGCTGGCAACGAAACAACAGTCGTTACTCACTCGGATCGCACGCTCGCAAGTAGCAGGCTGGTTAAACTCCGTTGTTTAAGAATAACCTTGCCCTCTCAGCGCTAGTAAATCATACATATATTTGAGTGTTTGCTTTTGATTTTTTCAGATGGACCTTTGCGGATTTAGTTCCGTGCATTGGTGAAATGTAAATGGCAGCCATTTGTTGAGTATGACCTGGACTTGTAAGAAGAGCAAGTTATTTGCTCAGATCCCAAGATATTAAGTAATGTGAAATTATATATACGTAGATACTAGGTATTAGGTAACATGGAAAAATAAACAAGCCAAGACTAGGTAACGTGGAAAGGCGAATCACCTGTTCAGGTCGGTTGTTTCGGCCACCAGACGGACTCCATCCAGACGCGTCCGAAGCACCTGGAAGTTCGTGTCGCGAAGCCCGGGTTTCCGGGCCAATGCAGACAGCAGCACCTGCCCCTCGCGACCCTCCTCCTCCAGCGAGCCAAGCGTCTGCAACGGGAGGGAATTCTTCACAGCACCCAATCAACACAGCAACAGCAGGGAATCAATCGCAGCAGCTAATAGACACACAGCAATGAAAAGGCATCTTTTACACAAGGCCACACGCACCACAACCCTATGCGGAACCGATTTCGTAGTCTGCCGCGCGTTAAGAGCGTAGCTGTCGGGCGAGCCTCAGAGAGTTTTGTTGTCATGCGTTGCGCTGCCCCGCCCTGTCCGATTGGGGTGGTTAGGGTTGGGGGATGTTTGCCGGCTCAGCGACGGCCAGCGCCAGAATCGCGAAGATTCGCCGGCGCCGCCCCCGGGATTTGCGAGCGTCGAAGATCGCCGCGAGTGAAGGATTCGCAGCGCGCGGTCCGTGCAAACGCGGCGTTCCCACGCATCCGCACCCGAGGGATTCGGGAGCCAGAAAGTTTGTCCCGCCCCCGCCCGCCCCCAGCTCGGTCTCGGAGTGGGGGGCGCGGGGCGGGGGGCGGGTCGGCCAGGGTGGGGCGGTGCACAACTCAAACCTTTTACTGGTCATCACGGGCTGCCCTGAACTATTGTACCCAGGTCGCGAGTGAACCCTTGGCATCTCGCATTCAAACCAAATTATTTTATATACGGTTGGGTTACCATTGAACACAGCTTTACTGACGTAATTTTACATAACATTGAGAGGACTTTGTTTGCCACAAATACAGTTTTTATTTGAAAGAGTATCTTTGCAGGCAATAACTGTAAAAAATTGATAATTTGTTGCTAATTGAATTGGCACTAGAATTTAGACCCTTGTTAAAGCAGGCCGCCAGGTTTGCATTCGCAAGCAGTGTTTTATCGCCTGCTTTAGTCGTCGGCTTTGTATATTCTACCGCCTGGTAAGATATTCAATGATAGCATGGCTCCGCTGAATCGAGTCACGTTACCTGCAGCACGGACTCCATTGCGGCCAGCCGAGTCTTCCAGTTTGCGTCAGAGAGTCCGGCCAGGGTTTCTTCGGTGAAGATCAACGCGGCTCGCTCCTCCAGCTCGTCGGCAGAGAGCTCCGTCGGCTTCGGGGCCCTTGCAGCCGCTACAAAAACCACATGACGCTCAGACCAAGTGTCTCACAAGACAGCCACGTGGGGTAAAACGTTGGAAATGCTATGGCTTTTCCAGTCAAACTACAATTATTTGTGGCATGCACACTTGATATTCATTGGAAACTAAATATTCAAAATTGTGTTCATACCAGAAGTCAAACCTGGATCTTTCACTTTGCCAGGTGCTCCCGGTTTGGGTACAATTTGGGAATGAATTATTTGAATTCCTTCAAACAATTTCAAGCAAATATTTTGTTTCTTCAGAATCACCTCAATAAATTGGAAAAGTCAGTGAACATGAAGCAGCCAGTCGTGGCTTGATTTGGGTTGATGAGACCTCTACTATCTTGGCATCTGCCAGTCTGAGGTGAAATATAAAAAGCTAAGCATGTTAAGGATGAAATGTTGGACTAGTGGCAGTGACATTAGAGTAGGCACAATTCTTCCTTATCTGGGGACCAGCAAGTCTGACGGATTGAAACTCGGCAGGTCGGTCAAGGAGGTGGTTTGTCTACCTGGCTGCGACGCGGGTGCCGCCGCTTTGCGCGCGACGGGCTTCTTGCCGGGGGCGGCGGTGGCGGGACGTGCGGGGGCAGCGGCTCGGGGCTCCGCGGCGGCAGCCATCTTGGCGGGCGCCGACGCCGGCCGCGACGCCTTCGCCACGATCACCGCCTTCTCCGCGCAATCTCGGATCTGCAACCACCACACGGTCGAGATTACTCAAACGATTACGGCTTTGGAAACGATTCATCGATGTCATGTTCAATAGAAAAATAATTCTATTTTTTAAATTTCTATAAAGCAAAGATGAACTTAGCTGTTATGTGCTCAGTGAATGTTAAATTCTATTTTCTGTATGATTTACCAACTTAGAACTTTAATTTTCACTACACACAATGACGGTACAACTCGAACAACAGGATTCCTCCACTAACCAATGCTGTCGAGAGGTTGATAAGCAACGCGAGTGAAGTTGTCGTATTAACTTCAAAGTTCAAACCTTCCAACCTCTCTCCTAAACAGAACTGATCATGAGCATGATGGTCACCCATCAATACTGTATCGATACTGTGGGTGGTTATCCGGTTACGGTTTCACTAACCGAAGGCATCCCTTGGTAGCATGCAATACGTAAGAGAGGCGATGCATCACCTTGGTCTGCTTGGCGGGGTCCAGGTCCACCCAGAGCGGAGCCACCGCCTTCTCCCCGACGACGCGGAGCGCAGTTCCCAGCGCGTCCGCCGCAGCGTCCCTCACCGCCGGGTCTGGGTCGGACAGCAGCTTCAACAGCGGCACGAAGTAGCCCTACGAACAACGAAATAAAATTGTGTAATTTTTAAATTCCGACACGGATTTGAAATCTGAAGGATGTTAAAAAATGACGTATTGTTCGAGTTTCAGACAGCCAAGGAATATTATTTCTCAAAAAGTTCAAATTACCTTTTTTGAGATAGAATTTTTTTTTTTTGATATGTTAAAAATCTAAATCAATTTTCGATGTTCCATGGTTAATCGTTTTGGTAGACTTGGCGATGTGGACACACACCTTGAGCAGCTTCTTGTTGAGCGTGGCGGCCGTGCAGTGTGTGAACGCCCTCGCCAGGAACGCAGCCGTCTCCGTCTTCACCTGCGGGTTCTTAGAGTCGAGCGCCGCCACCACGTCTTCCTGGATCGCCTCCACGTTTGTCTGCAGCCCGACAAGAACACTCGGGATCAGACCACCATCGTAGCCGGCCGCCAATCAGCACTGTGCCACTACTTTGTCCTTGATAGCGGCTATGAAGTTACCTCGAAGTGCCAGCAGTACAAAATAAAACAACGTTAATAATCCGGGCATGCTAGGGCCAAAAATTTGATCAGATCGGAGCAAAATATCACCAAAGTAAAGTAAAACCATTCAAAATTTATTTTATTTCCATAGCTATCAAATCTGCCACACAGCGTAACCTACAAGATAATGTACCAGATGCCCAAAGGTAAACTTTCCATTACTATAGTGACAGATCATCAAAAATATCAGAAGCAAAGAAGTTAACTACATAGATTCGTCAAAACCTTGTTATGTAGAACATACCAATATCAGATAGTGTAAACAACCACTGTATAAAAATTTAGCCAGACTTTTACCTTGCAGGGGTATTCTCGATTGGATATTTACTATTTAGCTTCCAACAAGGATCATCTAGCGTGAGCTACAATGAGATCCAAGGCTTGGTTAAAATCCTTTGCTACAGACCGGCTATCCATGCGCATGTAAACGCTGAACTTGGAACTAATGGGTGCGCTGTGCAGACTACACACTGTGTCCTCATATCATGTATCTGATAAATGCAACATCAAACAATAAACAAACAGCAAATAAACTCACGCTGACAAACAGGAAGTCAATGGCGTCGCGCAGCGCCGTCACTACCGCCGGCTTCTTCTCCTTGAACTTCTCGAGCAGCGCGGGCAGACAGACGCCGGCGTACGGCGCGAATCGCTTGGCCAGGCCGCGCGCCAACGCGCCCAGGCAGCGCGTGGCCGACGCCACCACCACCACGTTGCTGTCCTTGCTGATTGTCTGCGCGACGGAACAACACATTGCGTCACGCCACGCACAACGTACAAGCCACGCTTAGAGGAGACAACCTCTTGGTCCTTGACTGTGTAAGAATTTCAAAATTACTTTTCAGTTTTCATACCACCGACCATTTTTAAGTCCTATGTAGGTGAAACATTAAACAATTTCAGAAAAAATATGCAATATCTATCTACCAAAAAGTGGTGGTTCGAAAGTGAAAATGTTAACTAAATCCTTTATATCTCTTTCAATTTCAATTTCTAAGGAAAAATGTTTCGTTATAAAAGATGCGCATCGATCAGGCCTATCCAACATGATTCTGTCAAATGACACTCCTATCTCTATCATCTTTACATTCCTTGACCACCCCCAACTTCATAAATCCTTTACATAAACTGAATTTCAGGCTTTCGGCTAAGTGACAATTTTGGTTAGTTGTAGTTGGTTAGTTGTAGATGGATATCCGACTCACTCTTGGGAAACTAAAACCGGTTTCCGCTTAACAACGATACGAAGCATATTGATATCAATTATCAACACATCAAGAAGACTAAAACACACACAAGAAACAAGTCACGTGACATTGTACGAGGCAGTTATATCATGGTCCGAAACGTTACCTTCTTGAGGGCACGAACGAGGTCACCAAAGTCGCCCGGTGCCATCTTGGGCGCGGCGAGCAGCGTTTCCAGCTGGTCCAGAGCCTCCTTACGCTCCTGCCACTTCTTCGCCTCGAGGCGCTCGAGGAGGTCCTTCGGGAGCGCAGCCAAAATGTCCACCGGTTCCAGCAGGTCCATCGGATCCACTTCGTCCACCTCGTCCTCCGCCTCCTCGTCTGGAGGCAACATTGTCACATCACAAACAAAGAACGTAGAGGTAGCGCGATTTATCCGACAACTGGAACGGATATTGCGTAGCCTTCGGGGATGGCAACCAGTCAGGCGGGTCACAGCAGAGAATGAACTGAGTGCCGTATTGACAGAAGCCTGGATATAGCTTTAAAAATATACTTGACAGAGTTAATTAATGGTAACAAAGCAACTTCAATGTATCCTGACATTAGGCAAAGCTATGCTACCCAGAAAATCTTAGATTAAACCAAAAATTCAACAAAAGAACCACTAAAAGTCTACTGAACAAACAAATACCAAACATATCTGTAGTGCCAACTAGCTGGAATAGGCTCATTACTCCGAAGTCATAAAGGGAAACGAGCTAGGCTACATAGTACATAGGTCCTCGAGACAGCATTGTTACCCCTTGACGTACAAGACGTTAGTAGCAAGGACGGGGGCTCACCATCTTGCCCGCCGGCTTCCGCCTGCGCCGCCGCCGCCTTCTCCTGCTTCTTCTGCTGCGAGCGCAGAAAGCGCGTCGGCGATGGCTTCTCGGCTTTGACCTTGTCGAACTCTGCGTCCAGCTCTGCCAGCTGCACCGGCTTGCACGCCGCCGCCAGCTGCGTGCGAAGCCCCGGTCCCAGCCAGCGCAGAAGTTCCAGCGCCAGCGCCTTGCCCTCATCTCGCACCCCCTTGTCTCGGTGCTCGAGCAGCGCTGGCAGCCGCCCGACCAGCGGCTTAACGGCGACCGCCTTGCTGCCAAACTCTCTGCAATGAAACGCAACTACATCAACCCTTCCGCCATACTGAAACGCATTGTAACTTCATTGGTGGTTGCCACAACTTTGCTAGCAAACTCTCTGCAACGCAAAGTAGGGACGCCTTCGGTTGTTAAACAGTAACCAGTTTACTGTCCTAATGGGGACAGTCAATGGGTATAGGGGGTGGGGGGAGACCGGCAGGTGGAGAAGGCATGCCTGGCTATATACTTTTGATGTCATTATTATTTTATTATTTATTTTTTAACTAACCGGTTACATCTAAAACTGTATCCGCATAATCAAATGACAGCCGTGTAACCAATCCGAATGAACGGATAACAGCCGGCATCCCTAATGCAAAGTATAAAATACATCAACCTTTTGTTTTGGAAGCAAAACACCCAATCAAAAGTGTGCATCGAGGATTCAAGAGCCGGAGTGGTGGCTGCTTCCCAGTCACTGCAAGCCGTTCGTACCTGAGAGCTTGCGTCAGCACGCTGACACAGGCAGCCTGAGTCTTGGGGTTCTTGTGGTCGGTGCCCTTGAGCAGCTCGTCGACCACCTGCTCGCCCCGCTCTAGCTCGACGTAGGCCAGCGCCAGCGTCACTGACAGCTCGCGCGTCCTTGTCTTGGCGGCGGAGAGGCACTTGTTGACCAGCACCGGCAGAACCTCGCCCACGTTCCTACCGCCACCGCAAACTTCGTTAGCGCCGCCTTTATATCAAGGTGCTGTGGGAAGCTACTTCCTCATGGGCAACGAGCATACAAGTTCCCGGGGAGAGTGTATTGTTGCGACAGGGATTGTTATCGAGTATTTTGTTGCATTTGAGTTCTGCAGAGCGATTCTGTTAATTTTTTAAGATGAGATGAGAACTTTTGTCGGTGTTTTTAATGGAACAATTGAATGGGCTCATTTCATCTCACCTCAAAGCAAGGAACAGAATTGTACTGCAGGAGTCGATCTGGATAGACGTGTATTTGATTTTCTCGTTCCAAAGTCGATTTGAACGAGTCATGATTTATCGAGCTACACTCATTATATATTTGTTACTATAATAAACGTGTTAAGTATAAAACGAAATTGTTTTCTTATTGGCACAACAGTACCATTGCCACAGAAGCGCTAGTGTTGGAAACATCGTTCGCCTTAATAACTTGATACATTTAGTTCTTAGCAGTGAACAGACTGGCATGGCTACAGTTTTAGAATTGGAGTTTTTTCAATTGCCGTATTTATTATCAGGTTGTAAACTGTACTTTTAAATTGGTTATATAACTACTATCTAGTTATAAAAAGTACAAACTGATTGTTTGAATTTCCGCCTTCACTTTGAGTTGGCAACCCTTGAATTTCCGGGTATTTTTTAGACGATTCCTCGTTGTGTAGACTAGGTTAATTCGATCGGCTTACTTCCCAGCGTGTTGGTAGTTCTCTGCGTACGCGACTGCTGCCTCCAGGCCGCGTTCTTGCGCCGCGGCGTTGCTGTCCGCGACAAACTTCTTGACCAGCCCGAGGAACTTGGCCAGCTCCTTGTCATCGTCGCTGCTTCGGAACAGCTTGCAGGCCTCTTCGTAGCCGTGCACACGAGCCTTCCACAGCTGCACAGAGATGATAGACATGCCTTTAATTTCAACACAAGCTCTAGGCCGCACAGACACAATAGACATGCCTTCAATTTCAAAACAAGCTCTACACTGCCCTGAGACGATCTGCCCTGAGGCAATCGACACTCGTATGGCTTTGTGAGCAATGAGCTACTTGATGAACAATGACACGCAGAAATTATTGATATTAAAAATGCTCACGATAATACACGTTTCATCCTACCCTACTCCCTCATAGTCATAAAAACAAAAAGTCGTTTGCTCAGTGCAGGTAGGGTTAGATGGGTAACTAACCAGCAGTAATGGTTTGGCGACAGTATGTAAAGCAAGCAAGGCTTTGTGCTGCTTTTTGAGCCGCACTGAAATGTTGAAAAGTAGAGCACGGTTCTACTTTATATCGCTTTGTGCAAGCCTCCGATTGCAAATTCCTTTTCTATTCACAAGTGATCACGAAGCAGCCGAGGTATAATCAGATTTGCTTCCGTTCTAGCGTTAAGAAATATTGATCTGAGTTTTTAGGACTAACACTTGGCATAAGGGTGCAAGAATCAAGATAATTCTACTGCCAATGCCTCTTTAACTAACCGATTGCCAATAATAATAATATCTTTTCCTTAATTCCAGATTTTCATTGGTCAAGGGGTGGAATAATCCACCTAAATCTAGGGCCTCAGGTGATACACCCGGATGGCCACTCCGGTTGCTTCTCTTGTTTCTTCTTCATCGATTGCCAATAATAACTATACAATTCTGATCATTTTTTTGACACAGTAAATTTTTTTATCACAAATTACCAATAGGCCATTATGTTCAAGATTCAAAGCACAATCCATCGGATGCACCCAGAAGAGGCAAGATGCCGTGTATTAGTACGGTACTCACCTTGTGGACCAGACGGTCTTCTAGGCTCTGCTTTAAGTACTCTGTATCTTCTTCCATTTTTCTTGCGTGTCTGGCCGAAACCTGGAAGCAAACACAAATGTCAATGAACACGCCAAAAACTTGCTTGGCAGTGAAAAATAACCTAGACTAACTTAAGTGAACACTGCATTTGTCAAAGCTGCTCTAAAATGTCAAAAAACATTACAGAGCAATCTGTGTAGGTTGACATTTTAGTTATAGTTTATTTTAGAATCTGCAAACTCAATAGTCAAATGAAATAGTCGATAGTCAATCTATAGTCAATGAAATACTAGTTACATTGCTATACTAGTTAGTAACACTCACATAGGTATCTCAGAACACTTGCAGCACTAATTTAATTGCAATAACTAGCAATGATGGTAGCTTACATAGATGCATAGATGAACCCAGATGAACATTATGAAGATTTTATAAGCAAGATGATAATCGAGAGACTATCGGGCAAGACAAAAGTTAAATTTTACAACGGAAAAATATGCTGAACTCATTTACGAAAGCTGTCATAATTGGGAAGCTTTTCTTGAACCCATTTGTTAATAGAGAAAAGAAACAAAACACAGACAAAGAAAAGTCGGCAGGTGATGTAGAGGTTTGACATGACCTCGATGACGATAGTCCGAAAAGAACAAAAGCCTCTTGTCCTTAACTATTTATTGTGTTAATATGGCACTGAATTTTAACCATCAACAACCAGATTGGCATCCACTACCTGGATAGGTATCGGTGGAATTCCCAAACAAACCATGAGACATACATTCAATATAGACAAACATAGGCTTAAGGCCTATTGCACGAAATGGCGCACTTCGTAAAGCATCCAGTAAAACTTGCCTATCTCTTTGAAATCACACACGATCTTACGCGACATATCGTGTAGAAACAGAATAATAATTATTTAACCAATCCTTCGCCTGGGTTTCGGGTGATTAGGCCTAGGCGGGTCAATCAGGTGTAACGGTCTTAAACTTTACTACCCACCTATAGACAAAAGTTTAGGTCAATATTCGAGTGAATAAGATACAAACTTACCTTATTGAGTACTTTATGACGTTATTTTCAGTTCCTACTTCAGGTGTTTCAATGTCGATGACAAAAAGAACCTCTAATTCACCATCAACGAGTAGCGCAAAGTGGCAGCAGTCTTGCTTGCCGTCCGTTACGGGTTCATAATGGCGTCAGTGTGTCTAAATTTCTTGAATCTTGAATGCACTGCGTGAGCATCGATCCCAGGAATTGGTTCTTCTCGGCGGCGATTGGCTCATTGATCGCAAAACTTGATGTTGATTGGTTGATATTCAAATATTTGACAGCTGGCAAAGAACGCTGGGGAAAGGTATTTTGAATAAAAAAATACATTGCTTGAATATTATTTCTTATGACAAATAAAGATTATTTATTATTTGAATGTGTGTTATTTTCTTAATTCATAATCTTATTTTTCTGTTTCAGTACATCATTTATTATTATTAATTTTATTTTCTGGATAGGATTTTATTACGCGCACTCTTCTCTACTAAGCCAATGAAGGCAGATAGGCACCCCGTCGTACTTTTATGTCACACCGGCTGCTTATATCCAGAAAACTCGTCCCTCCTTTTTGATTGAACAAATGGAACCAATCAACGATTAACAAAAAGCCGCGTGAGAATTATTATTTACGAACCTTGCAGGCAAATGTCGAACTAAAGAATAGATGGTGGTATTTGAAAACTCAACACCATAGCTGTAACACAAGAACATCATTCTTTACAAACTTTAAACTTTTATTTTCCACTCGCATTCAGAATGTTAATTTGTAACCCAGTTTTTAATTAAGTGATCTCCCAAAAAATACGACTTTATTTAATGCTTACATTATAGTAGCTGCTAGTTGTAGGTATATCATGTCATAATATATTTACTAGTGTTATTTGACTGTAACATATTGATTAAAGTCTAAAAGAGTAATTATCGACTTGAAAGGAAAAAAAATGAGTAAGCATTCTTAAAAATCGGACAGTATCTAAGTTTATAAGGATTTAAAATGCACCCTGTATATTTTGTAAACATCAACGATAAGCAAAAATTTATTAAGTGGGTAAGGAAACTGAAAAAAAACGCTAAAAAGTAATGATATAGTGTCGCTATCAAGAAAAATATACTGCATTCTCACCATGCAGTACACAGTTACAGATGGAGTTACACAATAATCAAGCCATTGTGGTCATGAGTCACGATGACGGCGATTGATTCATTAGTCGCGAAAGCTTGTTGATTAGTTGATCTCTGAAATGTCTGACTGAGCGGGAACGACGCTTGAGGTTTGGTTGAAGTGTGGTAATTTCACTAAAACGGTAGGAATATTAATTAATATTAAAAGACATATTAGCGGTTAATGCTACGAATAAAACTTTTATTCACAAAGCCAACGTTTCGCTAGGCCTCCGCCTTGCTTAACACCTTAAAAAATGCTCTCTTTCAAAATGGTTTTAAAAAAAACATCATAGAAAAGGCCTTCAGAAGGAAAACCAACGCTGAAAAGTTCGTGGAGGAAGAAAACAAGAATAAAGAAAATAATCAAATGAATACCCAAGAAAGTATCGAAACGCAAGAGTTTCCATCAGCGACCATCCGCCGAGCTTTTTTACCATATGTTTGTGGCACGACTGATCGGATTAGTAGACTCCTCAGAGAAGAAAACATCAAGACCATCTTTGACACCGACAAGAAACTGGGGAGTCTACTAAAGCCGTGCTTCCATGAGACTTTGCGTGCGATATCGCACATGCGAATTCGCACGCAAATAGAAATGGTTGCTTCCATGAAAATAATAAAGATCGCATCGCATCGCCACGCCATCTAGTAGCACTGATCGGCACATGTCTGACACTTGTCTGCTTTGGCTTTGGTTGTCAGAAAATAAAATCAAATATGAGCTCTGAACAAAAAATACTGTTACTATGGTTGATGTGGTGAAAAAGAAAGAGAGCTCATCGCAAGTTTTTGGGTGAGGGACATTTTCCTGGATCGCCCAAACCAGGGAAATTATTATACTTTGCTCCCTCTAATGAATCCTGAGCTGCATCACAGGTATTTGAGGATGTCTCCAGCGCATTTTGATTATTTGCTGGGATTAGTTGGTCCTCTTATCCAGAGGAAACAGAGAGACCGCCCCACCATCCACCATCCGCGCACGTTAAGTTGCTCAATCGAAAACTCCATTTCACAATCAGTGAAAATAATAAGTATTTGAACAAGTGGCGCGGCTCAATGCACGTGGTCGATGAAAAATTTTAAGTTCTACCGGAATAAGTATTGGAGCGATCCTGGCGGCTTGTGGATGAAGTGACGCTACTTCCGCCGCAACGCAGCATCGCATGCGATTTTATTCAACTTTGTTGAACTTTTTTGCTCTGCGTTGCTGCGGCAAAATATCGCAGACTACTCGACTGTGATTGGCCGATTGCCCAAGATGGCGGAATATTTTCCGCCATGTTTGCGTGCGTGCGAATAAATTCGCATGCGAATTCTCATGGAAGCACGGCTTAAGAGACAGTAAAGACTCCATCCATCTAGAAGGCTGGGGAGTATACGAAGTACCATGCAAAAACTGTAACAAAACATACATAGGACAAACGGGAAGAAACTGCTCCCAACGCCTACAAGAGCATAAGCTGGCTGTCAAAAACGGTACTAAAACCTCTGCCCTAGCACAACACGTCAGTGATGAGATGCATGCTATCAATTTTGATAACATGCATCTCATTACTAAAATTGACACACTAAAAACTCGACTTATCCGTGAAGCAATAGAGATTTCAGTTCGCCCTGAATGTCTGAATAAACAACTCGATGCAGAACGACTTCCTCAAGCATGGGCCCCTATCATCAAAAAACTTACCATCACCTCAACTAACGACCCGACCATCGCTTCATCCCGACTTCCCAAGACTTCCCAAGACCTCCCAAGACAACCCTCAACCCACAGAACTCTTCCACCATCTCCACTTTTCAAAAGAATAACAAGATCCATGAAGAAAGTCCAAATCCATCCTCCTTGACTTTCAAGCTTTCTTTGTTTTGTTATGTTTTTCCATGTTTGTAATAATTTTGATACCATGTGGCAGGATTTTTATATTTATTGTTTTCAACTTCCTTTTTGTTTATGAAAAAAAACATTGTTTTAAACAGTTAATTATTTTGCCCTGAAGAAGCAAGGCGGAGGCCTAGCGAAACGTTGGCTTTGTGAATAAAAGTTTTATTCGTAGCATTAACCGCTAATATGTCTTTTAATAATCAAATGGGCTACGAGAATTTACACCATGAAATTATTCGTCTCTACGGGGAGACAACAAATAAAAAGGTAAAACTTTTTGAAAAATGTCGTATTAAAAGAGAAACTTTATACTGCAATCTAATTTTCCTCAAACATTGCAAGAAGAACAATTTAATTCCCGTGTTTCTTCAACTGAAACACCACATGTCTGCCACTCCAACTGCAGTTTCAATCTTACGCAAAGCAAGCATGAACCTTCTCAAAGAAGCTGTTTCAAACACTCATCGTCTTTTGGATGGACTTTCAAAAAAATTACTCTACCTTCACCTGGATCTTAGCTACACGCTGAATGCCACTGTCTTTCATCATATTGATAAAATCACAGTTGCTAAAGCGGAAGATGTTGCTTTTAAAACGTCTACCAAGCAGGAACACAAATTTAAGCAGCTTCTACTGTCAAGACCACCCCTGCACAATCACGTTCAGAGCCAACAGAGTTTAGATCCCAAGAAAGTTGTCATCAACTTCTCTAAACACAACCTAAATGAAGCAGAACTAAAAGCTCTAACTAAAGGTTTGAATTACGCCATAGCTCCCAGACTGATACCGTACAAAAAAATCATCTGTGGAGTAGAATCAAGCATTCAGCATCTCCCTATTGAAGTTGCTGAAAGAATCAGGCAAGACACCACATCCATCCTTCGAAAAGCTAAGCCACCCACCTCAAATATTACCAAAGAAGAGATCATCGCGCTCAAAGAACTAAAGCAAGACACCAGCATCACAATCATTCCTGCTGACAAAGGTAATGCAACAGTTCTAATGGATACAGAAGAATATAAACATAAAATGAATGAACTCATTTTAGATACTGCTTATACAACAACTAAACGTGACCCTACTGTTTACTTGGTGAAAAAAACACGTTTGCTCATCTTATCTGTTCCTCACATCGATGATAAAATAAAGAGACAAATTATACCAAGAGAAAAATCATCAAGAGTTCCAAGACTATACGGGCTCCCTAAAATCCACAAAAAAGACGTCCCTCTGCGACCTATTGTCAGTGCTTTCAAATCACCGACTCAAGCACTAGCTCGTTTTCTCGCAAAACTCCTACAACCTTTGACTGAAGTGGTTCCATCGTATGTAAAAAACTCCACTCACTTTGTCAAACTCCTCCAGGACATCCATCTAGATCCTGATGACATAATGGTGAGTTTTGACGTAGTTTCACTTTTCACTAAAGTCCCTGTAAATGAAGTAATGACTTTCCTTGACTCTAACAATTTGGTAACAAACTACGTCGTAAAGCTATCTAAACATTGCATGGATTCCACCTATTTCATTTATGACGGAAAGTTTTACAAACAAGTAACTGGTGCTCCAATGGGTTCCCCACTGTCACCTGTGGTTGCAAACATTTTCATGCAAGAGTTTGAAAAAAGGGCAATTTCTTCTTCCATTTTTAAACCAAAATGCTGGTTTCGATACGTCGATGATGTTTTTGTTGTCTGGCAACACGGCCGAGACAACCATACCTATCTTTTTGGACCATTTAAACAACTTACATCCCAAAATAAAGTTCACAATGGAATGTCAAACTAATGACAAGCTCCCATTTTTGGATGTACTTGTGTACAAAAGAACGAACTACACTTTAGGCCATACTGTGCACAGAAAAGCCACTAATACAAATCGTTACCTGCATGCCTCATCCCACCACCACCCGTCTCAAATCCGCTCTGTGGCTTACACCCTCGCAACCCGATCGCGGCGCATTGCTGATAAAGACAACATAGATGAGGAAATGAACACCTTAAAAAATGCTCTCTTTCAAAATGGTTTTAAAAAAAACATCATAGAAAAGGCCTTCAGAAGGAAAACCAACGCTGAAAAGTTCGTGGAGGAAGAAAACAAGAATAAAGAAAATAATCAAATGAATACCCAAGAAAGTATCGAAACGCAAGAGTTTCCATCAGCGACCATCCGCCGAGCTTTTTTACCATATGTTTGTGGCACGACTGATCGGATTAGTAGACTCCTCAGAGAAGAAAACATCAAGACCATCTTTGACACCGACAAGAAACTGGGGAGTCTACTAAGAGACAGTAAAGACTCCATCCATCTAGAAGGCTGGGGAGTATACGAAGTACCATGCAAAAACTGTAACAAAACATACATAGGACAAACTGGAAGAAACTGCTCCCAACGCCTACAAGAGCATAAGCTGGCTGTCAAAAACGGTACTAAAACCTCTGCCCTAGCACAACACGTCAGTGATGAGATGCATGCTATCAATTTTGATAACATGCATCTCATTACTAAAATTGACACACTAAAAACTCGACTTATCCGTGAAGCAATAGAGATTTCAGTTCGCCCCGAATGTCTGAATAAACAACTCGATGCAGAACGACTTCCTCAAGCATGGGCCCCTATCATCAAAAAACTTACCATCACCTCAACTAACGACCCGACCATCGCTTCATCCCGACTTCCCAAGACTTCCCAAGACCTCCCAAGACAACCCTCAACCCACAGAACTCTTCCACCATCTCCACTTTTCAAAAGAATAACAAGATCCATGAAGAAAGTCCAAATCCATCCTCCCTGACTTTCAAGCTTTCTTTGTTTTGTTATGTTTTTCCATGTTTGTAATAATTTTGATACCATGTGGCAGGATTTTTATATTTATTGTTTTCAACTTCCTTTTTGTTTATGAAAAAAAACATTGTTTTAAACAGTTAATTATTTTGCCCTGAAGAAGCAAGGCGGAGGCCTAGCGAAACGTTGGCTTTGTGAATAAAAGTTTTATTCGTAGCATTAACCGCTAATATGTCTTTTAATAATCAAATGGGCTACGAGAATTTACACCATGAAATTAATTAATATGTTTATAGATACAGATTACCTATTTGAATTTGGGTATATCTAACCCTCCGTTTAAACTTACGCGACCATAGGGTCAAACTCAACCGTCAATGAGACCCTAGAAGCAAATTTTACCTGGATATTAAACGAGGAATTATTTAAGGGATGTATTGGAGTTAAGGAGGTGTTGCTATCTTTGCTCTATGCAATTAAAGTTGAACACAAACGATCATCACACACTTTTCCACCTGACGCACTTAGGCCCCTTCGTACATCGACCGGTGAATGCGGCTAGCTTCAACAACAATCGTAGCGCCGACCAATGATAAGAATTCTAGTTCACAAAAACCGACCATAAATCCAACATAATAAACTGTAAGTAATTGTATGATTCAGAGCCAAAGATCGCTAATGTATGGAACAGCATCGAAGAGAGTGACGTCGGGCAAGAACTTTACAAAATAGCAGAGATAACAAAAACCGCGTTGTCTGAAAACTTCTGGTAAAGAAGCGTAGGTATTTAATCAATTGTGCCACGTCGTTAATATACTGTATTTAAGACTTGTTTTACAAGACCGTATGTAAACAAACAAAACAAAATATTGGCAAAAATCGGACGTTATCATAAATCAGTACCACATCCTTTCCTTGCGGACAGGAAATAAATTTATCATTGATCCTTTGGGTGGAAATTGCAGGCGCTGCGCTCGAAACAGTGCCCAGGCTAACGTCTTGGCAAAGGGAACTTCTTAGAAAAGTCCTGTCACGTCAACCGTTGCAGGATCAACGCGGTGTTGTTTACAACGTGCAGAAGAGATTGGCTTCGACGCGTTGGTACCATGCCGACGTTGCTGATGTTGATGGTGTTGATGGCTCCAGCCGTTCACGCCAGCGATCCGGACAAGGTATCTATGGTACAGCCGTTCTCTCAGACCCTATACCCAGGCTGCACAACTGCATCTTGCAATGCAATTGACTCGCGAAAGTTTCAGCTGGAAATTTGTAAAAATAACCCTTTCTTATCTATTATATAAGGGAGAATGAATAATTTCGAGCAGTTTCGTTCGCAATTCCACGCTATTTCCTGAATAATTTAATGTAAATTAGTTGCTTTAATTCCGCAGCTTGTGCAACATACGCCCGATTGTCTCGACGCGACTTATCGGTAAAATCTTTAGGCGTTTGGAAAACGAAGAAATCTAAATGTTCAACCTCGAGTCTAATTTAGTATTTATGAAGGAGTAGAGAGACAACTCAAATGAAGTGCAGAGGTGTCGGGTTGTCAGGTTCAACCAGTTACCAGTGGTTGGAGGGTAAGGCGAAGAAGGAAAACCATGCGACCTAAGCGAGACTCGAACCCGGGACCTGTCGCTTGCCAGATAACCACCATCTATATATAATATGTATGAAAGGAATTGTTTTCAGTTGTATTAATTGTTTGCAGGTGTTTTTTGTAGAGTGTCTAGGAAAGAAATATCATCTATGACCATATTCGAAGCAATAATAAGGAATTTTCTACAATTTTTTATAGTATTTAATAATGATCTCTATATAAAAAAAAATAAACAAAAACTGTAATATTTTTACTTTTAGTTTGAAAATTTGGAGATATTTTGCCTCTAAAAACGACCGACTATTTCACAGTGAATAATGACTTCGTAGTGTGTTGTCATGGAATTGCCATTATAATGCAGCCTTCCTATTGGTTGGAAAAACAATTCAACATGAAAAGTGACATCATCACACCTGAACATCGTTTGTAGCCCCAATTTAAAATTTACTATTTAATTAAATTTGTAACTTACATAAATAAGTTCATTAAGGAAACGCAAACAAAAATTTTGAAGACATGTCTAGCATTAAATGGCATTTTGGAATTACGAGATTTACGAGATTACGGATTTTGGAGAATTACACCTTATTGATCATTCTTCTACCGGATGGGATAGGATACGGAGCTCGAGTCGAGTCGCTTCATACCTGTGTTATGCAGTAAGTTTGCAGTTTTCAAGCGTTGAGAAGCTTGAACTAGCTCTGCATCTTCAACGAAAGTATAGTACCGTGACTATTGCCTGAAATGTACGAAGTTACATTCATGCATTTAATTTTAGCCATACACTGCAGTAAATCATATACTGTTAAAATGTGTTCGTTACCATAAAATAGCTATAACGTGGAAAAATATGTTAATGATATTATTATATACCATAGAGTAACGTTTAAATACTATTTTTACTACAGAACCACGATCGTCGCCACCTTCCCGCTCGTAGGCGCCCAAAGCAAGTTCTGATATAAACCCTAGGATGTCTCACAAAAAAAAACATGAAAAGACAACAAAAAAAAATATGGACCAAATAAGCACTCAGCCGACAATATGTTTTAATGAGTTTCTGTGGCAGTCGGTCAGGGTCCGTCAAACAGCTATGCGCGACGCCGACACCCCTTTATTACACAGATCAGGGCGCTAAACATAATGTTGCGAATCCCAACCTATAGCCTTCCTTGCTCGAAGCTAGATCAACGCCATGCGCAAAATCCCTTTATTACCCAGCTTTCAGGCCGTACTAAACGTGATTTTGCGTATCCCAAAGCCTTGCTCTATGCAAGAACAACGCTACGCCACGACGTCCCTTTATTACCCAGCTTTCAGGCCGCTAAACTTGATGTTTTCATCGAAAACACAACACTCCGCCACTCTAAGGTCGGAGTGCGCAAGTGCTGCGGTGCCGGGGAGTACATGAGCACGCCGACCAAGTGCAGCCCCGTCGAGGAGTCGACCATGAACGTCGACCTGACAGACCCCTGGTGGTGGGTCAACGCCACCGCGATAGGCCTGCCCGTCGACTTCCGCGTCGAGTATGCCTCGCGCCCGGGGTGCAGCCTCAGATACCGCAAGTTCCTCACCATGGAGGACCTCAGGTAGGAGCACAGTCAACACGGTGCACCGAATGTCTTTTCATGTGTCAATCTAACACAAAATTACTCAAAATTAGCCAGACCAGCTATAAATATACCAAATAATTGTGAAAAAGTCCCTTGCTTTGGGCCATTCTACCCATAAGCAATATTTAAACAAATTAATTAACTGTAAAGTTATACTTAGGTAAGTTGATTATTGAATCAAAGAAGCAGAAGTAGGGACAGCTATTGCTGCTGGTTATCATCAACTAAATGGAATTTTAGTTAACAGCCAGCGCTACCTTAATATGATTTCCGTGGAAAATAATGGCGCACGCCACAGGGATACAAAAAATAAGTTTAAACTATAATTAACTGATCTCTTCGGTTTAGTAAATAACGTTCCGATTTTAGATAAAACTATTGAAAAATGCATTGGGTAAGTTGTGGCCACACCAGCTGTCTGTTTGCTCAGTAAGGGTTGATTTTAAAACATTTTCAACCCTAGATTAGAGTCAGAGTTATGACAAAAAACATTTACCCAACCCTAGCCTAAGTTTTTATAAATTGGTAATTCGGACGTTGTTTCGGAAACTTTCCCTCCTGTCTTCAGCAAATAGAGGAGTATATGGTCCCAATCCAAGGATTACAAAAGCAATTAACCCACAAGTTTCCTGCTTGTCAGATAGGAAGGCAAAATGTTTAATCAAACAGCAATGACGCTTTTGCATCACACGATCACACCATGACGTCGATAAACTCAATTCTTTCATCTCATGATAAATACTTTGTAACTTATCCTTAAGGAAAGTTTTGCTAATGAAGTCCATATGGAGTCGGAAGCGGCCCACCCATTCTTCACGATCCACGTCCACGGACTAAAGCATATACACCTTCACCTACAGTGCATATCTGCATACCTACACCTTTACCTAAAACAGTGAATACCTATACAAGTGGTAAAAGCTGCAACATAATCCGTCGTCCACTGCAGACTGTCAGTCAACGGCTCCATCATGCAACTGGAGGCTCTGGTGGAGTCCTCCAAGGCTACCGGCGAGGACGACGAGACATGGCACACGTTCCTCCCGGAAGACTTCTGCCTGGACAACCGCGCCAACGGCCACGAGCCGTCGCCCACCGTGCTGCTCTGTCCGTGCTCTGGCGCGCTCACCTGCGTTCGCAAATGCTGCGAGTTCACCATGGAGGTGGTCGAGGAGGCGCCGGGGTTGCAGTGCATGTACACCGATCGCGGCGACGACTACTACGATTGGGTGCCCGATTTCCAGGAGACAAACACGGTGGGTGTTAAGGGTGATGAGGTCATGGTGATATCAAGTATCTTGCTAAAGGCTGTATAGAATGCAGGAGGCTCGCGACGAAATCGGGCGACAGAGCACTGCTGACGCACCTGGCGGACTAGCTTGAAGTCGAAACAATCGTGTTAACACCGTAAAATATGCTCTCTTATAACGTTCAGCTGTGATTTAACAAAGCCCCCTCAATATTACCTAAGATGACGTTAGTATAATATTACAACTATGCGAAAGAGTGTCCCATATTCTAAGAGTCGAGTAAGATATTTGGAGCAAGATGACGCCGGGCCGGGCTGACACATGGCACTGACCCGGTTCCTGGTTCCCGGTTCACCGTGCGCAGGACGAGGAGCACCGCTTCTTCTCGCTCACCGACAAGGGTCCGGACTGTTCGGCCGACGAGACCCTCACCCGATTCGTGATCCCACGTAACAACTCCAAGGATCCACTCAACCACGTGTTCGAGCAGCACGGCGGCGTAAAGGTTAGCACCGATAGCACCGGTAGCATTGTTGCAACGTAAGCACCTGTAACACCTATAGCACCGTAGCACTGATAGCACCGCAGCACCTGTATCGCCTGTAACCTGTAAATCCCATAAGAGTATAATACTTTTGTCTGTCCGCAGTCCAAACGGACCAATGAAACGTTCGAGCGCAACAAGTTCTGCGGGGACCACACTACTTCCGGTCATGAAATCATCTTCGCGTGCTTGCCCACGTCCAATCAAAAGGAGGTACGTATACTTACGTATACTTACTTACGCACGTATACGTAAAACACTACATCAATCAATCAATCAATTGAGGCTTGATGATGATGACGAGGCTTTGTGGTGTTTCCAGACGATGATCTCGATCACCTTCGCCGTGTTTTTCGCTTTCGGCTCGCTGGCGCTCTTGGCAACCGTCGTAGTCTCCCTGCTGCTTCCGGAGACGCGGCGCAAGATCAACGGACGCATGGCGCTCGCGCACAACGCCACTCTGCTCGTCGCCTACGTCACTTCCGGTTCGCTGCACTTCATCGCCATCTTCCACATGGGCATGACCAACGTCTGGAGCAAGATCCTCGGTGGGTTGATTGATTGATTATTGGTGTGTTTAACGACGCACCGTTTTGACAACTGGCCGTATGACACCTGGTCTAATGGCGTAATTAAAAAAAAATCTTGACCCAACAATGCGGAGCTGCTCATGCTTATTAAATAACATACTACATATTATTTTTATGCCATAATCGATGCGAAGCTGATTTTCACATATTACATTTCAACTACAACAAAGTTGTTGTGTTTATAAAATCGAAAACTAATCCAAATCAAGCTACATTTCACATCCCAACTGATGGTAGGAGGTTGATGCAGTTTGACAATCCAAGCAGCCCACTAAGAGCTGCATCAGGTTGTCGAACCTCAGGTTACCAGTCAACCGTCTTGTTTGCAGGCCTGATCATCCAGTTCTCCTTCCTGTCTTCCTTCTTTTGGCTGAACGTCATGTGCATCGACATCTTCTGGGTGTTCAGGTGAGGTGATCTTCCGTTATATACAGTACACTCAATGGTATTCAGTTACACACCATGTTTGCTTTGCAATAGACAAAGTACCTAACCAAAGGGAGCAAGGATTAAGCCATAGAATAAGGAATCAATGATTTAGCTATGCATTTTGCTTTGGGCAAGATGGAAAGTTAGCGCACATCATGGAAATAAAAGGGTGAAGCAGCAAGGAGCAAGGTGCAGAAAGAAAGCGATGCAGCATTGCTTTGCAAGGATGCATTCTAGAGCAGGACAGGGCAGGCATTGAAGTGTGATGATGCTGCGCGCAGCGGACTGCGACCCATCCAGGGCAGCGTGGTGCAGCGCGAGAAGAAGAAATTCGCCTACTACTCGCTGTACGCTTGGGGCTGCACCTTCGCCATCTGCATAGCCACCGTCACGACGGAGTTCGGCTCCAGTGAATCGGCGCTGAGGCCTGCCTTCGGCGAGGGCAAGTCCTACTTCTTCAACAGTGAGTACCGTTCTCCAATATTGTCGGACACCCGAGTTCTACGATCTAAGCTGCGTACCGATGCTTGTGCGCCGCTCACTTAATATATAATGCATTTATGCGTCTGCTTATTCTTGCGTGTTATAATCTTACAAAAAAGGTTTTTCTTAAGTCTGGTTGTTGGTGCTCTACAGGCCAAACGATTTAAATAATTTATAATTTAGATGAATTTTCAGAAAACGTTCCCGCAGTTAAAGTCAGTTTTTATGAAATTTTCAGTTTTTCAAATCATGTTTCCAAGGGGCCAAATTGTTTTATACAATATATGACTGAATTTTCCAAATATTTTAAAAATTCAAAAATGACGATTGTGTGAAAATTTTAATTTTTTATGTTTGCTTGTAAATGGCACTTTTTGTGTTGGTTTTGCTTTTCACATTTATTTTTAAATTTTTACGGACACCAAATACTAGAAAAAAGAACAATTTGCATCTTCAAATTACGCTCCATCACAAACAACGATCAAATTATGCGTTTGCAAATCCCTCATAAAAAACAAACCTTCTAAAAGAGACCCATTGCATTGTGTGCACTAATACATGCTAATACCATGTATCTTTGGTGAACACCCACCAGGCAAGGTCGCCATGCTGGTGTTCTTCTACGGACCAATGGCAGCGCTGCTAACGGCCAACACGGCGCTCTTCGTGTACACCGCCATCAAGATCTTCCAGGCCAAGCGCTCCACCGCAATCCTCCACTCGGAAGACTCGACCACCAACAAGAAGAACCAGCAACGGTCAGTCCACTTCCTATAATCACTCTCTCAACTCCCTGCTCCGTTCTGTACACCCGTCTCCAAGGTCCATTTCCCTGGAACCCCCAATGTTGAAAGTCGAACTTTTTTATGGCAATTTTTTGTGCTTTGTTTGTGCTCGATGTCCCGTCGTTAGTGCTCGAACCGTACGGGTACTACTGTGATTTTAAATTGGGGGTTCTGGGGTAATGGGAGAACCTCCAATGTTAAAAGTCAAACTTTTACCATTACACCAGAACCAATTCAAATTGAAAACGCCTTAGCGCCCCAACGGTTTGAGCACAAACAACGGAATATCGAGCACTAACAGGCACTAGTCGAGGCACAAACGTTTGTTATTTAAAAACAACTTTCAACATTAGGGGTTCCAGGGAAATCGACCTGCGTCACCACCCGACGCACACTGCGTATAAGCGTAGTTTTAACACTTTAAATGAATGAGAAAAGTGCAGGACGCGCGTATAGAGAACCGTGTAAATAACAAGGTAGAATGTCAAAAATCAAAACGGCAAAAAAGTAAAATTTCTTTCTCTATGGGCGAGTGTTCCGGACAGTTATAAAATTATTACTTCACTTGTAAGAAATCCTCATGGTTCCACAATTTGGACGTTTGCTGAACTGTTTTTTGTCAAGACAACTTTTTTTTAGCGTTTTTTCCATATTATTTTTGCAACCTAATCAATTTTAACTAAATTCAGAGCTAGAAAAAATTAACAATATATACAATGACCAATCTTGAAGCTATAGAAGCAATTTATATATATATATTTTTTTTATCGGTTGTTACTTGTCTATAAATAATATTTACTGCCCTAAGTTCACGAATAATTATCTATCAGCATCATTGAAAAACTGCTCTACCACAACGCCAATAAAATAAGGATTTCTGAAGGCTCACGTTGTTAGAAATGAAGTTCATTCCGCAGCAAACGCAGCACCGAAACATTGAGCTTGTATCCGAACGCAGCACACAAGCGGACATTCAGAGAGTCGAGCCGCCAGGCTCTATGTTTCCGGCAGGCTGGCGCTCTACGGCAAGCTGTTCTGCCTGATGGGCGTCACGTGGGTCTTCGAGGTGGTCGGCTGGGCCGTTGGCGGCGACGCCGCCATCTGGGTGCTCTTTGACTTGGTCAACCTCTCGCGCGCCTTCTTCGTCTTCTTCATCTTCTGCTGCAAGCGGTCGGTGTGGCGGCGGCTGGTGGCGCGCTTCACGGGACGCGAGACGGGCTGGTCGACAGCTTCGCGCGACACCAGGACCACCAGCAGCAACGTGTCGCACACGCAAGCCACGAGGAAGATCTCGCAGCAGTCCAACAAATCAGTAGCGATCAGCTCGCTGTGAGCTGTAGTAGAGATCAGCCCGCTCTGAGCTGGATTGCAATGATTACTTTTATGTTAAGTGGAGAAGTTTTTAAATATCCCACTGGATTTTTCCTGGAACCAGTGCAACAGATTTGTCATAATTTATAATAAAGGCGATAATTCACCCTCCGCACCCATCCTCCGGTTTGGATAGCGTGCGTTTTGTAAGAATAGCTACTGTTGGATGTGAAAATTTAAAGGTAGGTATTTAGGATGAGCTCATTTCTCCAACTGGAGCTTAGGCAAGAATTTGGTCGGATTTTTTGGACAGATATTGTGGAAGAGTACATGATGTGGGTAAGACACTCTTTGAATCAATGTAATACAAACAACATATAATAAGGAAAAGTGTAATGAACCGTGCGTATTATATTAATCAAATTTTCAAGCTGGTTTATTGGCATTTTTTTCTCATGGCAAATACTATCAAGTGTATCATTCATTGTATAATAATTTTTCTTGTGATTTGAATTAAATACTGAAACAAAATAAAATCCCTATTCTATAAACCCCTTCTTTGAGTATAGCCTTCAACTTTTATGTCTGCTCTCTTTTCCAACTGTCTTTTTTTTTTTACTCCAACAGCAGTTAACGGTTTTGTAGCCACGTTTTTGCCGGTTTCCGACAAAAATGATAGGTACAAGAATTTAGCAACTCACCGGGTGCACTTTAAACCGAGCAATTCCATTGAGTGTTTCATGTAGAAGAATTCAAAAAACCATTTCATTTTTGCAAGTGAACCAAATATTTAAACTTTAAATCAGATAGATAGGGTTTTCACAATCACTATAGTGTGCAGCCCAGCAGTGCAATTATGTTCATTTTTTAAGGTGAGGTAAGATGAAATGAGAACTTTTGAAACAAATCTCTCATCTCATTTCACCTTATAAAAAATTAAACAGAGCAGCACTGCAGAGGTGGTTCTTAAAATAAAATCAACGGCAGAAATGTAATAGACCCGTTCCACTCAAAGAAAAATAACGTCAGATACCCACTCTACTTACCACCAGTTTGGAAGAAACTATTAATTAGCTCTGCTAAATAACAAAGGAAGATATGGCGGTGCCGTAACGCGCCAATTGACCTAGTGCCGTTCCGTGGGTAATCTTGGCGTAGGTGTTATTCGTCGGTGTTCGGCGGCAACCAGTCCCCGGTGGGCGGTGACTGCATGGGGGGCGGGGCGTAGGAGAAGCCGGCAAACGCGTCGTCTTGATGCCCGGGCAGCGCGGAACCGGCCTGCGATTGGACCACCGAACGAGCAACAGACTCGCTGGTGAACTCAGGGTCGATGTTGTGCAGGTCCAGCGGATCAGACTGCAAACGTTACCATGACATTGGGTCAGCGCGAGGTGATAGCTTGATGGGTGACCATCGTGCACATGAGCAGTTCTGTTCAGGAGACAGGTTGGATGGTTTGAAGTTAGTAGTACAACTTCACTCGCCTTGCTTAATCAACCTCTCGACAGCATGGATTAGCGGAGGAATCCTGTTGTTCGAGTTGTCAGTCAAGTAAAATGGGTGAATGAATCTATCAAGTGAATCGGAGGAATGAATCTGTGAAGTAAATCGGTTGAATGAATCTGTGAAGTAAACCCGGTGAATGAATGGGCTACGGGTGATCGAGAGAAGCGCGTAGCGAACGGATCGTGAGGCTGGGTGAATCGAGGAGGCACTGACCACGGCGGGGTCGAACTCTGGCCGAACGCCGCGTCTCAGAAGCAGCGGCCAATCGATGGACGCGAAGAACGGGTGGCGCTGGACGTCGGGGAAGCCGCCGGGCGGAGAGCCCAGCCGCTGCGAATGCTGCTTGGCCAGCAGCTGCAAGAACCAGCACACGGTCAACAGGTTTGCGTTGGGCGGGAGCTTGAAAAACCCGGACATTTCTCTAGTTTTATAAAAAGGCGCCGGACAAAACAGAAACGCTGAAAAAGGACATGTCCGGGGAAGACCGGACGCCTGGCAACCCTGGGCGAACGCGTACCTTGTGCAAGATGTCTTCGGCTTGTGGCGACGCGCCCGGCTTGAGCTTGAGCGGCGCGTTGAGGATGCGGTCGTGCATCTCAGCGGGCTCGCGGTGGTAGAACGGCGGCAGGCCGTAGAGCATCTCGTGCAGCACGGCACCCAGGCACCACCAGTCCACCGCCGCGTCGTAGCCCTGCATCAGCGGCCAACGGTACACAGATAAAGCTCGTTCACTGATTGATTGATTGGTTAGTGTTTTCAGATGCGCTATTTTGACAGCACTAGCAAGTTCGGCAGAAGCCGTGCACCTTGCGTGGAGAACCGAAGCGAGCGGAGCCGAGAGCGAGGTTAAACCGCACCTGGTTGCGCAGTATTTCGGGCGCGAGGTACTCGGAAGTGCCGCAGAACGTGTGGGTCTGGCCGTCGGGCCCGGCCAGCTGCTTGCTGAGCCCGAAGTCGGTGAGCACGACGTGCCCGGCGGCGTCCAGCAGCAGGTTCTCCGGCTTGAGGTCGCGGTAGACGACGCCGGCGGCGTGCAGGTGCGCCAGCGCCGCCGCCGTCTCCGCCGCGTACAGCCGGGCCCGCGGCTCCGGAAAGCGCCGCTCGCGCTGCAGGTGGAAGAACAGCTGCGGCCGTTGCAAAGCGCAGATTAGGTCATGTCGCGGGGCGAAGTTGGCGATGGGGTTTACTTGCGTGGGACTTTGCGCGTGCTGGATTTTAAACGAGGCAACTTCGCCGAGAAGCTATCATATCTAGCTATCATAACTACCATATTGATTTTTAATTCATAGATACGCAGCTACTTTTTACTGTGTTTTATTTTATTTAAGTACATGGAGTGGCCAATATTTACAAATAACTATGTTTATGTAAATTTTTGTGATCCATTCCGTATTGCACAACTCCCCTTAATGGGAATTTAGCAAGATTTAACGTGGAAACTTCTCATTGAAACAAGCCGTCATAGCTACTACAGGCTAGCTTTGAAAAGGCAAAAATTTCTGGACTGGAAAGTGCTGACAGAATGTCTGCCTTGACATTTAGTGACTTTAGTGACTTTTCATCGGAAAAGTTATTGCTTGACCTTTATCCCCCTTAAATTTTTCTGCAAACCGGATACTCCGCTAATATCGGAACAGAGTTATTATAGAGAATTTTTTTAAATATTGGTTGTTTACCCGAGTAAATCTTGGTACGCCCAGCCATGGAAAAAAAAAAGATTTAGAATAATCTCAGGGTTAAGTGGCTCTGGCCATCTTGTAACGGCGATCCTTGGAACGAGTAGGTCGATAGGTCAACCGAACACAGCCCCATTCTTATAGCCGATACACACGACGCGTTATCAACGCGCGAGTTGAACGCGTCGCGTTGAAAAGCGTCGTGTGAATGCCCAGCTCGTCGCGTTGACAACGCGTTTGTCGAATAGACCCGGGCTCTATTCAAACGAGTTCAACTCGTGGGTCTTAACCAATGAACAGGCAGGATCCCAAAGCGTGAGATATTAACCAATCAGAATAACCAAATGCAACACTCAGTGACAAATACGTTTCCCCTGAGACAAGGAAAAGATATTTTACCAAGATATAATTAACTGAGACTAAAAGATAATACATTTAAGCCCAAGCAGCAAAGCTATATTAAATTAATACCATCGATATCTCACCAGTTGCAAGAAAACGTAGCGTTATAGCAAGACGTTTTCCTGCCGGGGTGCACTTTCTCATGTTTGTGTCAACTCTTTTTATTAGAGGAGTGACCTTTTCCAGTAAGAATTCAAATGCAACTGTGTCCATCCGGAGGCAACGACGGAACATATTTGGGTCAGACTTCCTGTAAATTGTTTCGTACTGGCAGGATTCACCGAACTTAAGAATCCAATCTATAACCCAAAGTGTCCTGTTCAATGTTTTCTTAGGTTTATTTTGTGCTAGTCTTCTTTTCCTTGCCCTTCTTAATAAAATGAGTATCAAAATCCCTCTTCCTAAAGCAACGCTCATTTTGATTGAAATTCGTATTGCCTGACGTTTGAAAGTTTGAATTTGGTAAACAAGTTGTCCGTGGCAACCGGAAACGGACGAGCTCGCAACGCGTGGCGGTGCCTTCTCGTGTGAACGGCCAAAGCGGCATTTTTCAACGCGACGCGTTCAACTCGCGCGTTGATAACGCGTCGTGTGTATCGGCTATTAGAGAGTTCCAAGGGCGTGGTTTTAAGTGCTAGTGGGGAGCAGCGTGTATTCACCTCGCCGCCCTGGATGTAGTCCAGCACGAAGTAGAGCTTGGTGCTCGACTGGAAGCTGTAATGCAGGCTGACGAGGAACGGCGAACTGACGTTCTGCAGCAGAACGTGCCGCTCCGCCATGATGTTACGTGCCTCATCCCTCCGCAGCACTACTTTCTTCGACAGAACCTGCCGACAAAAGCACAACGTCATGCCGGGCCAATACTCGCTACCAACGTTGCAATAGACCTATTCCACTCAGAGACAAGAGACGTCAGATACCCACAGAACGTACTACTAGTTTGGAAAAAAAATTATTAGCTCTGCTAAATAACGAAGGAAGATAGGGAAATCACAACCCCAATTGCTCTACCTAGCTTTAGCGAGTGGGTATCAAGATGTCATTTTGATAGAATTTAGATTGCATGGAATAGGTGTATTGGCGTGAACTCACCTTGACGGCATAGTACTTCTGTTCCCCGCGGTGTTTTGCCAAGAGCACCTTGCCGAAGCTGCCCTTGCCGATCACGCGAAGAAACTCAAAGTCTTTTGGCGAAACGCTGCAACACAACAGTTTTATGATATTCTTGCAATGAGACTGACAGGATTCTCTAAACACATGGCTCTGTGGATCCTGCCAATTGTTCCATAATTTTTAGTTTTCTCCACTCTTGGACTCACTGCTTGTTCTCCAGTGGGCCGAGATTGAGTGAAGGAAGAGCAGTCTCCGAGCCCGAACTGTTCCCAGAAGTCACGCTGTTTATTGTCATCGTTGAGCTCTTCAACGTGTCGCTGTTGATGACGATTTCCACGCGATTACCGATATTGCCGTTGCTGTTGCCATTGCCGTTGCCGTTGCTGATGCCGTTGCCATTGCCTTTGCTGTTGCCGTTGCTGTCAATGTGCGCGACGCCATTGTTGTTATTCTCCTTGAGCGGTAGGTCATGGACGACGGCGGTAGTGCTGACATCTGGCAGCGACGGCCGGCAACCGCAAAGCCAGCGCAAGTTGCACAGTACCATTCGATGGGTGAAGGGTGAACCTTGTCACGTGCGCAATGCTGGGGTAGGCGGGCAGGAGCGCGCAAGCGTCATCGCTACCTGATAATCGGAAACCAAAACTGAGTGCCGCCGCCTGCCTTTGACCTTGTTGAAATATGAAATTTGGTGAAATTGTCACCGCAAAGCAAGTTCCAGAAGCTGCGAAGGGCACCGATAGTTTTAGAAGGTGACGAGTTTCGTTGCAATACAGTTTCATTGTCACACTTGTGATTTTATTGACAAATTCAATGAAAAATGTTTATTTATAGGTACAATTTAGTAATCTACTAAGTGATAACGTTATAATCTTCGTATAATCCTTGTCAAATCCCCGTCTAAGTCCAGGTAATCCTGTCAACAATATATAGCCAGACACCAAGCCCCCCACCCTCAATCCCCCTACAATAACAGCTGCACGTTGAGAGGGTGTGATATTGCCTCATCCCGTTCCACCGTCATCTGGAGTGCTACATTGGAGGTGGATGCGCTGACCTGTGGCGAAGAATCCAGCAGCGCTGTCCGTTCCACGGCGTCCTGGGTTCGAGCTGTCACCCTACCGAACAGCAGAGCAGAGACGTCAGATCGCGAGGTCCAGGGAACGCGGCGCTCGTGGGAAGAACGAGCGAGGGCGGCGGGCTCCGACCGCGGTGTGATCATCGCGATATGGCCCTGCAATGATACGCAGATATCGAGACAATCGACAAGCACTGATAACGCTGATAACGCCGATAACAATGATTAAAAGGACTGACAACATGGCAGCCACAACAATGACCGGTCCGGTGACTGATTGCGCAAGCAGCATGTAGTGGGTATCAATAGACGCGGCAAGATTGAAACCGTATAACTTTCTGGAGCGCGTGTACCGATACTCCGAAATCCGAGGTTATGAAATTGTCCGTGACTCGATTTGAGTTCATGGGACTGAAAGACGAGAGGAGAATCATGATTAAATATTCGGTGAGAAGATGTAACTCGAGTCAGGGGTCAGCACTATGTGAAATTGAGTGTCTCAGAAAGCTCAGGTGAAAAGCATGAGTAATCGCGAGGAGGCGGCCGTGGGTGGAATTGCTTCGATGTGAACAATTTTATCTCTGTAACCACGACTGCGCTGACACTTGTCTAATGTAAAATGTTTTTGCCCCCACCCCTTAGTTTCGTTACACCATGTTTACACCACGGACTGCTTACACCATGGATTGCTTGCAGCATGGCTTGGACGAAGTATAGCGCCGGTGGGACATCGGACATCGGACATAGGACATCGTACATCGAGATCGTGTGACCCGTGGGCCATCGAGCGGAAGTGACATGTCTGCCGTCTGGACGGGTGCAGGTCTCGAGTTCCTGCAAGGTGAGACGCGCGCTCGGGACTCGATCTCGGCCAGCTCCGAGATGCAGCCTCGGTTTCCATCAGCTCGGAGATGCGGTGGAGACGCCAGACACGCGAGCACGCCGCCACAACGTGGCTATCAAACACACGACAGCATATTACAGCAATACAGCATGACAAGCTGACAAGACGTTATACATGTTCTTTCAGGCGATTCATCCATGCAGTTTTGCAGAAAAAAACAGCCTCTATTTGTCAATATTTTGATCTATCATGTAATTAATAAAAAACGATTAGGCCACTATTTCTTGCAGTCTCACACTATTTCGGTGCGAAAGGTCATATTTCACGAGAGCGCGAAGAGAGCTGCAGCAATAAAATATTATCACAGGGCCTATCTGGGCCTAACAGCGTTATTTTCGGATGGGCATGTTTTTCGAGTTTGTTCTAAGGTCGTCCTTGGGCTATGTCTTGTTATGGGGGGGGGGGGGGGGGAAGACAGGGTCGATGAATCCCCTGCGATTAGTACGCTGATACTATTTTATTGCGCTTTTATCCATCGCCTGTTGCTTCTAAATTCTCGCGAAGTTGCGAAAAGAACGCGCGTCAATGGATGGGTCACGACGCCCCAGGGGGTCGGTTCCCGGTCATTGTTTGCGTCTCCCTGATCCTGAACATCACGAGCGCGGGTCACCGCGCCGGTATCGACGTGCCTAGAGGAGGCGGGTCTCCACGATCTGTTGTTGTCTATCGGCACTCTCTCGTGGGGGTTGGCTGGTGACGTAGGCTATGGGCAACAAGTCAACACGGTGCATTGACGTCGGCGGTATAGGAAGTCATGTGGATATCCGCGCAGCATCGCGAAGCTGCGTTGCGATATGTCGCACGCATGTATCGCGTTTGCACTTCCCATTGCGTTGCGATGGGTATCTCAAGGATAGGTCGCAGCTCTCCGATCGATATAACGCATTCCGCGGGGATTGTTGATCATTTCGATGGAGTCACGGTCGGACCTGTAGACGAAAGCGACGTAATTCCGTTCAATGAAAAGTTACGTCATATATTCACCAAGAAAAGAGATTTGGGTTTTTATTCTATCAATTTTGCTATCTTCGTAGATTGTGAAGGTTGTCAAAAAATATTGTTGGCTTTCCACTGGCTTTTTTTAGTGGCTGCATAAGACGTCATTTTGCCCTGAATGAAAAAGCTCTATTTTCTAGGGATGGCATGTGTTTTTGGTTCATAAGATTTCGTTATTTTTCAAAAATAATGTCATAACCCGAAAAAAAAAACGCAAGACGAACAATCAGGTGATATTTCAGCGCAGGCACTGGTTACATAAGATTTCTTTCCTTGCCAGACAAACCCAGCGCATGATTTAAACGCAAGTTAAAAAAAATCCCCTACGGCGCAAGCTTCTTTTGGGAAGGCATGCGCTATCCAAAAACCGGTGTTTTTTTGGGGAATGGGGGGCGGGGGGGGGGGGGGGACAGTTATTTTTGGTTATATAACAAATATCTGTCCGGTCGGCCTTGATGATGATGGTTCGATTCACCCGACCGCATTAACCCATGAAGCATTGGCATCAGATATTCAAGTGTCGTTGTCTTTATGAATGTACCTATAATATGTCACAGTATAGTTAGGATCCTGCGAGCTGCAAAGATTTTGTGAGAAAATAGTGTTTCACCAGCAAGCGATGGATTAGCCAAAGGTGGGAAGCAGAAGCATTCATATGTCAGACGGCTTTTCCAAAAGAACTTATAAACGAACGTCTGAACTTCCAAATTTCAATTATGTCTTTTAAAAAAAAAATTTAAAGATTTAGGTTAGAATTAGATTGGGTAGGTTAAGTGGCAGATTATAGATCTGACTTTAAATGCAGTCGGGTTTTTGTTAACCTCACCATTTTTGTTTATGAAGCAAAATAAAGACACTATTTTTTTATTACCATTATCTTTTATTTTTTAATTGCGAAAGATACTCAACACTTATAGCCTATAACCACACATATGTCTTAGCCGAACATGGATCGTGCTATTGCTGCCGCGGGGTTATACCATTGAGTATTGACATGACATTACAATTGCTATCATCGCCACGCTCTATCGGGGGTGCTACGATTGTGGAATTCCAAGACATTAGATTAGCCCGACTTCTGAGCGAGGAAATCCCACGCTAGGCTAGGAATATTACGTAAACCCCGGCGATCTGCCGAAAGTGTCGCGAGGCTTGCATCATCCACGGCGGTCCATCGATGGCCAATGGCAGGATGAAGGCCGGTCACAGCAGCTGATGCAATCTAGATCTGATCGACGGCATACGGAGAGAACGCTGACCCAGAAGCAGCAGCAACACGCCTGCATGCACCAGCCTCCGTATGTCCGACTCTATTTACTTGCCAAAACAAAACAATAACAAAATGCACGCGCGCAATCCATCCCCAGTCTGACATCACATCTCTCACGATTATGACAGACAGCTGCTATCGCGTCGATCGAAAATCAGCGAGTATTTCCATACTGCGGGTCAAATGCAGCGATAACAGCGCTACTTTGTAATCAATGGTTTGACTCAATGGATCAATGGCTTGGCAACTTGCATCTGATGTTTCACTTCATAGATTCGATCGTTTACATGGGATCAGCAAACCAGGGTATCGATTCCTTGCGACGTTTATTTATAAACGATGGTTATGCTTTTCTTTCATATCGTGCTGGCAATTGATCAGATTTATAATTAATTAATTGCTTGGATGGGGGCATGTCACGGCTCGCGGCCAATGTTTCTGGATTCTCACGATGAGTTAGCAATTAGGGCGATTTAAATACGATACAGCTGCCATAAGACATCATCTTCGGGTAATGAGTCAATAGATTGATTTATGGCTGTCATTTGATGTCCATGCAGATAATTTCCTAGTTGCGAACTCAATTGGATGCCGAATATTTTGACATATTATGCGCCTTGTTGGACACTCTACATTATTTACCCCGCCCAACTTAACGCCCGCTTCACAGTTCACGCTCGAGTCTGATCAGTTAAGTTGTGGTTTAAGTTTCCAAAATTCTCAAACTACTTTCCGCCTCCTTCCTTCCGCCACGTGGCCAATCTTTCATCCCCTACACGTTTGTCCTCCGACACATGGATCGTTATGACCACCCCCATTCCTCTTTTCCCGAATTCGACGTTTAAGAAAAAAAAAACACAGATTATGTGTGAGTTTCTGACACACATCTAAAATATTCTTTCCGCCATCCGTACCACGGTTGCTGAGCTATAGTTGCAACATCAACCCCAACATTACAGCCTCAATTTCCTTATATTCGGCTTAGCTATGATGGTTAGAATATTAAAATTGTTACTTCATATCCAAATTTTCATCCCCTATGTCTTGTCAGATTCGTCCCCTTTCGCATCGTTGCTAACGGTGCGAACCAACCGAAATCAGGTCACGACCGCCTCCATTTTTGTTCGTCGTGCTCCCCGGGTGTAGTCTTGCACCCTCGCTAGAGCGTTTTGGTAGTCTAAAGGGAAATTGCTTTAGAGTTTTAACTGTAAAACCAATGGTTTTCTGAAGAACACTAATTTCTTTCAAATTTGCCTTTGAGCCTCACATAAATGATACAGAAGTCAGCAATTTAAAAGTGGTGATATATTTACGAAATCGCCCCTCTGGCCTCAAGCAGGCCCTTATCGGTGAAACTCAGTGCTAGAAATTCGCGCATATCATTTGTCAGAAATGTTTCCTGGCTGCTTCAAAATGAACCGACGAAGGTAGTAGGTACACCACAAAGATGACTGCTCCAATTAGTGTGATACGAATTTATAGTATTTGCATTTAGCAAATACCCGTTGCATGTATACAGTAGATGTTTCGTTCCTAATAATAATTGTCTGCTTCAATTTTTACACAATTGGTGTCCGTAACAAATATAAGTTAGTATCAATTTTTTTATTTTGTTCTGCGATTCTGATTCTGAGGAGCCAGCCAGCAATTGAAGCTTCGTGCCATTAATAAAAACATAAAACTACTGCTCGCCATTGTTTTTTTATGTATAATTGCGCCCAAAAATTTGTAAAAGGGGTTGCATCAGACTTAAGGGTAAGCAATGTCGAAGCCCGACGCCTCGGCTCTGGACAGACGTCTTCCCGTCGACGTCGGTGAGGCAAACGGTCGGGCGATGTCGTCAGCTGACGGCTCGCCTTTAAGAGCAGCCCCGCCGCCGAAGTTGTCAGTCAACACTTGTCAGCCAAACGAACCACACGCCTCTCCTACGTCACTCTGCTCCACAAGAGTCCGTTTGCCCCATCTACCACTGAACACGTCTAGAGTCACGCAGCAAGCAACAGTTTGAGTTCAAGCAACAGTTTGTGGTCGCAAGAAAACATTTCGAGTCGGATCAACAGTTGATACCGGAAGCAACAGTTTGAACGGAAATACTATAATTTCTTTCGACGCTACATTTTGTGTACGAAGCAACAGTTAGTGCTCGAAGCAACAGTTGAAACCGGAAGCAACAGTCGCAACCGGAAGCAACAGTTTGATTCGAGGCGTCCCGACGCCGAGATTTCAACGCCCGACGTAACAAGTCGTACAGGTGAGCATCTTTCATCTGATTAGCCAGCTCGTCTCCATGGCAACACTCCGACAAAACCGCGAGCAGCATTATGCAACCACGGATACAGACTCGATAAAGTTTTATTTCACGTCAAAACTCGTTATTGGGATCAATTTATTGGAATTTCTCGGATACACATAAGTGTCTGTAATTTCATTAGCCGGTTCTAATCCGGCTCGAGACAAACCAGATGGCGCCATGGGTGGCCTGCACCTTCGTGTTGTTACGTGACTTCAGGGGATGGGCAGCATGGGATACCTGTTGCCATCGGGCGCGGTGTCGGGTTCAGGATCGGGTTGCCATGGACACGAGAAGCTGCAAGGACACCGAGTGATAAAGAGCTGGTGTAATCTCTGTTAACATATCGCATAGCTCGGGTGCGATTACCAAACTAGTCGCGATAGCAACGTGTTATGTAAAAAACATAGACCAAGACTTGTTGCTCGAGTTGCTTCATGGCATCAAGTCGGGAGGTTAAGACGAGCTGTGATAGCGTCGGCTTAAAATAGCGCTTGTTGTTGTTCAGTGGAGTTGCGGCCACAGAGATCAGATAGTGCAGCAATCGGAGCGTTATACATTTAGAGACAAGCAACAAGGCAATGCAATTCTAACCTCAGATTTCGTTGCAGCAGCGGCCATGTTGGAAGTCATCGAAGAGGCCGTGTCGCCCGCCGCCGTCACCAAGGTGAGCCAATTCCCAACTATCACCCTAACATAACCCCACTTAAGGCAACACTCACCTTATACACGACGTTTTGCGCTTGCCTGCGGTTGACTAACGACGTGCCGTGTTTGGCTGCTTGACAGACCGGCTTCCTGGCGCTGGCCAATGACGCGCTGGCGCTGGCGCTGGCAGCGCTGCGGCTGCGCGGGGGCGAGACGAGCACGCCGGCGGCCGCGCCGTGCGTGGGCGTGCGCATCGTCACGATGGGCGAGGTGGGGTGGCACGACCACTCCGCTGACTGCTGGGTGGTCGTCTACGACCGCGTCTACGACATCACCGACTTCCTCAGACAGGTGCGTGTCACGGCCCCGCCGCGACGGATATTTTTATTTCTTATCCCTGAGTGCCAGCACTCTCTAGCAGTCTAGGGGGGCTAGGAACTTTGGTCAACATCAAGCTTGAAGTTAAAAAAAATAATAAAGCAGAGTTACAAAATTAATGTCGACGGCTCACTCTTTCATCTTTGCTTGAGGTCACACACCATGCCAACATTTATCTATTGAGTAGATGATTATTGTGTAAGAAGAGGAATTGTTCTCGGTGACGTATGAAATAGTTATTGAATCGGCCCTGACCTCCCCCCCTAGCAAAAAAATACTTCCGGCGCCTCTATATGTTATGTAAGATATAGTGGGATAGTAGTGGTTAAGGCGTGACGCTAATCGTGCGTGTTCGTGCGTTTCCGCAGCATCCCGGCGGCGGCGAAGTGCTGCTCGAGCACGGCGGACGCGACGCGACGCTCGCGTTCCGCGGCATCGGCCACGGCGCAGCCGCACTGCGCGCCCTGCAGCCGCACCTGGTCGGCGCGCTGCCCGAACACGAGCGCATCTTCGCCGCGCACGACGACGTCGGCAAGATGCGCGCGCACCACGCCGACCTGCCCGGCATCCGCCTCGCCGCCATCTTGTAGCCGCCATCTTGGTTATAGTCTAGGCTCGAGCGCATGTGCAGAGGAATTTTAGCTTGAACAGTGACCACTGTTATGGCCAGGTGTCAATCTATTTATTCTACCATTTGGCTGTTGCCAAAAAGATACCCCGCCACTACCCAGATTTCAAGGGTGGGTCCATTCGATGGTTGGGGTGCGAGATTAGCCACTTCCATCAAATCCGACCGGCAATACAATTAGAATAGTCATGCTAAGTGACGACAAAGGCTCATTGTAAAACTGCTTCAAAACCTCTGCATATGAATTTCTTTTGAAGAAAGGATGACCAGCCTGTCACAACAATCAATTTTTATCAAACGAACGCGCAAGTTCGTCTAGCTTAGTGAATAGAAGGCCGTCTGGTTGGCGACGTTCGTAGCGCCGAGTGTCAAGTGCCGTTGCGTTGAAAGTTCCTAGAGCGTTCCTAGGGCGTTCCTAGAATGTTCCTAGATTTAGCTGTTAGGATTGGCCGGGAGGTCAGCACGCCATGCTTTGCTTCAAGCTTGAAATGCTTGCAAAGCTTCATGGAATTGTTTTAAGCCCCACTGGGCATGCGTAGGATGACAGTATTAACAAAGTGTCGTATTAGCAATGTTGCTGCCACGTCACATCTTTGCTCGTTACTGTTTATACTCGATTATAGCTTTAATAAATTATTTTTTCTAAGTAACTCTGTGTTGTGATTCACTTGTCCGACACATCCATCTCCTGGTCAGCACGTTAAAACTGCCTCCGTCCGGATCGTCAGTCAGCACTTCGGCCAAAACGTTGTGCAACGAAATTTAATTAAAATTTATAAGAAGCGGAAGACTATAAGACGGTGCGGGTCACGATTTCCACAGCCTGGTTATAGTGCCTGGTTATAGTGTTTATAGTTAATTGAGACAGGGACCCGAGACCATTATAAAACTTCATGATTTTTAAGACAGGGACCAAGCTCGTGAACAGTTTTTTTGCAAACTTTGGGAGAGTGACTGGGATCAAGAAATTGAGATCTGGGCCGAGACTCAGACCCCATTATATCTTTAATAAAATGCTGCAGTTTATTTGTCAGGAACCCTAAAACACATTGTCAATTGGACCTTTGAAACAGGTGTACTTCCAGACGTACTAAAAATGTCAGTGATTTGTCCGAAACACAAAAAAGCCTACATAAATCGCTTATAACCAACTATCGCTATTCAATCCGTGTTTTCAAAGGAAATTTAAAATGCATACAACTTAAGACTATAGTTGCATATTTCGAGAAACATTGATTGCTCACTGATTGCCAACAAGGATTCAGAAAGAAGAGGTCCGGGGTTTGATCTATGTAGGAGACGATGCTTTTTGGCCATGTCTGGCACGTTGTCAAAATACTGAATATGCACACATCTTGGCTGGAGTCGATGAGCGTTGAGTAGAAAACAAATGCATTATCATCGTCATTCCTGCTTGGTTGGGTGCGTAACATCGCTCTCTCCATCCAGGTTTTCCGGGGTTCGATTCCCGAAGTTGGCGCGGCTTTTTGTCCAACAATCTTTGGCTGGAACTTCTTAGTTGTTCGATGCTTGCCAGTTCTTACGTCCCAAAGAGCCAAGCTGAGACACCAGAGAACAACAAAGCCATTCAATTTATTACAGCCTCTAGGTTCATAGCATTGAAAAGGTATGAAATATAAGCGCATCGGTTCCCGATAACACCGTGGTCCAGTGGGTAGTACGATGGCTTAAAAATGTGAGAAAGTTGCGATCCGGGTTCGATCCCAGTGATAGGCCCAGCTTTTTGGCAATGGCTGGCCTTGTCAAAATACTGAATATGCACTGTTTAACAGTGAAGTATATGACTTGGTCGTCTGCAATGTCAAACACACAAGTCATTCGCTTTAAAAAAGCACACCAGCTTACTATGTGCAATGAGTAGAGAGAATTCGAAGTGATGACACATCGACAGCATGGTGCATTGGATAGACCAGTAATCTAGCGACGCGGGTTCGAATCCCGATCCAGATTTTTGGAATATTAAATAAAATTTAATTCGTTGACTTATGTATCGTGCAAAGCCACGAAGGTGAAGTAAGGTGATGCAGAAAAAAAAATACACAGATTTGTTCAATTTTATCTACCAGATGGCGCTGTCTATCAAAAGAATGCACACTCGTGGCAGTTGGGACCATAAATTTTGGCCAAACAAAGTGCAAAAGCTTAGGGTGTTAGGGTGGGACGTTTAAATTTCCAGCAAAAATGCAAATCAAGGTCGTGGAGCGACCGAGATTTGGATTTTTGCTACTAACTTTAACAACGTTCGCCTAAATTAAATGCAAAAAAGGTCCAGTTTCTCTGTATCAGACGGGTTTCGAACTCAGTACCATCGGGTTATCAGTCTCATACATTAACCACTAGGCTGCCGTGACACGATGAAGTGATGGAGATTTTTAATGCATCTGAGTTACATGTGGTTTGTTTACCTTTTGTACCTATTAAAATTTTCGAGGTGAGGACGTACCCCCCCCCCAACCCGATTTCATGAGCAAAGCTCAAAAGCCACTCGGATTTGAACGCATCATCTTTGCGTTATGAACCAAGCGACTTAACCACTCGGCCATTCGAGTGATGAGGATGTGACTGATATTTTTAATTATATATATTTTTTGAAAGATCTTTATAATGTTAAAATAGTAAGTTTCGACGGGATTCGAACCAGGCTCATACACATTCCAGTCCAAGAATCAAACGCCTTAACCAACAAGCCATTACGCCTGATGAATTTCGGGTGAAATAAAGCCCCTTATCTAAAATAATGCTATTATTTTTTATAAAGTTAATAATTTCTCCCGATTTTTGCTTCCATCCGAATCTGAAATTTTCAGTATTTATATCCAAAATCGCACGTGACTAAGATGGGACTCTGAAAGTATCGCTCCCTCCACCTGCAGAGGTATGCCTCGTTTAGTGCTAACCGAAAAAGCTGCGGTTCGAGAATGTTGCGTGCGAATTGCAGCCGTCAGCCAATCACAAGCCGAGAATTGGTCACGTGACAATATGCAGCTCGACTTTAGCGCCGACGTCCCAGACTTCAACTCGGTTGAACTTTTTGTCGCGGCGCGCAGCGTTGCGCGTGCGACACTGCCTTGTAAACCTAGTTTAGGAATTCGCAAGGCGGTGATTTGGCGCGAACTACTTCAAAAAAATTGGCGGACAACAACGAGACAGGCAGCAATTTCTCGTTCACTGCCGCATTGGAACATTTCCATGCATATAGAACGCGAGACAGGTAGATTATAAAAACAGAGAGATCCTGGCTATTGCTTGGCAAAGAATTTCTGAATTTTCGGTCATAAAGAGATGGCAAGTACTTGAAATTTAACTTGCCTAACCTCAAACTTTTTGGAAAGCGCACCTATAATAATTTTGCTTTATTTTCGTTTCTATGAATCACGATACAATACAAGTGTATCAAGAGCTAATTTAAGCTGTATTGTCCGATGGCGCACAGCAATATCGTAACAACATTTTTGCCACAAATAAACACATTCATCGTGCCACTGTGTGACAGCTCTCTCATCGTCCTCCATCTTTACAAACTCCAGTCAGCTGTTCGCCGTGACGTGAAACTTTGCGGCTCGCTCAGGATGTTTGCTCACAACATTCTCGAGCAGCAGCATTTCGGCTAGCACTAAACGTAGCAGTAGTTGTACCGGGACTCGTGACTTATAAAAGCATCGCTCGGCAAATGTAGCGTCCAGTGAGTCTGAAAAGAAAAAACATCGTCCACAGCGCACTGAGCATCCCGAGCGTTTGACATTTGACGAGCGTACAGCTCATGTCAACGCAAAGTTTCCAAGAATCCACCTCCATCCTGTTACATCTCCTGTTTTGAGCTCAAAAAAGTGATAGCGGTGTGCTTTTGACAACAGCGCAGTCTCAAGTTGGTTGTCTCTACTATCAGCATACTATAAAATTACAAGATGATTCCGTAATCAAAGGACAGGTTGTGTAACGCCCACCGCAGGTGTTAACCTTTGACAGCCATTTCAATCAAGGAAAATAATTGGTAGTGCTTCATGTTTTAAGCCTTTCTCGTCCCGTTCACGTGAAAACGAATGCATATTACCGAAAAAATCGATATTTTTCATCCCCCCCCCCCCCCCACAAGGTTGACATGTTTGCCCCCCCTAATATGAGACCCTGCGCACGCTTATGCTCAATTCTGACCAGGACCATGGCATTTATAACCAGGCCGCCCCTACACACCAGTCTTAGAGAACAGAAATCATCCCTGAGCCTTCGATGACCTCTCAAACTTCGTTTCACCAGGAGACCCCCGGGAATCCTAGGAGAAGATCGGCTGATAGTGATAGCTATACTAGCAAGAGATGATCCTGAGTGAAAGGAGGGGAAGTTATACATCAATAAAAAGAACGCGCCATAAAATTTCAAACAGTCGTGTTTCCACCCTCCGTGCGCCCAGCACACAAACCGTGCTGACAGTGACGCTAACAAACTACAACCCAAAGCGTCGCGGAAAACCGACGCCTCGACACTCGATGGGAACACGTGATACAACGGCGGCGTGCGCAAGTCGCGTGCAGCCTAGCTGGCGCCGTATTCCCAACGATCGGGCTTGGTGTACATCTCCATCAAGCCGGGGTCCATCTGCTCCATCACGTGTTTCTCCGAGTTCGTCACGGCGGACGCCACGAACCGCGGATTCGGCCCGAGCTCGGCCACCGCGACAGCTGCAAGCAACGAAACACGCATGCGTCATCACTCGATGTTGACGTCGCGACGCCATGTCGCCACCTTTTTATAAGAACTTCAGGGAGCGGGGTTCGAACCTGGCTTGCGGCGGCAGCACCAGCGGATGAACAAGATGATGAGCGTGAGCACGGCCAACACGATCAGCACCAGCAGCAGCGCAAGGCCTGCGCAATGCCATGGATACTTGCTCGGTTCGGCGGGCAGCAGGTACACTGCAACACACAGCGCAGAGCATCACTAATACGTGGTTATACGGCGATGTAAGCTTTGACAGCTAGCACGATGCTGTCAAGGAACGCTTGATAGGAATCCCTCTGATTTTCATGTGTTTAAATTGATTTCCGATCGAAACTACTCGTAGAGTTAATCGTCACTACCTGTAACTATATGGATAGAGACAGTGACCATGGTCTTCATAGGTTTGCCTCCAAGGCTAAAGTTTGCTGCAGGTTTATCCTACACAATGCTAGCAGTGTGCTTCCTCTAAATATGCGAAGGCAACGACAGCAGCTACCTTCCATGACGTGCATGACGACGGCTGGGATGGGAGCGTCGTAGAAGAGGTCTCGCGCCATGCCTTGGTCCTGGCTCATCGCGTCCGAGCCGGTGTCTGTCATGAGATCGGCCATCAAGTCGTCTGACAGCTGCCCGGAATTCATGGTGTACGCTTCTGCAACAGAAAAACACAGCAACGCATATCTAACCTCAACTTGTATGGCACTAGCTTCATACAAAACCTATTTTCCGTAAACTGGGTAAATTATTGAAAGCTGCGAGGAAAGTTATGTAGATGAGAGAACTTGCAATCTATTCCCAATGTGAATTCAATGCGTTTTGAGGTATTATTGTACCCACCGTTCGAGAAGTACGTTGATGCTGCGGGGAAACTGGCCAAGGAATGCTCGATGAGCGAATGTCACCCTGCGCCGACCAACCCACGGTGGCCAGCACGCAATCAGCACGGGCGATAGCACCCGACCGGCCCCGATTGCGCCCAGCGCTTTTGCTGATAGTGGGCAACTTATTCACCCTCCGCTTGGCGATACCGAGCCGTGGACACGGGCGTGGTGATAGGCCGTGGCCTTCGAGGACAAAGTCGACACGCGGGGAATCACACTGGCCAGCAGTCTAGTTCAGGTAGTGCCTTATCTACCCTTAGTCATCACCTTGCAAGTCAACGCCGTCACGAGCTGCGTCTGATACCCACAATATGCTCAGGTGGAATTTATTATTGTAATTTATTCCGATAGCTTAGTTTGGCCTTGCGAACTACCTTCCGCTTTGCCAAGCGTTTAATATATTTCTTATACCAAGACTTGGCACTTGGCGCAGATTAGATAACTAATAACTATATTCACTGATGTTTAAATTTTGGGGCCAGCTTTTATTGTCCTTGTTTATAATCAGGAAGTTCCTCAGCGTACTTTCCCAAACACGAAGCTAAGTTTTGTCTGTACATTCTGACAGAAATTTTAAAAAATTGTAGATATTATTTTATTTGTAAGCTTTTTTTTACAATTTTTCAGACTCTAATGATGCCAACAACCTCAGCACATGTTCATAATTTAGTAAATCACAATAATATTGGCCGGTTCGTGACACGAGACCTGCGAGCCCCGTGGTTTTGTGTCCTTAGATTGGTGCTAGGGGTCACCTAGGGTCACGTAGGGTCACCCGGCGGCGTCGCCGTCGCTGGAGCAGGGACAGACGCAAGATGCGTTGACTGCGCGCGGCGCGGGGCACAGCGCAGACCCCGACATGCCGCTCTGCATGGTTTCGACCAGCATCCGCAGCATCTTGTCGAACGCGAAGAGCGTCATCTTGGACGCGCGTTTGCCGCCCAGTTTGAAGCGCAGCCAGTCCATGAAGGTCACCCGGAAATCCTGCAACTCACGGAGATGCTGAAGTGTGACCAGCTGGTCAGATGAAGTGTGACCAGCTGGTCAGATGACGTCTGCGCAAAGCGCTGCTTTGTCGACGGCTGCCAGTCGAATTGCACAGTCAGACTTTTCCATTCACAACTATAGCTTAGACGTTAACTTTGCATGACACGTCTTGCAACAGTCAATGCCATCTCATCAAATTTTCCAAAAAAAACAAAGCGCTGGTGGCGAGCCCGGCGGCAATGCAGGAGTAAAAATAGACAATGTTCAGCATCAACCGCATACATATTATTTTATATACCTACAGTTGACACTTGAGATTAAAAATTTGTGGCAAGCAAAGGCCCCTTAATTCTTCCGTGAGATTACGTCAGTAACGTTGTATGAAGTTGTACCAGAAGTTGAAGCTGTGGTACTGTACTACCTGCTCCACAGTGTAATTTCGGCAGAGATATTCGAAATAGCGGTAAAGCTGGCACCTACCCGCAACGCCTGGACTGGCACGGAGTGTTGAGTGTGGATGCCGCCCAGCTTCGTTAGCAGCGGCACGAGGTTGCGCGGCCGAGCCAGGTTCTCGATGACCGTCGTCAGACCGAGCATCGCTGCGTCCGTGTGGTCTCTGAAAACGACAGACGTGCGCAGACGGTCGATGCTCCACCCGGCGAGGCTGGGGAACAGTTTCTGGTTCTCGGGGAACGTCAGGAACAAGCTGCAACGATAGGAGACACGTGGCATTACGGTCAGGAGGTCAATTGTGGACGAAGCGTATAAAAATTAAGAAAAATAACTTTGTGTGTTACATTAATCTTAAAAAAATGTTGGCAGATTGGAAACGTGTGATTACGATTGGCACGTGAACTTTTTATAAGCTAACAAATATCTTAATGTTACTCAAAATATAATCCGGGTAGGTTTATAAAGATTCTATTTGGGTATAATGGTAGGTATCATTAAAGGCAGGTGGACTTTTTCTGCTTAAGGCTGTTCTACCAAGACGCTATGTATAACGGGCCATAAGACCCAAACTTCGAAATATGCAGTTTTGAAAGGAAATAACCTTTGAACCTGAAAAAGTATAACACCAAAGTGCAGGATTTATCAAAAAATCATGCTCAAACCCAAATTTCACTGAGATACACGCATTTAAAAGGGTTAGATTTCTGGCGATAGCATCAGAGTAACGGTTGTAGATAGAAATACGAAACTTTTTCACAGCCTCGCCAACACCTTGCTCCTAGGTGTGGGCTATCAAGCAAGTCATTTTGAGCCAAGGGCTGTTTAGTGGAATTATTTTTGTCACCCTCTGCATTTTGTTTTCACGAAATACTAGTCTTAGAAACGTCATAGAAGAATTTTGAAAAGACGAGCAGTTGAAGAATGTTACGCTTGGTTTGTGGTCTGATTTTCAATAATCTAGTGTTATTGGTTTGGGCAATGCTATCGCCACAAAATTTAACCCGTAAAACCAATACCTGGTGCGACAGTTAAGTTGTCTATAAACACAATTTATACGTTATAAGCTTATAACTAAGCTTTTCAACGCTCATGCAATAAGCAAGTGCAAAAGACTGCTGATTACTTGATAGCTTTTCATATAAGCTCTAATCCTTTGCTAAAAGGCAATTAAATTTTTAAATCTTCTATGGAGTGTCACGAAACCACAACAATGTTTGTATACTCAACCAGATTAGAGAGAGACGGACTTATGCCCCGTTATACATAGCGTCTTGCTAGAACCGCCTTAATGTGAGCCAAACAAGCTGTCTGACTAGCTTTGTCTTGATCGAGTATCCGAGGCTGATGGATTATGGCTTGGATACATTGGAGTCGCGCCTTATCGCCGCCGTAGAGAAAATACCGTGAAGGGAGGTTTATTTTTGGCTTACTTGGTGAAAATGTCGAGTCCGTATTCCGAGAGGTTTTCTTTGACGAGCTCCCACGTGGCGTTAACTTCGGCGACCTCATCCCAATAGAAGATTATGACGCCATCGCAGTCAGTGTCGAGTTTGGAGTGGGTCATTGATTCAATCCTTTCAACAAATCAAATCATAAATTGAATGTCGAAAGCAAAAAGTTTGTTTCGATAATTGGAAGCAACTGCGAGACTGTTTTATGACCTTACCTGTGAATCTCAAATGCTTTGGAGAACTTGTGAGATAACTTTTTTATTACTTTGATGACAATTCCTTGGTTTTTTTTTGATAAATTTCTTTCTGTATTTTTCTATATTTTTTTAAAAACTGGTTTGATAACTTGTGACTTCTAATTCATCCTCGAGATTTCGCGACCTTCGATCGGGTATGACCCCCTGCAACTTGTCACTCTCATCTTCATTTCTAATAATTTTGAACAACGGATGGTTATTTTTAGTGTTTTTTTGTATACAAAAAAGAAGCTGCCGAAAATGGTCAGAATCACTGCATCCTTAAAATATTTTCCAAAGTCCAACAGACATCAACTTCCAGAGTTAGTAGACATTAAAATGTTTTATTGAGAGTTCTTTGGTGCTAAGATAAAAAGATATTACCGGATATTCCATTAGATCTGCTAACCTACTCTGTTTCTGTTTCTGAACATAGTTGCCTCCATGAAAATACATTTTCAGGAACAGAGACAAACTGTTTCTTACTGATGCAGATAAAAGTCTGGTAATTTAATTGCCAAGATGCCGACGAACTGCACAGAGCGGGCTTGCAACAGGAGAAGCAGAGGATGGTGGCAAGGGCGACGAATTGAAAGCGGCGCGAGTCAGCTGCAAGTGTATTTATTGTTGCAAGTCGGCGCCGTCGGACGTCTAGAAGATGCAGTTGATGAACCACGGGTTGACCGTGAAGTAGACGTGCAGCGAGGTGAACCCGTAGTTCGTCACGAACGTGTTCAGACACGCCGGCGCCGTCGGCGTCAGGGACTGCGCGCGACATTACACAACTCGTAAGACTCTGCTCACTACAAATATTGCCGGTCAAAATTTGGCGGTGGAACCCATAATAACTATCCGATCAATAGGTGCCTTTACCTATTACATTCAATCAAAATTCTATCAAAATGACGTCGCATACCCACTCGGTAAAGCCAGGTAGGGCAATTCGGGTTGTGGTTTCCCTATCTTCATTTGTTATTTAGCAGAGTTAATTAATATTTATTTCTTAGCTGGTAGTACGTCCAGTGGGTAACTGATGTCATTTTTCTCTGAGTGGAATAGGTCTATTTTGCCTTCATAGAATAGTCTTTGGCATATATCGTGTACCCTCCGCCGGTCAAAGGTTTCGAGGTACAAAATCGAGGCATCCTAATCGAGCTTCGACTGCCTCCTTCAAGATTTTTAGCAATTGAAAGCAGTCTGGGACGCTGAAACTCGCTGTTATTGCATATTTTTTCTTCCTCTAAGCGCCTGATTGACGGTATCTACATTTCAGACAACAACCGCGTATCCTTTCGTCAAGGATGCAGAGCTAGCTCAAGCTTCTCAACTCTTGCAAACGGCAACCTCCTTACAAGTAAGGAAGCGGTTCTAACATGCGTTTCGACTCGATCTGCTTATACCAATCCAGCGTTGATCGAAACTTATACTCCGAGTGAGTTTCGTAATTTGGCACTTGGCATACGGTTCCAAAGCTAAGAAATCAACCTTAATCAAGCCAAATGCCGGCCGAGGGTTCGTTACCTTGACGCTGCTGGCGCTGTTGGACTCGAGCCAGGTGTATCCTTGGGGCGTCGCGGTGCCGAACACCTGCCAGGCGAACCCGTGCAGCTCGCCCACCTTGTAGTACGCCATCACCGGCAGCACCTTTTCACAGGACAGCGTCGCGTTCATTGCGTACTGGTAGATGTCGCCTGCAACGCGACACGCTCATAGCACTCGGCGCCGTTCTCTCAGGCCGTCGTGGTCAAAGCGCCGATACTTTAAGCGCGACTAGTTCAGAGCGTTTCTAGGCTTTTGATGCTGAAGCAGCGTGCCCGGCATGCTGTTAGTCTGTTAGCTGTAGTATGAATGCTCTGGACGTGCGACGTTTTCGGAAAGACATTGAAAGAAGGAAAGCTTGGTGTCAGTGTGAACTTAATCCTAAATTCAAATACTCGTTTCATGTACGGTAGACAGTGATTATTAGGAGCGAAATATGAATTCCAAAATATCTGCGCGTTACTGGATAACTGGATAATGCATCATCTTGGCAAGGTTAGAGAGACTAGTTACGCTCATACGCTTAATAATACGCTTATAATAACAAGCAATAATCTATTGAACGCTTTACAATATATTTCAAAATATTACTCGTGCATGGGGATGCGGTATCAGAGCAGTATGCTATTAAATTTAATATTTCAAATCATCACAAGTTAATGGGGTTTTCCATGTTATTTAAGCCAAGCGTCTCCTCGATGCTTCCGCCTCCAGCCATGTTCTACGTTGGGGTCGGTTCTTGTGACCTGCCAACACGCTATGCTGCACAGCGTGCAGACCGCGCCGGGCAACGAACCGGGGGTCCCTGAGTACGTACCGATTCCGCCGGAGCAGGTCTGCTTGACCCACGGCGTGCCCTTGAGGTTGGCTTCGAGGCGAGGGATCGCCAACAAGTTGTTGTTGCCGTTCTGCATCCAAACGGCAGTGCCGGTCTGGTCCAGGGCGTTGCGTCCTCCGGAGTTGATCGTAGCTATGGCAACAGCGACAAGAATGATAAGGTGCTCAAAAGGATGTTACATCCATTAAGTCAATACTTCGTATATAATCTGATTTTTGGTGGACCTGCTGAAAATAACTCCCGAAGAATATAAACTATTTTTGGAATCCCGAAAATGGACTCGGCGGTTATTTAGTAATCCAACTATAAAAGATGCACCTGCAGTTGTAAGGGTAAAATTCCAGGTATAACCTGAGTGTGAAGTCGTATGGTAACAGCGGTGGAATGGGGAGTAGGAAGTAATGTAAAATAGGCACAGGCACGACGTCAGGTCTCACCCTGGTCGACCAGGTAGAACGTGTTGATCCAGCACTGGTAGCCGAACCGCTTCTTGCTCACGAAGGACGGCGTCTTGGCGTAAGGGAAGCCCTTTGCCGCGTTAAACTTGACCAGCTGCAACGGAATTCTCCAATCAATCCAACATGCTTCATGGGAATCAATTCCGTGAGCAGCTATAGCATGGCTGCTCGCTCCGGCAGTCTCTGTCTATGTTGCCCGATAAAATGTTTATTAAGTTATGTTGAAAGTAAAAGTATGTGTAAAAATTAAAAAAAAAATGCACTTAAAACTGTCCATTTACTCAGAGATACTTTTTACAAAGCCACTTCTATTCAACTATTCATTAAATCTTCATTTCTTTTGATAGATTTTCTAAATGACAGCTCTGACAAGACAAGGGTCATGCGATAAATTGTGATAACCTGGCGGCAAAGATGGAAGTTAAAATAAACAAGTGTTGTTTATCACCTGCAAAGATACCCTTTTATATGCCGTTGAACTTGAAGGCTGTGGTGCGTTAATTCCAAAACTAGCGGCCAAGGCAACTATGACGATTATGTCATCTGCTCAACAATGTTATTTGCTACGGCCTGGTGAGATGTTTGCTGACAGAGTATCCTATATTCTTCAGTCTCTAGCACAGTTTCCCATGGTAAGATATTTGCTGGCACAGTTTCCTGCATGCCACAACCATGATAAGATGTTTGCCGGGACTGCGGCCAGACCTCGTACCCCGAACTCCATGCCGGCGATGAAGCCGTTTCTGTCGTAGAGCAGACAGAGTGATGGATCCGACGTCGGACAGAGCGTGGTGAAGAGCGGGTCGGGTGAGCCGGTGGACGAGCACGCGCCGCCGCTGGCCTCCTCGGGCGGCGACACGTAGCCCATGGCGTTGGCGTCGTCGGCGGTGCGCGGCAGCTGCGAGTAGCGCGACGTGTCCGTCACGCCCGCGAGGCGCGCGCGGAAGTCGGACCACTGGACCGCTGCAACGTGACGTGGGTTAGGGCGGTTTGGGGCTTCACTTTTATTATATTATGTCGTTAAAGGTTATAGTATCTAACCAGAAATTTTAAATAACAAAATCAAGAGAATATAGACCCCAGGTTGAGCCTTCTCTAATCATTTTAAATAAAATTTGTCAAGGACAATAGCATAAATCATCATCTATACCTATCGAGAGTTCTTTCACAATGAAACCACTAACTTTTCTGAACATTACTCTTTTCTTACTGAAATTGCCTTTGTCTTGCGTTTTGGGGATGGAAATGGGCAATGATGTTAATCATTAGTGCTTCCTGCTTAGAAATTTTTACACAATCGACTAAGGGTCTTCTCGAATAAATAATTATCGCATTTTGGTTAAAAGCCAATGTCAAAATCAAAACATACTGCTAAAATGCTCACATGAACTCCATTATCTTATTTTTAAGAAACATAATTACCCCATTAAAACATACTGTACTGATTTTCTCATTTCACTGCTAAAAAAATTATAAACAGTTGATAGCATAGGTTTATCTGGCAACGAATCAATGCAAGGGAGGGAGAGAGAAGGAGCTCAGTGGTATGCGACGGGCGCGAGCGAGAGGCTTACCTCCGAGCGCGGACGCAGCGATGGCGAACAAGATGGCGGCTGCGAGGAGAGACTTCATCGTGGTGGCCGTGCGAGTAGTTGTCAGCGGCCGCCGCTCGGCGCGCCCCTTATAGCCTCTGTGTGACATTGAGCGCGGGCTGCCAGGGCGCCGTGCCACCTGAGACAATGTTTGCCCGCCGAATGCACCGCCAGACAAACAACAAGTTTCGGCAGGCACCGTGGCCAGACTCCAGGAGGCCGCGCGTAAACACGGACTCAATCTAGGCCGGCTTGATGTTTACTGACTTATTAATTGAACAATTGCAAGTAATGAACCTGATGACGCCGGAGTTGCGGGATTTGCGCAGCAGGTCGTTAGTTGATCAACAACTTCCAGCGGTGGAAAAGTGAACGAGCCTATCAGCCTTTTCAATACAATATACAATCAAATGCAAATATTTAGAGTACGAAAAATTTAATTTAGGTGGCAGTAAAGCTGGCTGTCGGTGAACCCAGCAAACAGGAGACCTTGCCGTTGATTCGGCGCAGACGTGAAGCGAAGCGAGCATCGGCAAACAGCCGGCGATCGGCGAGCTATAAGAGGGCGCTGGGAGCTGGTCACGGCACGCTGTCTTCTGCAAGCATCCAGTAGTCATGGCAACCGCACGCATCTCAGCCCTCTTGCTGCTGGCTTCCGTCGCCTGGGTTTCAGGTTAAGCCATCGCCATCTTGTTTAACGCTCTTCGCGTACATTTTTTTGAATGCCGAGTTCGCTTCTTTAGAGCGAATAATAAAGAGTTAAATTCACAATAAAAATACGCTTTCATAAAAATAAATACATTATAAGCTGCATTCAAGTGTACACCAATAACTTTCAGACAAAAAATATCGTTTTTACCATAATGAATTTGTTGGTTTTCGCAGGCGCGGGCACGTGGCAGGACCTGCGCGCGCACTCGAGCGGCGACGCGCAGTTCTTCCGGCAGCTGCCGCGTACGCTGAACGCTGCGAACGCGCTCGGCTGGGTGGCGCCCTCCGAGGAGAGCCGCGACTCCGCGTCGTGCCAGACGCCCTACTCCACCCTCTGCCCGCGCGCCGACCCCTCGCTGTGTCTGCTCTTCGACGACCTCGGCTCCGTCGCCGGCATCGAGTTCGGCGTGAGTTCTTCCTCACAGAGGCGTCGGCTCAAACTCATCTCAAATATCATTCGACTACAGCTTTGTTACTAAAGAAACCACCTTTTGGCTAAAGAAAATTCAGATTCTATGCGAAATTCCGTGCGGTTGATATTTCATTCGCCGTTCTTTGCGCGTAGATCGTCAAGGCCAACGCCGGCGCCGCCTACCCCTTCGCCACCCAGTCGGTGTTCGTCGCTAAGAAGCGCTTCGGCTACAACTCGTACATCGCCCAGTTCTTCTTCGTCGACCAGGGTGAGCGACGGCGTAACTGACCAAGATGTAAAATCGTGAAAAGATTACATTTCCAGCAACCATTTAGAGCAGAGTTGTACACGTATTCTAGACCCTTGATAAAGCAGGCAGTATAGCTTTGCGAAACGTCTGGAAAAGTTTCAGTTAGGGACATAGCATTCAAAGCCCAGTTAAATAGATTTTCCGGAAACCAACGTGCTTTAAGATTTAAAAAATATAAAAATTAGCTTGGAGGCTGACCGAGCTTGTCACTGCACACAGCGACGCTGAACGCCGGCGGACGCAGCAGCCTTGACGAGACCGCCACGGGACTGTGGCTGCAGACCGGTCGTGTCAGCCAGCTGGCCGTTCCCAGGCTCGAGGCCAATGCCGTCGCCGGCTCGTTCATCAAGCAGACTTGCACGCCGGGACAGGGTGAGTCACACCTTGCAGTGGTACTGCTATACACTCAACAGGCCGGTGTCAGGGTTGAACTATGTATGTACAAATAAACGCCAGAGAACGTACGCGAGTGTTAAGCCAGCGCCGCCACTGCGCGCCCTCTCTGTCGCCAGGCGTCAACTACCAGTTCAACGTTACGACGACGAGCACGTGCGACACCACCCTGCCCGTGGTGGGGATCTACAACGCCGGCGAGCTGGTCGGTTTCGCCTTCCAGTCTTTCGGTCGCGTCACCCCTCTCGGTGCTGAATATTTCGAGACGGTGTCTACCGTCACATACAAGGTAGGCAGACAGAGCTTTGCGAACTTTGCGCGGTGGCGTTCTCTTGCTTGCATCACTTCCAGAATATTTTGCTTGTGATATGGAGGAATCGCTGAAGACCGAGTCTTGCAAGAATTGAAGAGCTTACATTAAGAGCTTGATAATGAGCTGCATCCATACCACAATATTTGGCCTAGGACATGTTGGAATCGCGTTGGACCTGCTTTAGCTAGATGTTGGTAACAGAGCTTTCTTCGTCTGCCGCAGCAAACGCTGGACGCCGCCGCTGCGCCCACCTGTCTGTCCGACTGGGCAGCGAGCTACGGACTCGTGTCCATCCACGTGTTCTTCACGGCCACCCCGTGGCTGGCTTGCTGCTAGGCGACCGGAGGACGTCGTCGCGACCATCAAGATGGCGCCGGCCGGCTGTTGGCCGGCATGGCCCTGCACCGATTGGCGTCGACTTGGCGAATAAAGTTTCTTCTTGCAACAAGCCGTTGGGTCTTCTCTGTTCCCCGCTCCTCTAGTCCACGCTCCTCGTTTTCAACAGTACCACGTGTAGAGTTTCTGCGCGAAACTTTGAAAACTTCCTGCTCCCAGTCTCGCCTAGGAAGTCGAACTTCGGAAAGTACTAGCTATAGATTCGTCCAAGGATTTTCATCCAAACAGCATTTTTCGTCAAATCTTGGATATAAAATGTAGTTTCTCTGGCTTTCTGCAACTATACATAACTCTGTGAAGGGGTCGCAACTGTATGTATACCTACACACTAGAAGATTCAATCCGTTGCATCGCAAGCAATATATTTGTACTAATTTTATATTTAAATCTGAATGAGTAAGCAACTTACCACCGTGTAAACCAGTTAAAAGCATAAAGCTTCGAGCGTAGTCGCTGACTACGAGGAAGTGACATTGATTTTCGTAGACTTGCGACCCGGACAGCAAATCCCGGTTCCTTGATTCGCAAAGCATCGTGCTGAACAGCGTTGGTGCCATCTAGCGCCGCTAGAGACGCGCTTTGAGCTGCGTGCGCAGGGTTCTGCGCAGGATCTTGCCGCTGGGGTTCTTCGGGATCGCGTCGACGAAGCGCACGCCACCGCGCAGCCGCTTGGCGGACGACACGCGCTCTGCGGGCAAATCGCGCAACCATCAAACGAGACTTCAGCCTCATGGCTTCATTGCCATTGGCATTAAACTTTGGGCAAATAGTTGAGAAATGGAAAATATAAATAATAAACGTAAAATTTTATGTCCTATTATGAATTATTGGATACATGAAACCCAGCCTGGTTTGAGCCATCAGCTCCACCAGCGCCCGATTACGCCGATAATTTCCTGCATTCTCCAGCCTGGTAAGGACCGTCCCTCGAGTTCAACAACTCGGCGCCAACCCGGTTCCAGTATGGCCAACCTTACCAGCCACGAAGTCCTGCAGTTCGCGTTCGGTGATCCGACTGTCGGGGCGTCGCACCACGAAGGCCGTGGGCAGCTCGCCCGCCGCCTCGTCGGGGGCGCCCACCACGGCGGCGTCGCGAACCTCGGTATGCGTCAGAAGCACGGCCTCCAGCTCGGCCGGCGCCACCTGGAATGCGGGGATGTTATGCGGCGGCGGGGCGGATCCATCTTACCCTAATCTACCGAAGCACGATGCTGGAACCTAGGCTATGCGAACACTCATGTAATCGTGATGTGGATGAGCGTAATATTTACGATTATATTGCGTGTAAAAATGAGTGGCACTGAGTGAGTGAGAGAACAGCTCAGCTGCCGACAGCAGAAACGAAGGTAAAGTATTTCCATTTAGGTTCGATTCTCACTAACACTAGCCTTCGGTGCTACTTTAGTTCTTTTAAGTGCTTGGGACGGCATAAAAACGCAAGGCGGCGTCATTTACATACCCTGGTCAATGTGTACAGTGACTTTATTATTATAAACATCTTTGAATGGTTTTTTTTTTTTGCTAATGTTGATTGCGGGGAACCTGTCCAGTCAAGACGTCCGGTCTCGATGTGTCAGCGTGACTCGCCTGGAACGCCTTGTACTTGATGAGCTCCTTGAGGCGATCCACCACGAAGAAGTAGCCATCCTCGTCGTAGTAGCCGACGTCGCCGGTGCGCAGGAAGCCCTCGCCGTCGGTGCAGGCGGCGGTTGCGCGCGCATCGTTGTAGTAGCCCGCCATGATCATTGGGCCGCGGAAGCAGAGCTCGCCCCGCGCGTGCGCGCCGAGCGCTGCGCCCGTCTCCGGGTCCACCACCTGCCGGCCATCTTGTTGTTCCTCAAACATGTTGCTGCACAATGTCGCATTGGCCTTCTTGATGCACTCTGGTGCTATCCTGTTGTTATCCTGTTGCTAGCTTGTTTCTATCTTGCACTCTACCTGTGGCTTCACACTGTTGCCGTACCTTGCACTCAACGCCCGGCGCCAGCACACCGGACGAGCCCGACTTGTTGCGCCCTGGTGGCGCGCGCAGCACGCCCAACGTCGTCTCCGTCATCCCGTACCTGCACAGGCGCAATACGTCACAGGTCACAGCACGCTGCTAGAATCTTCCAGCGCCCAGCACGCTGCAATAAGCTGGCAGCGCCCAGCACGCATACCGTAGCAAACATCTCACCAGGCCGCAAAATATTGGAAACTCTGGGCTAAGTCGGGCGACAAACGTCTAGTGACGAACCTGTCAAACTAGCTGGAAGTTAAAGTGAAGTTAACACCTGCAAATATACTCTTTTATTTACATGACAACTGTCATGTACACTTGAGATTGAGCATAAGTTACCAACAAACCCCATCAATATTACGTAAGAAGATTTAAGTAACGATGTTTTAAGATGGCTGTGGTGCTCCAAATCCAATCCAAGCCACATGGCGGCGCTCAAAAATGCTATTTCGCAATAGTTTCCTGCATTCTACAGCCTGGTGAGCCTCAGAAATATACAAAATCAACCTTTAGAGGTGTGCAAAGTTTCTGCTCTGCACCCTACCGAAGTCGTCCGGCCAGGGCCAGGGTGTAACTCGCTGAACGTACCCTTGTCGCACCTCCGAAATGCGCAGGCGCTTCGTGACGAGCTGCTGCAACTCGTCGCTGAGCGGCGCTGCGCCGCAAGCGACCAGCCGCAAGCTGGACAGGTCGAAGCGATCCACCAGGGGATGCTTGCCCAGGAACACCATCAGCGGCGGCACCACTACCAGCAGGGTCACCTGGCCGGGCAGAGGCACTTCAATCAGCACTCCCAATGCTGCCTTGACCACCAATCAGTACTCAGAAGACTGCCTTGACCACCAATCAGCAATATGAAGGCTTGGAAGTTGGGTACTTCGTGTTAGATGTTGGGTTCATTGTGTTACATAGTATTGCATGCTGGGTAATTTTGTTAGTTGCTATGTACCTTGTAGTCCTGGATAGTGCGCAGGAAGAGCTCCTCCTGAAAGCGCGGCAGCAGCACGGCCTTAACGCCGACGAAGAGGAAGCCGATCAGACTGACGCAGCCGTAAGCGTGGAAGAACGGCAGGATGGCGAGCGACACGTCGTCGGCCGTGAACGTCGAGAAGCGCCGGTCGCTGCGAGGCAGAGCGCGGTGAGGGGCGAAGTTATGCAACGGCGCGGATAGTCTGCTGCTGCGACTCTGTTTTTATACCCGTGCCTTCGAGATAACCAGATCGTTTGTCTAGTTTCGCGTTAGTTTAAAGGTTGGTTTGCCTGAATTGTGATGGTGCGTGGAGTGTTTGCAAGTGGGTGTTTGGTGTTGAATAAAGTGTAAAGTGAAAACCGGATTCGTGAGTGTTCTGCTCACTAGGAATAAACTTCCAATTGAGAGCATCTCCAGTTTTAAATGTATAACGTTAACACTAATTAAGCATCAAACGCTGCAGACTAGCTCCACTCAGCACGCTGCTATCAGATTCAAAATCGCAAAGCCAAATTTAAGTATGCAATTAAAAATTTATAGCTCCTGTAATATATGCGCAATTATTAATTTTTGTCGGTTCCTCTTGACGTATAGCCTCGAGACTTATCTTTTGCGACAAATCTTAGCTCACAGTCGCAGCAGGCGGGGTATGCAAATAAATTCGCAACCGGACGCGGGGCCTCCATTCGGAAGTAATTGCAGAAAATCTCTACAAAATCGATTCCCAGGCCCGGTTGCCGAGTGCCATTATGACTCAGCACCGCTCGACTTTGAAAGCCGCTAGCGGCTTTCAAAGCCGCCATATTCGAACGCAAAAATAGTTACTGAATACCGACCTCTCGCGGCTTTGGGAGCGGCTTTCAATGCCGCGGCTTTGGAACGAAAGCCGCCATTCTAAAAGTTAGTGAATAGGGATCCAGCGATCTCATCCGAGCACCACCGAGCTCCACCGAGCTACAAAGAGCACCACCGAGCTGCACCGAGCTACAACGAGCTGCACCGAGCTACAACGAGCTGCACCGAGCTGCACCGAGCTACAACGAGCTGCACCGAGCTGCACCGAGCTACAACGAGCTGCACCGAGCTGCACCGAGCTGCACCGAGCTGCACCGAGCTACAACGAGCTACACAGACTCACGACATGTGTCCGAGGCAGGTGAGGATGTTGCTCTCGGAGAGCGCCACACCCTTGGCGAGGCCCGTCGTGCCGCTCGAGCAGAGGATGGCGACGACGCGCGACGCCGACGCCGCGAGGCCCTCGACCTCCTCGGCGAGGCCCTCGTTGCCAAGCGCGGCGTTCATGATGACGACATGGCCGATGATGCCCGAGCTGCGGCGGACTTTAGCGACCAGCGGAGCCGTCGTCGGCGAGCAAAACACCACCGAAGGCCGGCTGATTTTCAGCGAGTGTTCGAGTTCGGCTGGGTCGGGCGGAGAAGGAAATTAGGCAGTTTATTTCGGCAGTCGGACGTCTCAGAGGAAATCGTACGACGCTGGTGAATCGGGGATGAAATGTTCGACTAATTACAGTGAGTTTCAGGGTTTGAGTGTCCCAGCATAAGCTCAATGTTGTAAAGATTTGGAAGGAGGCAGCCGTGGCTGCAATTTGGCCGATGTAACATAATATTTTTCCTCGTCAACCCTTTTCGTCTGAGAGTGAAGGGTAATCTATCAACTCGGTTGTGCAGCAAAGAAACTCTAGACAATATTATACCTTACATTGAGAGTCCCAGCATGCTAAGCAAAATTAGTTACAGTAGGGAATGATGCGGTCGTGGCTGAGTTAGCAGATTGTACATCTCACCGTGTATTTATAGGGGACAATTTTTCATCACGGGCTGGAAAGGGAAGAAAAGTTGTATACACTGAAATTAAAATGAGTTTACAATCACCAGATTTTGTGGTACCAACCTATTAAAAAAATTACCATAAATGTTTTTTTTCCCCTAACCAGTTATACAAATCTCTATATGAAAATGATATTTTACAACTTATATTGCTATATATCTTTAAAGACACTGTACAATTAGTCGAACTGTTTCAAATGTTGGAAAAGATTCCAGACGGTGGATGTTCTTTAATTTTTTAGCGTTGGCCCAACCTGTGGTCGTAATTTTCAGTGTGAAAACTTAACAAAGGCCTCCATTGCCAGAATCAGCTGGAACTCGTGTCCAGCTGTCACTGGGACGGTTATTTCAGTAATCAGTAATTTATTATTGCTCCACATAGTTAGGCCGAAAATGCATACCAAAAATATGAAAGATGATTGTTTTGATGCAAGGGCAGTTTCAACCGGCTCTTTTTTCAATTACAAAAGCATTTTGTAAAAGAAATGTCTGCTGGCCACATTGTTGGGAATATTGAAAAGCCGATGGAAAATGTAAATATAATAATATTCACTAATGGCTATAAACATCCGACACTGCTCGAAATGTTCAAATTTCCTCTAAAGAAAAGAAAGCATTAATTTTTCAAAATGCCGCTGGAACCAAATAGCTAAATTTTGCGTTCTGAGGTTGGCAAAAATTCCGTGTGACGTCATTTTAAAATTGACAGTTGTAAGGATACGCTAATTCAACTGTATTTATATATGCACAGCAAATTTAAGCGCCCCGAGCTTTTTCAGGCAAAGAGTTGTAGAAATGTACAGGAGAGGCGGCCGTGGCTGGATTTGGGTTGACATGACATTTGCCATCTCAGCAACCGCGAGTCCGACGGGGCTGAAACTCGGCGCGGGGACAGAGGACACCCGACGCCGACGCCGACGCCGCGTCCGACCGCTGTACGCAAGCGCACCTGGCGTGTAGGCGGGGTTGAGGGGGGCGATCGCAGCACCGGACAGCAGTGCGCCCAGCGCCACCACCGCGAACTCCACGCTGTTCTCGCTGACCACGCCCACCACCTGCGCGCGCAGCCCGCGCAGCCGCGCCGCCAGTGACGAGCTGCGCGCCAGCAGCTGCGCGTAGGTCGCAGTCTCGCCGGTCACTCCGTGTACCTGGCGACAAGGAGACGCACTTGTTGGGTGGTGACGTCACTTCGGCAGGTGTTGCGTCACGGAGAGTTGCAATCAAATATCGCACTGGCAGGAGAAGAACTGAAGCTCTTCGTGAAATCGGTATTTAGATGTGAATTTATTTCACCCTTAAATTTTATTACGGTACATTTTGAATCGTATTTCTCAAAGAAATAACGCCCAGTGAGAACAAGTCCCATCCTTCTAGGCCACGCTAGCGAGCAAAATATAGTGTGGTGGGACGCCGTGCTCCGCAAAAAGTAAAAATCTAGGTTTTTCCGTGCCCCGCCGCGGGCAAACCGTTGGACCAACAGCAAAAACCCTAGTACGAGATTATTTTATTTGCCGTGATCTACCAATCCTGCAATTTTTGTCGAATTCTGAGATAGTGAGGGTTTTGAGTGTGGACACTTGAAATGGATTCATCCTATAGAGACAAGTGCTGTTATCACATGCAAAGATACTATTTTATACGGCAACACTGCAGTTGACACTTGAGAATGAGCGTCAGTGGCAAACAAAGCCACATCAATATTACGTAAGAGTTAGGTAAGCAACTTTATTGAGTTGCATCTAGATGGCTGTGTTGCAATAACCTTAACCCCAAGCCGCCTAGATGGCGCTGGCGATTCTGTCGCCAGTTCAAGAACGCTAATTGTTGGAGCCACTAGGGCTGCTTAAACTAAAACGAGAAAAAGTGGACTGTATATTGGAGGAAATTCCCAATTTGCCTACCTTGTGACGCGCTGAGGGCGCCGGTTAATGTCTAGAGGTAAAGGGTGAATTAGGTAAGGCTTATAGGGAAGGAACAATAGGAGACAAGAACTTAGCTTGCAAGATGCGCAGACTTGGAGCTCCTTCGAATACACTTTCGAACAAATACTGATCAAAACGAAAAGAGAACTCGCGATAATCGAGGGTCGCGACCTGCCTCGACAGACTACCTGTCTGAATCGAGGTTGAGAGTGGGACGGGTAGAACAGAACTGAGCTGAATAAAACTGGCTGGCTCACCACCTCGTGAGGAGCAGGTCAAACATGACAACGGGAAAAAACCTAACTAAAAACCACATGAATCGAACAGGTAACCAACTAAAATAAAGAAATTACACAGAAACAGAAATGGCGCGAACATACCGCCCACCATGAACTAACCTCAAGTTCATTTAACTAAATGATACGAAAAACTAAAGGAACGATTAGGCAGGGGGGAGAGTGACCAGTTTATTCACTGGTCGCACCGTAATTCCATTAGACGTGCGAATACTGACGACGCGTGTAACGCCGTCTTGTCCAGGATGGAGTTCAATTACACGCCCAATGGGCCAAGAGAGAGGGCGAGTAGGGGCAACAAAAAACACGACATCTCCTTCTCGGAGATTGGGACTTCCACGCACCCACTTGCCGCGCTGCATCTGAGTATGAAGGTACTCACTAGACCACCGTTTCCAGAAAGCTTGATGCATTCGGCGAACCCGATGCCAACGGGAAACGTGGTTTGAATCGTCGGGCAAGGTTTTTTCGGGGGGAGCGATGAGAGGGGAGCCAATCAAAAAATGTCCGGGACTGAGGTAATCAGGACCTTCCGCCGGGTCGGAGGGGGTGGCACAGAGGGGGCGACTATTGAGCACTGCCTCAATGCGAGCAAACAAAGTAGCATACTCTTCGAAAGTATGAGGAGTATCAGAAATAAGGCGATGGAGAAGTGATTTTGCGGATTTCACTCCCGCCTCCCATAGACCACCAAAGTTCGGAGCATAAGGAGGATTGAAATGCCAAAAAACGCCTCGTGCAGCAAGTGCGTCTGTTACAGCCGGTTCAGATTGACGCAACAGATCGTGCATCTCACGCAGGTGGCGCGCGGCGCCGACGTAGTTTCGGCCGCAATCTGAATAAATGTGCGCGGGAAGACCGCGTCTCGAAACAAACCTATCGAAGCAGGCTAGAAACGCCACGGTGGATAACTCGGAAACAATCTCCAAGTGTACGGCTTTTGTGGCCATGCACACAAAGAGGCACAGGTAGCCCTTGCTACTGGGAGCGTTGCGTCGGCTACTGAATTTTACCGAAAAAGGACCAGCAAAATCAGTCCCAACATGTGAAAAAGCGCGCGAAGTTTGCACACGAGCGGCAGGGAGATCGGCCATGGGAGGTTGAAGCGGCCGGGCGCGAAACTTGTGACAAGTGATACACTTGCGTATGCGTTGCCTGAGCAAGCCGCGCAAAGATACGATCCAGAAATTCTGCTGGATGAGAGCCTGGACCGTTCTAGGGCCGGAGTGTAGTGACGTTAAATGGAAAGAGTCACATAACAGCGAGGACAAATGCGCTGTTTTAGGTAACAACACAGGATGTCTAGCCGATTCGGGAAGAGAAGAGTACCGCAACCTACCGCCCACCTTGAGTACGCCATCCGGAGTGAGAAAGGGGTTCAAGGAAGCAATCTTGGAAGAAACTTGTTTCCTTAGAGTAATTTTACGCATCTCAGTATCATAGTAATGCTGCTGCGTAATACTAATGAGGAGGTTCAAAGCATCCTGCAATTCCGATGGGCATAAGGGGCCAATGGGTGCAGGAGTGCGATTGCGACGAGACAATAAGATTCGAGCGAAACGCACAACGTGACCATAAACGCGTTGAGCACGGAGGAGGGTGGAGTACTTGCGAAGCGGGTCAGTGAGGTGTTGGTCTTGATCAACGCGAACAGCGAGAGTTGCAACCAAAGGCTTCAGCTCGGGAAGTTCGAAATCAAGATTGCAGTGGGGCGTGGCTCGGGGCCACGTGGAGATGGGTGAAGACAGAAATGAAGGACCACATTGCCAAAGAGGATGGGTTAACAATTCTGATGCGGATAAGCCACGGGATGCGCAATCAGCAGGATTGTCATGGGAGAGAACGTGCGCTTCCTCGGCGTTGAGCGCGGCACCACGATTCGAGCCCAGATTAGAGCGCGCAGGCTTGAATGGACGGGCGACTGAATAACGCCCAGTCAAGTCGCGCTTATGCGTGGCGAGTAAATGGTCCTCACAACGCTGCGAATCCGGATCGACTTGAGGAGGACGTGATATTTCCTCAGATTCGCAAACCAATCGAAGGGTGCGCTCGAGCTCAGGTGAAGCAACCGTGAATAGAGACAGAGGCTCTGGAGAGTCCGCACGCTGCGATCGCACCGGACCAATCACAACCCAACCGAAGACAGTGTTGAGGGCAGAGGGAGCAGTGCCAATCATCATGTCTCCAGTCCTAGCCAGGATGTCTGGATATAAGTCAGCACCGATCAGAAACTCTATTTGATCAGGAACGTGGAACCTATCATCCGCGAGCAAGAGGCCACGGTAACGATCAAAAACCTCAACGGGAACTTCCTGAGGGGGTAGTGCGTTTGAGATGGAGGACAAGACGAGTGCTTGAACACCGAGAGACGTTTCGGGGTGGTGACGCGAAGAGAGAGTGCAGTGCACCGTTCCGAAAACGCGAACAGTTGAATGGCCGATGCCAGAGAGCTCCGAAGGACAAGAGCGGACTTTCAGACCTAATTGCTGACTGAGAGCATGAGTGATAGCGGATATTTGTGATCCAGAGTCAATCACTGCACGCACGGGATGAAATTGTCCGAAAGAGTCGCGTATCAACGCACGAACCGTTCCTAACAACGCAATGGGTTGATTTGCAACGATTACATTCGCGCGACATGAGAGCGCTTGAGGGTGAGGGGGTGTATCAACTCGAAAGGGATGGTTGACAGTGGATGAAGCGACGATGGGCGCCGAGACTTGCTTCACATGCAACAAGGAATGATGCTCTCTGCTATTACATGTGGAGCACGCACGCTGAGAAGCACATTGCGAGCGCATGTGCGCACCTAAACAATTGAAACACCGTTGCAGACGTCGCAGGGTGTTATATTTGTCGTCAACAGACAGCTTACCAAACACCGGGCAGCGATAAAGCGAGTGCGCGTCTTTGCATAAAACGCAGGCAGTGGATTTGACGACATTGCTGTGACCCACGGACTTACTGTCGTAACTAGTCGACTTTTCCGCCCTTGCCGTTGTGGTTGTCAACAATGAGTTGAAACGTTTCTTAGCGACGGGGTGGTTGTCAAGTCCGCACAATTCAAGAGTGCGAGTTGCCTGGGTTACGAACTCAAGCAATGACTCAAAAGTAGGAATGTTGATGCTGGACGCAGCTTTATTTTCAAATGCCTTACGCGTCTGCATGTCCAACTTCGAAAGAGCTAAAGAAAATAGCAGAAAATTTGCTAGATCAAGGTTGTCAATAGCTTTGAGAGAATCAACAGCCGTTTTGTGAACCCTAACAAAATGTTGTAGTTCACCATGAGACGAGGATTTCAGCGGAGTGAAATCGAATAATTGCTGGATGCTGAAGTTAGCAATCAAACGAGGATTTTCATAGCGAGTCGTGAGCGCTTTCAGAGCAAGAATATAGTTTTGCTTCGAGATAGCAAAACCCGAGACCGTAGCTAGCGCAGTTCCAGACAGAGTGACGCGTAGATAGTGAAATTTCTGTAGATCATCCAGAGAAGCGTTATCGTGAATCAGGGAAGTAAACAGAGCAATATATTCTGTCCAACGATTAATGTCTCCTGAGAACACCGGGAGATCAATTTTCGGTAGTGAGGTCAACGTCATAGGATTTGACGTGGTGACCGTTCGATCAACTACACGCGAAGCATCGAGTTGCTGCAATAGTTTTAAGAAGTGACTTTGTGCGGCATAAAACAATGTCTCGAAACTGGATTGAATGGCTTCGACTTCGAGCGGTTTATTAGGCGGTACAACTTTGGAATTCAGTTTGATTATTTTAGCCTGTAGGGTATCGAACTCGCTTTCGATCATTAACATTCGTTCATAACGAGGTTTAGCTTGATCGACACTGTTGACATCCAATTCCAGAAATGCGTCATAGCACCGCTGTACGCGAGCGAATAATCCTTGGCGGCTCTCCGTAAAAGCCTTCAAATCTTGCTGCTGAGATTCCATTGCAACTACACGAAGTACAAAGAAATACGAGAATGAAACGAGAGAAATCTGAACACGACGAAAATGTGTACAGAAACGAAACAGAAACAATTAGGCCTACGTAAATTACGCAACGAGCGTGCGTACAGATACCGAGAATAGGCCAACGAACCGGTGACTCCGTGCCGAGTGACGTAGCAACCACGAGGTGGAAACGAGACGAGAAATGCCAGTGCAAGAAAAAGGGGAAAAAACCCTAAAACGCTCCGGCTCAAGGGACCAAATGTTGGAGCCACTAGGGCTGCTTAAACTAAAACGAGAAAAAGTGGACTGTATATTGGAGGAAATTCCCAATTTGCCTACCTTGTGACGCGCTGAGGGCGCCGGTTAATGTCTAGAGGTAAAGGGTGAATTAGGTAAGGCTTATAGGGAAGGAACAATAGGAGACAAGAACTTAGCTTGCAAGATGCGCAGACTTGGAGCTCCTTCGAATACACTTTCGAACAAATACTGATCAAAACGAAAAGAGAACTCGCGATAATCGAGGGTCGCGACCTGCCTCGACAGACTACCTGTCTGAATCGAGGTTGAGAGTGGGACGGGTAGAACAGAACTGAGCTGAATAAAACTGGCTGGCTCACCACCTCGTGAGGAGCAGGTCAAACATGACAACGGGAAAAAACCTAACTAAAAACCACATGAATCGAACAGGTAACCAACTAAAATAAAGAAATTACACAGAAACAGAAATGGCGCGAACACTAATTCCGCAGCGTTTCCAGCAGTATACAACCTCTAGTATGAGAGTTAGATCTGGTAAGGCCTGGTAAGGCCTGGTAAGGCCTGGTAAGACCTGGCAAGACCTGGCAAGACCTGGTAAGACCTGGAAAGACCTGGTAAGACCTGGCAAGACCTGGCAAGACCTGGTAAGACCTGGTAAGACCTGGTAGGACCTGCTAAGACCTGGTAGGACCTGGCAAGACCTGGTAGGACCTGGTAAGACCTGGTAAGACCTGGTAGTGAGACATTTGTCTGAATGACAGCGACGTACGAGAGCGACGCGGTCACCATGTCGACGCAGCGCGTTGTCCAGCGCCGCGGACAGCGAGGTCTTTAGTTCGTCGTTCGGACACTCGGCGGGTCCGCGCAGCACCAGCGCGTCGGGCGTGCGCATTGCGTGCGTCTGCACGGATCAACTTGCTGCGCGTGGTGAACTCGGCGCTCGATCAGCCAACAAGTCGTCGCGAGCTGCTGTCTGGCCGCGTTGCTACGAGACACTGATCCGTCGAGAAGGCGATGATTAGATAAGAGTGCCGGGAGCGCGAGTCAACGTCCGCGTTGTGCGCAGGACAAGGTCGGCGAGGGGCAGGTCACCTGCCAGCGCCGCCTGGATCGCTCGAACGCTTGGATATCGCTCGACCTTTATCTTATCAATTAGCACTGTGTGCATAGTACATAGCTCATCGTTGCAACATTGAGTCGCACAACAGAGAACGTAGCATGCGAGGAATCTTGAGCGACTGTGTTTATAAAGCTTCCCAAAACAAATCTTTTTTGAAGACAGCGCACTCATAATCCAAGTAACTTATTTTAGAGTGTGACTTACGTAATATTCACTGTATGTATGATGTTGGCTTCAACGGCGCTAGGACGGGTTTCAGATGGTATTTAAATTTATGGCCGCTCCATTGTCATCCACGCCCGCATACTAATATTGACACGCGTATCGAATTGATGATAATTAGAAACGAACACATTTAACATGACAACAGACCATGCGGTAAAATTCCCCTACAAACCAAGGATGGATGTTGGATGCAGCCAACGACGATGGGAAGTGGGATAAAGGTCTCTTGTTTTTAAGTTGTTCCACAGGCAGTACAATGCAAATGTCAGATGAGATGAGCATTCATTATGCGATCGCTTGCTAATTGCTCGGATCGCGGCCGGCGGCAGCCTTGATGTGTTCGGTGGTATTTTGAATTCGCCGGCCGGTAGTCTGTCATGCGCGGTTGAACATTCGGAGATCGCGCCGAGGTGATAGCCCCAACCCGGAATCGAAGCAGAATTATCTCCGTCCATTTGGCCCCCTTAATTTTTAAATCTTGAGTTTTTCCGTGGAACTTTTAGAGCTGCTGAATTGGGCCGCTCTCACAAAGTTTTAGATCAATCACTCGCTGAGATACAAGGGTTTCAAAATGAAGGGGCAAGTTGACGCTTCGCTCTCAATTTTTGAAATCTTGAAATCGTTTTCTCTTAACGTTTAGAGCTCTTTTTGATTGCCGCCCTCAAAACCCTTGCTAGGATATTAGGGTATTCGAAATTCAAATCATTTTAGTATAGTTATAGAATCGTAGTGCCACAAGACCAACGCTATTTGACTTATCAGCCAGAGAAAGGTATGCTTGACATTTCCACAAATTGTTTCACATTTTATCAGATTCATTTTGAGACAATTATCTTTTAAATCACGTTCTTTGCAGATATCGTGGCGACACCGGCTGGTTTGGGTAGACAACCTGTCAGTTTTACCACAAGTTTCAAGAGCTACCGCCACCCATACTCTTATGGTTTATATATGACTTTGCTGCAGAAAACACTGGATAAGGTAATACAAATAATTATTGAAATCAAATAGTAAAGTGTAATGGATAATTTCGCTTCACTCGCCAAGCTCGTTACGCTCATCAATAATTCGCTTTGCCTCAAATGATCACATTATCTCCATTTTTTGGTTTTTAATGTACGCTACTAGCAGTGGAGACCCGTGCCTCCGGCACTATGTGCTTGCGCGTTTTAATTTTGTACCTAATAACAAATACTGTAATATATATAATACAGGAAGGCGGGCGATTTGAGTGGCGACAGACTACACTAGCGCACCCAAGCGGACAGGACTGACCCAACCCAACTGTCAATCAGTCCATCTGACAATTCAAACTAAATTATTGCACGACTGCTGTTATTTTCATCTCAAATATATTAATTCCAAATATTTATTTCGTGCCATGGGTAGCTGTCAGGACGGGAAAATATTGTGCTGTGTTTACTTGCAAAAATTATGAAACACAAAAATCAGCTAGATCTTTGTTTCGATTTCCAAAAGAGAAGGACTTGTAAGTAGGCCTAAACTTTATTGTTAGGCCTCGGCTAAAATATTTACTCATTTCTACTTTTGCCAGGGTACAGTGTGATTGAAACATTAAAAATATCGTTACAGGTGTAAGCAATGGGTTATTGCTTCTCGGTGCTTGGATTTAGACAATGTGTTTAAGAAGAACGGGCCCAAGCAGCTGTACTAATCAAATAGGAAAAGCTACGACTGCTACGACCATATTTTTGAACCAAAGGCATTAGAAATCCCAACCTGACAAGTCAAGGGTAGGTTTCGGTACCCTTGTTTTTCCACACCTTATCCAATTAATCTAACCACAAAGAATTGATAGTTAGATACCTTTACCTTTGCCTTGACATTTTGACGAACCAAATCTTAATTGAACTTTGGACTTTGTCAACTAAAACAATTTTCCCAGGCTAATTGATGAGCCTAACGAATGGAGCGAGTGAACCTTCTATTCAAACTCCTCATAAAAAGTCCTGAATATGTTTTTTGTGTTTGTTTGCACCCTACAGACCAGAAACCAAAACCGATTTTGATGAAAATTTACAGCAATGCAGTAATGCATACATAAGCAATGCAGGGTACAAATCAGTTCTAACGAGGATACATATAATTCAGAGCAACTAAATTTTGCTAAAGAAATATGACGAAAATTCCAAAATTTTATATCCCAATAGTCATGCAACATAATTGTCAATGCAAATCCTAGGAGTAAAAAAATAAATGCTCTGAAGGTTCATTGAAGTGCCGAGAGAATGCTAAAAAAGGTTAAAATGGAAGTAAGAGTTCCCGACGACTGTCCGTTATGTGAGGGATGCCAGTCAATTTTTATTGATAAATGTCTCAACGTAATGATCAACGCTTTCGTTAAAAGTAAAAACAACAACTTGCGGAAATCGATACTCGGCAAGAAAAACAATAAAGCAGAAAAAGTTATGCACTTGTAAAATCCACAATCGCAAGCACGCAAGCACGTACAATTTGGATGTGAATAAAGCTTATATGCGCCTTTTTGGCATCATTGAGTAAACATTGCCCAAATTGCCATCCCATCTGGTTTTTGTTTCAAATTCCCATTTTTTAGCAAAGCTCCAGATCTAAAAAACGGTGATAACCATGCTTTACATTGGGAGATACGCTTATTTCTTTATCTTTCATTTTTAACAATGAAAATTACCAAATTATAAATTGTTTATTGTTAATTAATGGTAGGATACCATATTTTGCCATTCAAAAAATGTTAAGAAAAACTATAGATATTTTAAATCAAGTAAAAATGTTTCTAGACCGAGAACTATGTTTGGTACCAATTCCTAGTTTAAATAAATAAATAACTAAATAAATACAAAAAATGTTATTTCAATGTTAATGATATATAATTCTGCATTAATAATAATAGCAACATTTTTTTAGCAATTGATACTTTGTATTTGTTGGTAAAGTAGTAGAAGGTAGCATTTAAAATCAGTGTTAATTTGAAACTAGCGGGGATAAGTCAGTCCTTGCCGCTAGGGTGCTCTGAAACACGTGTCGCCATACGCTTGCATTGAAAGTGGGCGGAGCTTCCCGTATTATAACCGAAGGTTATATACTATAGTATTTGCTAATAATATTTTAAAACATTTTTCAAACAATAATGTAGTGTATTGAAGGCACTGCAACTTGAATTTGTTCCTAGAGATTAAAAGATTCAAGCATTGTTACAATTACCTCTGGCGAAAGCTGATCAAATTCAGAGTCAATTAATTTCGGCCAAGCGAAATTTGTAGCTGTCAAACTTTGTCCAGCCTAGACGACAAATGGGATTTTCCATAATTTTCATATAAAACCTTTTCAAATCGCAGGGAAACTGTTGTAAGGTCTAATCCCATATGTGTAGAACAGATACAGACTATTTCCCAACGTTTTTATTCGGTTTTCGCAATTTATATAAAGAGTTACGCTGTTGATGAAACATATTCACCTAGTACCATAGTCACATAGCCAGGTACGAATAAGGGCCGGTATTACGATCTCTGAACTTCCTCCCAGAAGTTCGCTAAACAGTTGTTCAGTGAACAAGTAGTTCACTGAACTAAATTTCCGTTGCGTATTACGATTTGAAAACAACCGCCGAACACCAATCCTGTGAACTAGAGACAAATCTGGCAACAAGGCTGGATATTTTGGCAGTTGTTCTCTTCAAAATGGCTACTTCCAAGAAGTTTATTCGTGCCGCGAACTTTACAAATGACGATGAAAATTCAATTTTGGACTCTGTTGAAAAACACAAAGACATAATAGAGAGTAAGAAAAGCGACTCTCTTACCTGGAAGGAAAAGGTATGAGTGACAACCTTTCTACTTGATTTTATCATTTATTGAAATTAGCATGGGACATAATCTCACTGCTGTAGTAGTAGGTAATTTATTTTATTGGCAATTACATGTTATAATGTGGCTTGTTAATTTTTGCCAGGAAAGAGTATGGCTCATTGTTCAAGATGAATTTAATTCAAAATCAAAACACCCCAGAACGGCCAAAGAATTAAAACTGAAATACTCGTGCCTGAAGAAGGCAGCAAAGAAGGAGGCCAGTAAGCAGTTGCAGCGGCTTCGTGGTACGGGCGGCGGGCCATATGTGCCACCAACAAATAATATAATTCTGGAACGTGTCGTCAAGCTCGTCCCGCTTGCTGCCACAGGCATGCCATCGGTGACTGACAGCGATTTCTTCGTGGCGCATAACAACCGTAAGTTGTTGGAAAATTTATTTGATTTTGAAATAGGTAAGAGGTGATTAGTATATTTGACCGTTTGGACCAGGGTCCATTCATGGGTTATTATCTCTTATTTCAGCTGAACATGAAAATAGTGAGGTTGACGAGCCCGATACCTTCTCGAAAGGCAATGTGTCGGACAGCAACGATGAGGTAAGATCACAATCGCTGCATCGAATGGAAGCTACAAATTTAAGGATTTTACATATAAGGTTAATCAATTTTCTCACAATCGCTGAATTCAAATTTAACTGAAGCCAAAGATTTAGTTGCAAGCAAAGCAACTGCCAATCGAAAAGAAGTCGAAAATTTCTACTCAATTGTCACATTGTCTTACAAACACGTTTTATATGTTTCGTGTTTATTAATTAATATTTACAAAAAAATATCTAATAGTCACAAAGTACAAAAACAAGTACATCACAAAGTATATAAAGTCGTTCTAATAAGCCACGTCTAGTCATTGAATACACCGACACGGCCTATCGGACGGACGATGTTCGTTCTAGAACCGGATTGTGAAGCTGCTGTCACTTTATCACGATGAGATGATAAAGCAATCACGTCCTGTTACTGACTTACGTACACCGTACACTGTACTACTCCAACCAGGTACAACCAATTGGTCGACAGAGTACGCTGATTGATAATTAATCAAAACATCCTTATCAGATCACTAATTTGCGTTCCGACTAAACAATCTACCAACACCCCTCCCGTTCGGCTTGAAAAGTACCGACTTGGTGGGGTCCACCCCTCCAAGTCGGTGCCTCTCCCACCCTGGCCTGCGATTCGATCGCCCCTGACCACGGACAGACTGTAAAGAAACGCACGTGGCGAGCGAAAGATGAGTGGGTGTCCATTCTCCATTCCGCCTTGATTCCTCACATCTTTTTGTTGTTGGTGGTATCGTCGGTGCTGGTTGGTGCTGGATGCGAGACTCACGGAATTTCGGTGGCTCTGCCGTAAATTCGGGCCAATCTTTCAATTGGTGTCTCTAAGATTTTTCAGAGGAATTGTTATGAAACCGAGAAGATTTCATAACGATTCAAAATTGACATAATGGTTAGAACTGCTACACAACTGCTTGTTTGACGAGCAATCGAGCGAAGCGACGGTACTAGCGAACAAAAAGTTATTAAGTGGACGTCCTCACTGCCTAAATTTTGCGTGAATCGAAGCTAATCTTTTACGGATTAGACCTGGTGAAATTTAACTTCCAGTTTTACTGCCTCATTATCACCATGAGAATTAAAACATTCTTGAAGAGTATGCTTGCACAACCCAACCAAAGTCAGTAAGGAGGTTAAGCAATAAAATTCCGTGTTTCATATGGTTTTTTCGATATGACCATGACTGTCAATGTTTAAATGAAAAAATTGGATGAAAATGATCGATTTATTCGGTAATATTCATGCGTTTTCACGTGAATGGGATAAGAACGGCTTAAAACATGAAACACTACCAATTATTTTCCTTGATTGAAATGTGCCGCAGAATCACCAATAAGTATCCTAGAACTATAATTCAATTTATCATACAATCTGCTGAAAAAGATTAACCCAACCGTTTAATTTAAATCACGAAATTCGAGAAATAGCAGTTTTTTTTATTTTGATGAATAATCTTGGTTATGAAGAGTCGCAGATGTGTGGGGGCATTTTTAATGTATTTTCAGCTTAAAAATTGGGCTGTGAGGCCTGTTGAGGCTTGAAATGGCAATTTTACTGTGAAGTAATAATTGATGAGCGTAGCGAGCGAAGCAAAATCTTCAATTTCACTTAGTGGAGAAAAAAAAACTTGTGTGTTTTTGTTTGTTTGTGTTAATATGAGTTTGTTCGCGCTCTACAGGCCAAACGGCTGCTCCGATTTTGATTAAAATTTACTCTTAACAAATCTACTATCTGTCTTTTTACTTTAATTTTGTCGCTTATTTTGAAACTCATAGTGATTAATCCCTCGAACCTCTAGTAAGACTTTATTTAAATCATCACTCAACAAAAACCTCGATAGTGTGTTTTTCGATGCATCGCAACAAACGTACTAACGAATAAAACTAAGTGAACATCGGATTCATGAGGGCGGTCCTTAAACTAAGGTGCTACGAAGGTAGCAACGAAGGTGCTACGAAGGTAGCAACGAAGGTGCTACGAAGGTCGCAACGAAGGTGCTACGAAGGTAGCAACGAAGGTGCTACGAAGGTAGCAACGAAGGTGCTACGAAGGTAGCAACGAAGGTGCTACGAAGGTAGCAACGAAGGTGCTACGAAGGTAGCAACGAAGGTGCTACGAAGGTAGCAACGAAGGTGCTACGAAGGTAGCAACGAAGGTGCTACGAAGGTAGCAACGAAGGTGCTACGAAGGTAGCAACGAAGGTGCTACGAAGGTAGCAACGAAGGAGCTACGAAGGTAGCAACGAAGGTGCTACGAAGGTAGCAACGAAGGTGCTACGAAGGTAGCAACGAAGGTGCTACGAAGGTAGCAACGAAGGTGCTACGAAGGTAGCAACGAAGGTGCTACGAAGGTAGCAACGAAGGTGCTACGAAGGTAGCAACGAAGGTGCTACGAAGGTAGCAACGAAGGTGCTACAGCTGTTTGATTTTTACACTATACAACGAAGCTTCAAGCATTGTCATTGTCATATTGTTTATTCGAACGTTTCGGCGATGGAAGAGTTCTTAGAGGTAAAATTGTAGAAATCACATCAACATTTTAAGCTTGCCAGACCTACAAGAATATAAAGGTAATCGCACATATTATCATTATCACTTCTCAGCCTTTTGGCTATGATCGGAATGTATACGTCACATTATCACTTCTCAGCCTTTTGGCTATGATCGGAGTGTATACGAGAGATTCCAGGTTCCCTGGTTGTACCTGAAGACCTGTTAAAACTCTCGAAAGTGTTTTTTTTTACCAGCCTCAACACAGGGACCTCCTGATATCAAAGTCTTTTTCTTTTTACTTTTAGACCACCGGTGACCCATCCAGCATCGGGCTTGGCGAAATGCTGCTCAACTTTCTGAACCAAATCTTTGTGTTTTGATTTGATTATCGCGATTTTTTCAGCGAAAATTAATTGAATTTTGGTATTGCTAATCCGTTCATAACTTTCAGTTTGATTTCCGAATTCGACTGTGATTGGTGACACTCAGCCGGCTGGCCGTGAAACTTGGCCAATTGCTGGCAGGCTCTTCCGGAGCAAGTCCGGCACGGATCAACATCTTTCTGGTTCACAACGTTCGGAGCGCCCATTCTTACACTACCTCAAGTGACGATTTTCAGTTTCTCAACATCAAGCATTGCATTCTAGATGGGTAGCTACTTATAATAACTCAATTAAACATTCCAGATATGTTTATTCTAACGACTTGACTGTTTAGACAACATTTATTTGTTTTATGTTGCCCTCTTTTCCTTAAAATTTCGCTTTAATGACGATGATTAGCGTTTTTGCAACTAATTAAATTCATACACCGATTGTTAACAAATGAACTCGGTGCTGTTGAAATCTTAAGGAAAAAAATTAACTCCATAAATGTCATCATCATCATCTTCCGAAGGTCTTAGATGGTCTTATGAAGTCAAAAAAATGGCACCTGTCAAGCTGTGATGTCAACATGATTGAGTAACGTGACAATGATCTGGGTTCGAACTTAGGAGGGATCAATATCACAATGACGCATACCTATTTGGGAGTCGATGAATTCAACTGTAGCTTATGATTGATATCACCAATTCGTAAAACCACCAACAGAGAGCGCCCGCATTGAATCCGGATAATCAACTTTCTTATCACTATTTGCCACTCGTATCCAAATGATGGGGTAACCGCCTGAGTATTGCGTTAGTTTACAGCGTTGGGTCTCGAAGACTGCGGCGTCATATCCTAGTGTCGTTGAGACGCTGAGATTGCTGGTTCTAACCGGTGATCTCCGCACGCCCGGGATATTTTTCGAAGGTATTTGTAGTCATGTACTTGTGCAGCATGTTGCTCTCATTGCTGTGGCAGTCAATTTTGCGATGATTATTTGCTATAATTTCCTCTGCTGGCGGAGAAAATTTGTGTGAATCAACGTTTGAATGTAGCTTCTGCGCACGCCATATCCAATTGAATATTTTGTAATATCTTAATAACTTTGATTGTATCAAGGCCTTACATACATCACCTCGTTAGTACATTTTTTCACGATTTTAATGATTTTTTAAGCTTGCGCTGTAACATTGGCCCTATGGGTAAATGACCCCCACCCCCCATTCATGGGCACCCCCTAAACGCAGAATCAAGTGCAATAAAATGTAGAACTATTAGTAAAAACGTAAATAGCTTATTCCTGCTAGTAAATCGGCACTAAATTAGAGCAAAAAGGTATCAACAACTTTGTTTCATTTGTTGTATCAAGCCTGTTACATGCATCACCTCGTTAGTACGTTTTTCACGATTTTGATGATTTTCTAAAGTTTCGCTTTAACTTTGGCCCTAAGGGTAAATGACCCTCCCACCTTTAATGGTCAAGGGGTGAGGGGGGGGGGGGAAACACTCCCCGGTAACAACATGCAAATAAGACTTGCTGTGTAATCGTGACCTGGCTAAATCTCGTCGACCTGTTGCTCGTGTTTCGAGGGCGAAACAGCAACGTTCTGGATTCCAGGTCCTCCAGGTCGCGGAGTGTGCGCCCTGGATTCCAGGTCTCGGAGACTGCGCCCTGGAGTTTCGCCGTGCGTCAAGTTATCGAAACGACCCCTCTGAATTGTTCTAAATTAAATTTGTGTCTTTCGAATATTTTATATATTGTAAATATTTAATTTATAGATAAGGATCATTAAAATTAAAAGAGCTGAATGGTCTTATTAAAATTATTATCTTAATTTAAAGATTTTAAAGATAATATTTTTGATTTCTTAGTTATACAAAATAAATAATTGATTTGACGAAGCATTTGTTTATTGACATTCCAATCTACCCGGAACCTCCACCCTTAACGTCCCGCTTTGCAGAGACTACATTCGATAAATTAGGACGTTGTTATCGACGTCGCGCCGCCGGGCTCCCGTCACGGCGACGTCTCAACAGGTGCGTGGCCTTCTTCTGTCATCTTCACTTCGAGGCCTCCTCGACGGGCCGTGACCCGTGGAGGCGCCGGGTCCAACAAAGCACGGCTTCCTGCCGGTCGATCAATTACCGATCTTGCAGCCCATGATTGCCACTATCAGTTCCATCAACCACCAACAGAGTGCGTTCACTTCCAATCCTTTTCACGAACGTTTTGGCCACTATTTGACACTCATAACAAAATAACCAACTAGGCAACTGAGTTTTCAAGCAATGATAGAGCACAGACTCTAGAGAAGTAGAAGACCATCCGGCTATGATGGACTTGAGATCGCTTCTTTGAAGTATCGAACTACGATTTTACTTTATTTGCCTCTGCTTCATGTGGTGGTAGTCACGTGCTTAGCTCAGCCGTGTTTCGAGTTAAGGGGATGATGAATTCCACCGCGAAGCGGAATTTAATTCATTGTTTGATTTCTTTGTGCTCTATATTTTGAGTTTTCATATGGCTTAATACCATATAATTCGGCCAAATTTGTTAAATTTTACAATACATTCACATTACCCGCGCAAGTATTAATTATTTAAATTACAAATCAAAACTAGAAACAAAACCAAATTTAGAACTAAGCGCCAAAGCATGAAAGTTTTCTTTAATATCGGCACGCTGCACCCCAGCGCCACCTAGTAACTAAATTTGAACTGAATTTTTAGTAGAAAGAGCCTCAAAAAATCAACTGGTGGCAGTAAAATAGCAAAAATCGATACACTTGAGAATTAAAGCCAAAAAGCGGTGGTGCTGGGATTTGAACGCGGGTCGCCTGCGTTGTAGGCTGGCGCGCTCTCCACTGGACCATTGTTCCGATAAGAGTCATTCTTGAAAGAGTCATACATATATCGCAACAAACCCCCCATGTTACTCCTAAAAAGCACAGCTGTAGCTTCGTTTTTAATCGGCTGGCCAGGCCAACGAGCCAATGCACGCTATCTCGTTGTCCCAGTACGCTGTATCTTACAAAGCGAGATAATTCCAAGTACACCATTAGGACAAAAAGCGGTCGCACTTGGATTTGAACCTGTGCCGCCCGTGTGGTAGTTGCAGATGCTATCCACTATACCAAGCGGACTGATGAAATTGTTATGAGCATTGGTCCTATATGTAATGCAAAGTGAAACCTCGTGTTCCGCGTAAAAAACAAGTCTCGCTGTTGTATTAATTCTATTTGGCTGGCCAGGCAATGCTTGCAACTCGATGATCGACTTGGAAAAAAGCTCCCGAGCCAGGGATCGAACTTGAGTTGCACTTTCTCAGCATCATGAACCAAGCACGCTACCCACTGGGCCGTGCTGCCGATGAAATTCATAGATGTATTTGTCGTACATGAACCAAGTGATGAAGTGGCTGAACCTCTAACAAAAGCTAGATTTTGCCTTTGAAAAAATGAGTACATAGCAGGAGTCGAACCGTGATCAACCACACATACTATGTATTAATGAAGAAGCGACTATTGCAATGAGCCATTTCGCCATTGAATCAATGGAGAAAAAAATTGTTCTATTTGAATTGCATGTGCGTTTTAGGGGCCTTTTCTGGCCATTTTACCGCACGCGGGCGCATAAAGATGATGCTGCGGCATATGAATTATTTGCTATTGGTATTACGAATTACGAATATTTGTTATTCGTACTTGACCCATGCCACTAGCGCTGGGCACAAGTCCAGCCTGCTTCATCCTGACAGACATTTCCAGCGTCAGTCTGCAAGATGCCGCCGGGACGGGCAGGTTCGAAAAGTCTCAGCGGCAACCTGTAGCAGGTCTCCGAAGAGAAGTGAGGCACGGTGGCCTCCCTTCTGAAGAGGAGGGCGGCTATAAAGCAACCACTCCTCAACGAAGAGACGTGCAGTTTGACCGAGGAATCGGCCGACTGCACATCGTACACCGACAACTCGTTGCAAGTTGCCGGGGTAAGGAGCGAGCTCCTGCCTGAACGCGTTCATCAGCACATGTTATATGCATCTGGATGGCGTTAAACGGTCAGGAGTGACGCTTGCTAGTGGCTTGTGTCGCAAATTGTCGACAGTACATTCTATCGGTTGCTTTAAGTACTATCTTCTATCTATCGCCTGATAGTTGACACACACCATCGGTTACCTACCTACCTGTTGCTTGAGAGATACCAGGAGCATGCTGAAATAGTCCGAAATCAGTTCCGTCCACAGTTTTTGTTAATAACCGATAGATTGCACTGTCATCCATTGGTCGCGCTTTTCCGAACCACTCCTGGCCGTTTAACTCAAAACAATTGGATATAAGATGTGCTGATTAACGCGTTCAGGCAGGAGCTCGCTCCTACCTCCGGCAACTTGCAACAAGTTGTCGGTGTCTGATGTGCAGTCGGCCGATTCGTCGGACAGACTGCACGTCTCTTCGTCGTGGAGTGGTTGCTTTATAGGCGCCCTCCGCTTCAGAAGGGAGGCCACCGTGCCTCACTACTCTACGGCGACCTGCTACAGGTTGCCGATGAGACTTTTCGAACCTGCCCGTCCCGGCGGCATCTTGCAGACGACGCTGCAAATGTCTGTCAGGATGAAGCAGGCTGGACTTGTGCCCAGCGCTAGTGGCATGGGTCAAGATCGAATAACAAATATTCGTAAACATTTAAATACCAATAGCAAATTAATCACATGCCGCAGCATCATCTTCATGCGCCCGCGTGCGGTAAAATGGCCAGAAAAGGCCCCTAAAACGCACATGCAATTCAAATAGAACAAATTTTTCTCCATTGATTCAATGGCGAAATGGCTCATTGCAAGAGTCGCTTCATCATTAATACACAGTATGTATGGTTGATCACGGTTCGAATCCTGCTAAGTACTCATTTTTTCAAAGGTAAAATCTAGCTTTTGTTAGAGGTTCAGCCACTTCATCACGTGGTTCATGTACGACAAATACATCACCTAATTTCATCGGCAGTACGGCTCAGTGGGTAGCGTGCTTGGTTCATGATGCTGAGAAAGTGCGACTCGAGTTCGATCCCTGGCTCAGGAACTTTTTTTCCAAGTCGTTCATCGAGTTGCAAGCATTGCCTGGCCAGCCAAATATAATAAATACAACAGCGAGACGTGATTTTTACGCGGAACACGAGGTTGCACTTTGCATTAAATATAGGACCAATGCCCAAAACAATTTCATCAGTCCGCTTGGTATAGTGGATAGCATCTGCAACACGGGGGGCACAGGTTCAAATCCGAGTGCGACCGCTTTTTGTCCTCATAGTGTACTTGGAATTATCTCACTTTGTGACAGCGTACTGGGACAACGAGATAGCGTGCATTGGCACGTTGGCCTGGCCAGCCGATTAAAAACGAAGCAACAGCCTGTGCTTTTTAGGAGTAACATGGGGGGGTTTGTTGCGATATATGTATGACTCTTTCAAGAATGAATCTTAGCGGTACAATGGCCCAGAGGAGAGCGCACCAGCCTACAACGCAGGCGAACCGCGTTCAAATCCCAGCAATACCGCATTTTGGTTTTAATTTTCAAGTGTATCAATTTTTGCTATATTACTGCCGTCAGTTGATTATTTCAGGCTCTTTCTACTAAAAATTCAGTTCAAATTTAGCTACTAGGTGGCGCTGGGGGGCAGCGTGCCGATATTAAAGAAAATATGAACGCTTCGGCGCTTTATTCAAATTTTGCACCCAGTCTTAATTCTGATTTGTAAATTATAAAAATGATATTTGCGCGGGTTATTTAGATTTTTATTTCAATTGTTAATTGAAGCGTCTGTATGTGAGATAGGCAACATGCCAATTACCATATGATAGATACTCGTCTTAAGTAGAGAAGATATACTGAGCAATTAAAAATTGTTTGTGATCGTCCCTCTTTTCCACAACGAAAGCTTATCAAAAAACACCTGACGAGCATCACGTGACGTAGAGCCAGGTCCACGACATTCGGAGACCACCACTTTATAGCAGCGGTCTCACTTTCACGGTACTAAGAAGATAACCCTCTTTAGACCGATCTTGCCAAAGAGCTTCAAAACTCAGTTGCCTAGTCGTTTATTTTGTTATGAGTGTCAAATAGTGGCCAAAACGTTGGAAAAAAGTATTGCAAGTGAACGCACTCTGTTGGTGGTTGATTGAACTGATTATGTTAATCATAAGCTGCAAGGTCGGTTATTTATCGACCGGCAAGAAGCCGTGCTTTTTTGGACCCGGCTCCTCCACAGGTCACGGCCCGTCGAGGAGACCTCGAGGTCAAGATGACAGAAGGAGGCCACGCACCTGTTGAAATTTCGCGCTATTTACTCAATTCTGCAGAAATAGATTCTTAGTGCAGAATAGAAAGCAGAATTACTGATATTATAGAATCTTATGGTACCGTATTATTATATTTCTTTTTACACTAGGCTCTTCAGTAAGAAAATAAATAAACCTGAAATTGGAAATGCGGAGTGGTTCAGAGCCGTGTTTGGTGGACTGGAGAATGTTCGGTTCTGCTCTGATAAGATGCGTTTGTGGTCCTGATAAGGACCCTGACGATTGTCGACGTTTCGTCCACGTTGGCGCGGACTGTCCTGAAGATGTCCGCGCCAACGTGGACGAAACGTCGACAATCGTCAGGGTCCTTATCAGGACCACAAACGCATCTTATCAGAGCAGAACCGAACATTCTCCAGTAAACCTGAAATTACTTATTCAGACGTCCTCAACGAGTTCCAGTAAGTTAAATCAGATTATATTCATATGCTATTTTTATTTATTTTTACATATTTATAACCATTGAGAAATTTTGTACATGGGCACAGGATTAAAAGGCATACCTACTCTTTGTCATCCAGAGACAACCTATTTCTCTGCGCTTCTCCCTCTTCTTCCCTTTGCTTAATCAAATCACAAAAAAAAAATATATATATATACTACATCTACTATACTACTACTATATACTACTACTATATATATATACTTTTCTAAAATATCCCACTTGTCACCTCTCACTTGAACATCTTGACTTACCTGCATACCCATCTTTTTCTAGGCTCTTCATTTCTTGTATTGATAATCAAAAAATATTTTTGTCTTCCTGCCATCTAGGTTCTGCCATGCTGATTTTAATCATTAGCACATTTTAGTAATTTGTAAAAAGTTTTGTAACCGGCTATTGTAAGGAGCTGGAGAGGAAGGAGACAAAGAAAGACAATCTGAAAACTGCATTTGAAATCGTTTTTATTGAGATAAAGAATATCTTGGTTTAAGAATCTCTTCGATTCACAATGTTTTATCATGGCCTTACATCATCTTCGTGCTGCCGACATTCGCTACTTTGACGCAGCGATCTACACATAGGCGTGCGCAGGGGGACGGGGGGGCTTGCGGGGGCCTAGTACCCCCTAATGGATCTACGATGATCCCTTTGTCCAATACATATACTAGGGCTTCGCGAACGCTCAATCTAATCGCGTTGTAGATGAGCGTACTTATTACGGGCTTGAGGATAAGATTTAAGACCTACAAGCATGAAGGTAATCGCAAAACCTTCCACTTGAATCTCGAGGGATAAGTAGTTAAGAATAATAAAAAATCTTCGGAATAATGGGAATAAAAAATGAACAAGATAAGATATAGATCCAAAAACTTCAGCACAGCCGCATATCAATTTGCTTAATATGTTTCTTAAGTTTGGTGTGATTATATAAATAACTTTTGGCTGCATAAAATAAGAATAGTTTCGAAAATTCGGAAATAATTTGTAAATTTTGAATAGTTTAGTAAGGGCCGGTTTTACAACTTTTGTCAACTCTGGGTTAAGCATCTAACCCCTAGAAACAAATGAATTCCACTGCATCCCATTGGCCGTTGCCATAACAAATAACTTAACTCCCACTTTAACCTGGAGTTGGCAAAATTGTAAAATCGGGCCTAAAAGGTTACCTCGACTTAGCTGAAAAAATCAGGGGGTTTAATTTAAGAACAAAATACGGTTTCCTGAAATTTTTATCAAAATCGGAGCGGCCGTTTGGCCTGTAGAGCGCGAACAAACACACCTACATACAAACAAACAAAAAAAAAAATTAAACTAGGCTATGCGAACACTCATATAATCGTGTTGTGGATGAGCGTAATATTTACGCTCACCCACAACGCAATTACATTGCGTGTGCGCATAGCCTAGAGGCTTTTATGATCAATTTAAAATGTTCGGCGTTAATTTAGCAGCTTTCTCAATGACATTGAATATTTCAAAACGTAAAAATCGATTTAAAGAAAAACTATTCAATTGCTTTGCTTGAAATTAACACAGTATCTTCCTTTTACGATTTATAATGCACACAGTAAATTTTGTCAAAATCGGTTGAAGATAAAGTTGATTTAGTTGCAAAAAACTGCAAAATCGCTAAAAAAGCGTCATAAAAGCGCTATTTCCAAGAAAAGCGCTAAACATACAACAATGAAATTTGTACTCAAACATTAAATCGTGAGGGCCAACATATCTGGAAAGTTTCGTGAAATTATATTGAGATCCTCGGTCTCTAGAGTGGAAAACGTGTTTTGGAAAAACTGAAAAATTTCGTAAAAACTTAATAACATAAAATTTACTCGTCCGAATTGCTTCAAAAACGTGGCAGATCTAAGTTCAGAGAAAACGAAGGTCCATATAAATTTTCATCAAAATCCGTTTTGGCGTTTGGCCGGAATCGTGCGAACAAACACACAAAAAAACAAAAAAAAACAAAAAACAAAAAAACAAAAAAACAAAAAAAAAAACATTCCGGATTTTTTTAGCAGTAAAGTGAAATTGAAGATTTCGCTTCACTCGCTACGCTCGTTACGCTCATCAATTAAACACACAATTTTTTTCTCCACAAGTGAAATAGAAGATTTCGCTACGCTCATCAATGAATTTGATACCAAGTTTTTCGTGATAAGCTGCTAAGCATTACAGAGCAATGACTAATGCAATTACAATTAGAGACCTCCAAATAAGTTTTACAAAATCAGTTTTTATATGGCTTACAATATTTACTCTTAACAAACCTACTATCTGTCTTTTTACTTTAATTTTGTCGCTTATTTTGAAACTTATAGTGATTAATCCCTCGAACCTCTAGTAAGACTTTATTTAAATCATCATTCAACAAAAACCTCGATAGTGTGTTTTTCGATGCATCGCAACAAACGTACTAACGAATAAAACAACGTGAACAACGGATTCATGAGGGCAGTCCTTAAACTAAGGTGCTACGAAGGTAGCAACGAAGGTGCTACGAGGGTAGCAACGAAGGTGCTACGAAGGTAGCAACGAAGGTGCTACGAAGGTGGCAACGAAGGTGCTACGAAGGTAGCAACGAAGGTGCTACGAAGGTAGCAACGAAGGTGCTACGAAGGTAGCAACGAAGGTGCTACGAAGGTAGCAACGAAGGTGCAACGAAGGTAGCAACGAAGGTGCTACGAAGGTAGCAACGAAGGTGCTACGAGGGTAGCAACGAAGGTGCTACGAAGGTAGCAACGAAGGTGCTACGAACGTAGCAACGAAGGTGCTACGAAGGTAGCAACGAAGGTGCTACGAAGGTAGCAACGAAGGTGCTACGAAGGTAGCAACGAAGGTGCAACGAAGGTAGCAACGAAGGTGCTACGAAGGTAGCAACGAAGGTGCTACGAAGGTAGCAACGAAGGTGCTACGAAGGTAGCAACGAAGGTGTTACGAAGGTAGCAACGAAGGTGCTACGAAGGTAGCAACGAAGGTACTACGAAGGTAGCAACGAAGGTGCTACGAAGGTAGCAACGAAGGTGCTACGAAGATAGCAACGAAGGTGCTACGAAGGTAGCAACGAAGGTGCTACGAAGGTAGCAACGAAGGTGCTACGAAGGTAGCAACGAAGGTGCTACGAAGGTAGCAACGAAGGTGCTACGAAGGTAGCAACGAAGGTGCTTCAGCTGTTTAATTCTTACACTATACAACTGGGTCAACGAAGCTTCAAGCATTGTCATTGTCATATTGTTTATTCGAACGTTTCGGCGATTGAAGAGTTCTTAGAGGTAAAATTGTAGAAATCGCATCAATATTTTAAGCTTGCCAGGCCTACAAGAATATAAAGGTAATCGAACATAGACCTTCCACTGGAATCTCGAGGGATAAATAGCTAAGAATCATATAAAATTGTCGGAACAATGCGAATAAAAAATGAACAAGATGAGATACTATAGATCCAAGCATCTGAATATAATTTGACGAAAATTTCCAGATATGTTGAACCTCACGATTAAACGATTTGTGTTCTTAGAGCTTTTATTGAAAATAGCACCTGTCTGACGCTTTTTAAGCGATTTTACTGTTTTATGCTACGAAATCAACATTATTTGTAACTGATTTTAATGACAAGAATAATTCCTATTCGTATTTGCTTCATAAAATGGGGAAACAATACTTTCTAAAAGAGAAAAAGTTCCTCTGATTATCGCAATGCGGCGAATTCAACTCAAAGCTAAGCTTTCATCTGTGACATAACACACATAAATATTTCCAGTTTGTTTTTCATGTTGGTGGAACCAGGGGTTGCAGCTGGACCAGGATTGGTCGCGCCCAAGTCACCTGACCAAACGCTAGTACTACTTTAAATTTGTTACTCAACTCTGTTGCATCAGTGTCGCTTTTACTTTCCTGTTTACCTTTGTTGCTATCCTGTTGCTATGCCCTGTTCCCTAAACAAGTTGGCTACAGCACACACTGTTGCCGTACCTTGCCCTCAACGCCCGGAGCCAACACACCGGCCGAACCCGACTTTTTGCGCCCTGGTGGCGCGCGCAGCACGCCCAACGTCGTCTCCGTCATCCCGTACCTGCACAGGCGCAATACATCACGGGTCACAGCACGCCGCTAGAAGCTATCAGCGCCCAGCACGCTGCTATAATCTGCCAGCGCCCAGCACGCTGCTAGAAGCTGCCAGCGCCCAGCACGCTGCTAGAAGCTATCAGCGCCCAGCACGCTGCTAGAAGCTGCCAGCGCCCAGCACGCTTGCTAGAAGCTGCCAGCGCCCAGCACGCATATCGTAGCAAACATCTCACCAGGCCGCAGAATATTGGAAACTATGGGCTAAGTCGGGCGACAAAGCTCGAGTGACGAACCTGTCGAAATAGCTAGAAGTTTAAGTGCAGTTTGAGAAGTGCAGTAAACACATGCAAAGATGCTCTTTTAAATACATGTCAACTGTCATTTACACTTGAGATTGAGCATGAGTAACCAACAAACCCCATCAATATTATAAGTAACGTAAGAAGATTTAAGTAACAATGTTATAAGATAGCTGTGGTGCTCCAAATCCTATCCAAGCCACCTGGTGGCGCTGAAGTTTCTGTCGCCAACTCGGAAATGCTTTTTCGGATAATTTTCCTGCATTCTACAGCCTGGTGAGCCTCAGAAATATACAAAATCAACCCTTAGAGGTGTGCAAAGTTTCTGCTCTGCACCCTACCGAAGTCGTCCGGCCAGGGCCAGGGTGTAACTCGCTGCACGTACCCTTGTCGCACCTCCGAAATGCGCAGGCGCTTCGTGACGAGCTGCTGCAAGTCGTCGCTGAGCGGCGCTGCGCCGCACGCGACCAGCCGCAAGCTGGACAGGTCGAAGCGATCCACCAGGGGGTGCTTGCCCAGGAACACCATCAGCGGCCACCAGCAGGGTCACCTGATCGGGCAAAGGCACACCAATCAGCACTCCTAAGGCTGCCTTGACCACCAATCAGCACACTTAAAGCTGATTTGGATGCCAATCACCTCTCATCAATCTGCCCTGATCACCAATTGTAAGTCAGTAACGGGCTTTGATCACAAATCAGCACTAAGCACGCTGCCAGTCACAAATCAGCATGAAGCAAGCGGATAAAAACAAAAATCATCGTGCAAAAAGTTGCACAACAGTGGCGTGCGTTGTTGAATTTCAGTTGATGCTGGGTGATTGAGGGATGAAAAGTCAGATGTGTAGAGCGATTTTAAGCGTCCAATTGTGCTTTAGTCAAAATTTTAAGCTGTGAATCTAGGGGCTTTGGCTGGATTTGTGTTTATGTTATAAATATCTCAGGAACCATGCGTTCCCCGGGAATAAAACTTGGCACAAAGGTAGAGGGCGATCGAAGGTAGAGGGCGGCGAAAGGAAGGAGGACGATCGTGAGACGGATCTGATGTTTCAAAGATTGGTGTGGATTCTGCATCCTTGGTTCGAGGCGGGATGTTTTGTGGTGGGTATTCCTTGATTTCTGTATGCTGGGTTCATTGTGTTGGATGTTGGGTTCATTGTGCTAGATGCTATGTATCTTGTAGTCCTGGATAATGGGTGCATTGTGTTAGATGCTGGGTCAACGAAGCTTCAAGCATTGTTATTGTCATATTGTTTATTCGAACGTTTCGGCGATTGAAGAGTTCTTAGAGGTAAAAATATTGACACGCGTATCAAATTGATGATAATTAGAAACGAACACATTTAACATATGACAGCAGACCATGCGGTAAATTCCCCCTACAAACCAAGGATGGATGTTGGATGCAGCCAACGACGATGGGAAGTGGGATAAAGGTCTCTTGTTTTTAAGTTGTTCCACAGGCAGTACAATTCAAATGTCAGATGAGATGAGCATTCATTATGCGATCGCTTGTTAATTGCTCGGATCGCGGCCGGGGGAAGCCTTGATGTGTTCGGTGGTATGTTGAATTCGCCGGCCGGTAGTCTGTCATGCGCGGTTGAACATTCGGAGATCGCGCCGAGGTGATAGCCCCAACCCGGAATCGAAGCAGAATTATCTCCGTCTACTTGGCCCCCTCACTTTTAAAATCTTGATTTTTTTCGTTAAACGCCGAGAGCTCGCTTAGAGCTGAATTGTGCCGCTCTTACAACTTTTAGATCAATCCTTCGCCGAGATATAAGGGTTCCAAAATGAAGGGGGCAAGTTGACACTAAGCTTTCAATTTTTTATATCTTTTAGAGCTCGTTTAGAGTGCCGCCTTTAAAGCCCGTGCAGAGATTTAAGGGTTTTCGAAATTCAAACTCTTATTCTATAACATGCTATAGCTATAGAAGCAAAGCCCCACAAGACCAAAGCTGAGACTTTGGTCAGTTTTTTTTTCGGTCAGTTTCTTTTCGACTGTTTTTTCGGCGAGGGATTAATCTTAAATCTTTTTATTGGCAATACAATTCAGCCATAAGCAAGCTACAAGCGTTCCACGAAAAAAAAACTAGATTTAAATAGTAAGGGGGCCGACATTTAGCTCTTAAAACAAGTTATTGTGTTTTTTTAGTCTTCTTGTTCAGCCAATCTATGAGAATTTGTGCAGACTACAGAGTGGCCTCAATTTCCTCACACTCATTTATCTTCACTTTCAGCAACAAATTGCTTAATATCCATAAGCATAGCTATAAGTGGATTTGTATGAGCAAATCTTAGCTGCACCGTGCTTCCGTACGTACAGAAGCCACAGGACTGTAGATCGTTTATAAATGTTCTTTTGTCAGATTCTAGTTTTTTTTCAGACTCATTTTAAGGTTCAACTGAGAAATAATTGCTTTGCGAAATACCAGTAAAATATTAGAAGGGCTTTAGCTTCTTGATACAGCGTCTATAGACCGTTGTAATTACTGTACAACCCGACGAGAGCGTATTTACCAAGTAAGTGTATGGCCACTCAACTCGCAATGCTGCCTAAACAAGAAAACATGTCATCATCACAAAGCAATTGTAAACGCGAAGGGCATTTGTGACTTGTGAGATTTTGAAATGTTTAATAAAAGTAAAGATTGTAGTAAAGATGAAATCTCTTGATTCTTTCCATGCAATTCTGTGTACACATAAGTTATGATCTCAGATGTCCATGGTTATTTAACGTCGGCTCCACAGTGCAAACACCTCAATCGCTCCAGAGGAAATGGCTATATCCGCTGTAGAATCCCACTAGAATTATACACTGGCTTAGATTCACTACATTCGAATTACTCTGACTTGCTTTTCTATATTTATCCAAATCATTGGTGATAAGACCATCAGAATCAAGATACGCTGCCCATCTAGAAGAAACCAATAACATATCTATGGATCAACCAGGTAATCGGTGAGCAGAAGGATCACTCCTGGCCGGGATTCGAGCCCGGCCCTGCGGATGATGTTTAATCTGCCAGTGAGATGGTGCAAAGACTCGACCTTCACGGCCACTTAGTATTTGTCTTCTTCTCTCTCTCTCTCACTCACATTCTCTTGTCGGCCGCACTTGCTCCAACGAGGGAGGGGGAGGGGAGGTTGCGGGAGGGGGAGATGCAACTAAGAGATGACACAGCGAACCGTTATCTCTCTCTTTGTTGCCAGGCGACAGAAAAACACCGCCAGCTATCTTACAAAACATCGTGCGTGTTTATTGACGTAGATAACAAACTGGTATAAAAACAACTGCGATTGCAAATAATAATTACTAGGCCTTGCGAATTATTTACACAATTTTACAGAGCACCCATCTTCAAACTTCGCCGGCGTCGACCGCTAGGGGCGCTGTTCACCACCAGCCTCCTGGAATTGAAGTTGTCACATGAGACGACGATCTCAACAGGGAAACAATCGAAGGAATTGAACAGTGTTTAACCCTAGATTAAACGGAAGGGAACTATGGCCTATGTATGGTCCTGACTCACAATCCGATGTAATGCCTTTACAACTCACCTCCACCCCCGCCCGACTTCCACCCGTTGCCGCCTCCGTAGCCACCGCCCCCAGAGCTCCAGCCCCGGCCGCCTCCGCCACCTCCGCCGCTCTTCCAGCCTCCGCCGCCGCCGCCGCCGTAGCCGCCACCGCCGCCCCCGAAGAGACTGCTCAGACCGCCCCCGCTCTTCCAGCCGCCGCCGCCGCCTCCCAGGCTGCCGAGGTCCCAGCCGCCGCCGCCGCCCCCGAGTCCACCCCCGAGTCCGCCTCCGAGGCTAGCCAGGTTCCAGCCACCGCCGCCCCCGCTCTTCCACCCTCCGCCGCCTCCTCCTCCGTAGCCACCGCCTCCGCCGCCTCCAAGGAGGCCGCCAAGGCCGCCGCCGCTCTTCCATCCGCCACCGCCCCCGAGGCTTCCCAGGTTCCAGCCGCCCCCGCCGCCCCTGCCACCTCCGTAACCACCCCCTCCGTATCCGCCTCCGCTTCCGCCGCCGCTCCATCCGCCGCCACCGTGGCCGCCGCCCCCGCCGCTCACGACTCGGTAGACTTTGACACCGCCGCCGCCCCCGTTCCATCCTCCGCCCCCGCCGCCCCCACCGTTCCATCCCCCGCCGCCTCCGCCACTGTTCCACCCTCCGCCGCCCCCGCCACTGTTCCACCCTCCGCCGCCTCCACCGCCTCCATAACCTGCAACAAGTGAGGGGTGAGTCGACCGAAATGTGTAAAGTTACCCGCGCCAAACGAACTGCACTCGATGACGTCACTCACCACAGAGAACTTGGCTGGACACCGCCAGGAGCAGCACCGATCCCAGGAGGAACTGCGTGAACAAAGCAAATTTAACAGAGTTAGCAGTTATAAAATAACAAGCGTTAAGTATCTAATAGACGACATTCGCTCGCCACGCTGTTTCCCGTGTCGTGCCCGTGCGAGCACGACCACGCGTCGGCCACGCGTCGGCCGACGCTGAACAGAACGGCGACGAGTGGCGTCGGGACGGACGTTCTATACAACAGCGCGACCTATCGGCTAGTGCCGTGTTCGTCGATAAAAACAACCACCTACCTTCATCGCCGAGCTGCGGCTGAGAGCGAATGTCTTGAAGAAGATCGCGCCAACCTTTTATACGCAGCCGCCGCGAGGGTGGGGGTCGTTGGTGGGGGGGGGGGGGAGGGGTTGCGCCACCTTGGCGCGCGGAAAGTGAAGGTGTCCGGTCAGCGAGGTCCAAATCGCCTTTGTTTACCTCCGGCCCGCCGCGGTTCCCACGGCAACGGCCGCGGATTGCGTCTCCTTCCGACGGCGACGTCCTTCCGAGGGACTCGCGGCCGTCCACGGCGTCCTGGATACGAGCCGGTGTCCTGACGCTGCATGTTTTACACGGTCACGTGTCTTCATCTGTGACAAAGACACGACCGCCTCGATAGTGCGTTTGCTAGCGTTAAATGCACGTACTAATTGGAAGGAGCCTTAAAAACACTGCCCGTGATGCGATTATTTTCCTGTGGCGCGAGGAGCAGCGTTTAGCAAACTTGAAATCCTTGTTCGTTCTTTTGGTATTATTTAAATATGGTCTTTTCAATCTGATCTCCGCCAAGGGTGCTCAAAGGAGCCATCCTGCAGGTTTCGCAACTAAAGCTGCCAGTGTCAGGCATACGGTACCCTCGAGAATCGGGAATTAGGAAGGTGATGATCAGGTCATCGTCTGGCCCCCAAGTTGACTCTGGATTGTGTTGACTACTGAAGGTTCAGGACTTGGATTATAATAAACGTCTGAGTTAAATTTTTATCAGGCAATCACCGTCAGCCTCTGATGCATTTTATTGGCTGACACCATGGTTATAACAAGTCTATACTTCCTCCCCGCCCAAGCTTGGAGAACTCGGGTCCAGAATGGTCATCGTGCTCAATCCTGGCTTGAGAATGGAAACTTTTAAATACTAATCTTATAAAGCGCGATAACCCGCTTTGTGGGTTCGTCGTGACTCCACAAACAAAATTACACCAACTCGTGCCAAAAAGACACGCAACAAAGAAACAGCTGAAACGAGAAAAACAACAATAAAAGTTAAAGTGAGCAAACGCGCGAGAGAGAGAGAGCGAAGATTGTATTAATTCCCTGCACTGCGTGTGTTTGTTGCGCAGCGGCTAACAGTGCTTGTAGTAACTCCCATTGACGCGAGCAGCGCGGCCTGTTGCAAGCGTTGCACACGATGCAAGCGTCTGCAGAAGCCGTCGCGCCTCGATGGACCAACCGTCGGGCGAAGGGGGGGGGGGGGGGGGGAAGGGAGAGGAGGCTGCACTGCATTCACTGCAATCGGCCTGCTGGGTAATTGCCGGACAATTGCTGTGCGGGGCGGGGGGGAGGGGCGGTGACCTTTCGCCAGATCAATCCGGCGGTGCTTTGTTGCACGGGCGGTGAGCATCCAAGATGCCGTGGAGATCGTGGAGAGTCTTCGTAGCACGGGGAGTTTGAAAGTCTGCACGGCCAAGTATGAGAATGATTAACCGTGAGATTGTGCCATGTCGAGCATCGTGAGTGTGAATATGGGTTGCATCTGTTTTTGGTCTAAGAAGGTTTTGCTCTCGTGTCATGTTGTGGCTGCATTTATTTATTTCGTTTTTTGTCCAAAAATCAAACCTAATGGACAGTCAACACATAAAATTTAAGATTATCTTTTTCTGTTGATTTTGATTGCTTTGACTATTGTTATCTCACTATTGATCAGCTGACGTGTCGGGCGCACTGAATTATTTACCAGCAGATATTAGAGCTAGAGTTAACTCTAAGAAATGCATGTAACCTTTAGACCCGATTTTACAATTTTGCCAACTCCAGGTTAAAGTGGGAGTTAAGTTATTTGTTATGGCAACGGCCAATGGGATGCAGTGGAATTCATTTGTTTCTAGGGGTTAGATGCTTAACTCAGAGTTGACAAAAGTTGTAATACCGGCCCTTAGTAAGATAGTTGATCAAGAGTGTTTATTGTACACAAAATGGAAATGTAGTCGCTCTAATTCTCTTTCAATCTTCCAGTTTTATTTTTATTTTTATTCCTCCTTTATATTAATGGTTGAAATCATATTTCATACCTGTGCTTCATTAAGTATCGGCCATTGTTGGCGCTGATTTATGCAGTTTACTATTCCAACTCCTTCCAACTCCCAAGGCTCTATTTTTAAGACGGGCCAGTACAGGATGGCGCCGACTTATGTAGTTGACCACTCCCTGCCTTGTCAAGGCTCTCTGTACAAGACGGGTCCGGCCAAGGATTTTCCGCGTGGACCACCGAACAAAAGCAGTGCTTCCTTGAGCATCGCAAGCAAAACAGATGCTGCTCCCCGTGATGCTGCGTCACATCTGTCAGTGTCAAACTCGGAGCACAGCGCTGTTCGATTCGTTCGCCTTGTCCAAAGCAATTGCAAACGTTATTTCGGACAAAACAATGCCTCGGGCTGCCTGCTAAGCTTTACCAACACCATAATTAAATATTACTTCATTTAATTTTTATTACGTGTAAGTTGCAATATCGTGAATCTGAAAAGAATTCTCATGCAATTGTTGTCGAGCTTGAAAACAGACTTCTTATTTGAAAGTATGCATCGTATTTCGAAGTTACTTCAAAGAGACCGTTACCGAAAGAGATAATAAGTGCGATCAGTGGCGTAGCCAGGATTGGGAGCTTGGGGGGGCGGTCAGAAAAATAGGGGCGCCATCCTCATAAATAATAAGGCATAAGAAACGTGTATTAGCCAATTTTTGTCACTGTAATTTATATGACGTAGTTTGCTATGGTCAAACATTATTTTTCTTGATCCAATAAAACTAATTAAAACAAATCAGAATTAAAAGTAAAATGTAATAAAATCAAATAATACGCTTACGTAATAAGATGAGTATATTATATAATTGGATGAGCGTAGCGAGTGAAGCGAATACTTTCAATTTGCACTCACTCCTAAAAAGAGTCACTAATGATTTTTTTTGTTTTTCTGTCCGTTTGTCCGCGCTCGACTGTCCAAACGGCCGAAACGATTTAGATGCAATTTTCAGAGTACTTCTGCGTTTTTCAGTTCAAAAACTTAAAAATGTTTTTCAAAAATCAAAAATTTCAATTTTCTAATGCTCAATTAGACGGCTTGTTTTCGTTTCACTGGCCACATGGCTCAACCAATTTTGAGAAGTAACCCTTATATTCCAGCAATAAGTTTCTTTCGTTGAGGCTTCATTTTCGCAAAGTTTTCGGTCACATTTTCAAAATCGATTGTTTCTGCGAGTTCTCGCTCAATGTGTAAAACAGCTAAATTGGAGAAGACCTCAGTCTTTAAGTGTGGTGTCAGTGTCAAAAGTGTTTATGAGTAAAAGAAACAGATACGAATTGCCTGTAAGGTGACCGCTCCACCAAAGGAAAACCCGAAGTTACAACAAAAATTGACGCATTCGCATTAACAGCTATACAGGTTCTGCATTCTGATGACTTGATGACTGACGTCTTTTTCTACCCTTTCGTCAGACAATGGCTCGGGCAATTGGTTGGTTTCACGCTGTCATTACCTCGAAATGTCAACAAGCGTTTGGTCCAGCATGCCGCTAGCCCTTTTAAGCATGTATGGAGAGGTGGTTCCACTAAATTGTACACCATCTTTGGTTGAAATCAGCGCCCCTAATAGTCTTTTAATTTTTGAAAATGAGGGTCTTTAGGGGCGCCCCAATTAGGCGCAATATGTCCTAACTTTTTCAGAATTTTCATATAGCTTACAGGTTTCTGGGTCCAGAGTGGGTTTTATTGTAATTTTAATTAATAAAAATAGGGGCGCCCGGCGCTCGGCGCCGGGCGGCGCCCGGGGCGGTCGCCCCCCCTGCCCCCGTGCTGGCTACGCCACTGAGTGCGATGTGCTGAAAACAATGATGGATATAAATATATTCTCATCATTTTTCACACACGGCTGTAAATTTTATCTTTCGTCCATTATTTCCAATGCAAGCTTCCATTTCCAATCAGGTATGCAAATTGTCTTCAAAGTTATAGCGTTTTGGTGAAGCGATGAAGATACACGTTTAGCCGTGGCCATGGTATTGAGTATTGACGGGATAATGTTGATTGTTGCCGTATGAAATTGAGTGCGGAAGGCATTTCTCCCATCCAAACGCTGTGTTTTTTATTTGGCCCTGACAAGGAAATTTATGACCCGGATAACTTTTCAAGCTCATTACATTCCCGATCGCCATTTAACCGAAAGTTTCGTCAAATTATATCTAACATTTTGCCCCAAGTACACGATAAATTATTAAACAACTGAAAACAATCGAAAAAACAAAGTTAAACAAATAAATAATCTATGATATTGACTCATTAAAGTATCAGGTGTCATCAATCAAGGAGAAGTGCTCGTACCCCCCGACCCCCCCCCCCCCCCCCCCCCCCCCCCCCCCCAACGACCCCATCGACCCCCGAATCCCACGGCCTCCACGAGACACTCTCACTGCGTATCACGCGTCGGTCACACGGCGCTACACGCGACACGCATTGCCGGCGCACGCATATTTCAGCCGCGGTCACGCCAGGACATAGCAGTGGCACGCGACAAGGTATCTGCAATAAGAAAGTCGCGTCATCTCCAGGCGCCTACAATTACAACCCCCCCCCCCCCCCTGAAAGAGTAGTTAACCTGGGATTTGACTGCAACGAAACGAATTCTTGAGTCGCCTGAATAACGCCATATGGAATAACGCCATATCGGCCATTTTCTGTTCCACCGGAATAAGGCCATAAGTCGTATGGCGTTAATCCGGTGGATTTATCTCAATTTTTAATATGGCTTTGTTCCAGTGACAGCTGCACTGTACTAACGCCATCTGAGCATATGGCGTTAACCCAGTGGATTTATGTCATATTAAAGTATGGCTTTATTCAGGTATATATCAGATATAAGAGATGAGAATTCATCGAGGTTATCCATCAGTGTACGGTTTGACTCGCGCCGAATGTCCCGGCGCCCGCACTTTCAAATTTTCCGCAACTCCCGTAAGAGTCCATGTTAACTTACTGCACAACATAAATCCTTTATATCTCTTTTAATTTTAATTTATAAGTAAAGGACACTCAGGTATAAAAGAAGCGAATTAACGAGAGCTATCCACTGGTATACACTTCCATAATTTTTCGTTATCACAACATACAAAAAAATAAGAACAAAGAAAATCTTTTATATTTTCGGAATTTCCCAAACGATTTTCTTCAAATTCCATTAGAATCTGCCTGATCACTATATAGATGCACCCATCTAAATTTCAGATAAATCAGATAATTAATTGTCGAGTTATATATAAGTATAATAAGTATTTATAAAGCCCAAAACTTCACCTTTATATTTTTTTTCCTCGCACTTGGATTTCCTTTTTTCCGAGCCAAGTTGTAAAGTTAGAATTACACGCTTTTAAATCGAACAAAACGAACGAAAAAAATGTAAATTTAAAAAGTTTAGCAAGGAAAATATTTCATTTGGGTGGGGTTTTTTGATTAAGATCACTCAGTTCAAATGCGAGATTTTTTAATAAATTCATAGTCAGAAATGAAATTATATATATTCACTTCAAAAGAAGCAGATACATGGAAAATAGAGGCGGAAGCAAAATTATAATGACAGGGGCACTGGTATATTGCAGTGCTATATAGTACTATAGAATAGTATATATTATAGTATATATAGTACTACTTGAATTTATGCTGCAATATACTATAGTATATTATGCTACAGGTACTGCTGGTATACCAAATTTGCTGAAATGATCACTGAACGCAAGGCAAAGCATGCAGCATACCAATAAATTACCTGCATGGTGTCACCCGATAATATCGCCTGACAGTCAGCTTGCGGTTTCATTCAAATAGCATAGGGGCGGAATACTATTGAAATACCCCACACCCAACTGCACTCAATAAAAATAACATGTGTCGGGCTTGGTTTCCCTCGCATGTATCCCACATTGGCTATGTTACACTATGATGTACGAAATGAAGAAAATGTTCGATAAAATTTTTGGTGAAAAAGTATTTGTTAATGAGCGTGACGAGCGTAGCGAGTGGAGAAAAATCTTCAATTACACTTTATTCCTACAAAAATCCGGAATGTTTTTTTTTTGTGTGTTTGTTCGCGCTCTACAGGCCAAACGCCAAAACGGATTTTGATGAAATTTTTTGTAAACCTTCGTTTTGTCTAAACTTCACGTTTTTGAAGCAATTCGGACCTTTAAATTTTATTTTACTAGGCGATGCGTATACTCATTTAATCGTGTGCGCCTTACGAGCAATTAAAAAATTTTGGCGTTAATTTAGCAGCTTTCTCAATGACATTTGAACCTGGAAATATCATGATGTAGTCGTCGTGAAATTATATAAATATTTCAAAACGTAAAAATCGATTTAAAGAAAAAATATGCGATGGAGTTGCTTGATATTAACATGGTGTCTTCTTTTTTCGATTCATAACGCGCACAGTAAATTTTGTTATTATCGGTTGAAGATTAAGTTGCTTGAGTTGCAAAAAACGGCAAAAACGCTTACAAAGTGACATAAAAGTGCCATTTCCAAGAAAAGTGCTAAACATACAACAAACAAATAGTTGTAAGTCGATTCTTACGTTTTGAATTACTCAAATAATTTCACGACGACTACATCATGATATTTCCAGGTGACGAATGACATTGAGAAAGCTGCTAAATTATAGCTGAACATTTTAAATTGATTGATGAGCGTAACGAGCGTAGCGAGTGAAGCGAAATCTTCAATTACACTTACTGCAGAAAAAAGTCTCCAATGTTTTTTTTTTTTTTTTTTTTTTTTTTTTTTGTGTTTGTTTTTTTGTGTGTTTGTTCGCGCTCTACAGGCCAAACGCCAAAACGGATTTTGATGAAAATTTCTGTGAACCTTCGTTTTCTCTGAACTTAGATCTGCCACGTTTTTGAAGCAATTCGGACGAATAAATTTTATGTTATTAAGTTTTTACGAAATTTTTCAGTTTATCCAAAACACGTTTTGCACTCTAGAGGCCAAGAATCTGAATATAATTTGACGAAACTTTCAGGAAATGTTGACCCTTACGATTTTATGTTTGTGTAAAAATTTAATTGTTGTAGGTTAAGCACTTTTCTAAAAAATTGCGCTTTAATGTCGTTTTTTTGCGATTTTTTAGCGTTTTTTCAGTTTTTTGCAACTAAAGTAACTTTATCTTCAACCGATGTTCACAAAATTTACTGTGTGCATTAAAGATCGTAAAAAGAATATACTGTGTTAATTTGAACCAAATAAATTGAATAGTTTTTCTGTAAATCGATTTTTACGTTTTGAAATATTCAAATAATTTAACGACGACTACGTCATGATATTTTCAGGTAACGAATGTTATTGAGAAAACTGCTAAATTATCACTGGACATGTTAAATTGATCATAAAAGCCTCTAGGCTATGCGCACGCGCAATATAATCGCGTTGAGGGTGAGCGTAAATATTACGCTCATCCACAACACGATTATATGAGTGTTCGCATAGCCTAGTCATATTGTCACGATGGGGACACTCACACCCCATCACCCCAACAAACAACAACTCACAACTCACGTCACAACAAAAACACACCCCAACAAAGGCATCCCACCTGCCGGGAGACCCCACGCCTAAAATCCCGGATAACCAGACAACAGCCCAGCGACACGGGCTACCTAACCATGCAGGGGTACGTGCTGACCGAGCGATCGACCACATCGTCGAGAGCCCGACAAAGCTCGCACTCGCGGCACACGAGCATCGAGCAGCACGGACTTCCGCGGACTCCTGTCATCGCGAGCCTCCGTCAAGACCACCATGTAGGAGCCACGTCTCTGACCAGCCCAGGGACTACGGGGGGTTAATTAACGGGTAAGCACCGCTCTATAGCCGTTTAAATATAGGGTCGACCATAATAAACACCTACCAACCGTCTAATTGAACGTCTCATTACGCGATCTCTCACGACTTCCTCTCGCTCTGCTACACCCCCGTTTAAGGCAGTCGTGGCAATTTAAAATGTTCGGCGTTAATTTAGCAGCTTTCTTGATGACATAAGTTGCCTGAAAATATTATGATTTAGTCGCCGAGAAATTATTCGAATATTTAAAAACGAAAAAATCGTTTTAATGAAAAACTATTCCCTTGATTTGCCTCAAAATAACACATTATATTCTTTTTAAGATGCTTAACGCACACAGTGAAATTTGTCGACATCAGTTGAAGATAAAGTTGGTTTAGTTGCAAAAAACAACAAAAATGCTGCAACAAAATTGCAACAAAAGCGCCATTTTCAAGAAGAGTGCAAGACATTAATAAATAAATAAATGCACACAAACATGACATCGTGAGGGTGAACAAATCCAGAAAGTTTAGTCAAATTATATTCATATGCTTGGCTTCTAGAGTGAGAACGCGATGTTGAAAAACTGAAAATTTTCGTAAAAATTGATTTATAAGAAAAGTTGCAAGTGAAATAAGCTAAGAATAGTACCTACATAGTCTAAGTTGAAAGAAAACGTAGATATTTTGAAAATTTAATCAAAATCCGTTAAGTCGGTTGGTCTATAGATCGAAGGACGTCGACGTAAAGTGTGACTGAAGATTTCGCTTCACTCACTTCGCTCGTTACGCTCATCAATTGGAACTTTGTCAAATAATTTTTGGGGATGCTCGAGCGATGTTTGGCGCTTCAAGATTCCTCTAAAAGGGTCGAGCAACGCCCCTGTTTGTATCTTTAGCTGAGGACCTAGTTGATGGCACTGAGCCTTGATGGACCCGGGCACTTGAATTGAATCACTACCAATTAGATGACCCACGGTAAACTTTTCATCATGGCTTCATTGGCTTCAAAATAAGCACAGACTTTGAGAAGATCCTGGTTTCTGGTTCCTATTTCCTGGTTTCTGGTTCCTGGTAACTTGGCGACCTGGCACCTACGGGTCTAGGACGCCGTGTGGGGCCACTGCCAGTTCGCCACTCGTTCTCCTAATTCTTCCCCGTGATTGACCGGTGTTTGGACTATAATTGACCGACAATTCGCCAAGCTACTGCTGTTGGGAACAAAAACAGTGTGAAAAATAAATCTAGGAAATAAATTATTTCAAATAAATAATTATCTAGTGCTGTTTTGACTGGAGCAGTGACCGGTCTCACATGGGCAGTGGCGGCGTTTTGGCACGGACACGGCTTGTTGGCTCCCACCGCACGCTGCTGCTGCCTACGATGGCGGGCGCAGGAACCATGCCCGGAAGCTGCGCACACGTCTCGCTCCGCCTCCTGGAGAAAATTGGTGAGATTCACGGCCTACTCGAGTCACGTGGTCTCTCTTGCGTTGCGTTGCGTTGCGTTGCGTTGCGTTGCGTTGCGTTGCGTTGCGTTGCGTTGCGTTGCGTTGCGTTACGTGACGTCTGAGTAAAGGGTCTTTTTTGACGTTTTGTTGCCTTTGATGGTGCCAACTTCCCTATAACTCACACTAGATTTTCTGGGAGAAGAAAACCGACCCGTCAGGAGCGCTAGTGTCCAAAACAACACCCGCGATATTACCAACCAGTGGGCAGAACGACGGTCGAAGAGGGTTTTCGAACAAAACTGCAACTATTCGTTGACGCACGCTAGATATTTTTTTCAAGAAACGAAAAATCCATATAAATCGTCTTCATACCAGGAGTCGAATGCCGGACTTTCACCAAGCCAGAGTGAACCAGTATCAATTATCCTACATGGTTAACCATGACTTCGAGTACGGTTTCAATTTTGGAATGGCCATGTCGTTTCTAATAATAAATAGGCGTAGCTTAACAGCCGTCGCATCACGTTCTTATACAAACAATTTGAAACAAAATTGGAACATAAACTATTGAAACCAGACCGGATACGTCCGATTATTCAGGGTTTCAAGTTTCAACTGATTATTTGAATTCCGGCCTTTGTTTTGGGTTGGCACCCCTTCCTACGCCGCATATTCTTTCATCGGATCTCTCGCTGCGAGGACTCTGCCGCTGCTTGCCCCGCGGTGGCCGCCACTAACATCCTGTCACCGCCAGGATTGTGGTCGTGGTCCGACTCTAAGCCCACGCGGCTGCGTCGCCTGGTGAGGCGCTGCGCGCCTGCGTTCTGCCTTGCGCAGATCGCGTGGGGCGTGGCGGCGCAGGTCGTGAACGTCGTGCAGACGTGGGGCGATATTGGGGAAAGCGCCGAGTACTGCGTGGCGCTGCTGCAGGTCTCGCTGACTGCTGTCAAGACCAGGTACCTACTACCTACCGACACACAAAACTTCTCCCCATCTACAAACAACCTACTACCACGGTGCGAAAGATATTTTACAATCGCAATCAATACAACATAAATAGAAGGTATGCAATGCATTTACAAAGCGTTTGGGAACATTCTAGTATTTGATGTTGTTCTATTTTGAAATAGCGCCATGTGGATTAACTATTAAGTTTAATTTGAGTTAAGGGAAATGCAAATGGCGACCATGACTTAAATATGTAGACCAGTTAGACCAGATCCAGTGTTGACTCGATCCCACCGCCACCTAGGGTGCTGACGGCGAACGCGGCCGACATCCAGAAGGCTTTGACTCGGCTCGATCGAATGCACGCCACGCACGAGCGCAGCCCTGATGTCGTCTCGGCGACGTCTTCGCGAATCGTGGCGCGCGCGCGTGCCAACGCCGACAAGTTCACAATGGTTCTGTCCACGTTCTGCACGTCAGCCATCGTCTCCACTGCGATCGGCGCGGCTTTCAGTGGACTGCACAACCACGAAGTGCCCTTCCGGTGCGTGAGTCACAGGGGCAGTGAACGCAGTCTGCACTTCCGGCAGCTTTCTGCCCAGGAATCGAGGTGATCTGATTGTTTCGCCGATGCGAGGTTTTCCAACAGGCGGTGGTATCCGTACGACGTCAAAGCCTCGCCGATGTTCGAGCTGACTCTGCTCCTCTACATTCCTCTCGCTTCTCTCGACTATTACGTCATCCTGCTCTTCGATCTACTCTTTCTCTCCACGCTCATCGAGGTGAGCATGCGCGTTGCGAAGGTATGATGCACCTGCGACAAGCCCGAGCCGTGAGACAGTGTTGCAACGTGACCGTTCGCTGCGTTGCCAGGTGATCGCCGAGTTCGAAGTGTTGCAACACCGCCTGGCCAGCCTCGTCACGGACCATCCTGGCATCGTGGCATCAAAGGGGCCGCGGTGGGCGCTGCAACTGCAGCAGTTAGTGTGAATTTAATCCTAAAATGCAAATACTCGAACGTTGATTTTCATTTTGAATTTGATGTTTCTTTACGAATAAGCAACTGCAGAAATTGTATCCACGCGCTCCTCGCGGCAAAAAGGGGTACTTCGCGGAAATGACGTCGAAAAAACACGCTCTTGGGTCCCGCCAAAGCCTTCTGTAGTCTTTTAACTCCATGGCAGCCACTACCACCTGTCTATTGCGAGAGTAACGTTTATATAATCCAGGGGGCAGCGCGGCGAGCTTCAATCGCGCAGACCCGGCGCGCAGGCCGACATACCCGAGCAGCAGCTCATTGCTTGCATCGTCCAGCACCAGGAGCTCCTCAGGTACGTCGACATCCACCTCGCTTCCTGCGATCCTGGCGGTGGGGCGGTCGGAGTCTCAGCCTCGTGCTGTCTCCAACGCTATCGCTGTCTCCTCCAATTAGTTGCCAAACGTTCTGCCGACGCTTCCCTGGCACTGACTCTGACTCTGGCTCTGCATCAGCTTGACGCGGCGGCTGGAGGTATTGATGCAGCCCGGCCTCGTCATGCAACTGCTCTGCAACTTCTGCCTCGGCCTCACGCTGGCCTTCGTCACGATGAAGGTAGGCCAACGCCCCCGTCGCTGCTCCAACAACCGATACGCAAGCACATCACCTTATATCTTGTCGGTGTCCGTGTGCAAATTGCACTTTGCCGAGGACTGTAGGGATTATTCGCATCGCGCGTTGTTGGGGTGGAAGTTCCTGTGGGGCTTGTTGTTCTTTGGACCGGCAAACTGGGCATGCAGTGGCCTCTGGTTTCTTATTATGAGGCCTGGTGACTTTGGTTGATTATTTCTAGGACTGAAATCCCGCAACGAAGCCCACTCTCAGCCAGTTGACACTGTTCGCTCTGCCAGGTAGGAAGGATGGGCTCCGAGGGACGAATTTGATTCTGTTATATCCTGGCGGCTGGGGGGTGGTTAAATAGTTGGTCGGTTTCCGTTGACAGATTTTGAGTAATCTCCTTCAGTGTCTGGCAAGCCTTTAGTGACCATTTTGGTCTGCCCGCCGGTAAGTATGTTAAGCGTTCGCTAAGACTCAGACTGTATAGCTGTTGAAGAGGGACGGGGCGAAGATGCTGCCCTCGAGGACCCTGAAAGCACGGGCTCTAGACGAGGACCGAGGTGTGAGGACGTGGTATGTCCACAGGCCGAGCAGCAGGGGGGGATGAAGATTGTCAACATGGCCCTCATCGCGTTCTTCTGCGTTACCGAGTTCGCGCTCTACTGTTTCTTCTGCACGAAGATCGCCCATGAGGTTAGTAGCCCCGTGGCCTTCGACATGCCAGGACGAGGGAGTTTCTGTTCATTTCATCTTTTGATTCACTACAAATCACTTTTTCTACAAGGGCTGCGCAAAAGGTGTTTTACATCGCTTTGTAGATGATCGATATCTAGGTGAAAAAATAGAAATAAAAGCAACTTTTAAAGTATATTTTCAAGAGCAGTGAAATTTCACAGTCTTTATGTTGTTAATGTTAATAAATCCGGAAAGTTTAATTGAAATTTATAAAGTGGCTTGACTTCTAGAGTGAAGAACGTGAAGAAAAATACCGTAAAAACTTATCAAAACGAAAATTTGTACTAAAAATATTCGTTGAAAATAGTAGGGGACTAGGTTGAGAGAAAACGACTGCATTCTACATAATTAATTTAAAAATAGCATTTAGCTTTTACGTCTTTTATCAAATTTGAGAAAGGAATCTGGCGTTCGGAAGAACAAGGTCCCCATGTGCGCAATGCGCATGCCCACAGAGCGAGCGCGTGGGCGAGGCGATCTACGCTTGCGCGTGGTGGAACATGCCGGCCGGCTTCATCAGCTCGCTGCGCATCGTGCAGGCGCGCAGCTCCCAGCCGCTACAGATTCGCTCCCTTGTCATCTTCCCCATGTCCATGGAGACCTTCACCAAGGTGCGTGCAGAGTGCGGGCTTCGTTCACAGGGCGGATGGACAGACAGGCGTTTAGTGGGGGACTTGAACTTCCAAGCAAGATTAGGTTTATAGTTGCGAAAACTTGGACGGGTTGCTGATACTTGGAATATGAGTAGATGTTACCCCCTGTATTAATCCTGTGAAAGAAATTCTGATCAGAATACACAACTCGATTTCTCGGCAAATTTTGCTACAATTTTTCAGGTGATGGACACTGCCTACAAAATCTACGGTATGATGATCACCACCAACTAGAAGAGAGTCTGGCGTCCCCTTGTGAAGATATAAAATCCATAATAAAGTTTAGCCCACAACTTCACTCTGCATGCTTTTTTCCTCGCATGACGATTTACTTCTTTCAAGCCAAAGGTTTTTAGCAGCCTTAATATGGCTGGAATCAAGTGTGTTATAATATCACGCTTCTGAAATCGAGCAAATACGTATAAGTCTTACGAGTAGTGATTTAAAAAAATATATATTCTGTAAAGCTTAGCAAGGAATATATTTCCATCGTGTGGGGTTTCGTGATTTAGATCACTCAGTTCAAAAACGAATTTTTTAAATCAATTCAGAGTCAAAAATGTAAAAAAGAAACAGATATATTATGGGAAATAAAGGCGGTAACAACTAGGGGACACGGGTACATTACATGGTATTGCTTGAGACTGGAATTTACTGGAAGACAGAGTGAGAATGAACTGTTAGTTATTGAATAGAATTTAAGACCTTACCACCGCATTGAAAGATACAATTGTAAGAGAAAAAATAAATAAATAAATAAATAAATAGGTATATGATATATTTATGCAATAGGTACTGCTTGTATATAACATACTGCTTGAATACCATGCTGCTTGTATGCCATAAAGATACTATTGATGGATTTAATTTGACATCTCTTCACATGAGGAGAAAAATTTGTGACGTTAATTTGTTATACTATCTGATATTGATTTGCTCCGTGAGATCAGTTTTAGGGTAGGTACCCTCTAGAACTAGAAATATGGAAACTTTTACATGCCATCACGGAGCAGAATTGATGTATATTTAAGTAATCTTGTATCAAGAAATACAATCTACTTATCACATGCTGGTGCCAAGCTACACAGATATTAAAAATATTGATTTTAAAACTTATAAATTCGTTAATTATTTTTTTAATATTGTATATAAGTTGTAGATTGTAGAACATCATATTGTTCTGTAAAATGTGATATTTCTGGAAAGTTTTAGTTTTGCTATTGTTATCTTGGATGGTTTATTGTATCCCGGTTTATCCCGTTGTCAATAAAGATAAATAATTTGGCTGACATGATCACAGAGCGCCAGGCAAAGTATGCAGTATACCAGTTAATTGCCTGCACGGTGTCGCCCGATATCGCCTGACAGTCAGCTTACGGTTTCATTCAAATAGCACATGGGTGGAATGCTTATAAAATACCCCACACCCAACAGCAGACAATAAAAATAACATGTGTCTTAGTGTGAATTTAATCCTAAATGCAAATACTCGTTGCATGGACGGTAGATGATGATTATTAGAAACGAAATATCAATTCCAAAATTTGCATCCGTACCGGGACTCGAACCCGGATCTTTGTCTATCCGGGACACTGCACTAACCAATTGTGCTATACGGACGACCAACTGTGGAATTGATATTAAGTTTATTTGAGTTGTTGGGCTCCATGGAGATAGATTCAGGACTATGAGTGACCATAGAAGGCGCTGAATCTAGTGACGCTATGCTGCGATCACACACCAACAAACTCGACTAACCCCAATTATGACGTTGGGTACGCTTGTATTAGTGTGAATTTAATCCTAAATGCAAATACTCGTTGCATGGACGGTAGATGATGATTATTAGAAACGAAATATCAATTCCAAAATTTGCATCCGTACCGGGACTCGAACCCGGATCTTTGTCTATCCGGGACACTGCACTAACCCAACACACTAGCCCAACAACTCAAATAAACTTAATATCAATTCCACAGTTGGTCGTCCGTATAGCACAATTGGTTAGTGCAGTGTCCCGGATAGACAAAGATCCGGGTTCGAGTCCCGGTACGGATGCAAATTTTGGAATTGATATTTCGTTTCTAATAATCAACATGTGTCTTCTCCTTGGTTATCCTCGCATGTAATTCACGTTGGCTATGTTTAATTATGATGTGTACGAAACGAAGAAAATGTAGGATTTACATTTTCAGTGAAAAAGTATTTGTTATTAATAATATTAAATCGTTGTCAAATAATTTTTGGGGATGCTCGAGCGATGTTTGGCGCTTCAAGATTCCTCTAAAAGGGTCGAGCAACGCCCCTGTTTGTATCTTTAGCTGAGGACCTAGTTGATGGCACTGAGCCTTGATGGACCCGGGCACTTGAATTGAATCACTACCAATTAGATGACCCACGGTAAACTTTTCATCATGGCTTCATTGGCTTCAAAATTAGCACAGACTTTGAGAAGATCCTGGTTTCTAGTTCCTATTTCCTGGTTTCTGGTTCCTGGTAACTTGGCAACCTGGCACCTACGGGTCAAGGACGCCGTGTGGGGCAACTGCCAGTTCGCCACTCGTGCTCCTAATTCTTCCCCGTGTTTGACCGGTGTTTGGACTATAATTGAGCGACAATTTGTCACGCTACAGCTGTTGGGAACAAAAACAGTGTGAAAACTAAATTTAGGAAAGAATATAATGTTCTAGTGTTGTGTGGACTGGAGCAGTGACCGGTCTCACAGGGGCAGTGGCGGCGTTTTGGCTCGGACACGGCTTGTTGGCTCCCACCGCACGCTGCTGCTGCCACGATGGCGGGCGCAGGAACCATGCCCGGAAGCTGCGCACACGTCTCGCTCCGCCTTTTGGAGCAAATTGGTGAGATTCACGGCGTGCTCGAGTCACGTGGTTCATCAAGCGTTGCGTTGCGTTGCATTGCGTTGCGTTACGTTACGTTATGTCTGAGTTGAGAGTAAAATGTTGTGCGTTTTGTTACCTTTAAAGGTGCCAGCTTCTCTGTTGACTAAACATGACAATAAATTTACCGGGACAAGAAAAACCAACCCGTCAGGAGCGCTTGTGTCCGAAACAACGCGAGCGTTATTACCTTCTCGATACAATTAAGTTTGTATACACTGAGCAGAATGACAATTGAAGAGTTTTTTTTTTAGAACAAAACATAGACCTATTACACTCATAGAAAAATTACCTCAGATACCCATTGGACGTACCAGTTTGGAAAAAAATTAGCTCTGTTAAATTACAAAGGAAGATAGGGTAATCACAACCCGAATTGCTCTACCTGGCGTGAGTGAGTGGGTATCATGACGTCATTTTGATAGAATTTTGATTGAATGGAATTGGTGTATTATTCGTTGGTCGCACAGTACATTATTTGTTTTAAGAAACAAAGCATCCACTAAAAAAATTGTCTTCAAACCGGGAGTCGAATGCCGAACTTCCCGAATCCCGAACAAGCCGAAACAATGGGTTAAGCAAATCGTACCAATTATCTACACGGCAAAATCGGACTTCCCGAACGGAAACAATTTTGACATGAGAATTTCGTTTTGAATAATAAGTAAAGGCATGGCTTTAGTTCTCGCATCGCGTTCTAACTAAAGTTTGACACAAAATTGAGATATAAATTATTGATACTAGACCGAATACGTCCGATAATCCCGGGTTTCAACTGATTATTTTATTTCCCTTCGTTATTTTGAGTTGCAAAATGTCTGATATTCTTTCATCGGATCTCTCGCCGCGAGGACTCTGCCGCTGCTTGCCCCGCGGAGGCTGCCGCTAACATCCTGTCACCGCCAGGATTTTGGACGTGTCGCGACTCCGAGCCCACGCGGCTGCGTCGCCTGGTGAGGCGCTGCGCGCCTGCGTTCTACCTTGCGCAGATCACGTGGGGCGTGGTCCAGGTCGTGAGCGTCGTGCAGACGTGGGGCAAGATTGTGGTGGGCGCCGAGTACTGCGTGGCGCTGCTGCAGGTCTCGCTGACTGCTGCCAAAATCTGGTAGGTACACTTCGTGTCTAAATGTCCTGTCGTCGTTCTTAACATGTGGGAGATTGTGGAGATGGAGATGGTGACAGTGGCAGGAATAACGAGTCTGTCGGACGCCACGAACGTATTTTGAGTAAATTCGGAAACTCTGAAAAAATGAAATGAGTAAACGTGCTCAACGTAAGGTAAGCTCCCGGAGTGTTATTCAGTTTCAGGTTCAGTTTCAGGTGATCAAGGGGAGCTATGATTGGGTAAAAAAAAATTAACAGACTTACCATCCTTGTCGACCCAAGTAAACTGGATGAAAGAAAATCAGTTGAAACGTCAAGATAATTAATTTTGAACGATTTATTACAAAATGGAATTCAATTGATAAATGATCCTGGAAGAGGTTAGGAACAAGTTTAAATATAAATCTTTTGGAAGAAAGAATACAAAAGTGTAACTTGACTGAAGATAAACGCGCATCAGTTCAAATGGTGGAAGGCAAATTTCTCTAAATAAGCAGCTTTGAAGGAATCTGTCTGATGGATTGCATCTCGATGTATGAGTCACGATGAAGGGTGTCTTAGCACTTTTATAAGTTTAGTGATGCTGACAAATATGCAGGATTTAGGTTTATTGGGAAAGTAAATTAGACCGAAATAGTCGAGGTAATTAACCAACTTATGGGCTATAAACGGAATTTTAAATATATCATTTTCTTGCCCTGTTCAATGATAAACTACTATTAAGGTTGTTATTTCCCTGTTTTCCTGTATGGAGGGAAGTGGAACTCCACGACATGTCTACCCACACACGAAACTTCCCTCCGTCAACCACCAACCATCTACCGCGATACTAAAGGAATTTTCAATCTTAATTTAAATTTATTGTGCGTCGCTCTCGCTGCATTTGTTAATTATACTGTAGTAATTGTAAAAACTGTAGGTAAATGCTAGAACGTATGCATTTCATAAATGAAGCGTTTGGGCACGTTCTAGTATTTGGTGTTGACATATTATTAAATAGCGCCATGTAGATTTAGTATTATTAGTTGGGGGAGCATGGTGGCCGTTGATTGAATTTGTCTACCTTATCCAATGAAGACTTCATCCCACCGCCCGTTAAGTGCATTTCCTCGATCCCACTGCCACCTAGGGTGCTGACAGCACACACAGCCGACATCCAGGAGGCGGTGACTCGGATCGATCGAATGCACGCCACGCACGAACACAGATATGACGTCGTTTCGTTGGCGTCATCGCGCATCGTGGCGCGCACGCGTGCCAAAGCCGACAAGTTCGCGCGTGCGCTGTCGACGCTCTGCTCATACTGCATCGTCGTCTCCACGGTGGCATCGGGTTTCAGTGGACTGCGCAACCACGAGATACCGTTCAGGTGCGTAAGTCACAGGGCACAGTCTGCACTTCCGGCAGTTGTCTGTCAGAAATCAAGGTGATCTGACAGTTTCGCATATTCGCGGTTTCCAACAGGCGGTGGTATCCGTTCGACGTCTCGGCCTCGCCGATGTTCGAGCTGGCTCTGATCTCCTACACGCTGCTCGCTTGTCTCGACTATTACGCCATTCTGCTCTTCGACCTACTCTTTCTCTCCGCGCTCATCGAGGTGAGCATGCGCATTGCCCACGCCGTGTGACAGTGTTGCAACATGACCGTTCGCTGCGTTGCCAGGTGATTGGCGAGTTCCAAGTGTTGCAACACCGCCTGGCCAGCCTCGTACCGGACCAACCTGACAACGTGGCATCGAGAGGGCCGCGGGGGGCGCTGCTACTGCAGAAGTTATTTCCTCGCGCTCCGCGCGGCAAGGAGGGATACTACGCGGGAGTGACGTCACAAAAAACATGCTTTAGGTACCGCCAAAGCCTTCTGTAGACTCTTAACTCTGTGGCAGCCACTGCCACCAGTCAAATTCAATGAGAGTCAAATTGAGTCAAATTCTTATGAGAGAGCAACGATTAGAAGGCTTCTGACCGTGGTGTAATCCAGGGAGCAGCGCGGCGAGCGTTCATCGCGCAAACCCGGCGCGCAGGTCGACACACCCGAGGAGCGGCTCGCTGAATGCATCGTCCACCACCAGGCGCTCATCAGGTACGTCGACATCCACCTCGCTTCTTCCGATCCTGGACGTGGGGTGGTTGGAGTCTTACCCCTCCTGCTGTCTCTGACGCTATCCCTGTCTCCTCAAGTTGCTTAACGTCCTACCGACGCTTCCCTGGCGCTGACTCTGACTCTGGCTCTGAATCAGCTTGACGCGGCGGCTGGAGAAATTGATGCAGCCCGGCCTCGTCATGCAACTGCTCTGCAACTTCTGCGTCGGCCTCACGCTGGCCTTCGTCACGATGAAGGTAGGCCAACGCCCCCGGCGCTGCTCTAACAACCGATACGCAAGCACATCACCTTATATCTTGTCGGTGTCAGTGCCCGTGTCAACACGATGACCGAGGTCTGAGGACGTGGTTTTACCGCAGAGCGAGCAAATGGGGGTGAAGATTTTCAACATGGCCATCATCGGGTTCGTCTGCGTCGCCGAGTTCGCGCTCTACTGTTTCTTCTGCTCGCAGATCGCACATGAGGTCAGTAACCCCATGACCTTTCATTTGCCCGGACGAGGAAAATATTTTAATTAAGTAGTTCCGGAGAGTTTAGTTGAAATATATAAAATGATTATGCTTCTAGAGTAAGGAACGTATAATTTGAAAGACAAATATGACAGAGCCAGCGCGTGGGCGAGGCGATTTACGCCTGCGCGTGGTGGGACATGCCGGCCGGCTTCATCAGCTCGCTGCGCATCGTGCAGCTGCGCAGCTCCCAGCCGCTGCAGATTCGCTCCCTTGTCATCTTCCCCATGTCCATGGAGACCTTCACCAAGGTGCGTGCAGAGATCGGGCTACGTTCACAGGGCGGATGGACAGACAAGCGATAGACAGGCGTTTTGTGGGGGACTTGAACTTCCAAGCATGATTAGATTTAAAGTTGGGAAAACTTGGAATGGGAGACGAAGATGTGAAGGAAATTCCGATAAAAATACACAGCTGGATTTCTCAGCAACTTTTGTTCCAATGTTTCAGGTGTTGAACACTGCCTATAACATGTACGGCCTGATGATCACCACCAGCTAGAAGCTGGGCGGGCGCCTTGTGCTGGCATGCGGCAACCCCTGACAGCTAAAGGGAACACATCCGTGAAAAAACGTTTGATTTTCATGCGCCTAAGACGTTTTCTTGAGCCTTATATGAAATTTAGTTACTGATCATTTACTAAGCGCAGTTACAAAATGTAAAAATAAAAAACCTCTGTGCCTTTCTAAGTCTTGTTTGCCAATTTCTCTGAAAGGCGCGGAAAGAGCTTTCTGTGTGTATAGATGATTTAGTCATTGTTATAATTTTTTTTAATGACAAACTTACGACAAACGTTGCCGGGTCTTTGCCTGTCCGGGGCACTACACTTATCCATTATGCTGTACGTACGGACCAACTGTGGAATTGATATTAAGTTTATTTGAGTTTTTGGACTCCATGGAGATAGATTTAGGACCATGAATGACCATAGAAGGCGCTGAATCGAGTGTTCTAGGGTTCTTTCTAGGGTTTCTGCAAATCTAGGGTTCAAATCCCGGCAAGGATGTAAATTTTGGATTTGATATTTCGTTTCTAAGAGTCACAGTCTTTTGGTTTATTTCCTTGGTCCCAAGAGAACGATTCATTTTATTATTATTATTAATAATATTATTATTATTATTATTATTATTATTATTAATATTATTATATATTATATATATATATATTATATATATATATATTATATTTATATTATTAATATTATTATTATTATTATTATTATTTTTTTATTATTTTATTATTATTTATTATTATTTTATTATTTATTTTATTATTTTTTATTATTTTTTTATTTCATTTTATTTTTACTTTGCTCATGAGCCTTTTTATCTGGAAACAGCTCGAGGAAACAGGTTATTTGTCAATTAATAGCTCTCGAAAAATGACAACAGTTGGAAGCAACAAATGCATTAATAGGAAATAAATTATCTTTGTATTATGAATGATATATTAGCATAGGTATTACAAGGCGTAATTGTTTATCAGTTTTATATGTCTCAATAAACGTATTGGGTCAAACACATGGAGGGCATGTACACTGCCAACTTTCACCAAGGGATTAAGCAGCAAGCACTAGGGATGAACCCTTAAATAAAAGAGAGGACTCAAGAATTCATGTGTTATTGTCATGTATTGTTAAACGCAAGGGTATATTGTTTGTCCGAACTTTCGACTTTTAGGCAATTCTTTAGATGTCAAAGTACTTAGACCAAGCACCCCGCCGGGGCATTACAAATAAACCCATTAATAGGTGACATTGTCACAGAGGCGTCTCCTCAACGACATTAGGATGAGGTTAACAAAAGAACATTCGAATTGATTTAAAGGTGACAGGTGATTAATAGGTTTTCGTGACTTTGAATTTACGCTTGAGATCTGAACGTTTCGTCCAAATAGTACCTCAAATTGTATACGCTTAGGCGTTGAATCAGTCCAGTGCTTGGTCTGGAAGTACTTATTTCACGTGCTTTGACGTAACACTCCGCACTACGCGCTGAAATCTGTAGCACACAAGGTAATATTTTACTTTTCTGATTACATCCCCAATTCTATTGACTCAATTCTGTCAATTTGAAAAGTTACCCCAGGCTACAAGTTTTCTGGCAATGATGCAATTTAATACATACGTCAAAACTCGCGCTAGAAATTTCATTTAAAAAGGCATTAGAGCATTTGCATTGGCAACTTGAATTATTGCCTCCAAATAAACGAAATCAATAGAAAGAATTAAGTCCACTCCTGTCAAAAAATCTCATAAAAATTGATTTCCGTTGTTTTATTCAAATTGATTCAAATTCTTTATTTAATCACGAGTTCAACCGTGTCATTAAATTTCCCAAATTATGATTTCAGGGGTATTATTATTTCGCTAGGAAATGTCATTGATGAGCGTAGCGAGCGAAGCGAAATCTTAAGTGGAGAAAAAAAAAACACCTGTTTGTGTTTTTTTGTTTTGTTGTTTTGTTTGTGTTTGTGTGTTTGTTCGCGCTCTACAGGCCGTTAGTGATATTCAGCGAGTCAATGTCTTTGCAATAATAGCGGTGTAAACACGAACAGTCATAATAAAGTAAATGCACAATTTCATGCTTTTTAAAAGATGAATGAATGTGTATTACTTTAGTTTTCTTGTTATTCAAAGTCATACCATTAGGAGCAGTAGTAGATGTAGAAGTAGTACATAAGTGGTGATGGAGTAGTCGAAAAAAAAATAAAAGTGTGGCTTAAGTGACCAAAGTGGGCAGTATTTCACTGTATTATTATTTATTATACTCGTGGTGTCGCCCGATATCGCCTGACAGTCGGCTTGCGGCGTTATTCGAACAGCACAGGGGCGGAATGACATTAAAATACCCCAACCCAACGGCAGGCAACAAAATACCATATTACGGGCTTGGTTTTCCTCGCATCCTATATGGATGCCAGGGAAACCAAGGTATACCCACATTGACTCAATATGTTCACTTTGAAACGACAAAACGAAGAAAGTGTAGGGTAACATTTTCAGTAAGAAGATATTCGTAATTACTGAAATCATTATTTTAAATCAATTTCAAATAATATTTGGGGATGCTCGAGTGATATAAGGGGATTCAAGCAACCCTTAAAAGGGGGCAGGCGACGTCCCTTTTGTAACTGTTATAGCTTGCAACATAATAAAGTTGATGGAACTGGGCATTGATAGACCCTCTTGAGTCCCTACCAATGAGATGACCACGTAACCTTTTAATAATGGGTTCATTGGCTTCAAAATTAGCAGAGACTTTGAGAAGACCCTGGTTCCTGGCTCCTGAATCCTGGTTGGTGGTTACTGGTGGCTGGTTCCTGGTTGCTGGCTCCTGGTTTTTACTTTCGGGTGGGGTGGCAACCTGGCACTTACCGGACTAGTACGCCTTGTGGGACGGGTGCCAGGTCGCCATCGCATGCTCCAAATTCTTTCCAGTGTTTGACCAGTGATTGGGCTGGTATTGAGCGACAACTCGACACGCCACACTTCTTGGGAACAAGAAACCGTGTGAATATAAAATCTCGGAGAGAAAAGAATGTTCTAGTGCTCTGTGGACTGGGCCAAGGGACCGATCTCACAGAGGCAGCGGCGGCGTTTCGGCACATACGCGGCTTGTTGGCTCCCAAAACGTGCGCAGGAACCATGCCCGGAAGCTGCGCACAAGTCTCGCTCCGCCTCCTGGAGAAAATTGGTGAGATTCACGGCCTACTCGGTCACGTGGTTTATCAATCGTTGCGTTGCGTTGCGTTGAATAAAGAGTAGCATGTTTTGCATTTTTTTGCCTTGCATGGTGCAAACTCTTCTGTTCGCCAGCTAACTACATTCACCACACCAAACACCGGCCCGTCAAGAGCGCTAGTGTGCGAAACAACACCCTAGTTACCAACTTCGTAAAATTTATTTTATTAGCTGTGTTCAAACAGACAGGCCGAGCATCAGTTTTCGCATAGCGTTATTTGAAAGGTTTAATCTATAAATTGTAACGTTATCTGTGGTAAGTGGTAACTAAACCAGATGCGCCCAGTTATCAAGAGGTTCAATTTGAATTCCCGCCTTTATTTTGAGTGGGTAGCCTTTGAGTTTTCGAATATTCTTTCATCGGATCTCTCGCTGCGAGGACTCAGCCGCTGCTTGCCCCGCGGAGGCTGCCGCTAACCTTCTGTCACCGCCAGGATTGTGGTCGTGTCCCGACTCCAAACCCACGCGGCTGCGTCGCCTGGTGAGGTGCTGCGCGCCTGCGTTCTACCTTGCGCAGATCACGTGGGGCGTGGCAGCGCAGGTCGTGAACGTCGTGCAGACGTGGGGCAAGATTGTGGTGGGCGCCGAGTACTGCGTGGCACTGCTGCAGGTCTCGCTGACTGCTGTCAAAATCAGGTACTGCCTACCCACACACCAAACATCCCTCCATCCACCACCTCCGCGTGTCCCTCGTAAGCGTCATCGGAGAAAGCGCAACGCCCTCGAAACCCAATTTGTTTCAAGAATCACTCGTCCCCTCAGCGCTAGTAATCATCGTTGATACCATCATGATGCGATACACATTTGCAATCAATATTTATATTTGTAGACGGAGAAGGCTGAAGAGAGGGATGAGCTTGAGATTGAAACAATTGAGATGGTTACATACAAGTATAAGGCAAATTGTTGATAATTTGGTTTGGGAAATTTTAATGAAAATAAGAAAGATGGGAGGTAGATTGGAAAGAGCAAGGTTTATTGGAAAGAATGGACATGAATTTAAGTGAAACGTGAAAAGAAATGGAATGACAAAGAAAGGGATTATAGAGAAGAGTGTCGAGGAATGGAACACGAAAGAGGAGAAATGATGGAAAGTGTGGAGAGATTTAATGAAGGGTTCAAATTGGGATGGGATGGAAGGTTAGAGATTCAGAAAAACTGACATTTGTATGTACTAATTTGATTTAACTAATTAATTAATTAATTATGAGTTGGGGAGCGTAAATGGCGGCCATTGCTTTATATCGTCGACTTTATCCCGTTTAGACTCGATCCCACTGCCCCCTACGTGTATTTACTCGATCCCACTGCTCCCTACGTGTATTTACTCTATCCCACTGCTCCATACGTGTATTAACTCGATCCCACTGCCACCTAGGATGCTGACGGCGAACGCAGCCGACATCCAGGAGGCTTTGACTCGGGTCGATCGAATGCACGCCACGCACGAACACAGATTTGACGTCGTTTCGTTGGCGTCATCACTCATCGTGGCGCGCACGCGTGCCAAAGCCGACAAGTTCGCGCGTGTTATGTCCACTTTCTGCTCATATTCCATCGTCTTTACCATTCTGGGGACCGCACTCTATGGACTGCGCATCCGCGAGATTCCCTACAGGTGCGTGCGTCACAGGGGCAGTGAACACAGTCTGCACTTCCGGCAGCTGTCTGTCAGGAATCAACCTATACGTGGTTTCCAACAGGCGGTGGTATCCGTTCGACGTCACAGCCTCGCCGATGTACGAGCTGGCTCTGATCTCCTACACGCTGCTCGCTAGCCTCGACTATTACGTCATCCTGCTCTTCGACCTACTCTTTCTCACCACACTCTTCGAGGTGAGCATGCGCATTGCCCAAGTCGTGTGACAGTGTTGCAACGTGACCGTTCGCTGCATTGCCAGGTAATCGGCGAGTTCCAAGTGTTGCAACACCGCCTGGCCAGCCTCGTCCCGGACCAACCTGGCAACGCGGCATCGAGGGGGCGGCGGGGGGCGCTGCAACAGCGCAATTTGTTTCCGCGCGCTTGGCGCGGCAAGGAGGGGAACTACGCACGAACGAAGTCACAAAATACAAGGTACCGCCATAGCCATCTGTAGTCTTTCAACTCCATGGCAGCTAATGCCACCTGTCAAATGGGATAGCAACTGTTAGAAGATGGCTTCTTACCGTGGTGTTATCCAGGGAGCAGCGCGGCGAGCGTCCATCGCGCAGACCTGGCGCGCAGGTCGACACACCCGAGCAACGGCTCGCTGAATGCATCGTCCACCACCAGGCACTCATCAGGTACGTCGGCATCCACCTCGCTTCCTGCGATTCTGGCCGGAGTCTTAACCCTCCTGTTGTCTCTGACGCTATCCCTGTCTCCTCAAGTTGCTTAAAGTCCTACCGACACTTCCCTGGCGCTGACTCTGACTCTGGCTCTGAATCAGCTTGACGCAGCGACTGGAGGCGTTGATGCAGCCCGGCCTTGTCATGCAACTGCTCTGCAACTTCTGCGTCGGCCTCACGCTGGCCTTCGTCACGATGAAGGTAGGCCAACGCCCCCGTCGCCGCTTTTTCCAACCGACACAGACTCTACGACGATCGTGACAAGTGATATGTTGTTGTCCGCAGAGCGAGCAAATGGATATGAAGATTGTCAGCATGGCCATGATCGGAATTATCTGCGTCGGCGAGTTCGCGTTCTATTGTTTCTTCTGCTCGAAGGTTGCAGATGAGGTAAGCAGCCACGTGGCCTTTGGTATGACAGGGCATGGGAGTTCCTGTCCATCACATCTTTTGATTCACTACAATTCACTTCATCTACTAGGACTATCAAGTTTTATCGTGACTCAGATAGCTCTCCCAATCATTTTTAAGCAACCCATCGTTTCAACTGTCCCTGCCTCGTTCGATCCCCGAGTGCTGAAGGTAACCCTATAGATATCCTTTACTGGATAACATATCAGGGGCGTCTGGTCCATAAGGACGGGTAGGGCACAGTTCCATCAGTATAGGAGAGAATAGAGGAGGAATAGAAAGGAGTCAAATCCCTTACAATAATGCATATTTTTGTGTCAATGCTTTCCTATCTTATCTGCTTGGTCAAAAATTTCCTTAAATCGATTGGCTCGATAGGGCGTGGCGCCGCACAGCGCCTCAGGGCGCACCGCCGGCCGCGGCGGCAACAGCAACGGCGAGCGATGCAGGCTTGGGGCAGGCATGATGTGCCCTGGCCGCTCCGAAATCCGGACGCATCCAGCACGGCGCTCAGATTTTCTCCCCACCCCTCGCACTCTTCATGTGCTCAGAAACAGCCGGTTCAGTATCTTTGAGCTGAAGCTGCCCCATGCTAGATCACTCGGCCGAGCTCGTCGGCCGTCGTGTTTCCGGGTTAGCACCGAGAACAGAGAGCGATGGAGAAACACGAGCGGCGTTCAAATTTGCCACGTAATTCAGCGTAACTCTGCGTCGATCTTTCTTGGAATTGGGGACCGTGACTTGACGTGCCACACACTGTTGTAAACAATTGCTCGTACTGGAAAGGGTGGTACTGAGTCTGAATCGTATAAGATTTTTCCCATAAATTGTTTTCATCTTACTTTGGTTCTGGGGGTGGACCCAGTTTTAAGTACCAGTGCTCCGTTGTTATCTTATTTATAAGCTATTTATAATCGTTCAAACACAAGGTTAATCTATTTATGTGAAAAAGACTACTTCATCTGTGACATGTCGGGTTGCTTTTTGCTTTAATGTCTAGGAGTCTGCCTTACCAACCCTTTCATCCACGAGCCACCACTGTAAAATACAAAAGAATTCTGGGATAGATTATACGCAAAAAAATAACACTTGTAATATGATTTTGTTTGCTATCATATTCTTTGTTGGTATCCTAACAGACCTTTGTAAACAAGTTCGAGGGAAGCCAGAGTTATGCAGAATGGATCCAACGGACTGACGGTGTTTTTTTTCCATCTGGAGAACACTCATATTTTGTCGCAAATTCGCTTCGAAAGAACATGGTCCCCATGTGCGCGATGCGCATGCCTACAGAGCGAGCGCGTGGGAGAGGCGATCTACGCCTGCGCGTGGTGGGACATGCCGGCCGGCTTCATCAGCTCGCTGCGCATCGTGCAGCTGCGCAGCTCCCAGCCGCTACAGATGCGCTCCCTTGTCATCTTCCCCATGTCCATGGAGACCTTCACCAAGGTGCGTGCAGAGTGCAGGCTTCGTTTACAGGGAATATGGGAAATCTGTCTGTAGACTGGAGTTTAGTGGGGAACTTGAACATCCTAGCTAGATTAGGTTTAGAGTAGGGAAATTCATGGGAGGAGGCGGCCGTGGCTTGATTTCTGAAACATGGGATGGTAGTAGAAATTAAAATGATTCTGTGAAGGAAATTCCAATAAGAATACACATTTGGATTTCCCGGCAACTTTTGTGACAATGTTTCAGGTGATGGACTCTGCCTACAAAATGTACGGCATGATGATCACCACCAAATAGAAGCCAGGCCTTGTGCTGGCATGCGGCAACCCTGACAGCTGTCAACTAGAAGCCTGACAGTGACAGCAACGCAAACCAGCCTAACACCGCCTGTCATCTCGGCATCCCGGCAAACGGGAAAGCACGGCGGGCTAGCGGACATCAAGGCGCACGACCAGCTGCCTCGACCCCGGTGAGATAGGGGTCAAAACTCACAGCGTCGGCTTGCTAGGAAGCGTTGTAGGCGCAGAGGATGAAAACACCTGTAAATAAACCTTTGAACTTCATGCGAATTTGGCGTCTTTATGAGCGTAAGTCGATGATCCATGACCATTGCTGGTCGTCTCTCGAGTGCAGAAGTCTAGCATATCGTCACAAAATGTTAAAACAAAAAATCTCGAGACATAAAATTGTTTGTTAATTTCTCTCATCCGCCCGGACCGAGCATATTCCAAGCTAAGGAGATTGCAGGAGTTGTTTTGATCACTTCCTATGATCATCAAGTTAATGAAACTCTTGAGAAATTAGATATAAGCAGTCGAATATCAAAATGCACGAAGATTTTCTTAAATTTGCGCAAATCGCGTGAAATGGCAAAATTGGTTCCATTGCCGGCTATAGGTATAGAGAGAGAAGACTCTTATATTGCATATTTTTTTGCGAATGCTATTACTGAGCTCAAAAGTGAATGCCAATTGCCTTTATTGAATACTGAGTGACAGTTTTACAACCCATCTTCTCCAGAAATATAATAAAAACTTTTAAAAGGAAAAAATTGACCATATTTTCTGTTTTTCTGAATTTGAATAGTGGACAAATGACAGTGGTTTTGTTGTTATTCATTAAACCGAAAGCATGAGGCATAAATAGCCCCTTTTCTGACACCCTGTTAACCACATCAATCAACCAATCAACCTTGTACATCAATCGAACAAGCCTGCTCAAGTTGAAGGCAGAAGAAGCAATTATTTCATTTACTAGTCTTTCCATTGTAAAGATTTACAAAAGCTTATGAATGGATCTTGACCACAATGATTGGAAGCAAACCACCCCGAATGGCAGGCGACAGGCTGTTGCCGTCAAGCAAATGGCCTCCGAACCTTCGATTGTATCGTAGAACAGCGCCGGGGCGTCGCGGCGGAGTGTGGAAGGGATCGACGACGCACTGCACCGTGGTTCGGACAAGGAGGCAGAAAGGAGGACTCAGTTAGGGGTTTGCTGCTGCGGATTCCCTAGAGATTATTCACTTAATCAATAAAATCAAGCTTATTATCTGTCGATTCCCAACTCCCTAGAATCTCTTCTGGCTTGTTAGTCATCCGATTCCAAAAATTACAGAATAACTAATTGACATTGGTAGTAGTAGTAGTGGCTTCACGGTTTCTGCTCTGTTCGATTGGATTTCGATTGGATTGATAGGATTGATTTCGATTGACATTTTTTGTAAGGTACAAGGTACAAGTAAAACCATGTGGATATCCATAAAAAGTCGATATGGCTTTGCCTTCGAAGATTGAAACTAACGAGCGTAGCCCAACTTTTAGTTTTAAGGCATTAAAATATAAAATGTTAAATTGAGTGGGACCCACCCCTCAGTCTATAGTTTCTATTCCTCGAAATATAGTTTTACTGAATACCGGTGATGAACGAATGATACACAACATCGTTTATATTCTTCCGACTTTCTATATTTCAACATTGCGATTGATTTATTTGTATAAAACACGAAATCGTATTGATTTCCTTTTTTTAGTGAATTTTCAAGGATTCAGGTATCGGAGTGCGCACGCATAATCTTCAAAAGTGTTTTTATTTCTCGTGCTGTAAATAAAGCAGTAAAATTGGAACACTATTTCCGCAAAGAAAACACACAAAGAAGAATCCAGGTATATCGGAAAAATCCATATGAAACACGGAATTTTATTGATTTACCTTTCTTACTGACTTTTATATTATCAGGTGTCGGTTTGTGCAAGCACAATCTCCAATAGTGTTTATATTTCTCATGCTGTTCATGAGGCAGTAAAATTGGAAGATTATTTTCGCCAGGCCTAATCCATAAAAGCTTAGCGTCGGCAAACGCAAAATTTTGCCGTTGCAGAGGTCCACAGGAAAGCAGTAAGTTGCCCCCAGAACTACCCTTATATTTTGGAAAAAAATACAGTGGAGGTGAAAGAAATTCTGACTCGCAGCTAAGTCTTGGAATACAATTCACAAATATATGTACATATTGGTACTTTTTTGGGGTTTATGAAACCAAATAACAAAATAATGTAGCCTTCTCCATGGTAGTTTTATATTCCATCAGATCTCAAATAAACTTAGAAAAATGATTCAGAGTATTCCTCTATTACGCACCGATTTTTTTCGATTATAATGATGATTGGTGTTTAACGACGCACTGTTTGGACAACTGGCCCTTTGGCACTGGTCTAATGGCGTCGGTGAATGAAATGGTGATGATGAACCTAACCTAGTCTATAGAAGGGAGGAGGGGAAACCCGGTGCCGGCACGTAGCCTACTCCTGTCGAAAAGCACCAAGGGGACCACCGGCTTTACGTCCCTTCCGAAGGACGGAACAACTCGAACAACAGGATTCCTCCACTAATCCGTGCTGCCGAGAGGTTGGCAAGGAGGCAAGGCAAGGCGAGTAAAGTTGTTGTACTAACTTCAAACTTTCCAACCTCTCTCCTGAACAGAACTGACCGTGTGCATGATGGTCACCCATAAAACACCTGACTCAACGCAATGTTGCTTAACTTCGGTGATCTCACGAGACCCGGTGTTTCCAACATGCCAAACCGTTCGGTGATTTATTTTCGAAATTATTGGGATAACTTCAGGGGAAACTATGGGTGGACATATTGATTTTCTCCTAAAGGGGGTGGAGTTAGGAGGACTTTAGAAAGATAATTGTTTCAGAAAATAAAGGCGTAAGCAAATAATTTGGATGGCACGGGTATAGAGTTGTGCTCGCAGCAATAAAGTGCAATTGTAGTTATAGCAATAGTAGAAGTAGTAGTTAGTAGTGGTGGAGTAGAAGCAAATGAACGTACCAATGTGGCTTAAATGATCAAAGAAGGCAACCTTACACCTTTCATTATTTTTTATACGCGTGGTGGCGCCCGATTTCACCTGAAAGTTGCCTCACAGTTCCATTCGATCAAAACAGGGGCGAAATGCTATTAAAATACCCCAAACCCAAAGGCAGCCAATAATATACCATTATATGGGTTTGGTTTCCCTCGCATGCTACCCACGTTGACCACGTAAAATTATTATGTAAGAAACCAAGAAAAAGTATGAAAAAATTTTAATATAATTATTTTAAATTTGTTTTCAAAATCATTTTTGGGGATGACGAGTGATATTCGAGGAATCAAGCATCCCCTAAAAGGGTCAGGCGACGCCCCTGTTTGTAACTGTAGCTGACGACACAGCTGATGGCTCTGGGCCTTGGGCGCACTTGAATCCATACCAATTATAGATGACCCACGGTGCCGTTTTCAAAAATTATTAAACAATAAATCGTTTCAACAACAGAAAATATCCATTTTTCGACCTCTTAAGCAGATAAAGGTAATGTACAATCAGAAGTTTTGAGGAGACTTCCCTTTCACTGCATTTTCTTAAGAATTTGATTGGGTGCGGGCCTGGTTCCTGGTTCCTGGTTCCCGTTTCCTGGTAACGCGCAAACCTGCCATATACGGGTCAAGGACGCTTTGTGGGAAAGTTGCCACATCCCCGTGATTGGGCTGTAATTGAGCGACAATTTGTCACGCTACAGGTGTTGGGTACAAAAACCATTATACATACTAAATATCGGAGAGAAAAGAATTTTCTATTGCTGTGTGGACTGGGCCAAGAGACCGGTCTCACAGGGGCAGTGGCGGCGTTTCGGCACGAACACGGCTTGTTGGCTCAGACTGCGTGCGCAGGAACCATGCCCGGAAGCTGCGCAAACGTCCCGCTCCGCCTCCTGGAGCAAATTGGTGAGTCAAACTGCTCGAGTCACGTGGTTTATCATGCGTTGCGTTGCGTTGCGTTGCGTTGCGTTGCGTTGCGTTGCGTTGCGTTGCATAAAAAGGAGCATGTTTTGCATTTTGTTGCCATCAATTGTGCTAATTCCTCTGTAGCCTTTGAGTTTTCGAATATTCTTTCATCGGATCTCTCGCTGCGAGGACTCAGCCGCTGCTTGCCCCGCGGCGGCCGCTAACATTCTGTCGCCGCCAGGATTGTGGTCGCATCCCGACTCTAAACCCACGCGGCTGCGTCGCCTGGTGAGGCGCTGCGCGCCTGCGTTCTGCCTTGCGCAGATCACGTGGGGCGTTGCTGCGCAGGTCGTGAACGTCTTGCAGACGTGGGGCAAGATTGTGGTGGGCGCCGAGTACTGCGTGGCGCTGCTGCAGATCTCGCTGACTGCTGCCAAAATCAGGTACTGCCTACCCACCCACCAAACATTCATTTATCTACAAACAACCATCTATTCGATGCGAAAGACATTAAACTTATTTCAAAGTTCCTCGCTGCAATCTGCATTCGTTGATAAGTGATAACAGCTGTGAGAATAATATCTCTAGGTAAAAGCTAGAAGGTATGCAAATCATACATAGATCGTTTGCTGTTGATAAATTTTGAAACTGCGTCATGTTGGGGGAAAATGGCGGCCATGGCTTAAAAATTTCGACCTTAGCAAAATTAGACACGATCCCACTGCCTCCTACGTGTATAGACTCGATCCCACTGCCACCTAGGGTGCTGACAGCACACACAGCCGACATCCAGGACGCGGTGACTCGGATCGATCGAATGCACGCCACGCACGATCACAGATATGACGTCGTTTCGTTGGCGTCATCGCGCATCGTGGCGCGCACGCGTGCCAAAGCCGACAAGTTCGCACGTGTTCTGTCCACGATCTGCTCACTCTCCACCGTCTTTACCATTCTGGCGACCGCACTCGATGGACTGCGCAACCGCGATATTCCCTACAGGTGCGTGCGTCACACGGGCAGTGAACACAGCTTTCTGCCGGGAATCAAGGTGATCTGATGGTTTTGCCGATGCGCGGTTTTCAACAGGCGGTGGTATCCGTTCGACGTCTCGGCGTCGCCGATGTTCGAGCTGGCTCTGATCTCCTACACGCTGTTCACTTGTCTCGACTTACACATCACCCTGCTCTTCGACCTACTCTTCCTTTCCACGCTCATCGAGGTGAGCATGCGCATTGCCCAAACCATGTGACAGTGTTGCAACATGACCGTTCGCTGCGTTGCCAGGTGATCGGCGAGTTCCAAGTGTTGCAACACCGCCTGGCCAGCCTCGTCCCGGACCAACCTGTCAACGTGGAATCGACAAGGCCGCGGGGGGCGCTGCCACAGCGGAATTTGTTTCTGCGCGCTGCGCGCGGCAAGGAGGGGTACAACGCGGGAATGACGTCACAAAATACAAGGTAGCGTCGCAGCCTTCTGTAGTCTTTAAACTCCATGGCAGCCAATGCCACCTGTCTAATGAGAGAGCAACTATTAGAAGGCTTCTGACAGTGATGTAATCCAGGAAGCAGCGCGGCGAGCGTCCATCGCGCAGACCCGGCGCGCAGGTGGACACATCCGAGCAGCGGCTCGCTGAATGCATCGTCCACCACCAGGCACTCATTAGGTACGTCGACATCCACCTCGCTTCCTGCGATCCTGGCGGTTGGTGTCCCAACACTCCTGCTGTCTCCGATGCCAAACGTCCCGCCGACGCTTCCCTGGCTCTGACTCTGACTCTGGCTCTTAATCAGCTTGACGCGGCGACTGGAGGCGTTGATGCAGCCCGGTCTCGTCATGCAGTTGGTCTGCAACTTATGCGTCGGCCTCACGCTGGCCTTCGTCACGATGAAGGTAGGCCAACGCCCCCGTCGCCGCTTTAGCAACCGACACAGACTCTACGACGATCGTGACAAGTGATATTTTGTTGTCCGCAGAGCGAGCAAATGGATATGAAGATTGTCAGCATGGCCATGGTCGGGTCCGTCTGCGTCGCCGAGTTCGCGATCTTCTGTTTCTTCTGCTCGAAGGTTGCAGATGAGGTAAGCAGCGTTTGAGATGACAGGACTTGTGAGTTCCTGTCCATCACATGCAATTCACTTCATCTACCTGGACTTTCAAGGTTTATCGCGACACAGATAGCTCTCCCAATCATTCTCACATGGTCCCCATGTGCTTAATGCGCATGCCCACAGAGCGAGCGCGTGGGCGAGGCGATTTACGCCTGCGCGTGGTGGGACATGCCGGCCGGCTTTATCAGCTCGCTGCGCATCGTGCAGCTGCGCAGCTCCCAACCGCTGCAGATTCGCTCCCTTGTCATCTTCCCCATGTCCATGGAGACCTTCACCAAGGTGCGTGCAGAGATCGGGCTACGTTCACAGGGCGGATGGAGACAAGCGATAGACAGGCGTTTAGTGGGGGACTTGAACTTCCAAGCAAGATTAGGTTTTCAGTTGGGAAATTTAGGTCGTGGCTTGATTTGGATTCCTGAGACATTGAATGGGAGTAGAATTTATCCCCTTAAGACGAAGATGTGAAGGAAATTCCGATAAAAATACACAACTGGATTTCTCGGCAACATTTGTTCCAATGTTTCAGGTGTTGAACACTGCCTACAACATGTACGGCCTGATGATCACCACCAACTAGGAGCTGGGCGGGCGCCTTGTGCTGGCATGCGGCAACCCTCGACACGCATCTTACATTCACTGACAATACTTTTCAAAACTCTGCACGAACAATCCCCCGCCTACTTGCTCGAAAAATTAATTACTTCCTTAAAATTACACAACACAAGACATCGCACTTTACATATTCCGAAACAGTCGAAAACACCAACTTACAACTATAATTTATGAAAAAAAAAAGTGGGACGAAAATGTGATTTGAGTCTAGAAGTGTTTGGATTCATATACAGCGCATTGGGGGTGTCATTACGCCTGAGATAGTTTTTTATGGTTCTTCTTTATTTTATGTCTACTGACCTTGAGCAGCGTGTATCACATGTTTGTGATTAATTTTAAGTATTCAAAAATCTAAGCATGTAAACACAATCGATTGAAAAGTTAGTGCAAGAGCTCGTGCATCTATCAATACTGCGTGTGAATGCTGGGGCAAGAAATACATTACCATAGAGTATGACATTACTGCTACCTGCTAGCCTGTATAGCATGTGCTGCGCGGGGAGGGTGGGGGTACGCGCACACGGCGGGGCATGGAAGCTCCGAAGCTCGCGTTTTACTATTTCTGTATTTGCAGTAATTTTTAAAATGCTTCAATTTACCATTTTATACATCTTTCAATTTATTTGGCACATTTTTTCATCAATGAAACTTAAAATGTGTAGATCATTTTTAGGGCTTTTTTGACGGTATTTAGTCCATAATCGGCAAGATGTAATCAAAAAGGGGGGAATCTTTGAGAAGTTTGCAAGTTTTAAACTCCGAAAGTTATTTTACGTCAAAGTTTTTAATATTTTAAGCAGAAAAATTCACTCCCCATTTTTCGGGACGAGAGGATCGTCTTTAAATTAAAATAAATAAGATTTATTTAGACTAGGGCTTCGCGAAAGCTCAATCTAATCGCGTTGCAGATGAGCGTACTTATTTAGGGCTTGAGGATAAGATTTAAGACCTACAAGAATATGAAGGTAATCGCACCAAAACCTTCCACTTGAATCTCGGGGGATAAATAGCTAAGAATCATAAAAAATTGTCGGAAAAATGCGTATAAAAAATGAACAAGATAAGATATAGATCCAAAAACTTCAGCACAGCTGCATGTTATTTTGCTTAATATGTTTCTCAAGTTTGGTGTGATTATATAAATAACCTCTTGGCTGTAAAAAATAATAAAAGTTTTGAAAATTCTGAAATATTTTGTAAATTTTGAATAGTTAAGAAACTGTAACCCCGACAGGGGGTCAAAGTTGAGAACAAAATACGGTTTCCTGAAATTTTTATCAAAATCGGAGCAGCCGTTTGGCCTGTAGAGCGCGAACAAACACACGTACACAAAAAAAACACACACACACAAGTGTTTTTTTTTCTGCACTAAGTGAAATTGAAGATTTCGCTTCGCTCGCTAAGCTCATCAATAATTAATAAATAGAACTTACAGTTAATAGAAAATAGGAACCAAAATTTCTCTAGGAACCAAATTTCCGTATTTAAATGCGTTAGACATGATAAATCTAGCGAAGTTAAAAATGCTCTGTTTTACATGGGCAGCAGCTCCTCCACTAACATGCTAAAAATACTGTGACCTATTGCATGTTAAAAGTTATACAGTGGTGGGGGTAATGACGAACCGATGTGAGGGTTGATATATGGAGATGGCTTCTGCCCTAAGATGTGAAACATAATAGGTGTGTGAAAAAAGAGGGGATGTTTACTTTGGTCAGTTCCCTAAAGGCTAGTATCACAACTCCATTCCAAAGTAAACTGGGAGACCATACAATCACAGATGAATGTCAAATAATCCATGGTAATCGCATTTAGGAATTCAAGTCCTTCAATCCAAGTGACATCAAGAGCGATTATTCGCTAAAGAGATACGGCAGTCGTCCAAGTCATGGATCACATCAGGGCAGATGATTTCACAGCAGATGAAGATGTATCCAAATAGCATGGTCAACATTGCACCTTCGATTTAGTCTCGGCAGGCAAGAGACATCGATGCTGGGACAGGCAAAGTCCAAGCTACAAGTCGAGATGGGCAAAGCAGTCCCTTGCACCGTGACTTAATTGACTCTCAAAACGATTATGACATATTGCAAAGAGCGATTTACAACAATTTCTACAATTCAGCTACTTCACATGTAATTTCGCCCTCACTTCCAACAGATTTCACCCTCATTTTCACACTACACCTAGCCCCGGCGGCAACACACCAATGTCTGCCATTCTAACGGTATCTCCTATTAAAATCACTGGAAAGAAACTAATTAATATTTGATAAGTCCAAATGCAGTTGATTTAGCGACGCAGAATGTTCAGCTCACTTCGCAGGTTAAGCGACTGATTATTCTCCGGTGGATATCAATCCTCCCCAATCTCAATTTCTTCCAACTTTCACAGATGAACCGTCTACTTCACGGGTTAATCAACCGACACAACGACCTTTCACCAGATCACAGAGCCATCCACTGATGATTAGCAGTCCTGCCAGTTATATTGCGAAAACAAGTACAAGCGCAATTCCCACGATTCAACTTACCCAAAGCAAGATAATCAAAATCACTAATCCTCAATCTCCAGAGTCATAACAATCATAAGTCACTCAACCAAAATCATCTTTCACTTCCTACCTTAATCCTCAAGTATTTCCAGCTCACTTTTTACAACTCCTCATCTCGATCGACCTTACACCTTCAAAATTAATAAATATAGGGGGTATGCCATCGAAAAACAAAAATTCTTCTCTGATCACAGGGACGACTAGCATAAAATATGATCACCCTTTGGCATGAATCTACGATCTGGAGCAATATTAAACAAAATCAGTTACTCTCACAATCGTTCGAATTAAAAAACGAACCGGAATAATCATGTTATTTTGACCACAAAAAAAAACATTTTTTTTAAACCATCTGATGTCTATCACATCCCCCGCACTCTAATGAACCTTGCCCCCGCCCCACCCCCTTCAAAATAATAATGTAAGAAATGTCACGAACAGAAACGGTCATAATGTAGTGAAATATCGTTCACTTCATGCAAATGTTTCATACACCCTACCCTCTTTTATTAATCCTACTGCAAACTTTTTTTTATAACATCTATATACAAGATTCTCACGCCCACTACAAACTACAAGGCGCGGGCGAGGTATTCAAGTTCTTAATTGATCAGAGTAACCCAGGCTATATAATTCGTCATTGCTAGATTAACACGCATGAAAGGAGGCATCTGTTCAACCAATCAACCAATTAACATTAAGTTGACATCTAAATGAGTATGTCATAAACTCTCACACTTACCTATGCATTCACACTTGTTAATAAAAGCCTAAAAATCTGGGTATAGAAGCAGCCTTCTATTTCAGTAGGAACCAGAGAAGAAGAGGAGTGCGATCTGTTCACTTGTATTCTGGATCTCGGTATTAGTATCGGTTTTCAGTAGCTGTATTAACACCCAAATCTCAGCTTGCAAAATAGTTCGAACTGTCAATTAGCTCTCTGCGTTCTAGTATCGGTTTTAAGTAGCTGTCGAGAAATCAGAGGAGTGAGGACTAAGTAAAGTCTCTAGTCTGTACCTTGTAAAACGTTACTAACGTTTAACAACCATTGTCTGGATTCTCGATTGCTCAAACTAAATCAGATCCACACCACAGTCTACGTTACTCGTCGCAGTTGTAAATCTTTCTAAAGTGCTTCGATTTTAAATAATAATAATGTGAAACATAATTGTGCACCAAGTCTCCAGCAGTAGCCATGTGTAAGTTGCATTCGATATCTCATTGTGTAGTGGAATATCATCGTTCACTACATGCAAATGTTTCATACACCCTACCCTCTTTTATTAATCCTACTGTAAGCTTGTTTTATATAACATCAAGGAAAATATCACGCACACTACAAGGCGCGGTATAGTGAGGTCACCTATTGGAATTCGTTCAGAAGTAAATAACCCAGGCTATATAATTTAATAGCTAGGCAAACATGGATGAAAGAGTCGGTAATTGTTTCAAACAACCAACAAAAACATTAAGTTGACATCTAGAATGGGATGTCGTATATTCACAGTTCACACTTTATGACCAGAAGTTCGATTCAATTCCTATGCATTCGCCCATGTTAAAAAGGCCTAAAAATCTGGGTATTAGTAGCCCTCGAATTCAGAGAAAACCAGAGAGGAAGAAGAGTGCAAATCTGTACACTTGTATCCTGGATCTCGGTGCTTTACTATGGCTCTTTCGCAGCTGTGTGATTCTCCCAAATCATTGGTTTTCAAGTGAAAAGGTCTGTTCACAGTCAACGTTACTCGTCAAATCTTTCTAAAAAGTGCTAAGTTCTATTTTAAAAGTGTAATATTGTAAATTGTAATTGTGAGTGCACCTCATCTTCGACAGCATCCATGTAAGTCTCATTCAGCGTGTCGTTGTATTTTAATAAACCTAATTAAGAGAGAGTTTCTGATCTATCGGTTTACACCCCGACGAACCTACCCACACGCCTCTGTTCTAAGTATTTCCCTTATCTCAATTATTAATTCGGGTCCTCAACTGGACTCTGGTGGCAGCGAATCATACCAAATCCTACCTAGTCTGGGCAATCATAGAAAACCCATGATACATAAACCTCACATATGCAATGTCTGAGAAAAAATCAAGGGATGTTCATTACATAAACACGTCCATCAATCTATTGAATAAAGATATTCACAGCTTATCCATTGAACTGATGGCATCTGGGAGAAATACAGCAGAATTCTTGATAACGGTCAGAATTAGATCGGTTTTACGCACGTTCGAGATGATGCTGAACATATTAGAAGCTGAAATGAATCGACTGCAAGGTGCATACCATGTGCAAGGGAATACCATGCAGGCAAGATTACTACTTCCACGGTCTCGAAATTCTCGACATCCCAGAGAACTGCCAAGCGTTAGCGACCAATGAAAGATTAATTTTGGAATCACACACCATCCAATAATATTGCAGCACATTGGATGACCCAAGTGCATATTTCTCCACTTCCCAATAAAATGGTGATGCTAGCACACAATCACACCCGCTAGTCCACATCGACATGGTAAATAAACTACTAAAAGCTATTTGGACGGAGCACAATCCGCCGGCGGAAATGCCAATGGATTAATTGAGATCTAATTTAGCGGCACTATCCGAGGATCACTAGTCAGGTTTTACAGGAACCAATTGTTTTCAAGGCACATGCGTTCACCATTTTTATTGTATAGGTACTAATATTTCTAGCACAGTGGATCATTAGGAAATATCAAATATAAGCGCGTTGGCAACGGCGAACGGAGTCCACACAGCAATCTAATCCAAGAAATTAACCCAATCTTATCACCCTCAATCCTTGTCGGCCAAACAAACTTAAGGACTTAAGCATGCAAGCGATATCACAAGATCAGAGTTCGGGACAACACAAGTCATCTGCAACAACAAGATATCTGATCACAATCACTGTCAACTTGGACCCAAAATTTCACCCTCTATCTCCACAGCATCCAACAATCACGCCGCAGTCACAGTTCAACCATCCGTCAAGATGCGAGCAACACGAAAGCAACGACACAACACTCGCAAGTGTAACAAGTGTCAATCAAAACGACATCGGACCGTCGAGCGACGCTCACAACCACAACGCGATACGAGCGATGCTAAAGAGCCTCCTCTTCACCACTCATCAAATGTATCCTGCACTCTAGAAGCGAATAATTCGGATCAAAAAGACAGGGAACAAATGGAACAAATGAAGGAGCTAGCTATGGACGAGGGAAGAAAGAACATCCCAGCACAAGATCCACAAGAAGTAACTCCAGAACTACAAGATTTCTCTGATCAGTTGGCAGCCGGGTGTGTCAACGATCACATCCCGATTACGCACAGAGTGGCCAGTTCCAGTCCAGGTCACTCCGACGAAAAGGTCCGACGAAAAAGGTCACGACGAAAAACAAGGACCATTGTCCCAGTTTTCCCACCTATAAAGAAAACGCACGGCCACAATCATCGAGACGAGTTCCACTTCAGTTCGCCGGAAGAGTATGAAACAGATATCACATCTGACGACTCAACGTCCCCTCCGAGGAAACTTAATCTCGATCGACGGCGGCTCTTTACTCCATCACCATCACCGTCGTGATCAAGACTACGTCACCAGTCCCAGCGACAGCCCGATCAACATGTCGCCGAGCTCAGAGTCCCACCCCTAGTCGTCACCCACACGACAATCCTTCATCCAATCTTCGGCGCGGCTCTGTCACAGAGAAACAGCAGCGGCACGACAAATCCAAGCTAAGTACTCATTTCAAGAGCAAATTAGCAGCGACACAAGAGAATTTTCATTGCAATTGGTGGTACCCCAATTTAGAGAAATATGCCACTATTTTTATGTTTTCTTTTTTTTCCGTCGTATATTTTTTGTAACTGTTATAAATCCTTTTGTTTAGTCCTAACATATTTTCATTTTTGGGAAATTCAGTTATTATTTTATTCGTCAAATTAACAAGCTGATTTTCCAGCATATTTTTCAATATCTCAACATTATCATTTAATTCAATTAAAGTCAAGGAAGCTTACATGAATCAGGAGCAATGTCAGCCCTCCAACCTTCACTCGTCATGCAATTAATGCACACATGTTTCCTTCCTGCTCAAGTTCGAGGCGCCAAGTCGACGGAACATTCGACGAGAGCCACCACACATCGGCCGGCTCAGCAATCTGGATCGGGTCGGCTGGCGTCGAACCACCTGACCACACCTAGGGGTTACGACTCGACAATACCATGCTATCAACTAGAATCCAGCAACGACATTCAACCGACCAGAGCTGCAAGCGACCATCAAATCATTAAAGCCGTACGTGCCAATATCGTGTGAACGTGTGTCTCCCGATCAAATACCGTACCTCTCAGCGACCTCAGAACGAGTACGATCGTTACCAATTTCTCTTATCTCAAAATCATCCCCCTAAAGGACGATTTTTATCGAAACAACAGAACATTGGACTCTGAAATTTGCTAAACCATATGCTACTCGCACCTACTCAAGGATACCATGAGACAATCCTTTTTGCTATGCGAAGCTTTTTCTATTTTAAACAAATATTCTTACGTTTTTCTTGCGTTATCTTTCACGCCATTGTATATTGATTTATTTTTCATATACCTATGTATTCAATTGTAGAGCATTGCTCCAACACAGCGTTTCACTCATAAGCAACACTTTCCTCGGGAGATGTTTCATTCGCTGGTAGTTGGGGATGCTAGATAAGATAATAAGGTGAACTTCTAGTCACCCATATTTCATACAGCTACTCATTGTAAATACAAGGCACATCACTTATTACCTGGATTAAATCTGGATGTTACATAAAATTCCAAGGACATGACATACTATTACGCACATTGTCAGGCACTGAGTGATTGTGCCATGTTATCTGTGTTGACAATTAAAAGTTAAAACCAATCTAAAATATTATCATCTATGCATTCTTCGGTAAGCGAACCTTTACATTTATTCCAAAAGTTATCTAGCTCAGGTTGGGAGAACAACCAGTCCGACTAACTCGATCAATTGAAAAAACAATGATCAATCAATTGAAAGGCGCTATTCAAATCACATTTCGATCAGTTTCCTTGGCTGGTCAAAGAAAGGATTTGTTTGCAATTATTGTGCCCTCTTCATGGCTGTGGAGGGGCCGTGGAGGAGTGTGGAGGGCCATACCATGAAAATATTCAAGTTCATAAACTCTTTTGGTGTCTCCCCTAACAATGTTTGCCAAATTTCTGGGGAAAAGTGATGACTTACAGAACGCTGCATCACGGAACGCTGCATCACGGAACGCTGCATCACGGAACACTGCATCACGGAACGCTGCATCACGGAACGCTGCATCACGGAACACTGCATCACAGAACACTGCATCACGGAACACTGCATCACAGAACACTGCATCACGAAACACAACACTGCATCACGAAACACTGCATCACAGAACAGTAGATTCCAGTTCCCCAATAACAAACGTTCACGGCGCGAGATTCAGAGAGTGACTGGTTTGACGGTTTGACGACGCAAGCAACAGCTGATAACAAGCAAAACAGGTTTGTGCCTTAGAAAGGGTAACGGACATTCAGGACATTTAGAAGAAAACGAGGGTCATAACACTTCAATATCATATCTTCAAAAAGCACTTTAAACCAACGCAAAAACGATTTAATGGAAAATGCTTCATAAAAGTGCCCTGGCCGACAATAATAGATTGTAACATAGGTTGTTACAAATGTTTTAGAAAAGATTTAAAGGGTGAGATTTCTTATATTTCGATATGGTATAATGGGGGGGGGGGGGTGGTGGCTTATAATGGTGTTGGGTGATAGTGAGCAGGGATGAAAAAGGGCGTATTTAACGGGTTATGACTCGGAATTAGTATCAAATTTGCGTCTCCTCTTCTGTCTTGTCTCTTTGCTAACATCCTTGGGCGATTAAAACTCTATATGCACAACAAGACTATATGCAAGACAATAAACGTGCCCACAGCCAAGGTCAAAACGTCATTCCTGTTTCATTTTAAAAGTCTTTTATGTTCGTTATCTGGCTCCATCATCTTTCATTGACCCGGCCTCTAGTCGCACTAACTTCTGATTTTGCAAAGCGATTTAGAAAACAATACAGTACGAGCCATCAAGCGTAAGCACACCCATTCATTAACTGTTTCAGAAATATTTTGACAGCGAATTAACAGACAAAATATGTAAACATTGGACTGGAAATATGACATGAAATCTTAACCTATTTCCAGCAGCATGGGCGAGCTTAAAGAAGTGTCGTGCGTGAAATGCTTTGGCGGAGAGCAGAAGACGTTCAAGCACCAAAGGTAGGAGTCGTCTAGCTAGCAGTTTCAGGAAGTGCGCTTCCGTGGCTGCATTGGTTGAGACGTGGCCTTTGCTTGCTTTGTAGCCACGAGCTGGGCTGCGAGATGAACCTGGCCGTATTTCTTCCACCGCAGGCCGGCGCGGGCAAAGTGCCGGCCGTGCTCTGGCTGTCGGGTCTCACGTGCACCGAGCAGAACTTTGTGCAAAAGGCCGGCGCCCAGCGAGTCGCGGCAGAACTCGGCCTCGCAATCATCTGCCCCGACACCAGCCCACGTGAGCCCCATTCATGATAACGTCATCAAAAACACTCTTACCCGACAGCTGCTGTTTCCTTGTGAGCTTTGTACATTGGATGTTATGCAGGGGGCTGCGGGGTGGCGGGTGAAGACGATCGCTGGGATCTCGGCACCGGCGCCGGCTTCTACGTAGACGCCGAGCGCGAGCCGTGGAGCCGGAACTACCGCATGTTCTCATATGTGACGCGGGAACTACACGGCCTCATCGGCGCTGAGCTTCCCGTCAAGATCGACCGAGTGGCCATCTCGGGACACAGGTAGCTGCCGCTACGATCATTAGGCTTTTTACTGAAACTTTTATGATGTTTCACAAACTATGCTGCAAAGATGTAAAGGGTAGAAAAATTAGGATTGAGGAACATTAAAGACACATGGGTATTGTTAAATAATGCATATCTGCAAAGTATAGCTGGCAAGTTCCTAACAGACACAGAATACCTTGACCGACAGAGTTCACCCACCGATCCGCGCTGTCGAGTGGTTGACCGCCAAGTCTAGCTGTGACGTTGTGGTTGCATCATGGCCAAGCAGCAAGCTGTGACGTTGTGCTTGCAGCATGGGAGGCCACGGCGCGATGGTTTGCGCATTGCGCTGCCCGGGCCAGTACGTGTCGGTGTCGGGCTTTGCGCCCATCAGCAGCGCGGCCCGCTGCGCGTGGGGCGAGCTCGCGCTCTCCGAGTACCTGGGCACCGACCGCGCGGCCTGGGACCAATGGGACGCGTCACGTCTCGTCGCCAAGTACCAAGGGCCGCCCCTACACCTGCTCATCGACCAGGTGAGTTGAGGCTTGACTTACTAGATAATGTTTCCCTGAGAATAGAAAATTTTGTCCTGGAGGAAGGACATTTTAAAAGTCTTGCAGTCCTTTGTGGCATATTGCGATAAAAATATATCTAGTATTTTCTCACGAATATAAGTCTGCAAATCCTATGGTTGTTGAGGATGACTTGTTGTTTTCTATATTTGACGACTCCATACCAGTTACTTAGCTGCTTGCTAAGATCATTTTCAAATTGATAGACTGACTCTTCAATTTAACGGCATTTTAACATTTCGTTTTGAACTGAAAATACATTAAACTGAATATATAATATGATTTAACTGTCAAATTGAATGAAATATTGAATAACACCACAAGTTGAACAGTGTATTCAAGTTGGGTTGCGCTCGAGCGACGGTCAGCTGACTGCGGTGTCGGATTGCAGGGGGCGGAGGACCAGTTCCTGAAGGACAAGCAGCTGCTGCCGGAGACGTTGCTCGAAGCGTGCACAGCGGCCGGCATCCCGCTGGAGCAGCGCACGCGGCCAGGCTACGATCACGGCTACTTCTTCGTCTCCACCTTCATCGAAGACCACCTGCGCCACCACGCACGATTCCTGCTGGCTGCCAAGTGATTTGCATCGGAAGCCCTGCATCCTCCTCGTGCCCTTCTTCCTTTGTTTCCTTCTTTCTTTTCTCCCTAAAGCCAAATTATGCGATGCTTCTAATGCTTAGCGGATCAGATGCCAATTGACAATAACATGAAATAAAATTATTGTATCGAATATTGACCTTATTTATTTATTTATATATTAATTTATGGAAGAATCCTAGAACGGAGTCAAAGTGGGAGATAAATATGGGTTGTTTAAAAGGCCAGCCACGAAGATATTTTGCTGGCTTTCATGCTTGTGTCATGATTTGTTCTGTCTGTCCTGCAAAGGAAGATACAAGAAACTGTGAGATGGGGTCTTCAGCACGGATTGCAGTGGATGCAAACGTGGTTGGGAATCGGAAGCCGTACCTTGTTGCCCTTGTCTTGCCCGCCGAGGGCAGATATGTCGTCGAAGGGAAACCCCTGCGTCCAGTCGAAATCGGCCAGAATCTGGGAGAAGATCTGTTGGTTGGATGCTGCTTGGACTGGGGGCAGGGTCTCGTCCGGACTCGGGCTCCTGATTCGTCTACGTTTCCGTGGTTTCCGTTCCTGCTGAGCAACCCAAACACAACGATTGGTACTCAATCAAATTGACGTCACGTTCCAAGCAGTTTCAGTCGAACAAAGAGCCTCTCTACACGACAGCAATTTGCAGCATTGGATCCGAGGGATATCACGGATCAAAAACAATTAAAACTGGAAAAGCGCTATAAAAGCCACATAAAAAAGTATTTTCCAAGAAAAGAGCCTTAACATATTAAGATATTTACATTTTTACAGTCGTTATCTGAGTGATAAGGCTTAGCATAATATCTAGAAAGTTAAGTCAAATTATCTGTAATGGTTTCAGCCAGTAGAATGAATAACATTAACTGAAAAAAGAATGAAAACTGATGTATAAAAAGTGAAAGATTTTGAAAGAATCCCAAAAATCTGATCAAAAACAGCAACATCGCATAGCCTGTAGAGTGAAACAGACATTTAAAGAAACAAAACAAACAAAAATATTTTTAGCATTGGGAATCAATCAACTAAGTTGTGCTTCACACACTTTGCTCGTTAGTCAATTCACTTGCCAAATATCCCTTGAAGGGATGTTGGCGGGTGGATACAGAGGTGAAGGGACGGCGTGATCTCACCGATGGCTGGTCTTGGCGGTGGCGGCGGCGGCGGCGGCGCTGCTTCAGCCGGAGCTCTGCCAACGACAGCGGAGAGAGCTGAGTTGGCGCTGCCGGCTCTTCAACATCCTGCAACCACCGAGGCCCAAAGGTGACAAGGCAACGCAAGCAAAGCAACCTCTAAAAGCTCACAACCAACACTTGAAGATTCTATCTAATTATTATTTATTTATTATTTATTATTTCTTAATTGATCATTGTTTAATATCAGGAGTTGAATTTGATTAGTAACTTGATTAGTAAGCAGTCAAATTGCAAGATTTTGAAGGTTTCCTCGAAATTTTATCAAAATTCAACCAATTGGCCTGTACAGCTAAGACAGATAGATCAGCTGTAGCTGAGCTGAGAAACATTTTTGGGATGGCCTTAAATAAAGACCGTTACTAAAATTATTTGGAATATTTTTATTTAATGACAGCTAATGAAGTAAATGAGTCACACTCACAGCACAGGAGAGATATATTTGGAGACAAAACAAGGCAATTCATACAGGAAAAAGGACTGGACAAGTAAAACGCTTGAACTGGAATATTACTATATTACAAAAAAAAACTCAATGAGGATTGTTGATGATGAAGCATAGGTTTTCACAGCCATCATTCAGAACCAGATCTGAGTACCTAAGTATTTCAGGACCTAATACCACAGAGCCATAGGCTAAGATTTGTAATACTGCTTAGATTTTCTAAGATAAAGATTTGTAATACGTATTGCTTTTGTATTGCTGCCAGTTGTCAGTTACTCTCATTAATACACCTATCCCATTCAATCAAAATTCTACATGATACCCACTTGCTAAATCCAGGTAGAGCAATTTAGACTGCCATTTCCCTCTCTTCTTTCATTATTGAGCAGAGCTAATTTATTTATTTTTATTTAAGTCAAAAAATTCCTATACTGTATGAAACAGTGGAATGTACAGACTATTGAAATCTTATTTAATTAAGTACTAAATAATAATTGTATACCTAATAATACTTAATCATAATAACATGCCATCCTTCTGAAATGCATAGTAATAATAAAATAATAAAATAATAAATATATTTTTTTCCAAACTGGTAGTACGCCCAGTGGATATCCAACGTCATTTTTCTCCGAGTGGAATAGATCTATTGCAACACTTTGTTACCTTCACAACGAAGGAGTCTTCCAGGTAGGAGGCGTGCTGCAGGGGCGGCGCCTGGGGGGGCGGCGAGGGCGTGTGGAGGGGACGGAGGTATTGCGTGGCTCCGCCTCCCGGCCCTGGCGACACGTCGTCCACGAAGCTCGCGTCGTATTCGTCCAGGCCTGCAACTCACAAGACACACTATAACCTATAACTCTGCCAAAATACTTCCACCAAATATCTTACTGGGCTGTAGAACGTAGGAAAACTCTAGATGAAATCGGGTAACAAAGCAATGGTGGCATTAAGTTTTAGTAAAACCTGCAAAGATACTCTTTTTTTACATGTCAACTGTCACTTAACCATCGAGATTGAGCACTAGAGGCAAACAAAGCCCCCTCAATTTACATAAGATGACATCATTGTAAGTTGAAACGATGGCTGTGAAGATTTAATCTTAAACTGAGCAGTCTAGGCAGAGCTGATGATTCATTCGAAAGCTCAACAATGCTTTTATGGCAGAGTTTCCTGTATTCTATAGCCTAAAAGAAGACTTGAAACCACATTCTAAATTTGAAAAGTTTTTGCTGTTAGTTACTGTTCATTTAACTTCGAGTCACTTTCGATTCCGAGATGTGTACACACTTGACAATGTTACGAGCAAAAACCGGAAGACAGATAGTAAAAAACTCGATCCCCCCCGAGGGTGAAACAGATGGACCGCCAATGCATCCATCCGAGGATTGTGCAAGTTCCTGCCGTACTTTCTGCCACCTCCGCCCGACGTACCCGACGTGTTCTCCCCGTCGCTCGAATCCCGCCCGCTGGATTCGGCCTCGCTGTCGACGAACCGACACTTCCGCCGGCGCCCCTCTATCTGTCGCCGCTGCTTGCCCCGCCCCTTCTTGCGGCCCGGCCCCTTGCCCTTCCCCGTCGGCGTGGCAAACTCCGCCCCCGACGAATCCGCCGCGTCCTCGTTGGCCGACTCCGAAGAGTCCAGCCTCATGACTGGCCGAGCCACCGGTGCCAGCGTGCTGCTGTCGTTCGACGTACAAGCTGTCGAGTCACTCTGCCTATCACAGCTTTCATTGGCCAGGTGAAGTTTTTCACTGCTCTCATTTGCAGGCTGATGTCTGCCCACGCTCTCATTTGCAGGCCGACGGGTTTCACAGCGTTGCTTGGCAGAGCAGGAGGGTGCGTTGACGCCCCGCAACCCCAAACCCATGGGGCTTTGCAGGATGGGGCTCAAGACGGCGTGCCCCGGCTTCCAGCCCCTCGGATCCTTGCCCTTGGGGGTGGAGTGGCGGGTGGGCCGGGGCCGGGCCAGCTTCAGCCGGCCCCGCGGAGGAATGGGGTCGTTGAACCCGGACAGCAAGTCCAACAGGTCTTCGGTCTGGGGAGCCGGAGACGGCGGGGTCCCACAAGGTTTCGTTTCGGGTCGTCGGTCGTCCGGGCCCACGCTCTCTCGGGCTTCCGGGGGAGACAGCTCGAGGTCAGACATGTCGTTGAACCCGGCCAGCAGGTCAGAGATGTCTCCGGGGTCGGGCGTCTCGGAGGCCGTTGGCGGCGACTTTTCCAAGGGCTGAGTCTTCGGCATGAAAGCGTCGGGGAGGAGTCGGAAGGAGGCCGACGCAGTTCCCGCAGGCAACGTGCCGGGTCCAGGATTGGGTGGAGGCCGCGGAGACCGGGCTGGGACGTACGAGAGCACGCCGCTGCGATCCACGGGCGGATGCGCGGCGCCCAGCTTCTCCAGCAGCTGCTCCACCGAGTACATGCTCTCCTCATCCGCCCGGCTCCGTTGTTCTTTCCGGTCTTCCGCGTCGCACGTTCCAATGAGGCTGCTCGCCTTTGCGTTGCTGTTAAGAACGCTCTGTGCCAGGGCAGGGCTTGGGGGAATGCTAACGGACTGCTCAGCCATTTGGGGAACGTTTTTTGTAAGCGAAGCCCTTTGGGAAATGCCATCTATTAAAATTGTTTTTTGCATGTCGCTCTCCAAGCTATCAGTCTTTCGGAGGATGCTCTTTGGTTTTCCAGCTTGGTGAGGTGGGTTCTTTGCGAGGTCAGTCTTGTAGGGCGATCGTTCGGTGTTTGCAAGTTCGATGGCCTTGCTGCCAACGTCGTCCCAGTCGGCAAACATGTCTTCGTCGAGCCCATCGAGGAAGTCTGTTTCCTGCTGGGGAGGCGGCGGCGGTTGGGGAGGCAGTGCCTCCTGCAGGTGTTTCGCGGTCGGCAGGGGAGGCGAGGATTTTGGGGGCGGAAGCGTCCGCTGTGGCGTTGACTTCATCGGGGACGGAGACTTCACCAGGGACGGCGATGGCTGCGGGGGCAGCCGGGGCCGGCCGAGCTTCAACGCCGAGTCCAGCAGTCCGCGGCGAGAGAACAGACCGCGCAGCGCGCTTGGATCTAGCGAAACCGAGCGCAGCTGCGACGAATAAAACACGGTTTCAAAAACGAAGGTTTGCGCGACAAGCGTGCAAATCGTCACGAAAATAGCAGAGAGCGTGCATTTTTTCAAGAAATTTTCACTAAAAGTCTCTCGATGTTTTGCAAAGCTTTGCTGACTGCTTTATTAAGGGTCTAAGAGCTTTCTAAGTATAGCTTTTTCCAAGATTATTATTTGTCGTTGTTGTAAAGTGAATTGCCAAGATAAGAAATCGAAAGGAGGCGTCAGATTAAACAGATCGTTGGTTTCCAACCTGCGGTCGAAGTTGGATCGGCTTCAGCGCAGGAAAAATCCCGGCCAGCGCCCGACACGTTGCACAGTCTGCGTGCGCGTCTTGCTCCGTCCCTTCAGACCAATGGGTTGCTTGCTCCGCTCCTTCAGGCCAATGGGGTGCCGGGTCCGCCTGTTGCTTGGGTTGCTGCGGTAATGCTGTGGACGGGATCTCAAAGCCTGCGTCGCACCAAGACTCGGTGGGATTGGAGCCTCGCTGCCGAGGAATCGAAGGCTGAACCTGCGTGGGGTTCGCGTCACGGCCGGGGGACTGAAAAAGACGCCAGAATCACTCGCTGCTACCATTTATTACAAGAAACTGTAAACTGTATTCTTGTATCCGTACTGGGATTCGAGCCTGGATCTTCCTTCATGCCAATCACGCTACATGGACAACCTACTTTTGAAAGGATTTTTATTTGAAGATAGAAACAGGACTATGAATGGACATAGAAGGCGGCGAATCTAGTGATGCTAAGCTGCAATCACATGCCAACAATTCGAAGAACCCAATTACAACGTGGCTCCATGGAGATAGTAACATTATTATTATTATGACAATAAACAAATTATCATAATGAATGAACGTAGAAGGCGATGAATCTAGTGACGATATGTTGCACTTATTCACCAAACACTTGGCTAACCTCGATAATGATGTTGGGTGCGCCTGTTAAGGCAAAGTGAAAGTTCCAGGGTGAATACAGGAATGGATATTATTTAACTCTAATAAGAAATTTTTTCCATGCAGGCAACGATTAATTGGAGTTACGTTCAAATCAACACTGCTACTATTTAGTAAATTTATTATTCCTTCATTCCTCACACATTCTTCTAGCAATTGCCTCAGGTTGTTTATTAATTTCAAAGAAACACCTCAAGTGATAAGTGACTGATAACTCACGGTTTCGCTTGCTGGAATGTTTTGTTTCTTGTGAGGTGAGAGTTGCGAGAAGACTCCAATCTCCATGGAGACGTCCTTCTGCGCAGATCCTGCGCAAGAAAAACCAACAGCCAGATCAACAACCAATGCCTGCTGTTCTACCTAATTTTAAGTTCAAAAAAATAGTTTACGGTGGGTTGGGCAGGTTTGCCGACCCCTAAGGTAGGTAATAATTATTAGAAACAACATATCCATTCCAAAATTGTGTCCATTACCTAGAGTCAAACCTAGATCATTCACCTAGCTGACCCAACACATTCAGCTTCATCATGCTTCATGCTTAATGCTTAACTCCGGCAAGATGAAAGAGCCAGGTTTGTCACCAGGTAAGGATACAATTTGGGAATGGATATTTTGTCTGTTTAGAAGTGCTACTGTGCACGCAACGAACAATTGCACTTTTGAGCGAGCCGACTCGCAGGCAGGTCGCACTCACCTGTGAACTGCAGCAGATTGACGAGATCTCGCGTGAGACTGGAGTGCCGGGCGACGGTGGCGTCCTGCTCCAGCCGCTGCCACTCGATCCACCGGCCCAGGTCGGTTCCCCGGCCCTCGTCCGGGTCCTCCTCCCGGTCCCAGTCCCAGTCCCGGTCCGACGACGCGTGCAGGAACACGGGCTCCGCGAGCCGGGCTCGCAGCGCTCCCAGCGAGACCATCTCTTCCCGGCTTGCAAACACGCTCTCCTGGACCGGGACAGGGCAGCGTTGGTCACGTACAGCCGCAAGCAGCCGTAAACTTAGGTGCAAAATACAAGGGCAGGAGAGAAGGAGAGGAAGGAAGATACTGTTTATATTTGAACTGCAGCAGATTTAGTTGTTTACAACTGCTTATAGTTATAGCTGCTTACAGCTGATTCCAATGGTGCAAACTACAAGGTTAGAAGAGGAGAGGAACAAAGATCTGTAGCAGATGAAGCACTCATAATGTGTACAGCTGCTTAAAGCTGATAAGTGATAATACAATTGCTTACAACTGATTATACACTTGCTTACAGCTGCTTGCAGCAAGGCATAGATCAGCATTTTTTGCCTTAATTTTATAAAGCTACAAAGTTCCTGTAAATGTGAAAAATCAAAAAATTTTTAACTATTAAATATTTTTGAGATCAAACAAAAGTTTTCAAAGCCCATGGTGGTTGTAAAGGTTGTTTAAATGGTGTCACCTCAGTTTGGATTGCCTTTCGGCAACTTTCGGTCCTAGAACATGACCGGTTTGTCCCCAGCCGGGCATTCTGGCCTCGTGCGGCCCAGCGTTTGTGTCGGGAGAGTGGGATTCGGAGGCGGTGCGATACAAGGGGGACGGGGGACGAGGTTCGATTCCGGGGAAGACTGCACTCACCTTTTCCAGCACCTTCTTGGCCATCATCACTCGCAGATCCTGGTTGGCTGCACCCTTTCCCTGCCCCTTGGCCTTGGCCTTGCCACGCCCCTCCGTTTCCACGGCGACGGCAGCCACCGGCGGCGGCGGCGGTGCCAGTGACATACGCATCACGACGGGATACACTCCTGGTGGGCGCAGGGCAAAGTGTGTCGTCATGAGGGTCAAGCGTCTTGTTAAGCGGACAAAGAGTGTCGTTTAGCAGATCAACCGTCTCGTTTGGCCTATAGCGATGTGGCATCGAAAAAATGTTAAGCATATGCTGGTCATCAAGCGCATAATTTATGAATTATGACGGAGATAGGAAAGATTTTGTTCGACTCTGTGAGTTGGCATGACTTGCCTTGCAAGTAACTGTATTTTGTACACATTTAGATAAATTTTGACATAATTTCTTAGCAAATAGTTTTTAATAAGAAAACAAGGAGTTAAATAATGCAATATGCCATGATTACTAGAGCAACTTGTACTAAAATTGCACTCCAGGTCTCACCAGCGGGCAGGAACGATGGCGCATTTTGGCAGAGGGCATCTTTCAGCAGGTCGGCTCTGAGCAGCTGTCTCAACACCGCCCCGCCCTGTGTCAAGCTCTGCTGGTATTTCTGCTGCTCGCGGCCCTGAAGTCAGTCACAGCACACACGTCACTCACTGGAGCTGCCCATCACAAGAGCAAGAGCTGTCAACCCTGCAGTCATATCACAAATGTCAGGAAAAAGAATTGCATGGCTTTAGGATGGAGCCGATTTAGAGCTCTGTGCCCTACGAATGACTTGCTAGCTCCGTCAGCTGGAGTCAAAATTCTGCCCTGAATTGAACATGCAGTTGCAACATGATTAACATAAAAAAACTCTTGAAGTGGCTATGTAAAACCCATTTAAATAGTTTTTCTGAAAACAAACGTGCTAAGATTAGGAAAAGACATGAATAAAGACACATAAAGTAATGACTTGCTAGCGCCATCAGCTGGGGTGAGAGACAAACTCTGCCCCACAGTGCATCATGAAATACTCGCTAAATCCTTCAGCCGGAGTCAGACACACAAACTCTGCCCTGCAGTGCAACATAAAATACTTGCTAGTTTGGTCAGAGAGAAACAAACTGTTCAAAGATAGATAAAGATCGATACAATCGGTGTGGGAAGAGCTCACCTGGGTGATGAGCATGACCACCCTTCCGTCTCGCTTTCTCCCAGTACGACCCATTCGCTGCACCAGCCTGGTGACAGAGACAACGATAGTGACAGAGTTGCTTGAGTGATAACAGCTAACCAATGCCAGGCATTTGACTAAATTATGCCAAGCATTATAGAGGTAATGCTGGAATCAACAAGCATGGAATAAGTACCTATAAATATCCTTAGCAGGAAATTAGCAAGACAATCAGGTGCATAAAATAAATAAGTACTAGCTCTTTTATCGTTAGAAGCTACTATCCAACGCAAAACTTGTTTCCGTACCCGTTGTATCCAATGTATCCGTTGTTTTTGTATCCTGGAACGGATACAAAACTTGAAAATTGAAATGGATATTTCGTTTCTAATTCGTAATAAATAGCTATATCATACATGTAACGAGTATTGCATTTATGTTCGAATCAACAATAACATTAGCCCTTGTTGTTAATTAACCAAAATTCCATACAAATTTGTAAGAAATTTTTATTTGTCAAGATATAACCCTGACAAACATAATCCATGATAATTGCAAAAGAAAATTCTCAATACGTTAATATAGGAATCGAATCAGTTCGCAATTCTTCTATTTCGGCATTTTGTTTCAAGCAATGAATACCGCCAATAAGTTAAGTAAGTAATCAAGCTCGCCGCGCCGTTGTGGTAGAGGTAGCGGTACCCACCGGATGGGAGAGGCGTGGGGCTCGTAGCAGACGATGAGGTCCACCTCTCCGATGTCCAGGCCTTCCTCTCCGACGCACGTGCAGATCAACACGTTGTTCCCGCCGTCACTGAACTTGCGCAGCACCTGCAAGCGTTAACGCACCCGTCACTGCACCCGTCACTACACCCGTCACTGCACCCGTCACTGAACCCGTCACTGCACCCGTCACTTGCTGGAGAGCATTATTTCGGACAAGCGGCCCACCTCGCGCTGCTGCTTCTGCGTCTGCCCCTTGTTGGCGGTGTTGGCGCCGTTGGCGCCGGCGGTGGCGTTAGCGCCGGCCTGGCCGATGAGGTACACCGGCCTCACCAGCGGTCGGTGTTGCTCCAACGCGTGCCGCACTTCCGTCACCACGTCCCGGTACTGCCAGCAAACGTTTCACCCAAATTGTTAGTGCCCACGGTAAAAACCCTCTTCCGTTTGATAGTTTCCACTTGGCTGCCTCCAGTGCGATACTGTTCATTGTTTTGAGGTGAGTTAATAATTAATAATGTATAATTATTCAATGGACAATATTGACAATTGTTAAAGAACATGTCACAATAAAAATAAGAACCTACTTAACAAGATACCTATTCACAAATTGAGTATGGTGAGACGAGAGCATTCATCTACCATTAAAAACATTGAGAAAAGATCTAATCTCAACTCACCTTCAAAAAATTAACAGCGTATCGCACTGCAGATCACTGCATACATTTATTACTTCTCATGCTCTTGTCTTGCTTGACTCTCACCTTATGTTCTATTGCACTCTCGTGCTATTATTATTAACATCAACATTATTGTTTTATCATTAAGGTTGTTAAGTCTACCATTTGTCAAATAGTCTTTTGATTTATGTAACATCTCTAGATATTTATTGGTATTTCAGGGAATTAAGGAGATTTTTAAAGAATTTAGAAGAGAATTAATGCCCTGAGAAGGGCCTCATTGCTCGACATTTCGTTGGACCCTGTCTATCATCTTCAGGAGAGTGTGATTTCGGTCTCGGTTCCGGTACCAACCTGACAGAAGACCATCACGCGGGAGGAGTGGCCTTGGTCGTGGCACCGCTGCAAGTGCTCCACCACCAACTGCACGAGTCGCTTCATCTTGGGATGCGTGCATTCGTAGGGCTTGCTGGCGTCGGATGCGCAAGCCTGCAACACGCAATGCGTAACGTCAGATCATGTCCACAATGTCCACTGCATCGGTTCCACCTACCTGCCCATGTGTCAGCAAGCAGTCGACGAGTTTATCTCAAAAACTAACTAAGATTTTCCAAGGAGAAGAGGATGATTTAAAGAGTTTGACAATGCAGTAGAGGAAAGAAAATTTATCAATATTTTTACAGGAAGGAATTTAATGCTAGATTTTTGTTAGTATGATTTGATAAACCTTGCCATGCTCAGTATATCGTTCAAGTTGAAATTAATTGATAAATTAACCAAATACAAGAACTTTTAGTAGGTGATAATGATGTCGAAACTTCAAAACTGCTTCCCTGACAAATCATCTTACAAACTGACAATTATCCCAGGCTTCTTATTTCTGCATTCCACAAATTATTTTTCTCTCCGTAATCTGAAATCTCTAAACTGACTGTAGGAATGGGGTGTCCACGCTAATTTAGACCAAAGTTGCAGATTTGGGTCCAAGAATCATGGTTGTAGACGAATTTCACAAAAGTTCACGAATTCTCGCAATTTTGTCCCCTATCTTCACATTTCAAAAAATAATCCCAAAATCGACAATAATTTTCATGCTCATTTCTTATTTCAACTAAATGTGTTTTAAGAAAAAATTACGCGATGTTTATCATCAGTTGCGCAATCGTTCATTATCATGCGCTACTCCAACGGCAGAGCCAAGAAACGTCGCGACTTATAGGTCTTAGAACTGCCGGGTAAATACGAGCGTTAATAAACGCAAATGCCGAGCCGCGTTAAGTCGGGTTGGCGCTACCTGCGTGCCGATGTCGCGCTGGCGCACGTCGTCGTCGCCAAGCCTCGCCGCTGCGTCCTCCATGAGACGCGCCAACGCCTCGCTCGTGCGAAGCCGGTTCGATATCCGCGTCTTGGTCGGGTCAGACAGCACGCCTGCACACGACGGACAACCTTCACCACGGCGACACCCTTCAAATAACTCGACACAGAGATGGCGAGAGTTTTACTCAGATCTAAAGGCCAGTGTTAACTTGAACCAGTACCAAGACCCCGTACTATACTGTACCAATAGGGGCTGGTTGGTGGGATGAGGGTGGTGGTGTTGTGCAGGGGTTTGGGTATAGTTGTGAGGGTGAATTATTCTGGCGTTCATATGAAAAATATGTCGATAATCTATTTTTGCCTGCGGTGCCATCTTTTCTTGGGGACAAACAAAATACATTTTTTTAAATTTAAGCGAATGAGATTGGGTAGAAAATCACCAATTTTACGGGGCCGTGATAGGTGGGAACCTCTACTGACACTAATGTTTGAAAATACTATTTAAAGATAAGTTTAATGAAGGAAGTAATCAAACTTCTATAGTCAGAAGTATGATTATGAAAAGAAGTGGTTAATAAAGATGATACTATCAAAGGTGAATCGCTTTTCGTTATTTTTCCTTAACAAATAACTTGGCGCCCAACGAGGGCGTGACAGCTTGTCGAGTACCGAGTACCGAGTGCTACACGCCGAGTGCCGAACGCAGACATCGACCTACCTGCCAGGTTGTTGTGGAAGGCGCGCAGTCCGTGGTGACACAACAGCTCAGCCGCCTGACACAGCGCCAGGGTCATCGCAAACTCCGACTCCACCGCGTTGTCTCGCGGCCCCGGTCTCGCACGGAACGCCAGGCTGGCCTTCAGCACCTGTCCAAACAATGCAGACCCGTCTCAGCTTTGCCCGGTGCCATCGGTAGTCACACTTGCAACGACACAATAGTCGTCAGGAGGATTAGTTGACTCCCAGCATCAGCTCTGTATGTCTCGCGGTTGTTGATACAAAAAAACCCCACTCCGACCCAAATCAAGTCACAACCACCTCAATCGCCGCTTTAGCTGGCTATTAATCTGAGCATGTGGGATGTTCAAAATTTCTCGATCTGCACATTTTTCTGGCAGAAAAACATCTAGTTTTGTGTGGAGGGTTGGTAAAGTTGGAAAATCAGAAGTGTCACTGGTTATAATTAACAAACAAGATGACTCACCCCGAACTTGGTGAGGTTGGCAGCCTGTACAAGCCGGCGCTGGCGCAGGATTCGCGAGAATTCGTCTACGACCTGCGCAGGAAACAAGCAGATAGATCTTTGTCAGACTTCAAAACATGTTATTTGTTCAGTGGCAAGAACGTACCTATAGCCACTCATTTCCCAGCGTTATTTTTGTGCAAATGTTGCTACGGTGCTACGATTGTGTGCATTGGATGTGGCGCCGTAAAAACGCTGTAGAATCATAATACCAGCAGCTAAGCAGGGCTTAGTTAATTTATAACAGCATGTTCTCTGTTCATGTTCAGCATGTTCAGATTGTTCTGTTTTATGTTACTTTTACCTCAATTATGCAAATAAGCAAATAACTTCACAACAACCACCTGTAAAAAACTCAAAACAGATCTAACAGACAATTATTTACGTTCTCCCATCCATTATGACACATCAATGAGAACTCAAAAGAGTTGGGAAGTATTCAAAACCTATTTTCCGGGGTTTATTGAAAGCTAAGCTCTATCAAACTCCAACTTTTCCCGACTTTCTCCAAATCCGCACTTGTGAAGTAGCAGACCGATTGTAGGAAGGAATGAAGCCGCAAGGTTGTCACTCACGCTGAAGAGGCGCTGCTTGAACTGCGTGAGCTCTTCACCCAGCGGCAAGACGATGGTCTCGATCTCTCGGCGGTGAGTGTACTCGGCGATCTCCGGGGATTCCTCGGAACGCGCTTCAACGCGAGAGATTCCAAGCTCCTTCAGCACCTGCAGAACACAGCATAAGTCAACTGGAGCAAGCACGATGACACAGCACACAGCACACAGCTCACAGCACACAGCTCACAGCACAGAGCACACAGCACACAACATCAGGCAAAAGGAGCAACCACGATGACACAGCACACAGCACACAGCACACAGCATCAGTCAACAGGTGCAAGCACATAGGTTCGAGGAAAGAAATAATTACTTTTTGGTTATTTTCACCAGCATAACTATGCAACATATAGTGGTTTAGCTTAAGTAGATAATATTGATACCAATTAAATTAAAATAAATCTCTACCAACTTCTGTTTGCAGCTGATAATGGTTTTGTCCTCTGAAGATTTTTTTTGGTCCAATTTTTGTTCCTTTTTTATTTTTGGGCATGAATTGTTCCAGGTGTAGGTGATCAAGATTTTGCTCTGCTGAGGTCAATTTTACTTCCTAAAAGGAAATAGGATTGTCATTTTCAGGACCACTTTTTAATCTCCGTTCTCAACGGAGCAAATCCGTTATCACCTACATCTTCTACTCACAACTCTGAACCACCTTGATAGTACTTATCTTTTCAGCGCCTATTGCACCAAGTAGACAATATTAGAAAAAGAAAAGCCACTCCAATCAAATTATTTTACACAAATTCGCATCTGCCGTAAGTGTCACTAATGGTTTTGCCGTGAACAAGAGTACTGTCTTTTGGTGCAAGGGTCATGCGCTACAAGGCGCCACCCACCTCCTTGACGGTCTGCAGGTTGGCGCCGGGCGTGGCGCTGAGCGCCAGCAGACGGAAGCAGCGGTTGCGTGCACGGATCGCGCGGACGAGCTGAACGTAGGCGTGGGCACCGCGGGCTCGGTGGGCCTCGTCCAGCACCACGCACCTGCAATCAAGCTGCTCTAAACATCCCCTCTTTTTCAAAAACATATCATATTACACATCTTGCGGCAAAAGCCATCCCTATATATTATGTTAAACATTCACCCTCACATCTGTTCAACTTTACCCCCACCACTGTCTAAATGGATCATCTACCAATTTTAAATAGGGAAATTCTGGTTCCTGGCTCTCAGGGAATATACTAGTTCCCACTTTCTATTAACCGTAATTTCTTTGTATTCATTCTCTAAATAAATCTTATTACTTGTAATTTAAACCTAAGCCCTCATCATTCTTTAATAGGTTACCACCGACGATTCTCTCGCCCCGAAACCGCTCTCCTAGTTACCGCACTCGTTATTGGCTTAGTTAGAGATTAATTACCTTGTTGGTCTTCAAAACATTTTACTCAGAAGAAATTGTTGGCAAAATTTCAGAACTGTGGCCGAATGACAGTGTAACAAACAATTTTGGCAATCCATTTGTTCACAGCTGTCTACTTCATTGTCCGCTTACCGAATTCGTTCAGGGTCGGCGATTCCAGTCTGGAGATCGTTTGCCAGCGTCTGAGGGGTCATGAAGAACACCCGCCGGTGCTGCCACAGCTCCCTGCAAACATGCCACGCAGTCCATCTCATCGACTACACTTTCAACGTCTTCCATCCAACTTCCATCTAAGACTATCCCAGAAATCAGTATAATCTTGTGGATCTTGAACAATACCTGCGTATTTAACGGTACCTCATACACATATTCCATTCAATTCAAAATGACGTCATGATACCCACTCGGTAAAGCCAGGTAGCGAAATTCGGCCTGTGATTTCCCTATCTTCCTTAGTTATTTAGCAGAGGTAATTAATTTTTTTCCAAACTGATTGTACGACAGTGGGTATCTGACGTCAAGTTGAATAGGTCTATTGATTACAGGTTGATATGACAGGATTGAAATGTTTAATGGACATAAGTAAATAAATAAATAAATATCTTTGCATTTAACAAGTTTGCTTAAAACCTGCACCTGGGAGAGTTGATTAATACCTGCACGTGGCAGGGTTGAATAATACCTGCGCGTGGCAGGGTTGATGGACCCGGTGAGTTCTGCGGTGTGCGCGACGGGTAGCCCAGCTACGTGCTGACAGGCGTTCACCTGCTGCGTTACGAGCGGGCGGGTGGGCGCTAGGAAGACGACGGCGCCGCGCGGGAACCAGCGGTAGACGTTGTACATAACCACCGCCGCGATGAACGTCTTGCCCAGCCCTGCGTGCGCACGCCATAACACATTACCCTTCCACACCCAGTCTTTGTCACTGAAGTGTTTACTTTTGTTGCATCAATGAATAAACACAACTTCGTTTCTACTTGACACGTTTACTAAACATTGCAAACAGGAGTGAATCTCGATTAAATTGTGACTTGTTTCAATCTAAATGGAATCTGGATCGAATCACAAAACAATCTTTGTCACAATCTTTGATCAAGATCTTTGTCAGGGATGCACGTTGCCCTTGGCAACTCTCCAGGGAAGTAGCTTCCAACACTATCGATGCATCCTCCTAAGACACAAATAAGGAACTAAATTTGAGATTGAACGATACGTCATCATCTCACGCACGTGAACGACAGGCTTAAAACCATCAAAAGGCAGGAAGGATTCAAACCTGGGGCTTAGGATCGTGAGTAGAGAGCTTAAGATCTTGAATAGGGGGTCTCCCGGGCATACATTCGAGTCTCTGACCGACCTGTGGGCAAGCAGACGAGAGTGTCGTGGAAGAGCGCAGTCTGGCAGATGTCGAACTGGTAGCGCCGCTCGGGGAAGTCGGTGGGGAAGATCCAGGCTCGGCCGGCGTCGCGGTGGAAGCCCGGAGCCTGCTCCCCGCGTTCCAGCGTCGACAGCGTGGCGTCCAGGTCTGCGGACAGGACAACAAGCGCTGGCCACTTCTACACCGATCTGGACATGCACTACTCCAAGTAACTTAATTTCCAACACAAACAGTTAGAAAATAGACATATTCCACTCATAGACAAGTGACGGCAGATACCCACTGGACGTACCTACTACCTACCAGTTTGGAAAATAAATATTCATAAGTCTGCTAAATAACAAAGGAAGATAGGGAAATAACAACCAGTCGGTAACATGATGTCATTTTGGTTGAATTTGGATTGAATAGAATAGGTGTATTAGCTTTTGCATTGAAATTAAAATGTGCAAAAGTTTGGCACGTCTATATGCTGCAATCTATCCATTGGCCCTTCTTAAGAGGTAGTTTGACAACAAAGAGTAAATTAAGATGCAATGATTTTTTCATCTCATTAACTTTGATGAAGCATCTTTGCAAAATGCTACGAAAATGATCTGTACTTTTGGTTGTATTTGTATTATTATCACATTCATTGCATATCTATGCTCTGTCATGTTATAAATTTACTTAAAAGTAAAACTAATGTCATCTTGCAAGCAAAGAAGTTTTTTGTCAAATTTGGAAAGCCTATCATTCAAAACCCAATTGTCACCATACCAATTAGGACACCACCTTGATTTACTGGCTACACAGAGAAGCATCGGTGTTGACAACAAACTATCAGTGATACAACTCTGATCGCAACTAGCATCCCAGATTACTGTTGTCGCTTGTTAGAGCATTACAGGTCTCACCTGTAGGGACGGTCTTCGGAACGTCGTCGTGCTCCAGGTGACGCTGAATCGCAGTCTCAAACGCCGCATCCTCCCACACCATATCGTCCCACTCATTATCGCTGCCAGAAAAACAGGGACGTTGTCAGTGAACTCAGAGTATAGTGCATTAGATTTGGCGGTAAACAAGTGGAATAATCTTAAGCACCCATACTTATCGGTCTTCTTCTCTTGTGGCTCGTTTTGATTAGGTATCTCAGGATTCCTTACATTTTCTGGTTTGTTGAATGATCTGGAAAACAGCAACAAGGCGATCAGCTTCCAACTACCTATAGCCCTAATGCAGGGCTCAAACGAGGGTTTTAAATGCGCGTTTCGAAACGCTCATGTGAGCCTTGCTTAAAGACAACTCTGTAGTACTGCGGAGCGAGTCAAGACAGCAAAATTGATTATCGTACCTGCTTGTTCCTGGCTGTACTTGGCTAGCAGCAGGCTGTTGGGATAGAATCCGAGGAATCTCGACTTGTTCATAGTGTCTGGAGCAGAAAAAAAATAAGTAACTAGGTATACTATGACAGGAACAGCTGAAGTTTTGTTTACATGAGGGAATGCTGGGTGTGCGAGAATTATCCAATGTTTGAAACAAATGCTACCTGAGACTCTCCTCTGTGACCCGTCTTAATTGTTCTTCGAATTCAGCGTCATCATCCATTGAGCAGCGAAAACGGATCCCAATTGCTAAAGGAGATGCGATCGCCTGAACAACAGAGTAGGATTAAAACATGCCATTTGACGGTTGACAGATAACCATAAACCATGGTATAAGTATTAGGTTGACAAGGTATAGCACTCCGGTGGACGCGTTTGCGTCCGCCTCGCGCATGACGTCAGCTGGTGAGGAGAACGAGCCGCTCGGCGGGCAAAAGCATTGAGATTGGCGAGGAATTATGAGTTATTGGAGTGTTTCTTTCGCAGAAGAGTTCCAAAACAATTGAAATGACTGACAATGCGTGGAGTAACAATATTAAACTAGCTGTGGCAGAAGCCACCAAAATAAAATAAGGACTGTTAGATAAATAATCACAATAAAACATAAACGCATGCAGGTTGTTTGTTTATAAGCTCCATGAAAAACTTATTATTAACATTAACGACAATAACATATGTTTGTGAAGGTACCTACATACTAAGTATTGTCTGACGGGGTTTAATTTACAGAACATGCCATTATATTAAACTGAATACTGATGTGTTAGTTAACACAAAACACGAAATATTACGAAAATAAGCAATAATTGACACACATCCAAGGGCATAGTATTTGTTGATTGAATAACTCTACAGTTTTCTTCATTTTTCTAGCTAACTTCTCTCTTTTCTCTTCTTCGTGGCGAGAATTACTGCTTTTAGGTAAAGATTTATGTAAATACAAGTCACTGTATCAAAATACTACTGCACTTAAGAATTAGCAGACGATGCAATCATCTCATGTCATACGCTTTCTGACAACCCTCTTCTCGCCTCTCAATCGCCTTTCAGGTCGGGAGTATTCCGTGTCCATGCTTGATTGAACTTTGGGGCCTTTTAGAGTGGGAACTGACCCCGGGGCCACATTTCGCGACTTTTTTTGGGAGTAATTTAGTAGCCGATGTCGCAAATCCCACCGAAAACAGCCCGAGTCAAATTGTTCCGTGCATATTGTCGCGTACTGACAATTAAATTTATCATCTCGCCTACAGAAAGCTACCCATGCTTGGCACACTTCGGCTTCTTTGATTGGAAATCTTAAAAACGATATATTTACTTCGGGACTGCGGTTCGTGGATTCGATCTTACAGCCATACACTGCACATATAATATAACCATGACCATATAACACGTCAAATGTCCAACTGTGACTAGAGCATAACTACACATTGTTTTGTTGTGCTCTGACATTCTGATATTATTGTTCTTTATTTCTTTAAAAAACTAAACTTGTCTACTACTAGAAACCAATGGTAAGCTAGACTAGTGCGTCAACAAAGTTAATGTAATAATATCACCAAATATTAGCCTCTTTCCAAGACGCAAAGCAAGCCAGAACAGAACGGAAACTGATCCATTGCGATTATTTCTTAAATTTCTACGAAATACGCCTATAAAAGAGAAATATTCGAATGAACAATAGTTCATGCACGGTAAATTAATTCCTTGGTAAGGATAAATCAGGAGTTTGACACCCAAACGCACGTGTATGCAATAGCACATGGGCCATTCCAGCATGTACGGCTCGGCTCGGCCAGCGATCTGCTCACCAGCTGACGTCACGCGGCGGCTGAGTGGAGGGGGGACCATGCGCAATGGCATACCTTGTCAAGACAACTATACTTATACCATGACCATAAACCAATGTGACTATCTGGCTATTAGCACGCAATATTTACACTCACCAACAATCACGATTACATTGCTTGTGCGCATAGCCTAGAAGCGCCAAGACAAATTTAAAATGTTCGAGAATACCCACTGGAACCCCAAAGGAAGACAGGGAAATCACAGCCAAAATTGCTCTACCTGGCTTACGCAAGTGGTTATCATGACGTCATTTTGATAGAATTTGATTGAATGGAATAGGTATCGAAATATTCGAAAAAACTATTTGAATATTTTAAAACATAAAAATCGATTTAAGGAAAAACTATTCAGTTGATTTGCTTCAAAGAGTTTCTTGAGTTTATTATACAGTTTCTTTGTTTTGAGATGCTTAAAGCACACTGTAAAATTTGTCTACATCGTTAAAAGATAAAGTTTCTTTGGCTGAAAAAAAAATTCAAAACGCTTTAAAACTGTCATAAAAGAGTCATTTTCAAGAAAAGTGTAAGCATACAACAATAAAAATTGTCACATAAACCTGAAATAGTGAATGGCAACATATATAGACAGTTTAATAAAATTATAGAAAATTATCGTAGAAACTAATTTATAAGAAAAATGTAAGTGGATTGAGCTGAAAATAGTACAGGGTCTAATGAGGGAAAAGTAAGATATTTTGAAAATTTCATCAAAATCCGTTTCGTCGTTTGACCTTGAACGCGAAAGAACAAACATAAAAACAAACAAACAAAAACACATGCAGTTTTTTTTCGGCAGTAAGTGTGCAATTGAAGATTCGTTTCACTCGTTTCGCTCGTTAAGTTATCCGATTATTTGATAATTGAGGGGCAAAAAGAATATTTATAATGAAGTTATTTGATTCAAGACAATATAACGCTATATCTTCTTTTTATAGGCACAATTTAAATCTTTAATTTGATTTCGCTGCACAAAAAACTGCAAGACGCTAATATAAAGCGTCATAAATGCGTCCCAATTGCCTTATTTGCAAGAGAAGTGCTAAACATTTCCAATACATTATTATCTTTATCTTTATCTTTATCTTATTATACATTTTATTTCTACCCCTTCTTCCTACGAAGCCGGGGCTTGTCAGTTATAGGGTTTACAAAAATTTAAGCAATTTCATGTACGTAATTAATAAGTTGATACATTTTAATGGGTTATTATTTATTAGAGTGTTAGTCACTGAAGTCATTGTAATTAGCTCTGCTAAATAACAAAGGAAGATGGGAAATCACAACCCGAATTGCTATACCTGGCGGGGCCTAGTGGGTATCATGACGTCATTTTGACGGAATTTTAATTGCATGTAATGTGTGTATTTATTTAGTCTGTTACAGTGCAAAGAAGATAAAAAGGTTTTTCAATAGGGATGTGCGTAATTGAATATCCGCATCGCTCACTCGTCGAAAATTAATTAGTATCATTATTAGTTTTTATTATAAATATATAGCAGCGTCTTATCGCTTCTTTTCAATGCATCACTATACACAAGTAGTTCCACCCTGTTGCCATGTAATTGCAAAGGAATTTTCTGTTTATGGTGTGTTTTTATAACCGAATTGAGAAGACCATGCCTAAACGTTTACAATGAGGCCGAGTTTGAATCTTGCATCACTCAGAGACAAACTACGTAAACACCAACAAAAATGCGACACTCGACTTGAATCACTTAGCGGGCTGTCAGACAGAGAGATAATCAACATTTCAACTGTCAATTGAAGAGCAGATTACACTGATAACGGCGACCAACGAAATCTTAGTGACCAACTACACCATTGACCGTTCTATTGCTCCAAATATCGTATCGGCGAAGCATCTAAAATAGACAGCACATTTAAATTATATATTTACCAATACAATATATAGGGATAACAATTTTACCTACGGAATCTTAGTGGATTCTAGGCTAGGTTAATCTCTAAACCGATTAAAGATGGATGAGCAGTCAATCGTTTTCAGTGAAATGTCTTCTGCCCTTGTATAATATAATCGCTCTTGGTCAGTGGCCCAGTGGTCAAATATCGCATGCTGCTCGATACACATGATTACAACATGCCACCTATTTATACAAGTTCATATGAAGGTGCTGAACACCAAAAGTTCTGGCGCCAGCCTCGCACCCCTAGCAGGAGGTGGGGGTGCAGAGGTTTAGTAGAAAATGTACAACTAAATGAGAGCAAAAGAAATTAAAATAAATGAATGAATGGTGGTTAAGTTTCCTCTGTTTATAGTGTTACCCAGGTAATCCCCCTGACATAAAATTTCCAAGCCAGCTATAGAAAGTTAGGTCACAACATTGAGTTACCTATGGCAAATTAAGAAATAGTTAACTATAGAATCATAATGACACTGCAAATCACAATTATTAAAAATCAGAAGCCAAAACTATTATCGCATTATAATCTCGTCTCCATCGTGTCAAGATTATAGGAAGAACGCATGATTTAATACCAATATAAGCTAAGAGCTCACTCGATTCTTATAGTAATAATTTGCATGCGTCAATATCGCCAGTGACCAATAAATCATTGTAAGATAGCAGCTTGTCCTCACGCCGAGCAGTATATAAAGCTGCGTGACTGAAGGCAGAGAGTTTATAGTTATCTTGTTTTCTCTAATCAGAGACGAACAATCCACGGACTGCCGCGATTGCAGAATCTGCCTCTAGGAGCTACAGGTAAGTTGGCGAGTGCTTTCCCTGAAGATCTCCTGTCGCTTGGCACAGAATATAAGAGCAAGTGAAAGGTGATCACTTCCACGCCAACATTAAAGTAAAAAGGGTTACTATAAGCCCTTGTGGGGCCCTGTGTGATTGATTCCCCTGGGGCCTAGGGCTACCCCAGACAACAAACTGATATCCTGGAGACATCCCCAGGACATCATTTAATGATATTACTGATATCCCCAGGACCTCCCAATCGTATCAGTATGACATCATTATGAGATCCTGCCAAGGCCCCAGTGTCCCACTTTTTTCATCTTAATGATATCATTATGACATCATTAAATGATATATTTAGGAGGTGTTTAGGAAGTGTTTAGGATATCATTAAATGAGGTGTTTAGGATGAGTTTTGGATATCATTAAATGAGGTGTTTAGGATGAGTTTTGGATATCATTAAATGAGGTGTTTAGGATGAGTTTTGGATATCATTAAATGAGGTGCTTAGGATGGGGTTTGGATATCATTAAATGAGGTGTTTAGGATGGATTTTGGATATCATTAAATGAGGTGTTTAGGATGGATTTTTGATATCATTAAATGAGGTGTTTAGGATGGATTTTGGATGAGGTGCTTTAGCACTGAGCAGAGTACAAAAACAGAGATCAAATGCAAATTAATAACAAAAAAAAATTGTTTATTAGAGCCATACACATTGAATAACATGGAACATTTCATGGAGTGAAATTGGTTCAAGAAAATGAAGTCGATTTCAAAGTGAAACAAACAATGGTTTGTATGAGAAGTAATTCCAACAAGACTGATTACAAACTTTTTGTGTAAGAAGTAAGAACCATGCTTTGAAGCAGAAGGATTTGTTTTAGAATCTAATGTTTTCAATATGCGATGAATGGGTTACCGCTGCTTACCGATGAATCGGTACGCGTCTTTTTAAAGTAAGCAACGCTACGTAGCGAGACAGCAACAGTCAACTGGGACGTATGTTAACAGCATAACCGAAGGTAGCGGCAAAGTTTACGGCATCACAGAGTTATAGTACCTTGTATTGAAAAGTGAGAAATGTTCAGTACCTTGAAAGCGGCAGTCAAGCGTTACTTACATCGGTGTATAAAAGTGAGCAATGCTCCGAAGCTGTACAGCAAGAGTCAACTGTTAGTCTGTTACTAATGTTAACAGCACAACAGAAGGTAGCAGCATTTTTTATGGCAACACAGAGTTGTAGTACTCGGCACTGAGAAGTGAGAAATGTTCACCGAAGGTAGCGGTAAAAACTAGTCTTGAATGCTTATACTTGGCAGGATGAAAAGCTTATGTTTGCACTGGATCTTGAAGCTGACCTCTGATAACAAACAGCGTATCCCAGGTTGCTGTTTGATGAATGTTGAAGCTAAAATAAACAGAAAAAATTATTTTTTGCCACATGAAATAGTGAAATTGAGAAGTTACTAGGTACTAACTTTGTCTGGTTCATATCTGTTCTGTTACTAATTGACCATTTAACATTATATTCTAGTCAGTTACTATACTTCCAAATTGTAGCCAGTAGGTAACTTATTAAAAACAAAATTTCGAACAGCAAAAATGAATGACTAAACTTTACAATCAGAACTTACATTATGATAATCGACGGAGATTTTTGCTTGCCGGCATACTCGCTGTGTGGCCACGTGTGAAGAAGCAGCCGCACATTCTTCCAATGGAAATTGCTCCTATTCTGCTGCTTCATGTTATCGACTTCCAGCTAAAATATAACAAAGATAGAATATCAACTGCAATCTAAGAATATTTGAAACAAATTGATGGAAGAAAATGTTTCACTCTTCTACTTCAATTGAAAACATATTTGCATATTTGCAACATAATCAACTTCAAACTAACAAAATCAACTATCAATTAATCTATCAACCATCGAATATCGATGATCTCGATTCAGAATATAAAATGACAGAATAATATTATGTAAAGATGATAAAGATAACTTACCAGACTTTGTTTTGCAAAACATAACCAAGCATCTCCGTGTTGCCGATTTGTGATCACATTTCGAAGCAGCCCGAGTATGAACGCACCTTCTTTCGAGTAATACATAAAAACAAAATCATATTTATGCTTAAATTCACGTGAGTACTAAAGATTCAATCCACAAACATCGAAATTAGCAAGTTCTAACAACGGTTGGCGGTTGACGGCGTCATGCGGGAAGAAGTGGCAAAGCGCTAGGGTCGACCAGTCAGGACATGTCAGATTTGAAATTGGTCATTTCGGCGCACATTTCAAATAGCGCATTCCTTCAATTCGATAAGAACAAGAACCAAATTTGGTTAGTTAAGCTCAAACTCACGCACGTACATGCTATCTTTCACATTTTAAAGAACCAAATGCAATATTTATTGAGGTACGATTTCGATTCAAAAACATTTCATCAAGATTCGTTCTGCTCAAACATATGGGGGTGCTTTCTATGCAGCTACCTACGTTTAGTATTGTTTGTTCGAATGTCTTATCAAAACATTTCTACTGGCTGGAAAAAGCTGGGAATGAAAAACCCGGAGTCTCAGAGCATGGGTAATCCGATTCTGAGGTCAAAAATTTTCAAATTCAAGCATTTGTCTAGATTCTGATTTTCCGACTCATTTAAGGACATCCCCACGACATCCCCAAGATATCATTAAATGATGTGCAAGAACACACATCATTAAAATTGTTGTCAAAATGATACCATTAGGAAATCAGTAACTGAACCAAGTTTTATACAATTTTCTGAATCATTTAACGACATCCCTGCGACATCGCGAAGATATCATTAAATGATGTGCAAGAACACACATCATTAAATGTTGTAAAAATGATGCCATTAGGACATCAGTTACTGAACCAAGTTTTATACAATATTATGAATTATTTAACGACATCCCTGCGACATCCCCAAGATATCATTAAATGATGTGCAAGAACACACATCATTAAATGTTGTCAAAATGATGCCATTAGGACATCAGTTACTGAACCAAGTTCTATACAATATTATGAATTATTTAACGACATCCCTGCGACATCCCCAAGATATCATTAAATGATGTGCAAGAACACACATCATTAAATGTTGTCAAAATGATGCCATTAGGACATCAGTTACTGAACCAAGTTCTATACAATATTATGAATCATTTAACGACATCCCTGCGACATCCCCAAGATATCATTAAATGATGTGCAAGAACACACATCATTAAATGTTGTCAAAATGATGCCATTAGGACATCAGTTACTGAACCAAGTTTTATACAATATTATGAATTATTTAACGACATCCCTGCGACATCCCCAAGATATCATTAAATGATGTGCAAGAACACACATCATTAAATGTTGTCAAAATGATGCCATTAGGACATCAGTTACTGAACCAAGTTTTATACAATTTTCTGAATCATGTAAGGACATCCCCACGACATCCCCAAGATATCATTAAATGATGTGCAAGAACACACATCAGTAAATGTTGTCAAAATGATGTCGCCAGGATATCATTATCATTAATGATGCGTTTAGGAGGTCTTAAAGATATCAGTGTGTTGTCTGGGACTGGGATGTCATTGAATTGTTACGGAAAAAAATCCAATAATTAATTTGAAATCGAAATAAAGTTGAAAACGTACAAATCGATTATACAGAACACTATTCATTCAAGGTGCTTGAAAATAAAACAATCTAAAATATTTTAGTGGCCAGGGTTGATTAAAAGTACAAGGAAAAATTATTAACGCATCGTTTTGAAGAAAATTGATTCTTTGCAATAATTTAAATTTTGTTAAGCTATCTTTTCATGAGAATTGAAATTCTCTAGGAAAAAAGTCAAATTATATTATGAATTTTTTGGCTTAGTAATGAGAAAGATAATTTGTGTAACTAAAATTTTTGTAAAAACTGATTTTCAAGAATATTTGCAGCCGATTTTCTTCAAGAACCATAATGGCAGGATGTTATAAGTAAAAAAATTTCAAAGGTTTCCAGGAAATTTCATAACCACCGTTTGAGTTCTGAAGAGCGCAAAAAAAAACCACACAAAAATAAAACTAACCCAAAATAGTTCATCCTTTTGTCTGCAAAGTGTGACGCGTGCCTGTCAACAATTTATCACGCAATCATATCGACAGGTGCGTAGGCAGGCGATAAGATTGTGAGCAACCCGGATGCTTAGAGCAGGCAGTAATCAAACCCAGTGAATGCGGTCGGCTCGCCCCGATGTCAGAGACTCTCCCTTTTAATTAGTTTAGTTTCGCAGGGAGAAGCCGACTCATCGGGAGATGACAGGGTCTAATAAAGTTGTGTTGTTGCACCAGCATTCTCAGCCTTCTACACCGTTGTTATCATAAGCGCTCAAGACTGTGTTGTATTGTATTGTAATTTATTTTGCTCGTAGATATGTACATAGTACAGATATGGGCTTCGTCATTTAGTGGTTAGAGTAATACCGTGATTGTAGTACAAACAAAGTACCTACACTAGGAAGTGGTAAGGGAAGACATAAAACCGTAGGCAATTACTCCCCGTGCAACACAATAACTATTTATAAACGGTATCGAGTACACTTAAAAATACATTAAAGTTAACGTCAGTGCCATCTCTTGCCAGAAAATGAATATTTCAAAATAAAGAATCTCTACCTCTCATTCACTGCGCACACAATTATCAACTGGCCGTGTCCGCACCGCTACCTGAAGCGCAGCGGCCACCAATTATTACTTACTCTGTGCAGTGACGCAACGCAATTACGATGCGTGTGTCGAGATCGAGATAATGGTGTTTTAATGCTGTACGCCCAGAGCACACTTCTCGCTATCAGCAGCTCGTAGATAACGCCGAGGTGGCTTGAGAGGCCGCCTCGGCCGCCTGTCTGTCGCTCGCTGCGCACCCTCGTCCAACAATTACCACTCGAAGCCCTGCGCACAGGTGGCCGGCTGCAGGTAAGACGCTTGATACGGGCCGCGCGGACCGGGTCACCGTGGTACCGCAGCCACCCCTAGCAGCGACTCTGGTAGGGGGGCGCGCTACAAGTAGTCGCTTCTGGTGAGGGAAACGGACTTGTTGGGCACTTGAATGACAGGTGACTTGCTGCGAACGAGTGCTTGACGTTTAAAACAGGAACGCAATATACTTGGTACGTTTGGCCCTTTTGAATGGCAATTCAGGCCTATTCAATTAAGATAGGCGTAAGATGATATAGGTGGCCGCTCAGGGCAGCACTTTTTGAGAGACGTCATTTTACAATTTCGTGATTTTTTCTTAATAAATCTCATTGCATCTTACTACACTATTCACAAACAAAATACATTTAGCAAACACGATGAGAAAGTTGAGAACGTATATAGCTGCTTAAATTCCACGTTCGACATTGTATATTATGTATTTTTTATCATATTATTTTAATATTGGTGTCTTACGACGCACTGTTTTGACAACCATGCCCATATGGCGCTGATCTAATGACGTCGGTGAATGAAAGTGCGATGATGAAGGTGATGATGAATCTAGCCTAGCCTAGAAGGGAGGAGGGGAAACCCGGTGCCGGCACGTAGCCTGATCTTGTCGAAAAGCACCAAGTTGACCACCGGCTGTCCGTCCCTTAACATGATGGTCACCCATCCAACATCTAACTCAGCGCGATGTTGCTTAACTTCGGTGATTTCACGAGAACCGGTGTTTCCAACATGCCAAACCGTTCGGTTCGACATTGTAGTATACCAAATGGGCCATAGAGTGCAGGATTTATATCCAAATCCCTATTTTTTCACGATGTCGACCAACTAGAAAGCAGACAGCCATGATGCGGCGAGTGATGCACGCGTTGGCCGCTGCGGCGCTGCTCGTAGCCATCGCAACAGCGACGCCGATCTCCAACAAGTCGGTTGGCAAGCAGATGGTACCCAAGCAGGCGACCAACTACCGTTTGCCAGGGAACGTCGTGCCAACGGAATACACACTTTCGATCGTGCCCTTCCTCGACGACGACCTGCCGGACAAGCGCTTCACCTTCGAGGGAATGGTACGTGTCCAACGCCCTCCCCCTCCCGTCGCCACCCCCAGCGCAGCTTGCCAGCCGCCATGACGACGCGCCCTCTGTTGCCAGGTGGTGATCAACGTGCTGGCCAAGGCGGCGACCAGCAGCATCACGTTGCATAGCAACGGGCTGCGGTTCAGCGAGACCCAGACGTTGGTGGCGGAGCTTTTGGGGGACGGGAGTCTGGGGATGGCGATTGACGTCGCCCTGCCGCTGGTCATGGCGATGGACGACACGCACTTCCTCACGGTCAACCTCCAACAGCCGCTGGAGGTCGACAAGAACTACGCCCTGACGCTCGTCTTCGCCGGCGACCTCAACTTAGACATGGATGGCTTCTACCGCAGCTCGTATACGGAGGGCGGCGTAATCAAGTGAGTCCCTATGTCGTCCTGTGATGCCATCTAAGACGGTGACGTTCCCCAGATCCCCAATAGCACATCCCTCTCCCGAAAAGCAAGATGTAATTAAAGTTCTCAAACCATTGCCGACCCCGTCCTGATCTGGTATCCAGCGTGCCATGAGTTGGCTGGCGGCCAGTAGAGCATCATTGGAACCAAGGATCCATCTCGATTCATCATGGAGACCAGCATCTGAATAGCAGGCTGATTCGCGCAGGTGGCTGGCGACGACGCAGATGGAGCCTAGCGACGCGCGCAAGGCCTTCCCGTGCTTCGACGAACCGGCGCTGAAGGCAATCTTCAACGTGGCTGTGGCGCGAAAAGAAAACCAGACGGCGCTGTCCAACATCGAGCGCATCGGCGGTCCCTCGCTCCCTGAGTGAGTATTGGCGCCAATACGGTCGCAGGTCTGGTGCGCATAGTCACGACGGCTGCCAGGAATAATTGAGTCTAACGAAACCAAGACATTCTTGTCATGAGGGGATTGGATCCCTCAAAGTCCAATTTCCAGTTCCTCGATGTCATATACTAGTAATAGTGTCATTGCTTTGCATGTTTCATCGGTTTAAAGTTTACTTTACCACCGCCAGAGTATCTTTGCTTGCCAGTTGCCCCTCGTCCTGACAAGCGACGTCGGCTTGCAGCCCCAACATCGGTGGCCGAGTGTGGGACACCTTCGGACCGACGCCGCCGATGTCCAGCTACCTGGTGGCGTTCATCGTCTGCGAGTTCGAGGGGCTGGCGAACGCCGATGACTCCACGTTCAAAGTGTGGGCGCGGCCCGATGCGATCGCGCAAGCGCAGTACGCCGTGGACATCGGACCAGCGCTGCTCGGCCACCTCAGCGAGTTCCTTAACATGACGCACGGCGTGACCAAGGTCGACAACGTCGCAATTAGCGACTTCTCGGCGGGCGCCATGGAGAACTGGGGGCTCGTCACCTATCGGTACATATGCTACGCGTCCGCGAACACGATTATGTCAGTGTTCGCATAGCCAAGATAGCATAGCCAATGATATGTGATATTTTTTACCTAAAAATATCATGTTTTAGTCGTCGTGAAATTATTAGAATATTGTAAAACGTAAGAATCGATTTACAGAAAACTTTTCACCTGATTTGCTTCCAAATAAGACGCTATATTTTTTTAAAGATGTAACGCAACCATTAAAAATTGTCAGCATCATTTGAAGTTAAAGGTGATAGAGTTGCAAAAAAACAGCAAAAACGCTATTTTTTTCGTATATAAACTAATTTATAAGAAAATTTGCAAGTGAAATAAGCTAAAAACAGTCCTGGATCTGGGTTGGGAGAAAACAAAGATATTTTGAAAATTTCATCACAATCCGTCGAGTCGTTTGGCCTGTAGAACAAACACGAAGAAAAAAACCACACCAGATTTTTTTCAGCAGTAAGTGTCATCGAAGATTCGCTTCACTCGCATCGCTCGTTACGCTCATTTTCTTCTCGTTGTGGATGAGCGTTGGTTGACTGGTGGCGACGGGCCGCATCGGTAACAAGGTCGCCACGGCCTGCTGTGTTGCAGGGAGGCGTCGCTGCTCTACGACGCCGACGTCTCGACGGAGAGCAACAAGCAGCGCGTGGCCACCGTGCTTGCGCACGAGCTGGCGCACTTCTGGTTCGGCGACACGGTCACGCTGGCCTGGTGGGACTGGACTTGGCTCAACGAGGGATTCGCCCGATACTTCCAGGTTCGCACGCCAACTCTGTCGCTAAAAGTTATTCCTCTTCATCTTCTTCTCCATCATCTCCATCCTAAATTCCATTTCCACCAACGCCTTCCAAGCCCAAATTTCTCGACTCCGCCACCGTTAAAATTAGTTTTATTTCTGGCAAACCCTCCTCAATCCACCCACCCCAGTTTTCTCTTGGTCTACACACCTTTCAAATCTTTGCATACACGGTAGAAGCCGTTCTTGGGGCGCATATTAACTCGCACAACGGAATATGAGTCTCCTCAGAACGAGCACGAAATTCTTCTTAGAAACCTCTTCGGGAAGAACTTAGAACTTATGAACTTAAATAAAGTTTTGTTCGTAGCATTAACCGCTATAATGTCTTTTATATATATAAATATTTATTTATTTTATGAGGCTGGCTTCTTATGTCCTTGATAAAGCAGGCAAAACTTTGCAAAACTTCAAAACTTTGGGAAAAGTTCGTGTTAGGGAAATTAGCATTCCATAACCAAATAATTTTCCTGAAAGTCTGGATTTGCCTAGCGACATTTAGCAAACTACGCACAGCTAGAACAGTCAGAACACCTGCGCCCGGTAAAAGCTCGGGTTAGGGAAGAGCTAAAATGCTTGGTACTATAGAATGTATACAAAACCGGCCAATAAGCAGAATTTTTGATGACTGCAGGTGATCGCTGTGGACCTGCTGTACCCCGATTGGCAGCTGCTGGACCAGTTCGTGGTGGACAACGTGCAGATGATCATGCGCACTGACTCGCTGGCAGCGACGCCGGCGTTGACCCAGCCTTGCGCCAGCCCCGCCGAGTGCAACGGCAACTTCGGCACCATCACCTACAACAAGGGTGAGGCCCGGCAATGCAATCGACTATGTTTTCTACACGTTTAGCTACATAGCAGCACGTTCCTGCAACACCAAATTAGTATTTTACGAAACATTTCAGCTTTTTTTAATCACACGTTTAATTATTTCCCTAGGGATTCGCGAACACTGAAATTTAATCGTGTTGCGGATGAACGTCATTTTTACAATTACCCACAACTCAATTGTAAAAGTGTTAATGAAAAATCGAAAAGAAAATCGAAAGAAAAAATCTGTCCAAAAATTCAACTAGTGTCGACCATTTGCTGTACCTATAGCAACGTATTAATTTTGGTCTTGGTGCTTTCTAGGAGGCTCGGTCCTGCGGATGCTGGACCACATCCTCACCAGGGAGACGTTCAAGAAGGCGCTGCGCAGCTACGTCAAGACATAGTGAGTGCCATCTAGGGACAAACACAAGTATTCGGCGGCATCGTCTGCTGCATATGTCCATGCTGTACATAATGGCTGGACATGGAGTCCAACAACTCATCTTTTTGATGAGCGTAGCGAGCGAAGCAAAATCTTCAATTTCACTTAGTGGAGAAAAAAAACACTCGTGTGCTTTTTTTTTTGTTTGTGTGTTTGTGTGTTTGTTCGCGCTCCACAGGCCAAACGGCTACTCCGATTTTGATCAAAATTTCAGGAAACCGTATTTTGCACTCAACTTAGACCCCCTGCTTTTTTCATCGAATTCGGGGTAATGGTTTCTTAACTATTTTAATTTTACAAAATATTTCAGAATTTTCAAAACTTTTCTTATTTTTTACAGCCAAAAGTTATTTATATAATCACATCAAACTTAAGAAACATCTTAAGCAAATATTGATATGCAGCTGTGCTGAAGTTTTTGGATCTACATCTTATCTGGTTCATTTTTTATTCGCATTTTTCCGACGATTTTTTATGATTCTTAGCTATTTATCCCTGGAGATTCAAGCGGAAGGCTTAGGTGCGATTACCTTCATATTCTTGTAGGTCTTAAATCTTATCCTCAAGCCCTAAATAAGTACGCTCATCTACAACGCAATTAGATTGAGCATTCGCAAAGCCCTAGTGTAGAAAAAAACGAACGAACATGAAATGATTGCAGCGAGCATCAGTCCGTGGAGCCGGCGCAGCTGTTCGCCAAGTTCGACGAGGCGGCAACGGCGGACAGTGTCCTTGCCGAAGGCGTGACGGTCGACCTGGTGATGACCTCATGGACCACGCAGGCCGGACACCCCTACGTGCGCGTGTCGACCATGGTGGACGACCCTTCCATACTGGTCATCACGCAGGTTAGACACCACTATGAATGATAATTTCCCTGCGGTATCTCATACCATGAAATCTGACACGCTTCCTAAGCACGGCTAAGAAGTTTTGTAGTTCGAATTTTTTTCCTCACGTTTTGCACTCAAGAAGCCAAACTATTTAATACATAGGGCTTAGCAAATATTATTAAAATTGTGCGCGCAAAGCCCTAGGGTAATGAAAACACTGAAAATTTTGTAAGAACTGATTTTTATAAAAAAATGTTAATGGAATGTGCTGAAAAATAGTACCGGGTCTAATTTGAGCGAAAACAAAGGAATCAGTTAAATTTTATCAAAGTCGGTTGAGGCGATTGGCCCGCGGAGCGCAAACAGGATTTTTTCACAGCGTTAAGGGCAATTGAAGAATCGCTGCACTCGCTTCTCTCGTTCTGCTCATGGACTTAATTAATCTGTCCAATGTTAATCCCCAAACTGAGAAAACATTTCAATATTGTATTTTAAGCACTTTTACTGTAGGCCAGTCACGTGCAGTAAAATCAATTTTCTTCTGTGAGTTAAAGCTATCTCAACGCAGAGTTGAAAGCATACGTGAAACAGGTCAAACGAAAACTTGTAAAAATTAGCTTTTGAAATCTTGAGAAGAAAATTATGCTTAATTATGAAGCACATCAATAGAAAATTTACCCGATTTTTAATACTCACATTTTTTGACAAATTTTCGATCAGCATGGTCACAAGAATACCCTTATCCACAGCGTTATTAAAATAAGTTTGCAATGCGCTAGGAAAGTATAATTTGCTGCGTCTCAAACAAACGCCCCGGCGACCCTTCTCCACAGGAGCGCGATCTGCTGCGCCCGGACCCCGCGGCGCCCGACAAGACCCTCTGGTGGGTGCCCCTCACCTGGACCAGCCAATCGCAGGGCAGCACCGCCTTCCAGAACACCAAGCCGGCCGCCTGGATGCGCGGCGAGAAGAACGTGGTCCTCTACACCGACATCGCCGAAGACGAGTGGGTCATCTTCAACAACAGGCAGACAGGTAGCCTAAGCCGACGCCTCTACCCCCTGGAATAAGGGTTGATTGATGGGGCGAATGCGTTCAAGGGCCTGCTAGTCTAGGTTAGCCGTGTGATTCACCGTTAGGACGTTCCCATTAAAGTTTTTAATTTTCATCTATATTTTCTGGATGGAACCCCCAAATTCCAATATTTTTATTTTATTCCTAAGATGCTTTTTCATTGACTTGTGCCAGTTTCAAAATCTTCATATATTTAGCCTCTGAACACGTCTTTACAATTTACATATCACAATTTGGATTGTGATGTCATTGTTGCAAAGTTGCCATGGTTTTAATGAGAATACAACCTTCCTATGCGTTGGATAAGCGAATAATGATGACAAGTTCAAACCCTCCGACCTCCCTCCCGAACAGAATTGACCATGTACCTTATGGTCACCCATCAAACACCTACCTCAGCGCAATGTTTCTTAACTTCGGTGATCTCATGAGAACCTGTGTTTCCAACATGCCAAACCGTTCGGTTCAAACCAATTAGAAAATAACGCGGAAAGCGAAAACTACCTCCCATCCTCGGCTAGGTATGCGAGCGCACCTCGCGCACCCGACACCGACAACAAGTTAGAACAAAACTATAGCGAGTGTTTTCCGCGACAGGCTTCTACCGCGTGGCGTACGACCGCCACCGCTGGTCGCTGATCCTCGCCGCGCTGCGCAGCGAGACCGAGTTCCCGAAGATCGACGAGCTGAACCGAGCGCAACTGGTGGACGACGCGCTGAACCTGGCGCGCTCCGGCGTGGTGGACTACATCGACGCGTTGGAAGCCACCGCCTACTTGGCGCAGGACGTGGCCTACACCCCCTGGGCGGCAGCCTTCAGCAGCTTCGACTTCCTCGACTCGCGACTCGTCGGCCAGCCCAGCTTCTGGGCGTTCAAGGTCGGCTCACCCCCGCACCCTGGTCCCGAATTCACTCTACTGGGTTATATTTAATTTATCCTAAGGGTGGACTTGTTTTTACTACGGTGATAACCAGTGAACTGCACTGGAGTCCGACTTATGGTTTGGTAGAAAGTGGACCCTTGCCTCGTGTATCCGACCGTTCACCGAGAAATGAAAGGCGAACGCTACAAGATTGACTTATTAGCTTCGTTCCACCAAATATATTATTTCCACAATATAAGAAACTCTGTCGGAATAGCATTGAGCTGGCGACAGCATCGTCAGCACCACCTAGGCGCCGAGGGGACAAATTGAAGCACCCCAGCCAAACCCCAGCCATCTAGGTACAAACTTACGTCATATTTAGGGGGCTTTGTTTGCCACTGAAGCTCATTATCAAGTGTCAACTGACAATTGACAAATAAAAGAGTATGTTTTCAGGTTGACAAAGCATGCAGTAATCACTGCACGCTTTTTCGCCCGATTTCATCGAAAGTTTCCCATATTGTAACAGTACGATAATTGTTCATCCCGTTCGAGGGGGCTGGGATTCACCTTTTTCAGCGACTGATGCACCTTTTTTATTTCAATTCTTCGTTCAGCAACCACTTGGTAGACACTGTGGTAGCTACCACCTGCTTCAAATAAATGCCTACAGCGCTGCTAGAGCTTCAGCACTCTGGAGCTAATATCGCACACATCGTAGACGATACCCTGCTTTCGGGCCCGGGGCCATGCTCCTGCCTTGCCTGACCGAGTGGTTACCCCTCCAGGAGTTCGTGTTGACGAGCATGAGCCGGCTCTACAACGATCTGACGTTCGACGCGCCTGCCGCGGGGGTTGAGCTGCAGACGCGCGTGCTGGGGCGCGCGAACGCGCTGCGCTGGGCGTGCAAGTACGAGCTGTCCGACTGCGTCGTCCACGCGCTCGCCGACTTCGCCGCGTGGAAAGACAAGCCTGACACGCAGAGGTGACCGACCGTCCCAAGAACTTGCTAAAGAACTTTACAATGAGGCCAATGCTTTTTATCTTAGACAAGATTTTTCAGTGATGATTTCTAGAGCCGTCGGTAGATGTAGTTGATGGTTTCACGGTTTCACGGTTCACGGATGGGATGAACAAGATTCATTCGAAAATGTTAACTTACAAAGAAGGATTTAAAAATATGAACTAAGCCATTCTCGTGTCCAAGAAAGTCGGCCAGCGACAAATTTCCATGCGCTTGCAGCGATCTCCAAAACATAAAAATCTGTAAATTTCTTACACATCTTCTCGCTTTCTTAGCTCGTAGCCGGTCGCCCATAAGCACTGGCCTTCTTGAAAAGCTCTTTATTCTCTGTCAGTACGTTAGCATTATAGCAAAAACCAATCATAATATCACACCATTCACGGCACCAGTGCCACATTGTAGATCATCACTTCGTAGTACATGTTCAAAATCCACTTGTCTTTAGAAGTTGAAAAGCACCACTACATGCCTCACACGGCGTGCAAAATTTCAACTAGTTCCAAATCAATGGCGAGGAAGTAGGAGCAGCCCCGCCAGCAATCTCACATGTAGAGGGAAACCTACCAGGGGAACTTGATAGCCGTAACCGACATTCCTCCAACCCCAATCTCGTGATTTGAGATTTCCCTCGCCAGAACCACTATCGAATTGCTGGGTTCTGGCGCATCCAAAGACTGAGGTAAGTAGGCAGAGATCCCCTTCCCCATTGGTCGAGAACGTCTTCCTGAGGCCACAAGCAGCAGCGATCTTACTAAAATCCACCCTCAGACAGAAAAATGCATCTCTAACGGCCCCTGCTGCCAAGCGGCATGAAACCATGATCTGTCGTCATTTCTCTGAACCGGGTGACTGCTTGCAGAGTATCGCCGAACAAGAAGAGCGTGGTCTACTGCACGGCCCTGCGTGACGGTCCCACGGCCTACTGGGACTTCCTGTGGGACCAGTACAACAACGCGAACCTGGCGGCCGACCAGGTGACCATCCTCTCGGCGCTGGGCTGCACCAATGACAAGCCGACGTTAGACAAGTGAGTTGCTGTCCTGTCGCGCCACGATCAATCCTCGTGCTGACCAGCAAGGCGGTGGAATTTTCTGAGCAGCGATGCTTTTACGACCACGACACCGCTTTGCTCATTTCCTCATAGTATGCTTATACCTACTTGCCAACGTAGAAGCTCATTTTAACTGCAAAATGAAGAAGCATTCTTTTAAGCATTGCCCCTTCGGCCTTCAGAATTATCTGTCGGGTTCAGCAACACATAAGGGGCAGGGCACTCTCCTAAACTTCTAAAGGCATTTAATTCACAATTGCCACTGGTAGAACAATGCTGCAAGATTATAAACATACCGTAACATTTCTTGCGGGCGAATTTTAACCAAGTAATAATTTCATCAAATTCATTCAACATTTTGTCATGTACTTTAAGATGTTGTTGAGGTGACTTGTCCTCACTTTATCAAGATTTGCTCATCTAATCAATAGGAAGGCTGCATTCTCATGGAAACCATGGCAGCTTTTCAATATAGTGACATCACAACTAGCTATGAAATAGTCATTTGTTTTTGGAGACATTTTTTTTTTTTTTTTTAATTCAAACAGATACAAGTCAATAAAATTGTAGAAAATCAAAGGAATAAATTTATATATATATATATATATATGCTGGGTTTTTGTGCACAACATTAATAATTTATTTAAAATTTTAACTAAGTGAATTTGATATTGATTTGGGCGTGGCAAATATGGGCTGTTGCTCTACCATGCATTCAATGCATACTTATACAATACTTACAATACAATACTTAGCAATACTTACAATACAATACTATGCAGGTACCTGTTGATGTCCGTGACGGATGATTCCGGGGTACGACGCCAGGACGCGCCTTCGGTCTTCACGGCCGTCTACAACAACCCGGAGGGCGTCGATACGGCACTAGACTTTCTTATCAGCAACCTGACAGAGATCAACAGCAAGTAAGATGACCATCAATCTGTTGTTTAAGCCGTGGTTCCTTGTTATGCTAGTGTTAAACCCACTACTATTACTGGGGTGGCGGTGGATTCGGTCGCACACGCGGTAGCTACCCCACACGTTTCTCGGCTAACCGTTTAGCAAGTTATCACAAAACACAAAAATACTAACGAATAGAAAATAATTAACACAGGAACACACAACAAGATTGTCTGATGGTTTAAGCCACGGTGTGACGATGGTTTATTGATAGCGGTAAAAGCGATGGCAAACGATATGAAAAACTAACAAACAGTGAAGCGAGAACTCAGGGCGCACGGAGACCGGTGTTGTCTCGGTGGCCTACGGGTTTCAACTGGTGGTTGGTAATAAACATGGCGACATGCACCCCCTCACAATAGTCAAAATAGCAACTAAATACAATGTTGGTATGATACTAATAAATGGCAATATTCTAACATTCGGCCATCCTTCAATTAAATCGTCCTCGATTTTAGACTTACATGTTATGAAAAAAACAAAAATACAAAATTCAACAAAATTTTACAAAATCTTAAATCTAAACATAGTCAGACAGGTATGCCGGCCTATCGCGTTTCCGCTTCGGTCTTTGTGACCTCCTTCCGATGTCGACTTCTCTGTCGGCATCATCTGCGGCTTCTGATTCTCCGTCAGCGGGGTCATCTGGTTCTCCGTCAGCATCTTCCGAGTGACCTCGCCAAATCTTCAGTTGCGAGACGTGGGCGGTGGTTGCGTAAAAACGAGTAGTATCTTCGTTTAGTTGTGTGACGCGGTATGTGTCTCCAGGTAGTACTGCCGAGACAACCAAGGGTCCTCGATACTTTGCTTGCGCTTTCGTGGGTTGTCCGGTGTGGACTGGCGCTCTCTTCATGAAGACAAGGTCCCCCACTGCATACTTCTCGGATGGATATCGCCGAACATTATGGTGTTTTTCGGTACGCAACTGCTGTGTAACAACGGCTTGTCGTGCAGCTGCTTGAATTTCTGTGGGCTTAGTACAAGAGTTAGTACACATAAGTTCTTCAATCATATTGTCCTCCGGGAAAAACCGTGGTTTGTATCCATGGAGAACGTAGAACGGTGAATGTCCTGTAGATTTGTTCGGTGCTGTGTTCAAGTGTCTTTGTACGTCTGGGAGCTGGGCGTCCCAATCTGCATGGTTTTCTCGCTCGATGGCTGCGGCGATTAGCGGCAGGACGGTGCTGTTTACCCGCTCCACTTGACCGTTGGCTCTTGGGTGTCGAGTCGAATTGAGTGTGTGGCGAATGCCATTTTCCTCACAGAAATTGGTGAAGTCGTGCGAAGTAAAACATGTTCCGCGGTCTGAGATGAACCGCTCGGGCAGACCTCTCTCTCTGATGAATTGCTTCAAACTTGCAAGTACTCCCTTCGTGCTTGTACCTTTGGCCGGGTAGAGGTGAACGTACTTGGTGAGATTGTCAATGAGTACTAGGAGCTCGGTGTTTCCCTTGCTGCTCCGTGGAAATGGCCCCAGATGATCGATGTGGCAGATTGCGAACGGGCGTTTTCCTGGCGGTATCGAGTGTAGAAAGCCTGGCTGCTTTCCGCGCGGAACCTTGTGGAGCAAGCAACTGAAACAATGATGAATGTGGTCCTTAACATAACGGCGCATGTATGGGAACCAGTAAAGCTCCCTGATTTTGGCCACAGTTCTGTCGAGGGAGAAATGCCCGGCTTGGTCATGGCATTTTACGACCAATCCTTTCCTCATCGTCTTCGGTATCACGAAGAGTCGTGATGAACCTTCGGTGCGGTACAAGATTCCATCTACTAGTTCCATTTGTCGAGTCTGGTAAGCTTCTTGGCGTGTTCGGTTCGCAGGTTTTTTCTTGCAGGCTGTTACGAGGGCACGTATGTCCTTGTCGTTGTATTGCATCATGAGGACCTGATCGGTGACACTCAATGTTAGCAGGACCTCCAATTGGTTTGACACAATCTCATCCATTGTGTCCGTTGGGGGTTCGTAGGGCGCTCGACTCAGCGCGTCGACATGTCCCATCTTAGTACCAGGTCGGTGACGGATGGTGAAATCGTACTCTTGAATGATATCGTACGCTCGGGCAATCACTGGATTTATTGTCTTGTGTTCGTTGAGGTAGATGAGTGCCTGACAGTCTGTGACTATAGTGAATTTGAGACTGAGTAAAAATGGGCGTAGCCGTTGAACACTCCAGACGATGGCCATGAGTTCGAGTCTGCTTGAGTGGTAAAACTTCTCGTGTTCGTTTGTTCTCTTGCTGACGCAGTAAACTAGCCGTAGCTCACCTCCGGCATCGGCTTGTAACATCATTCCCGCTAGCCCATGGCTGCTGGCGTCGGTATGCAGTTCAGTTCTTGCTTGCGGGTTGTACAACGCTAATACAGGTGCAATGGTCAGACTTTTCTTTAAGGTTTCGAATGCCATCTGCTGGTCATCTTCCCAGACCCACGGTGTCTTGCTTTTCGTCAGTCTTGTTAGGGGTTCTGCAATTGTCGAATACCGTCTAACAAAACGGCGAAAAAATCCGGATAATCCGAGAAATCTTCTGATTTCGTGGACATTATTTGGTGCTGGGAAATGTCTAATCGCATCAGTCTTGCGTAAGCCTGGTTTGATGCTTCCTTTTGTTATAGTGAAGCCAAGGTAATCAACTTCACTTTTCCCGAATTCACATTTGCTCAGTTTCATCGTGAGCTTAGCGTTTGAAATTGCACTGAATACTAAGCGTAGACGTTCCATTAGCGTTTTCCAGTCTGGGGCTGGAATCAGAATATCATCTAGGTAGCACATCGCTACTGTGTTTCTGAGTGGCCCGAGAACAGTGTTCATCAAGCGTTGGAATTCAGCAGGTCCATTAGTCAATCCAAACATCATTTTGGTGAATTCTCCGGTTTCGTCTGATGTGACAAAGGCGGTCTTCTCTCGTGCGCTCGGGCTCAAGGGAATTTGTAGGTAACCGTGAGCAAGGTCAAGCACGGCAAATATCTTCGCTTCTGACAGATGTTCTAATTGGTCGTCAATGTTCGGTAATGGGAAATTTTCTTTCACCGTCTGCTGATTCAATCCACGGTAATCGATGACCAATCGCTCGGTGCCGTCCTTCTTCTTCACTAGCAACACTGGACTGCTGTATGGCGATCTGGTTTCAGTGACTATGCCATGGTCCTTCCATTCTTTCACAATGTTGCCAATGATTGTACGTTCCCTTGCATTTGTACGGTACGGTTTCCGCACAACCGGTTTACTATTTGGTAGTTCGTTGATAGTCATCTCGGTAATGTCAGTGCAGCCTAGTTCATGTAAGTTCTGAGCAAAACAATGACGGTATTCATTGATCAGTCGCACTAAAGACTCGTGTTGTTCCTCGGTAACGGTGTCTCCAATTTTGATCAGTGCCCTGTCGATAGGTTGACGGTTGATGGTCGTTTCTTTGTTCATTGTCACTGGATCTTCGACGACAGTCGAGCGAGCAACACACTCTCCACTCTTCACAATGCGTGCGCGGTTGGTATTGTTTAGTACAGGTAAAACAGTGTTCCCTTTTTCGAGAGCGAACAATGCGTCGTGTTGAGTCCCTGCTTCTACGATGACGAGGCCATCGATCTCCGTCCCTCCTGTCACTTGCACAAAGTTGATGGAGTTTGCCGGAACCACGGTGTCACGAACGGCTTTCAGCTGCAGTCGGTCGTTGCTGATTTCGGGCTGATAGGTGGTGAGCTGGTGAATTAGCTCGGCAGGACTGTTTCTTATGATGAGCTGGTCTTCGATTTTGGCATACGACACATGCGGTAAATCTGTCCACGTACGGCCAACTAACAATTCAATCGGTTGCATGGCGTCTGGCACAATCAGCACACAAATGTTTTCCCCTAACACACCGTCGATGGTAATGTTTGTTGTAACCTTTCCCAAGGCTTTTGTCGTCTTGTCACCAAAGCCGGTTAGTACACAATCTGTCGTTTGTGGTTGAAGTCCACATGAGATCGCTGCACTCGCCTGCATGATGCAGCTCGAACTCCCGGGGTCGATCAGCGACTGGACACTGTGCATGTTTACTTGTGCGGTGCGTAGGTATTTCGCAGGGCTATTGCCTTCGGTGGTTTCCACGAGACTGACGGTGTTGTCCATTATTGGTCGTGGCACGGTGGTAGCTGTATCCATCACAGCAGTACAGTGACGTTGTGTGTGGCCCTCTTTCTTGCAACGTACACAATAAAAGGGTCTCTTCGGATTCGGGCAATCGCGCGAAATATGCCCTTTTCGGTAGCAGTTATAACACTCTTGCTCCGTTTGCTTCCTTGGCGAGTTGGTGTGGTTTCGATTTCTCCAAGATCCAGGCGTAGTCGGTGCGGTGCCGGTTGCAACTACGTTGGCTGTTGATCCATCTCGATGCGGGACGAACGGCGGTGGTTGTGACTGTCTGGGTGTTGGCTGGTTCCCAGAACGTTTTGGTGCTTCAGGCAGTCTGTGACCCGACTGGGTCTTACGTACATTAGCCCTCGAAGCGCGCTCACGGTCGACTTCCTCTATCTCGCGAATGTGGAGCAGCAGTTCTTTCTCGTTCAGTGAGTGTCGTGACGTGAGTGCGTCGCTCAAGGTTCTAGACAGCAGACCGATGACTATCTGTTTCTTCGTGTCAGCAAAGTTAAGGTTGAGCGCCTTACACAATGCCGACTTGTCGAACACGTAGCTCATCAAGCTCTCTCCCGGTTGTTGCTCTCGGCGATTCATTCTCGCCCACTTCTCCGGTAGGCTGACCTGTCCGATGAACGTGTCAGTAAATTCACGCTTAAATGAACTCCAGTCCGGCATTTCGTCATGGCAGTTCCTAAACCATTGACGAGCGGCTCCGGTAAGATGCGCTCGCGCCGATTCCAGTTTGACGGCGTCGCTCCAACCATAGTGCGTGGCCGTCTTGTCGATATTTCGGAACCACTCACTTGCGTCGCTCTGTGGCTCTCCGTCGAAGTCCTGGAGGTAGCGACTCAAATCAGGCATGAGCTTAATTGAGTTTACCGCGCTTGCTTCGGATACTGAGGGAGACTGCGTGCGCTGCATTCCTTGCATGAGCGAAGTGAGCGTCGCCAGCATTGCGGCCATGTTCGGGTCCACTGGCGCGGTGTTCGCGTTGACGCCCGAACC